>JARZZO010000011.1:14910000-15510000 GCA_030544215.1 Zantedeschia hybrid cultivar
GTCGATCAACGTAATTGACAGCACACTCCTAGTTTAAAACATGCAATGAAGCTTAATTAGGCTCCAATTGATATTTTATTTAAGTAATTAGACAAAAGTCCTAATTTTTAACCACTAATTAGGGCCAAAATCGGGGGTTGTCTATTTTATCAAGAAAATGAACGTAAATAATCTAAGAAATATGTAACAAACTAAAAAATAATCACTACATTAAAATATAAATCATACCTTCTTTTTTTCTTCCACCCAAAACGATGAAAACGTCTCCGGAAAAGGGTGAAAACGTCTCCGGCGGCGGTGGCGGGCGGCGGTGGTGGTTCTTTCCCCTCCTTCCCTTCTCCTCCCACTGCAAAAAACCAGAATCCCCTCTCACAGATCTGTTTGTGTGAGAGGGGACAGTGAAACACCCCTTTAAGGGGTGGTGTTTCACGGGCGTACCGGCCCGGTACAGTCTTTTTTTTTTTTTTTTTTTTTTTACGGTACCGGCCCTAAATGGGGGTACCGGTACCGGCCAAAACTGCCATCCATGGTTGTCAGGGAGAAGTCCATGCAAGTGAAATCTGAATGACTTTCCACAAAACTGAAAGGCAAGTCTTTTATAACTGCCACAAAAATTGAAGCCTGTTAAGTTGTCACTATGTGCTCCCACTTCAATTATTACATTTTTTTGTTTTTTTACGTTGTCTCTTGATAAAATTAAATCAACAATCTCAATGGGCATGCCTTTCTTTATTGATAATAAACAGTCCTCGGGAAAAAGAAAATGTATAAGTAAATTGTTGCTTTGCTTTAACCAACTTTTACAAATGATAATTTGGAAACAAGGTGATGGGAGGGTCCTCTTTCCACAATTTTGTCTCATGTTTGTGATCAAATGTCATTAGTTAACATGTTCAACTTTGTTTATTTATTTATTTACTTCTTTTTTTTTTGTGTGTGTGTGTGTGGGGGGGGGGGGGGGGGGGGGGGAATGGCATATAGGCCCCAGCCTTCGGCGGCTTAAATTCCCACAGGTTCTGGGTTTGAGTCCCTGCGTCGCCCCAGAGTAGCTTACCCTACACATTGTCCCCCCTCGTGCTGGGGCAGTTTACTTGGTATGACTTGGGTGTCTGGCCTGGGAGCTGCCCCAAACCCAGCTGTAGTGCGGTATGGCTTGGGTGTCTTATCTTGGGAGCTGCCCTAAACCCCAGCCAGGGTTTCCCACAAGTACCATCACTATTTAAAAAAAAGGTCAACTTTTTTTCAAATTATAGAAGCTGCTTTGCTTTTATTTCTTTGTCTTGTCTTTAGCTATTTAATTTGTCATTTACTGAGAAAATATGGGCAGCACCTAATTGCATGGGAAAGGAGAAAATTCATAAATTGGTTACATGGGGAAGTTAAGCTGGCCATCAACTATTTTAACTGAACTCCTGCAGATTTAATATGGAGCTTTGACATTTTTGTATGAGAATAAGTATTACTTACTTTTAAAAGGCATGGTCTATCAAAATGTGATGACAGATGTAGAAGTGATATATGATTTGAGAGCATTTAATTGATATTCATCCCAGTCGCGGAGATTTGTCTTTTTTTTCTTTTTCTTTTTTTTTTGGGGGGGGGGGGTGTATGGCAAGGAAAAAAAGCTACATTTGGATGTATCAGTCCCTACCCATGGTCTGATTTATTATGTTTTTGAAGGTACACTGTAGAAATCCTATTTTGCAAACATTGAAGTTGGCAATTCATAGTGTACTGTTAAAAGATAATATTATGTATATTTTTGTTATAAACCATTTGTTATAAAAATTGTGCAATAGAAATTGAATTGAATTAATGTTCCAGACTCTAGTTCTGTTGTCACCATTCATTTCTAGGTGTTTATTATAATTTCACTTATTCCATTGCTTCACATCTGACCCTCAAAGTTTCTTTGTAAATTCCGGTGTTTGAATTACCCACTCATCAGAACTCATTTTTTAGGCTGCCAGGTAAACTTTGAGTTCATGAATTACACGGTCATCACAAGCCAGTGTAGAGGACCACAGTACTCTACCAGGTTATGTTGTGGAGCTTTCAAGGAGTTTGCATGCCCGTATGCTGAACAACTGAATGATCTCGATAGTGACTGTGGTTCAACCATGTTCAGTTACATAAATCTTTACGGAAACTACCCTGCGGGTCTTTTTTCAAGCTTGTGTAGAGATTCACGTCGAGGTCTAGAATGCACTGCAGAGCAAAGAAAAACTGTCGACGTTCCTACTGCAGCCACCATGGCTCATGGTGTACCTCCTCTTGCAATCATGCTCTGGTTCCTGCTCACTTTTCTTCTTTTTTGAGACCGAAAGGTGTATATCCTGTTTATACTAATTTTACAGAAAACTGGTCTTGAAAGTTGAAACTGAGTACCATCAATGCAGTGTTTGGGTTTGTGAGGGGTGTTCTTCTCTTTCTTCTGTGTTGTTGCTACGTTTTGTTTGTAACATAAATATCATGATTTCCTTGAAGACGGCTGAATTCTCCTTTCCATAAGTCCTCCTGCCATAGTTGGATGTTCTTGTACTGAATCATCATCCTCACAAGCCTCATCTGTGTTTGGCTTGTCATTGTTGTCGGCCTTTTACTTTCATTACATCAATGTGGATTACCTCGAGAATTAGCAATAACTTTTTTAGATATTTGTAATTAGATATTAAGGCCTAACGGGGAATGAATAATGATGATAATGCATGTTGCTGGGTCTCTTTTGGAGCTAGATTTTAACTGGGTGGTACTCTACCAATTTTAATGGAGTGCCCAACCTTCTTCTGATTGGACTGTTGCCGATCTACTCCAAATGCTTCGGTTAAAACCGCCTAGGATATTTTCAATTCAATATCCTTTTTGGGTACTCTCATTCTTTGGGAAATCATGGTCTTCCTTGGATGTTCTTATAAGCTTTCTATTGGAGTTGGTCCTTGTTCTTTTGTCATCAACCCCTTCAGATGGATCAAGTCTTAAAACATAGTGGCAATGTAGTGCAATGCGTGAAAAAAGAAAACCCATTCTGTTATAAAGGCCCCCCCTAGAGGAGTTTTTTAGGATGGGTTGAGGGGTCTTTTAGGACGTTTTAAATGATTGTAGTGATTAATAAGGAATATAAAGATTGCACGGCTAAAGAATATTAAAAGACTATAAGAATAAAAAATAAAAAAATTCTTTAATTTATTATTATGATTATTATATAAGGTACACATGAGACCAAGCACTTTATTTATCATATTTTAATGCTCAAGTGAGTAAAGAAAATGGCAACGTACGTGGCGTTTATGATGAAACTTTATAAAATCCAAACTAATTTTCAAATTAAGATAATATAAAAGGAATCTTGTAGCATCGAGCAGGTGGACCTTGTTCATTTGTCCCCCAAAGCACACTTTGATAGTATTTTTTTCATTGTTAAAGAAAATGATATTTCGCCTTGATAAATGACAAAAATGTTCTCAATTAGTGTGAGGAGATACATAATAGAGATCTACTTCATTTCAGATCCGAAAGATCTTCTTCCTTGATAAAATGAAATGAACCACCATCTGTCCACAAATCTGAACCCCCCTTATTGTGTAAGGTATACCTATGAGACTTCTTGCAGCTTTCCATCAGCCGGGCTAAGGCTGTCAAAATGGGCCCAGGCCCGTTAACAGACCCGTTTGGACCCGTTAGTTATGGGTCTGGGTATACCCGTTTACCCATTAAACTTTCTATTGTCGTACATTGCAAAAATTTGTGAGCTAATTTCTTGGAATTTAGACCTAAAATCAAACTAAACTATCTGGCAGGTAGAGATTTAAGATAAATAAATTCTATACCAGGCCCATTTATCTTTCAACATCGAATAAATAAGAAGCAAGTCCAAGACCCGACCCATTTACCCATTTACCCATTACCCTTATTGGGTCTGAACCGGGTCCGGGTCTATTTACTTTGGGCATGGGTCTACCCAGACCCGAACCGTTGACAGCCCTAAGCCGGGCAGAGGGGACCTGGTCCCACCCACATATCTCCTCATCTGCCTCTTAAATTCCAGAGTGCACACTTGTGGCTCACACAAAGCTCATCCCCCCTCCACCAATCAACTCAGCCCAACTCAGCACCCCAAATCTTTAATCCCCATCCCCTTCTTTCCACCACCCCCCCCATGATCTCCTCCCCCCCCCCCCCTTCTCCACCCCCTCTCTCCTCCTCACAAGTACTAATCTCACAAGACAGACCTCTACACCCACCATCTCCTCCCTCCACCTCTCAAGCCCACGCACCCACCTGCAGCTAGCTAGCAGCTGGTCAGTGCCCTCCATGGCCTCTGCGCTGTTCTCCGCCCCCACCTTCCGGAGCCTCAGGCCCCTCAAGCCCACCGACTCCTCCGCCGCGGCCCGGCTGGCGGTGGCGCCGCCGAGGCTCGTCGCCGCCCGGCGCAGGGGCAGCTGCAGGGTGAGGGCGGAGCTGAGCGCGCCGCTGGTGATCAGCCTGAGCACGGGGCTGTCGCTGTTCCTGGGGAGGTTCGTGTTCTTCAACTTCCAGCGGGAGAACGTGGCCAAGCAGGGGCTGCCCAAGCAGAACGGGATACCCCACTTCGAGGCCGGGGACGTGCGCGCCAAGGAGTACGCGGGCCTGCTCAAGTCCAACGACCCCGTGGGGTTCAACATCGTCGACGTCCTCGCCTGGGGTTCCATCGGCCACATCGTCGCCTACTACATCCTCGCCACCGCCAGCAACGGCTACGACCCCAAGTTCTTCTGAAGGCAGCATAGCATAGGATAGCATGCATGCATGCAACAACGCTGGGTTTGTTGTGTGTGTCGTGTGTGTGTGATGGGGGAGATTTGGTGAGATGGGTTTTCTTTAATTCCTGTTCTTGAAGTGGGGGTTGGCATGTAAATGACGAAGGTGGGCATTAAGTTGTGTTGATGATGGAATATATATGGATTACATGTATCTTGTTCATCTTATGATGGTTTTATAGCCTGTTGGTGGGCTGCTGTTGCTGATCCCTCTCTTTTTTTCTTTTTTTTTACTTCTTTCCTCGCAATGGTTTTTGAGTCATGGTGATCATTCAGCTCCTGCTTAACAGTTCTTTTTTCATTTAAAAAAACAGTTTGACGAGGGTTATTTCGGACAACGAGAGATTACTTGGAGTCTAGTCCTCTCAAGGACAGAGCATCAACCTCCGGGCATTCATCGTATTTAGGGGTGTCAACTAGGCAAGCCAGTTCAGCCCGTATTAAAGAAAATTAGGTTGAGTCAAATTATATAAAGTGGGTTGGACTAAATTTGAGTTGACATTTATTAAATCTGGGTTGAGTTAGACTGAAAAGAGACTGTTTAAACTTTAAACTATTGACTTTTACAATAATTCATATAAAAAGTGAAACATTCTAATAAACCATTTATAAATAGGGCCAACTCAACTTAATCCAACTCACTCATTATTGAATTGAGACTGAATTTGAGCTGAATTTGAATTAAATTTGGGCTGAATTTGGGTTGGGGTAAGATTGAGCATGGCTATTTTGAACTTGGGTTAAATCCAAATTATCACATAATCCAGCTCAATTTACATCTCTAATTGTATTCATGTCCTCGAACTTGTTAAGGTGTTGGGGGAAATTTTTTTAGATGCGGTGAAGAATTTTTTTTCAAAGAGTGAATTAGTTGGTCAGATATATATGTACATATGTATTCGGGAGACTTCGGTTCAATTATAAGTAAAACTTGATATTTCCTCTCAAAAAAAAATCCACACAATTCTAATAATTCAGTCTAATAAGATGATTTACATAAGGTCATCAAGGGGTGAAGCCAATCACGCTACGCTGCTGGTTCGATGGAGAAAAAGTTGGAAGTTTGAAATGCATATATGTTTTTATACAGTGTAGGTGATCCGTAGAGCTAAAATTGAAACCTTGGTTTCCATTAGGCCAAACATTTTGCTTAACTCTGTGGCCATCTGCACGCTTGAAAGTTGAAACTATTTCTCAGGATTTAACGTGATAAAGCTGATCGTATTCTCATAACCTTATATATTATTGTGTTTGCAAAAGGAGGGGCCGAGGAGCCCTCTGGTCACTCGATGCCCATCAGGATCAAGAACATTGGATGGCTTGCAAAGGATATAGTGCTTGTGGGGAGTCGAGATTCAAGGAAAAGGAAGCTTATCTTGAGTCTGAGGAGGAGGAGGGGGAGGAGCAAGAAAGGAGGAGTTTCTAATGAAGAAAATGGATGATCATTTTCCTGATGTTGACCAAGAGAAAATTACTTTGATAGTGTCTTGCCTTTGTTCTGATGTGCATCAAAGATGAAGCACATCACAGCGAGAAAAAATTGAACATAACATATACATAATAAGAGCCAAGATAATCTTCAAGGTAAATAAATGGGCATGTAATTATTTTGACCTTTTAAAGATATCAAGTGAATGATCATACATTATATTAAGATCACATCTATGAACAAACTAACAAGTTTACTAAATACATATAAGAAAAACTAAAAAGATGCATGTACTAAGAAGTACTATGGATAGAACTTACAACAATGATGGAAGGTCTGATTGCAGCCCACTCTCCTCCATTCCCATACCCTCTATAGATTTTCATCCTCCCCTCTTTCTTCTCTAGTCTTTCCACAACTCTTTCTTCTTGCTTATTCTAGAACATACCTACAAGCAAGAGTAGTGGTATACCCACCAAACCCTCTTCCTTGTGTGAAGTATGCAGCAAGTGTGCAAGTGAGTCCTCCCTTAGATAGTGCATGTGTGTGTAGAATGTGTATGCAATCTCCTTAGAATCTTAATGCAGGTAGGTGAAGAGTGTGAGTGCCTACTGCCCTTGCAACATTTGAGTATAGTCATTTTTGTGAATGTAGTGAGTGGTGGAGGTCTTACGTAGGAATTAAGTTTTGTTCTTGAAATATTTTTCAAGTGCAATAAAGTTTATTTTGTTTCTACACCAAGGGCCCACAATCTCCAACAGAACATATCTAAAAGTCCTACAAATAGAGACCAGAAAATCATATAGGACCTTTACGAGGTAAAGTCTTCCTATTGACCATTGATCATGTGATTTGCTAAATTCTTATTTTTGGTTAGTTAATCTATCTTTGCAAGAGTACTAGACATAAAAGATGTTCATCAACATCCATTTGATGGAGATTGGCCTGTGCGGTCCCATTCACTATCCACACAATCGTTCACATTTATCCCAGTTTTACGAGGGTTCCTCAAACTCAAAATATTTGACATGGTAAAATGTTATAATATAATGTTCTTAAATATAAAAGGACGGATAAGAGAGTTATAATATCTGGAAAGAACAATTTTCTTGTCCTTACCCTAAATAAAAAGAATAATAGTAGTATCCTTATCCTTAAACTTAAGTTTGTATCCTTATGTTCCCTTCAAGCATTGGATAAGGACGAATTTTGAGTTATCCTTTTCAATTTGAATCCTTACACTAACGTTCAAGTCAATGCTAAGTTGATATGAAGGGAATATGCATAGTCAAATTTGAAGAAAAATTTTCCTTAACTGAATCAAACTAAAGCATTTTCACAAACCAAAGTGACCAAATTGAAAGAAGTGATTTTATTTTGGTCTAATCTATAGTTAAGACTGAATGGCTCATGATCCATATCATCTATGGGTTCACCAAGACTTGATTGCTATGACCACAAGTTGGTGAAGAAGAGGCAGGGGTTCAGCTTTTATGGACTAGCCCTCACTGTTTCCTCTGCCCTTTTTCTAATGAATTGCGATCCTCTAAGTATACTTATTGACTAGAATTAGAATGTACCTTTCCTGTGTGTAATCCCTCCTTTGTAGCCGCATATACTTTGACTATTCTTGCAAATATTAATTATTTTCATTTTTAAAAAACAATTATTTAAATCTCATCGTTAATCCACCTATCCGTAATTTCGTTTACATGGCTCACAAAGAAGAGAAACCAATCACCTATTGAATCTCAAACTTCGACTATGAAAAATAAGGATAGTGAGATTATTTTTTCTCACTATCTATCCTTGAATCGATAGCCAAAACGTTCCTAAAATAAAGGTACTCTTGAGCGCATGCCCATAAATACTGGATTGAATTGGAGCAAACAAATGACTCTCCCAAGTTCCCAAACTAACGAGCCAAACCTTTCTGTCCCCATCATGAAACGTGTCGAACTACTTATTTGATTTAGTTTGGTTCGGTTTGAAATCTGAAAAAAAATTAATTTGAGTTGAAACTAAATCGAACAAGAAAATGTGGTTTCGTTTAGTTTCCACTCTTCATAAATTAAATCAAATCGAACAAGCCGAATTATTTACAAAGGCATAAATTTAGTATAAATATTTAGAGAGTTGTTATATATATTAAACGAAAATCATTGAAAATTGTGAAGTATAATGGAGTATCATGATCATTTCTATTTAAATTAAGAATATCTTCCTCCATTCATATGTAAAGTATAATATAAGTTTTTAAAATTAAAATGTAAAAAGTAATATGACCTCTTATTTTAAAATAATTTAATTTTTTCATCATTATATCTTAAACCATCTATTAGAAGTTAATTAGAATAATTATATAGTATATTATTCTTTATTTATAAGAATTATTTATTTATTATATAAATTGTTAAATAGTTGGAGATTTATTTGAGAGATAAAGTCTTATTATGATGGTTAAATTGAACCAAATTGAATTATAGTTTGATTTGATTTCAAAAATATTTAGTTTAGTTTGAGAGTTTGTTTAATTTGATTTGAGTTCTTTAAAATTTCTCTAAAATTAAACCGTGAACACTCCTACTCGTCTAATAAGCAACCTTCTCATCTCCTAGTAACGCTTACATTGGCATCGTTCTTTACTTCCGAATAAGTGTGTTCGTTCCTCTCTTTGCCTCCTTGTTATATAAGAGTAAAGGGTATTACTTGTTGCACGACACCCACCAGTGTAACACTGTTTCCAATGTTTTTAATTAAATAATAATAATTTTTTTTAGAGGAACCAAAAGGGTACCATGGGATCCTCCAAAAAAAATTAAGATCTTTTTTTTAAAAATTAAAAACAAATGGCCAGGAGGAGGAGCCTTGCCCCCTGTAGCTGCTCCCCCAACAACTATTCCCACTAGCTCAGCAGCCATGGCCAGTAGGAAGAAGTGGACACGCTCATGCAGCTGCACGACCAGATGGACACCAAGTTTATGTAGGTCTCCATCTGCTCTGCTTTTGCGCCTTCTCTTCTGTGCACATCCGATGTTCTTGGTGGTACGGAAGTCACCCCTGGTACTTAAAATATATAGGGAGGGAGAAAACCTGCAGCAACTCCCCCTCTAATCTAATGTTGGATTCCTCTCTATGGCCTTTTGAGTCCAACAGTGCTTCACCCGTGGCCAATCCGAGTTCCACTACAACTCCATTTGCCGACGCCATTCTAGTCCAAATCAGGCTCCAACTTGCAGATTAGCAAGCCACCACAGAACATGCGAGTTTCTTAGACTTGGAAATGAACCCTCATCATTCCTCATGTATCCAGTGTCTTAATTTGTCCGTCATGGCTCATGGGACAAGGAGTAGACCACCAGGTCACCGAAGAGTTTGTAGCTCAGTTCTGTTGGACCTTAATTTCTTACAAAACTGAAGTTATGGATTCAAATCTCAACTTCAATATTTGTGCTGTGTATGAGGAGAGATTTGTTTCACAAACTTATAGAGATCTATGTCCAAATTGCTCTTTGCCGGTGGCAGGATTCATGGGAAGAATATTTGTTCTCTACATAAGAATCTCTGAGCTCAAAATGATGGTCGTAAAAGGTATATTGATTATGACGGTGCGAAAAAATCTCCTAAAAAAAAGAAAACATTGCTCGACTAACTAAGAGACTGATTGTGATTCTTTGAACTTTTGGACCCTATTGACCAAAGATCAAAGAAAATGCCGCTTTCTAGTTTTGATTTTCCCTCTCACCACCTGTCTTGTGAATTCGCTAGGAAATGAGATTTTAGGGTCAAGAATAGTCCAGAACTTAGGGTCAAGAATCCAGATGATCCAAATTCCTTGGAGACAAGACTTAGGTGTGATGTGACATGATGAGATGGCCGGCGCATGCAAATAAGCAGAACAATGAAGCGTGTATACTGTCGAGAAACATCTTATTTACATTTTTAGTGTGTTAATTTAGCTAACGTTGTTTCCTAGTTTATTTGGGAGTAGTCTCTTAAGTTAGCTAGCTAAGTCTGAACAGGGAGTAGGGGCAGGGGTTTGGGTAGTGTTATTGCCTTGGCTGTTCAATCAGTTAATTGATCAAATAGTTCTCTTGATGTAATCGTTTTCTCTCCTCTTTTTATTTGCTGTTCTCAAATGGCAATTTTATGTTTTATTTTTTTGTTACCATATGGGATTTTATCATACAACTCGTTTTCTCTCAGCTGTGTAGTTTTCATTGTTTGCAATTAGTGGTATGTTTTGATTTTTTACTGTTACCATATAGGATCCTATCGTACAACTTACCTGCCATTTCTTTTTATATTAAAAAATGATCTGTTTAGGACTCGTGTGCGTATTATGTATTTAATTACATATTAAATCATACCTTTATTAAAGGGATGATAAGCATAGATTTTTGCGTCTGATACAATTGTATTAATATTATACACACCAAAGATATATGTTTGAAGTGCTTCCCATAGATGGTGAGATCTATGAAAAGAATATTTCTATTATATACACTCTTAACTATGTGCTACTATTCTTTTGTTTCGTAAGAAAGAAAGGGTGAATAGACATAGAGAAGGAAGTCATTTTTGTCAAGACTCCATTTGGCAATGATAAAGTGGCGGATGATCTTAAAAGAAGAAGGTTGAGCTGAGTAGATGTCAAATGGCCAAGGGAGGATTTGTCGCTTGATGTTGTTTTAGGTCGTTCTTGTGCACCTCATCAATTGCATCACTTGTAAGTCACAAATAGATAAACAACTAGTTCTATGCCGATGGGATGCATTGAAAAAAATACTAGATTTAAATAAATAGTAATTACTCTAAGTCAAGTTAATTTTTTATAATTACTCAAAAAATACATCAATTCTAAAAACAGATTTTTTAAAAATGACAGAATTATTAGTAAATTTTCACCATTTTAAAAAAAGAAAGCATTCTGTTTAGATGCATAAAAGTTACAAAGACATAAGAACAAAATAAGAAAATGCATAAATATTCTAGTTCTAATTCACGGTGGCCCGTTTCGAAAAAGTAAAATAAGGGAATAGGCTCCTAGGTGGCCCAAACAGAGGCCCTAATTCGTCATAAAAAGAGAGAGAGAGAGAGGTTTATTTAAAATATAAATATTTGTAAATATAGAAAGGGCTCTAATCCCACCGCATTCTAATTCTTCTTAAAGAGAGATAGAGAGAGAGAAATTCTCATGCTGCTACTGTCCTAGTGTGCTGGTTTTAGTTTTGATGGAAAAATAGAAATTATATTTTAGTATGCATAGATAAAATAAGAAAGAGAGAGAGAGAGAATAGTACTTAGGTAGTTCAATAATAATCTATGCTTATGGAGCCCGCCTCCTTACCGCCACCTTCTGCATTATTTTCGTCAAAGAATACAAGTATAGAAAACAACCTTCGCTCTTAGAGTTAAATTTCCAAAATTATAATATAATATAACTTCTCTATAGAAAGAATTTCTAAAATTCTCCCTAAATTGGACTGCACCGAGGTCGTTTTTTTGGATGCACCTCATACTCATGGGCATATTGTACCATGAGGGCCAAACCCTCCTACACCCCCTCTCCTGTCAGAACGAGATCATCTGGATTGTGTGTCTGGACTGACCAACGTCCTCCAGACACATGAACCAAGTCGTACGTGCACTATGCACGTAATTTTTAAAGGTAAATGACTGATATATTTTTGTATAACTCGGTCTCATATATCTAAAAGTGTTGGAAGATCTAGACGCACAAATCTAGACGATCTCGTTCCTCCTCTGCCAACTACCATCACTTGGAGAGGCCTTCTATCCATGTGACTTTGTGGAAGACCTCTCGACTTCTCCGAACTTCAAGGTACTAAAATTGAGACAATCTCAAACATGCTTACATGACATAATGTGATTATCATCCTAACCTCCAACAAATATTTGTTTAAGCAAACAACTCATCATTAATCAACCTTTCCATCATTCCATTTACAAAGCTCAAGAAATAATAAGTACGGATCATCTATTCGTCCTGATACACATTAATATCTGCATACATATGATAGTTTTTTCTCACTCTCTATTATTGTGATTATGATTGGACAAAAATGCCCTAAACATAGATAGTTGTGGCAGTTGGCATACATCCTAACATATTGTGGATGAACCGGTAAATCTCAAATCCCCTTTCCTAGAGCAACAAAAGGGAGCCAAGCCAACCAATCCTTATTTACCCAAACCCCCAGCCCTGGCTTCCTCATTAACACGCTCCTTTCATCTCTCTTTGAATCGTTCTCCACCTCCGCCCCAGTTTGTTCGTTCTTTTCTTCGCCGTCCCCCCTCCTTCCCCACAGGAGAATGGCCGAGGTGGCGAGCACGGGACCCCCCTCTGCTGCTCCCCCAGCGGCAGCCGCATCCACGAGCGCAGCGGGCATGGCGCAGGGCCAGAACGGGCTGGCGTCTTACCCGCCACCCCAGGCCAGATACGAGGAGGTCGTCGCCAGCGCCGGGCTCTTCATGGAGACGCTCGCGCGGCTGCACAGCGCGATGGGCACCAAATTTAAGTAGGTACCCATCTCCCGCTTCTGGGTCTTGTGTGTTCCCTCCGCGTTTTGCCGTTGTTTTGTCGCGTATTCTCGGCTTAACGCTGGCAGTGCGGCGAGAAAGGCGGTTCCTTTTGAGCCTGTGGTATGAAAGGCGGCTCTTTTACTTCTGTCGTGGTTTTGTGGCGTTGTCGGGTGTCATTGTGCATAGAAGGGTGTGGGTTTCTTAAGCTCGGAGATGAGCCCTCGCCATTCCTCACGTACGCGGTGTTTCTGTTTCTGCCATCGCTCTTCGGATGTGGAGATTTGGACCCAGATGTGAGATGACATGATGGGATGGCCAGTGCACGCATGGGTATTTTCTGTTTGTTGACAGATTAAAGACTGTAGGTAGTGCTTCTGCCCCAGAAGCCAATGGGTGTTTGCAAATAGGAAGAACAATGAAGAGTGTGTGTGCGTGCGCGCGCTGTTGAGAAACATCTTGTTATTACTTTTATGGTATGTTAGGACCTGGTCGGATGCAACTTATGCAAAATGTGAATAGAGTAACTTATTTTTTGGGAACTCACGTATCACATACGTGATTAATGTAAACCGTCGTTTGGTTGTTCTTTGTAGACACAATAATTGAATTCATGGTTTTGAGTGTGCCTTGATGCAAAGGTGGTTTACGGAAGTTGTCCCCAGCGTAAAGCAATCTAAAGTTAGTTTACAGAAAAACTCATTTTTAGGAAGGAAAGTTTTGAGTTTATGATGAACTAGAATATAAGTCTATGATAAGATTATCTTTTAAGTCATGTAGACTAAGGTTACCATATAAAAATGACTTTATGGTAAACCCAATCTCAGTTATGCGTTGCATCAAGGAAAGGCTTTTGGGAATAGTCTCTCTTAAGTTAGTATATTATCTGCTAATTTCCTAAACGACATTGGGCTGAAGCTTATTTGGTTGCTGGTTACCTGCTATAGTAGGTTCGCCTGCGTGCATTTTTGTACACAAGAATTTTGTGGGTAAAGCTGATTGAAAAGATGTTCATCTAATATCTTTCATATATAACTTGCTCAATCACGTGATGCGGGGAAAAATGCAAGTTTTATTTACGTGTCATTCCACCAAAAGACTCTGATCTCTCAGGCAAGGGATGCTATAGTCATTTTCATATGGAATTAATTTAAAAGCCACATTGCTGATCTCTTCATAACTGGAAGCGCTAGGAATTATTGAGGGTCACAAATCAAGTCATAATATCGTAACATGGCAACCATATGAATTGATGTCTAAATTCCAGTTATTGGTAGAGATTTGTAATATTTGCAAACCTCAGGAGTGTGATATGTGTAGGTGAAGCTCCAATAAAACAGGTTTTCCCTAGTTCAGAAGCAGCAGTAGCCTTGACTTAAATGAGATAGCTTTTGAAAATGAATAGATGCTGTTCTTATGGCTTTCTATTTTAATAGATCTGTGGCGCTGCCTTGTCCACGGGATAGGACTCATGATGATGATGATCTGATTATGCCTTGTCACCGTTTTATCAAATCCTTTTCAAGGTATTTGATCATGTGGCATCTAAATCCATGGGATAGGGCTTGCGATCAACTTATTAATTGGCCAATTCAGCTATATCTGGTTGAAATTCAATAGCTTCAATGAGCTCATTTTCTTATCATGCAGCTTTTGTATACTCCTATCATTGTGCTTTTGTAAATTTATATGTTTTTTTGTTAATTTCAGGGTGCCTACAATTGGGGGAAAGGCTCTTGATCTGCATCGCCTTTTTGTGGAGGTAACTTCACATGGTGGTCTTGAGAAGGTAATCTAGAACTTGTTTGTCCTACTGAAATTTAGTCTGTTTTTTTTTAGTGAATGGCTTTATCTATGTTCCTGAACATGTTAATTTAGATGGCATGAAAAGGATAGACATCTGCATCTATGTTTCATACCTCAATATGTACATTTCACCCTTTATTGATTATGTAGAAGAATACTTTTAGAGGATTTTTTTATGTAAATTGGATTTTTTTTTTTCATGTGTGCAACAGCAATGGTAGTTATTGCTAGTATTGAGCCTCTATTGTGGCCTATAGAACATCATATAGGCATTTTAACACTGAATAAACAGCTCTTTCCTGATGGTATGTATCCCCTCTTGCAGGTACAGTGCTTTAGAGTTATGCAATTATTTAAAATTTCCTAGATTCTGGTGTTATTTTTTTCTGAGAAAAATGTGATTCGCACCACAATTTTTAATGGATAAAGAGGTATGGTGAGAGGAGAGGTTCCTCTACCTAAAAGGAAACAGACACTACATTGCAAAGTCAAAGAAATATGAACAGAGAGCTCCTTTTTTCAAATCACTAGATTAAGTAAGAAAGTGCTTCCCAAAAATTCTTGTCATTATGTTCTTTCCATACGCTCTAGGAGACTGCATGTGGAATAAGGAGTAAAATTTGCCTTCAATTTCATTTCCCAAGCTTTTGCCTTTCCTGCGTACAAAAGGACCATACGTCTTGAACTGAATGGAAGCTGAATTGTAACCGTGCAATTTTTCCAAAGATATTCCACACTTAAAAGAAAGAAGAAAAGGTGAAGAAGAAATAAAAAGAACCCCCATTGATATGGGCATATAAACAAAAAATAAAAAAAGAGGGTGAAAGAAAAAAGACCCCCCTCCACCGGTTCCAATTAACACCCCCACCGGTGGGGGGGAGGGGGTGTCTTTTAAGAAAATAAAAGAAAGAAGAGAGAGAAAAAAGGAGGAGAGAGAAGGGACCGATTGGGGGGGGGGGGTTCCCATGCTCCCCCCTACTGGTTCAAACCCCCCCATCGGTTGGTGGGGGGTATTGCTGGAAATAAAGAGAAGAGAGAAAGAAAGAGAGGAAAAGAGAGAACAGACCGGTGGGGGGTCCCACCGGTCATGACCCCCTACCGGCGGGGGTTACCCCTATTGAAATTTTTAAAAAAAAAAGAAAAAAAAAAGAAGAGAGAAAGAAAGGAAGAAAAGAGGGAAAAGGAAAAAAGAAAGAAGAAGGAAGGAGGAAACATAAGGCACCGGTGAAGAAGAAAAAGAAGAAGAAAACCAGTGGGGTGCGCACTGGTGCCTTCCTAGTTGTCCTCCTCCATGTCCTATAAATACCCCATAGGGGGCTACTACAGGGGCACGAAGAGGACAGCTAGGTGCTACTCCGGTCAAGATTTTCAAGAGTTCACTACTTTGGTTTAAGAATTTTTTTTTATCACTATCCTTAATGGCTTCAAGTGAAACTTACATTAAGGGATATTCAAAGGATCCTTAATATGATTCACTTAAAATCATTAAAAGGTCATACTAAAGGATACCTAAAAGGTCACATTGTCCTTAATGGGACCTATCAATGACCTTTTAGGTTTCCTTTAAGGTTATTGGTAAAGTTCATTGTTATTATTAAAGGACATACTCCTAAAGGATGCTTATCGGATTTAGGGAGGTCCTTAATGACTCCTAAGTGGACTTACTAATACCCTTTAAGTAAAAGGACACCTAATGGGATATTGGTATAGTTCACTAGGGTTCATTGGAAGGTCATGTCCTAAAGTATACTTACTTGACATGGGTACATCCACAGTTCTTTTGACACCCTATCCTTTAAGGATTCCAAAAAAAACTTCACAGACATGGTATACAAACGTACATCCTTTAAGTATCCTTTAAGGATTCCGAAAGGAATTTTATGTGCACACGTACGAAAGTACATCCTTTAAGTATCCTTTAAAGATGTCAAAAGGATTTCAAAGGACATGTTATGTCGAATTGTTTCAAAGTTCCTTTTTCATAATGAGTCATGGTTTGACTTATTCACTTAAATTTATGTTGTGTTAATGTGTGATTTCTTCTATGAAAGGGCATCATCAAATAATTAGTCAAGGGTGGTCAATCATTTGATTGATATAATTAACACTGACCAAGATCAGTGGGGAGAAGTCAAATTAACGGATCCACACATGATCCAAAGTGCTAGACTCCTTGGGGACTCATACCAAGTTCTCAAAGTCTAAACCAAAATAAAACAAAAGAAAACAAAGCGTCTCCCTCATGTCTCCCACAACATCTTAGGAACATATAAAAGATCTTGATTAGCCAACAAGTAATATGGATAGAAGAGGGGTTAAAGGAGCCAGGACCACAGATTGAAAAAGACCTAAGAAAGGTCTCAGAAATGTGTCTAAGCTGGTGATTCTATAAATTATCAATAGAGAAGGCAAGACCACATGAGATAGAAGAGGAAATTATTGAAAAAGGTAGATGAAGGTGTTCGAGGTGGTACAACCCACCTCACTAAAACCAATTTCCATCCTTTGGTGTGTAAGTTGAGCTTGAATAGAAGAAGATGAAATTGTGAATAGAACTGTGCAACCACAATCAGCAGGATGACTATAAGAAACAAGATTCATGAAAAAAGCTGGGCACTGTGGAGCACCAGTGACAAAATGGACTATCTAGAGAGGTCACTATCAGGAGTAATAGTGCCATACTATGAGATACAATGAGGAATGCCATGATTAAGGTGGATATAAAAATGAGGGAGAACTGGAGCACAATTAACTATTAAGGAGCCATCAAGTCTCATGTGGTGGGAAGTCCTAGACTGTGGACGGTAGGTAAATTAGTTCTAAATGAAGTAGACATGGTAAAGGAAACATGACTACTGAATAAACCAGCCAACTAAAGCATTGGTGAAGAAATTTTTTCAGAAGTTGGAAAAAGACCAATGTGCCCTTTCTCTCATAAAAGATAAGAAGGGTATGAGGGGTCTTCCCCCCCCCCCCCCAAAAAAAATAAAATAAAAATAAAATAAAAAAATCAGAAAAGGGACTCTGTAAAACAAAAAATCCAAAAACTAAAATTTCAGGGCCGAAGAAAACAAAAATTGGCCCCTGGGGCTGTCTCTTCGAGGCCTGCGGCCCATAGGGGGTAGCAGGCCCCAAGGGGCTGCCAGCCACTATGGGCAGCAGACCCCTCCTTCTGCCACTGCATGCTCACGCCATCTCCTTGCCATGCCATGCCTTTTTTTCCCTGAAAATTTCAGGAAAGGGTGAGAAGTTTTATGGAGAATGGGGCCCACATTTGCATAATTGGGCCAATGGAGTAATGATAAGTGGAGCCTTGTCATTGCCACCTCGCGCCTTGTCATTGACACATGGATCTATCAAGAGGAAGGAAGGCCGAAGCCAATAGGAGGATGCCATGTAAGCTAGGGCCACATGGGGAGGTCCAACGAAGGGCTGCCACTTGGCAACTTCCTCCATTGGCTGGCCACCCCTTGGGCAAGTCTATAATAACCGATACTATACATGGGTTGATATATATGAAAATTACTTGAAGCTACAAGCTCTTTATCCCCCTTTTGTTCTTAGATGAGTGAGAATTAGACACGTCATGTGGCCTTGTGGACGTGTCAATCTGACAGTTGCAAACACCTCGTGACATGTCCTTGTTTATAAAGGACATTACATATGCATCATCTTAAAAACCCTCTTCGGCTTGTCGTCACGATGGCACGATGATGGCAAGCCATCAAGAACGCTTTCCTCGGTCCATCCTCGCATGTGTGAGGGCAACACACCATGGAGCAATGGCTTTCGACCTGATATCATGCTTGTGTGATGGCGATGAGCCGTGGGTGTAATTAGGGTTGGCAACGAGCTGTGGGTGCAATTAGGGCTGGCAACGAGCCGAGCCACTCACGAGCTACTCAAGCTCAGCTCGACTTATCTAATCTTACAAGCCGAACCTAAGCTTAGCCAAGCTCGGCTCAGTTGGCTCGCGAGTATATATATATGTATGTGTATTCTTTTTTTTTTCGATAAAAAATGTGAATTATACCACTAATTTTATTAAATAAAGAGAGGAAGTACAATCAGCTGGATAGGAATATATATTCCTATTTTAAGATGCTCAAATACATTTTAACTATGCACCCTTCAATTCCGGTGGGTACAAAGGTAAAAAAGCTTACGATTGGTTCTCTGTCTGAATCTTATCAACAGCCCTTGCGTTTTTTGGGTTTTCTGATGTTGGACATTGAGTGGCGCCATTTCAAACTTTCAAATTCAAATGGGTGGGTGTAATAAATTCCAGGCTCCAGGGGGGGGGGGGGGGGGGGTTGGAGGAGGTGATAGGTGGGCAATGCGGAGGCGCACACAGGTGGGCATGCTTGCAGACAAGGCAACCATGCATGGCGAGGAGGGTTAGTGGGTGGGACAGCCTGGCATACAGCAAGGTGTATGGGTGTCTGGTTTTAAGGCTTCAAAGTGGGAGTTTTTTTAGTCCCACATCGGGAAACTTTGAAAATCCCAATGCCAAGACCCTATAAATTTAGATCCCTTGCTGGCTTCACCTTGCTTAAGCGGGTAACTCATTTTGCTAACTGAGTGGACTCATGATAACGAGCCGAGCTTGAGCCGGGCTCGAGCCCTATAATTGTTGGCAAGTTGAGATCGAGGCCATGAATGGAGCTTGAAGTAGACTTGGGCTCGAGCTCGAGCTTGTTTGCATTTGGTCGAGCCGAGCTTAAGCAATGAAAAGCTCGGCTCGGCTCGTGGCCACCCTAAGAGTAATTTGGTAAAGGCCTACATGCCTTGAAAACAATGACGTGCTGAGCGCCAACACACTATTGACATATTCATCTCTCTGTGCCAGGGGAATGGAGGAGTCAATGTCAGCCCATCGATCAACTGGCAGTGACGAGGTGCTGCACAGATTGTGGTGTATCGCATTGTGCCTCATAATGCGTGCACCATTCGCATCAGTGCACAACACCCATTTCAACTAACGGACATGTGTCGCATGAGTTTTTGCTTTGCAATGGTGGACTAGGTGTCGAGGGAAGACTTCCCCTGTTGGCGATGACACCTCCATGCCGCGCCACATGCAATCGCACCTTAATACGACATAAATGGACTATATAAAAATTGGTTTAAAATAGACAGGTGACATGCCCAGCACCTCTCCAAATGACAAACTTGAATATTCAGCCCACTCGCCCACATGGCAGTAGTGTGCCACACCTGGGCAGTGTCCTCCAATGGCGACCATGGCTCCTTGAAATGCATGCCAATTGCTTTTGCACCCTTAAGGGCAGAGTAAAATAAATTGTGCCATGTGCTCACGTATGCCACCAAATCTTGGCACCTCGAGTGAGGCAACTAAGGGTGACATGCAAGTGAATAGTGCTCCTCGATATGCATGCCATGCGTACTTATGTAGGCCTAGGCCAACCAACTCACTCTTCCAAAGGCAGCAATGTCGTACCACGTTGGGGTTTGACTCTCGGGCAGCAATACACGCTTGCATCAATTAAACAATGATTAAAGGTTGCCCCATGCACCACCCAAAGTTGGCATCCAATAGGGGACATTTGTATGCGTGGATGGGGTAGATGATGGTGCCTTAATATGTGCACCATCTGCAATGTCATCCAGATGAACAAATGATGCGTGATTGTCATGTATTGGCAAGGTATGGCCTCAATCGGGGCTTGGTAACATGGTTGGTAGCATCGATCGATACGATACATATCGGATGATAGGTATCGTTATCAGTGGGTACCGATACGATACTAAGGGAAACCTCGATATCAGTCATTTATATTTAAAAACAATAGAAAAAAAATTTATTGGCTGATACTGGGCCAAAATGGACCTGGTACTGACCGATACACCCGATACCAATACCGGTACATATCGGTATCAGCACTCTCCCCTATACGCACTCCCCTATGTGGGCAACGATACTGGTATTGCCATCCTTGCTTGGCAAAGCTGAGTGACACATGAATCGCATGCCTTGGAAAGCTTGTTTAGACCCAATGCCAACTCGATATCAATCTAAGGGTAATCTGACATCCATTCAATATGCTTAAAATGGCCAAGGCTAAAGCCTTAAAGTGAATACGATATGTGCGAAGAGCAAGGTGAACGCTAACAAGGGAATTGCGCTGTGTTGCAACATTGAGGTGAGGAACACTATTACATCACAAGAAATCAAAAGTTTTCTTGCTGTTGCAAGATGTAATTGATGCCGGCCTGTGGATCGGCAAAAAAGTCCAGATTTATAAGAAACCCAGATAACCCTTTCCATGGATGAGTAAATACAAATTATAAAATTTTATGTGTTTCACATGTGAGACTCTACGTCAATTCCTTAAAATTCACCTATGGACATAATTTTTTTCGCATTCCAAAAACAAAAAAAAGCCCTCTAACAAGCACATATTGGGAAAACCTACTGCATTTCTAAGAGAGAGAAGCAACAAGAGGAGTGGTGAGGACACCCGAGTGCGATTCCATTTCGATCTGGCACATATTTACCGCCGCCGCAGGACGTCCGCAATAGAGTGAGCAGCTTTGCGGTTGGGAGATGCCTATTGACACATTTGCTCTTTTATTTCAGGTTCTTTGGGCTTGTGGCATACCCATTTGATGTATTTGTTTTTATTTAGGACTTTTGGACTTGAGATAGGCCCATTTATGGCCCATGGGACTTTTCCTATTTTTCTGTATTTTTTGTACTTTTCCTCTCTTTTTAGGGGCATAGGGGTATAGTGGTCATTCGGGGATTCTAGGGCTTCCTAGCCCTATTGGGAAACCTAATGATTGCTAATGGAAAGGTTTCTTTGGCCGCCACTATTGTGTGTGTGTGTGTGGAGCCTGTGATGGGCCTGTGAGGAAAAAAGGGGTGTGAAGCGTCAGGTCTCGTCTTCTTCCTCCCTACCTCCTCCCTTGCTTCGTCTTCCTCTTCGCCCGTTTTCTTCCTCCCCTCAGTCTCCGCGCCCTTCAAACCAAGACTTCCCCTTCACTAGTCTTCCTCTCTCGCTTCTGTTCGAAGTCATCGCGGGCCATCATCGCCATTTTCCCCACGCATTGGCTAGTCTGGATTCGTCTTGGGCTACACTATCGTTCAAGCCAGCGTAGGGAATAGTGCCCCAACCCACTAAGCACAAGCACGACAACACCGCCGTCATCATCTCCACGCCACATGGAGGCACCATCATATTTGTGAGAGATGGCATCGTCGCCCCTGCCCCAAGCGGGCCGTCCTGCCCAGCGCCACACACATGCAGCAGGCCTATGGGCTTCAGCCATCCACCCCTCGTTGATCGAGTCCCGTGGTCAGGCGCCTCCCGTTCTCGCCCTCTCTACGTGCCCTTCTGCCTACCTTCATCCCTCCCCAACTTCGTCGTCTGAGCCTCTCAGGAAACTTGTTGTCTACCACGCAGCGTTGCCGCTGCGTTCGCCAGGGTCGACATCATTGACCGTGCCACACCCCGTCTTGCCCCTCTCCAATCGCCTCCACGTGGCACCATTCTCGCAGCCACCGGCCCATCTATTGATTCCAGCGCATGTTTGGGCCAGGCTGTTTCGTGGGTTGGCCCAGTGACCTTCAGGACCCCGCCGGGCAACCCTTACCAAAGTTGCAGATCGAGCGTTGCTAGCTGAACACTGCAGTGCCGGGCACGGGTCGCCGGTGATTTTGATTTGTGTGCCCTACTCCCGGCAGGTAACGTGAGCGCAAGGGGGGGGCATCTAATGTGGGTGTGTGCTTCCAGTGCCCTCGATTCTCGTGCCCCACTCTTCAGTGGGTATGTTAGCAACATAATAGTTGACCTTCCTACATATCTACTCATTTATTATATGGTGGAAATCATGTTCCATGCTTGTGAGCATATTTTAGGTTGCCTAGTTCGTTTAATATTTGTCATTGCCGGTTGTGTGTGATTGTGAGCATCCTATCCGTGGCCCGATTCGAGATTGTCGAGTGTGCGTTGATGCCCTAGACTATTGGTAGTCCTCACTACCATCGATCCACTCGCTATTCGCTGCGAGGGACGGCTTGTTTAGCTTGCATTTCTTGTTATATTCACGTATTATGTTTCATGGAAAACGGTGGTTTGTTTGTGCCCGTTTGCTGTCCACGTGGTGTTGGTTGCTGATCTTGATCGTTGGATAGTTGTCGGATCCATATCGGTTGCCGTCCTGCATCAAGGAGCACAATAGCGGACGTGCAGGGTGTGCAAACCCCCTACTAGACTTTCCTATGCAAGAAAAGAAAGGAAGGGGTGGAGGAGAGATAAAATAAAATATAAAAAAGAGGAAGGAAGGATGTTTCCTTTGCAAGGAAGAAAGGAAGGGGTAGACCAGAGATAAAATAAAACATAAAAAAAGAGGAAGGAAGGATGTAGTTGTTGGCAGTTAGTGGGTGGTCACCCCACTCACCCATGCCCACACCAGGCCTAACACTTGTACCAGGTGTGTGCTCACTATGCGCAATATGAGACAAGGAGGGGAGAGTGGGTTTTTTTTGCTGGGTGGTGGTGACCTATAAATAGCGCAGCACGCCTCTTTCTCAAGGATGAAGAACGACAATGAACAAAGGAAGAGGATTTACAAGTCTCATAGGATCCCTATGCTTCTCCAAAGCTTCAAGAGTTCTTCTCTGAAGTCTTTAAGAACACTCAATGTGTTCTAACTTTTCTTCTTTTTTGAAGTCTTTAAGAACATTCAAGGTGTTATAACCTTTTCTTCTCATTGTAATCAAAGAAGATGAATTAGAAACTCCTGTTTGCTTCATTAACATTTGTCTATTTACGTCATTTGATGTTTGTAGATTCTTATTGGATCGATCCTTAATCGATCCCCAAATATTTAGCTCTTTAATGGGTCCTTATTGGAGATGAGTGCAGTTTATTAAAGGATATGAGTCCGGTTGGATGCTTAGTGCATTCTGTTAAATGCACCACCTCTCTTTACCCTAATTGATGTCCATTAAGGCCATACTGTTTAACCGACAGTTAATTTTCACTACTGACTAGTTTCCATTAAGGCCACACCCTTTAGTGGACAGTTAAATTTTCATAAAGTCCACAATGCTCGTTTAATGAACTCGGATTTAGTTAAATTCTAATACAGCCATAGGTTAGACCATGCTTCGTACTATGTTTTCTTAAATCTGTCCGAATGCCTGAAACACCCCTGGCCCTGTCATTTAGCTTAAAACCTAAGGTACCCCTAACCCTAACAACTTAGTCTAATTCCCATCGTTTAACAACTGAAAGCACCCAACTCCCTTGACCTCCACAACCTAATAGAAGATCTAATGTGCCTAACATGAACAAAATGACCAAAACACCCTTGACCTAAAAAACATGAAGTAACGTGACTAAACTATCCCTATATCCTAAGACTTAACCTAAGATAATTAAAACGGCCAAAACACCTCAAAAACTTCTTTTTGAAAGTAAAACACCTCCACAGACTTGAAACTGTTTGAAGTGGCTAAGTGCTCTTCAAACCCTAACCTTGAATAAAATGACCTAAATACCCTTTCAACCTTAACATTAATCCAAGGTGACCTAAATGCTCTGACTTCAAACTCATGAACGTAATCTTATTGGCTCAATCACCCCCAAGATCTCTAAATACATCCAAATGGCTAAAGCTACCAAAATTCTATAGTTGTGAAGTGTCCAAAATGCCCCTGAAAACGTAAAAAATTGTAGGAAAAATGTTATGAACCTTAAGTTTTCCTGTGATGACCAAAAAACCCCTATAATCCTAATACACTAAAAACAACCTAATGACATCTCAAGCTTCAAAGCTGCCCTTATTCATTAAACATTTTGCATACTTAAAGTGGTAAATACCACTTTAACACTAAAACTTTACCAAAATACCCTTATAACCTTAAATACCTAAAATGAATCCAAGATATCTTAAAACATTTTTAAGCATCAAAGGACACCATTTCGACTATGGTAAAGCTTTTGTATAAAGACTTGATCATACCTTGTAAGGTACTGCACAACTTTGTCCCCAGAAGGTGCCTCACAAACTATGGATCCAACCCCTTATATATAGCCCATCAATTTTTTTCCTTATCAATATGGAACTAATCCTGTTCATAAATCCTATCCCAGCCCCTAGTCACACCCTGGTTCATTTCTGAACTAGTGCATGTTGTACTTTATGGGTCTAACTCTGATATCATATAAAATAGCAACTCGATCCAACCCTTCTGAGGTATTGCCCACTTTGGATGAAGTTTGCATAGCTTTTTGCCGAAAGATGCCTTACAAGTTTTAGATCCAAGGCCCGCATATATAGTCCAATAACATTTCCCATTTTGTAAGGGACTAATCTAGTTCGTCCTTGCCATAGCACTCAGACACTATGGTGGTTCCACACCTTGACTTTGCATATTGTCATCCCATGCGTGGCCCTCTCTTATAATACAAGCAGCCTTCTACTCCTACGTGGCTCATGACTTGACTAGGCTACTACATTTTGGCTTTCCTTAAATTGGACTTCTGTGGTTAGACATGCATTTTATGTGATTTCTTTATTCTAGAGCATCATGTCAGGTGGTTAATCAAGGATGTTGTCTGTCAACATGATGTGATTAAATACTGGCCGATGTCGGTGGTAATGGTCCAACTTTGAACCCTTAAATGCCAGTTCTGTTGAGCGACACCTAACTTAAATGATCAAAAATCACCCATCTCCCTCAATTTGCTAGAATTGAGTGGTAAGTTGAGTTTGTTGAGTAGATAGCTAACCTCGAGTCATTATTGGAGAAATAGAGTAGACTGAAGATCAATAATAGCAGGGGCTGGAGCATGGAGTGTGTGTGCCCTCATGACACCATCTACAGCCCTCAATAAGATGTCCCCATGTTCGATGATATTTGCAATGTAGATGTTTGTTGGAGCAAAAAGAGTTGGGCTTGTCAAGTGATGTAATTGGACTGTGTAATGCAGAGGTCATTGCCAGTGCAACAAAAATATAAGTGACCAGATAGGTGGATAGAGAAGAAGTCCAGTGGAAGGAGGGTCCATTAGAGCTCCTAGACAATTCTCTAGATGAAGAAATAGGCTATGCCAATGCGCACTGAGAAAACCCTTGATCGGTATAGGCATGACAGGTCCAGAAGTCAGTTGTCGAACAATGAACTAGTCCCATGCATCTCAAATGGATTAATGAACAGACAACTATCTTGGTGTGATCAGCATGTCAAAATAACCGTAGACAGGTACATGGCGTGCTATCATGTGGAAGAAAAAGGCAATCAGACTGCAAAATGACCACACTAAATCCTGCAAACAAAGCATCCATGGAGAAATTGAAAAACTGACTACATAGTTGTGATCAAGATATTGGAAAACCTTGGGGTATATATGGTAAGTACAATGCTGATGTTGCTATATGGATGTTGATGTCTAGTCTGAGCTAGGCCACAATTGTTGCTGGCTGCCACTACAGTTGGCTGCTGGATAAACCATTTGGGAAATAAGATGAAGCGGCTCCTTGAACTGGTTTAAGAGCATGGCCACATATCTCTTGGTAAGGTAAAATAGTCTCACAGAAGGGCCACGTATCCCCAAGTTAAACAGGCGTCACTATGTAACAGATATGGGCTAATGGAGCCTCGTGTCAGTATTCTTTCCAACCAAGTATAAGAATAACCTAACTGGACTGGATTGGTGACAATAGCAGCAATAATGATGGCTTCAGCTGCCGTAGCCACTGGTGGCAACAACAGCAATGGCTGCAACTGCAACAAAAAAAAAAAGGAGATTTGTAGGGGGGGGGGGGGGGGGGGGGGTAGGTAAAGAACTGCTCCAGTGACTACTTGACTGGCTTCAGGGAAAAATTGGCTGTGGCGGCTTGCAGTGGTAGCAGTAGCTTATGATGACAACATGATGAGCAGTTGGGCAAAGAGCAACAGAGGCAAGATCTTCAGCACCAACTGTCATACCAAGATTATCATTGTATGATAACAGGCTGAGAGTAGGAGTTTGCCATGACTAAAAAAAGGTTGGCTTGCCAAAGATTGGTTGCAGGTGTGGTGGCGTGTATCGGTGTTCTGTGGTTGGTGATGCATATCTAGGCAATAGTGTTTCCTGCTACATAGATCCTCTTATCTCCCTCTCGAGAGAAAAAGAGGAGAAGATGGTCAGTTGATATTCACATCTTGTCCATTGAATCCCAACAATCATCTTCCCCACATTCCCCCACCCCTTCCATGATCTGTGCTTTCAAATTTGCTTTACTTTTTCATTATGTGTCATGTGGTTCGCTGCAAAAGCCACCAGAAGATGACTCCAGAAGTGCCCTTGATGGTGTTAAAAAACCAGCCACTTCAGGCTGGAGCTGACCAATTTCAATTGGTATCTGATTAGGACCATCCAATTCAGTCAGTTTTGGGGTTTAGTTGAGAAAGTTGGTTCCATGTAAAATGATTAGAAAAAAAGCTAAAATAAGTTTTTAACCAACCTGATCTGGGTTGAACTGAGATTGACTGACTATGAACTGGTTTCAAAACTATAAATCAGTTTGGAACTGGATTTTTTTTCCTTTACTATTTTGACATATTTAGTTAGTTTATGAGTATTTCAAAATAATATATGGAGACCTAAAGGTTCCCAGAAGTGCATGGGCAGCAATGTTGATGTAGCATTAGAAGCAGCTGATGATACCAAAAAAAGGCCAAAAGCCTAAACAGCTATATGAGGTCATGACAGCAGCTATGATGCACTGGATGAACAATAGTGGTTGTGGAATGTGGAGCAGAACTTTTTTGGATGCTGTATTAGAAAGATTGGCACTGAAAGGAATTCTCTCTGTTTTCAGAAGCCCAAAATAAATACAAGATTTGGTAGTTAATAGAGCATTCATCAGTACAGTGTGAGTCACCACATCTTAACACAATATATACGTACGAGTTCTATTCTCCCGAGACATTATGTACAACTCTAGCCGAAGTGTTGACAAGAAGGATTCTGTGGTTTGGTTAGATTACAATGCCCAGTTTAGAGTCACATCGTCAAACAAAGTGATCCAGGGTACATTAGTTGAACTAAGAAAATTTGCCAAAATTTGAAAGCTGAAATCTCTTTGAAGCACAAGCTTTCATATGTCTGCATAAACATGTGAATACAAGAGTGGGCAGGAACTAATTTGAGGCCAGAGTGGAGCTGGTTATATCCACTCTCCGAAGCCGAAGAATGCTTCCTCTCCTGTTCTTTCAGTGAAGAGGTTTGGAGATTAGCCACATCATGTAAATTGAAGGCATGGTCTTGCTCCCTGCAGGAGGTGCGGCTTCCACACACCCCCCGAAACCAACAATTCCTGATCTTTTTATGTAATCACAGCATTCAATCTTCTTCTTTATGAAAGTCTAGATGCACACTTTCACAAAAGAATGAAAAATCTGATCTTTCTATGTGATCAAAGCATTCCACCATCTCGTTTTTTAAAACCAGAGATTAACACTTTGGCATCAAAATTCCCACAGAACTCAATAAGCGCTACCGCCATCAAGTTTCCCAACATCAATATGTACTGGTAATGGTAGTTATTACATATTGATTTGTATCATATTCTTTGTACTCTGGAAAATAGATTGTGTACGGCAGTCTACAAGCATGTTTAGAGAAGACACCATACTTCTTGCAATTGACAATTACCCTGAAAAGTCAACACCTATTGGTCCGACTCAAGCCAATTCATAAGGACTTGTACAAGGCTTCTTAAATCTTTATTATAATGGGTTAAGTTGACTTTTATCCATTCATATCAGCCAATTAGAGACTCATAAACTCTGAAAACTGATCCAAATTGTACAGCTGTACTGAGTTGGTTGATGAACCATGGTAGTGAGACATGAGACATGGGCTCTTGATAATGAATTATTGTTGATTCAGGCTTGGAATGGGACTTTTTGGATAGAGGATGTCGTAGTTGCTCTGTAGACTATCAACTTTATGGAACACTCTTCTTGAGCAACATTCCCTGTTGTTTGTGATTATATTGTGTGTAAATATATTGGGAAAAATGTGAACCTTCTTAGTTTTGTTAGTGTAGTTTTCATTCCTTCCTAGTTTTCTTACTTTGCACAATTTTCTGAGGATCTAAAGGATGAAAGATGGAACTTTAGGCTCAGAAATGAAGGACATACTTGGTGGAACTCTTAATGAAGCATGATGGACCATACTTCTTCGTAAACTTAAAAATGTATTGAATACTGGTGTATCATAAAATTCTGCAGTTGTGCCTCTTACCTGTTATAAGTTGGCTGAATTATGGAAGATGATTAACACAATGGTTAAATTGTCTAAATATTTGGTGCCTAATTCATGTCTTCTATATCAACCTTCGTGGGAGGAAATTTCATGTGCTATTATTACATTTCCTTTCTAACTTAATCATCTCTGTTGTAACCAGCAGGCAGTGGCCCAGCGGGTAGAAGGGGTTTAGGGAGGGCTTCTCAGGTTCTCGAACCTGGGAGGGGTTATTTTTCCTTCATTTGTTTGAATAGTCCCTGTGACTGTGGCAGGGGCCCTAAAAAAAAAAAAAACCTTTGGAGCTGCTGCAAGGATTCGGCAAAATTTGCTGAGGAAAATTGAGGATTTTCAGGTCGAACATGATCAAGGTTTGCTGTCTGTAGAAGAAATACATCGATGGGAAAATACAAAACAGCAATATCTTGAATGGTCCTTGAGGGAAGAAATTAAGTGGAAACAAAGAGCTAACAAACTTTGGTTGAAGGAGGGAGATAAAAATACATCCTATTTCCATGCAATGGCAAATGGAAGAAAGAGGAAAATAATGATTGATTCATTGAAGGTCAACAATAATATATTTTATGAGGATCAGGAGATTGGATCAACTGCAGCAGATTTTTTTGAGAGGCTTTTCAAGGAAGAGGAGGTTTGGAGGCCATCGATCAGCTCAAGCATGTTGAGGCAGATTTGTGATTAAGATGCAGATAACCTGATAAGACCTTTCTCTGAGGAAGAAGTTAAGGCCTCAGCATTTAGCATCGATGTTCACAAATCACTGGGACCGGATGGATTTTTAATAGGATTCTATCAGCATTTTGGGAAGTTATAAAGGAAGATGTCATGGCAGCTGTTAAAGAGTTTGAAAGAAGCCCTTGGAGAATCAAATATTTCAATTCAACATTCATTGTTCTTATTCCAAAGAAAGACTGCAGATGGGTTAAACAATTATAGGCCAATTAGTTTGCTTAATGACAGCTACAAGATTATTACTAAAGCGCTTGCAACAAGACTCAAACAGGTGATCAAGAAGGTGATAGATTCCAACCAATCAGCTTTTATCGAGGGCAGATATATTCTTGATAATTTTATGGCAGCATATGAGTGTATATATGATCAAAGGGTCAGGAAAAAGGAATGTGTGGTTTGCAAAATTGATTTTGAGAAGGCATATGACATAATTAATTGGAATTGTCTTTTTAGATTGATGCACCTTGTGGGTTTCAAAAGAAAATGGATCGACTAGATAGCTAGTTGCATTGAGACAGCTAGATTCTTTATTTTAATTAATGGAGTTCCTTATGGTTTCTTTGGTAGCTCAAGAGGGCTGAGGCAAGGTGATCCTTTATGACCACTTCTTTTTATCATGGTGGGTTAGGTCATGAACACTGTGGAAGAAAGCTAGGGATTGTGGCATCATTGAGGGCATCAAAGTGAAAAGGATGGAAGAGGAGGTTACTCACCTACAATATGCTGATGATACGATCTTATTTTCATCCACTAGGGAAGAAAAGATTGTTAATTTGAAGATCCTGCTGAAGACTCTTGAAACAGTAACTGGACTTCAGACAAAGTGAAATAGTGGGAGTGAATGTGCCAGAAGAAAAGAAGGTTGATATTTCAAACACTTTCAATGTTCAGTGGGTATCTTTTCCTATCATATGCCTGGAGCTGCCGTTATCTGACAGAAAGTTAACTTGTTCATATTGGAATCCTTTGATAAGAAAGTTTGAACTTAAACTTCAAGGATGGAAATGTAACCTTCTTTCAGCTGGGGGGAGAGGAGATGGGCATTTTCTAAAACAGTGTTGTCCAGCATGGCTGTGTAGTATTTATCCATTTTTGCTATTCGTAAGATGGTATGCAAGAAAATGGAGTCTATTACAGCAGTTTTCTTTTGGAAAGGTAGGAGTCCGGATGTTAAGGGTGGACACCACATTGGTTGGAAAAATGTGTGCATCAATAAGGCTCTTATGATAAAATGGATGTGGAGGGTAGAAAGGGAGGATCAGTCATTATGGGCAAGAATTATCAGGTGTAAATATTTTTGTCCAAATGAGTATTGGACTAGGAGTTTTCAGTTCAGCAGTTCAGTGTCTCATGTCTGGAAGAACATCCTAGAAACATGGATTTTTTCAACTGCTCTACTTACATCAAAGTTGGTAATGGTCAACTTACTAAATTCTGGGAAGATGTGTGGTGGATGGCAGAACCTTCAAGGATAGATTTCCATGTTTGTACAGTATTACTGCTGCAACAAATATAAGCATCAATGATGTTGGATCTGCTTCATCTTAAGCAACTGTTTGGGATTTAAGATTATGTAGACACTTCTTACACGAAGAAGAGAGGGAATTTCTTCAGCTTAGTTGTTTGCTTCAAGATTTACAAGGATTCAATGATAGGAATGATGGGAAAATCAGGAGATGGGATTCAGGGGGAAAGTTTCCTGTTAGTTCTGCTACAATGGTTCTTGGGGGGGGTTGTGGTATGGGGCAGATTACCCACAAGAGACACACTCATGTTTCTAGTTCCAGACAAAAATAAGTGCACATTTTGCAGGATATTTACAGAGACTGTGGATCCTTTATTCATCAACTGTGGTATTATTGATGCTATATGGAAGGCTTTCTTCAAATTAATAGATATTGTGCCAACACAGTTTCATTCTGTGGGCAGCCTCATTGAAGCTTGGAATCATATTTGTCCTCATCATCAGGAAATAAACACGTGGAAAGTTATGCTTCCAGCCATGCTATGGGCCATTTGGAGGGAGAGGATCTCTAGAACTTTCAACAATCATTTATCCTGTCCAGCGGGTATCATTGGGAATATCCATTTCATCCAAGATTGGAACTTTTGTAGATCTGGAGACGAGAACTCTGAGTCTATTTATACTCTCAAATATCTTAGACTGGAAGAGAGTCTTTTCTTGAGGGTTGTTTTTGTAAGCTATTTGTGTTTTATGGGTGGGGTTCACAGTGGCTCTTGAAGTGTCTACTGTCTTGGTAGATACATTTTGTGTTTTATCTTTTTTCTCTTTGTACAACTTTTCCTCTTTATATATGAATGAAAGTGGCTTTTTGCTGCCTTCCCAAAAAAAAAAGTTCTAAAAACTATTGCAGGTTTTTCTTAAAATACATGTGCTTTCTATGTCAATTTTATTCCTCTTTCAGGTGGCTATTTCAATAAAAACATTTTGGCTTCATCCGTTGGTTAGCTTATAGCCTGTTTTTCTCCGATAGTACCATTTTGGACCATTGTTATTCAGCTTACAACCTGCATTGAATGGAATAATTATTAACACTTTAATTCAACAGGTTTCTTTTCTGGTTGCAGGCTATCAGGGATCGGGCGTGGAGGGATATAATTGCCATGTTTAAGTTTCCACGAACAATTACAAGCGCATCATATGTACTGCGAAAATACTATATTTCTTTACTCCACCATTACGAACAAGTTTACTTCTTTCAAAGCAAAAGTTTTGATCCTTTATTAGATGGTACTCTTTTAAACTTTGACGTTGAACATTCAACAATGAGCTCAAATTTTTAATGTTTATAACCAGTCAATATTTATGGATAGAGTCCAACTTCACTCTCTTTCTGCCTTTCATCTTCTTTGTCAGCTAGTCAACCAGCTGGTGCTTCAGTAGGATCACAATCTCAGGTGGCTAGAACAACATCTCAGATGAAAGGAACCAAGAGATCCCCACAAGGTGTGGTATCTCTTGCCCCTCTTCCAATTTGCAATGGTCATATCCAAATTTGACATATAGAAGCAAAATATGAGATCAATAAAGAATACACTAGTAGACTCATAATTGAAGACTCATCTTAAAGAAAGAATTCTAACACCTAGTATCAATCCTACGACTGTCCTTGCATTCTGTGATCATTGAATTCGGCATGACCCTAACCCTAAGGCTAACTTGAATCCGAAGTGTTCTGGGGCAGGTACTTACTGGGATGGAAGGGTTATTATCTACACAGTCAGGGGTCTATATCAACACAATTATAATGAGTGCATGATTTCTATTTGGTATGTGTACATAAAAAGTGACAAAAAGGGTTGGTGAGAGATTTATTCCAGAGCATGTGAATTTGTTGGCCATATAATTATTGACTTGCTGTATAAATCTAGACTACATTTGAGGAGCTGTCTCGTGCAGAAATTCAAAATACATATTTGTTTTTCTGCTGAGATGATAGTAGCATTTTACGACTGTAGTTAGGAACATGGTTTGCCATACCGGATCAGGGATGGCAGTACCGGTACCGGTACCCGTATCGGTGGGTACCGGTACCGGTACGTACCGGCCGGTACCGGCCCAGTATCGGCCGGTATCGGCCGATACCCTTTACAGGTATCGGGTACCGGTACCGGCCGATACCGGTACGTACCGGCCGGTACGTACCGGTATCGGCCGGTACTGCCATCCATGTACCGGATAGACTCGTGCCGACTCGGGCGACTCGTATCGTATCAGGGCAAATCCGAGTCGGTGCAGCTAGACCGAGTCTGCGATTTGGGAGATCTTTTCCATGCAACTTGGCCGAGTCTGTGCGAGTCGACCAGACTCGTACCGGATCATGGGAGATCCGAGGCAGCTAACCCTGGTTAGAAAGTGGTTTGATGTTCCTAGTGGAATGTTTGCAGCCCTTGACATGAACCATTTAGTCCACCAATGTTGATAGGAAATCATCACTTTAAAACCAAATAGGCATGATGAATATTCACGATGTCCATGCTTTACAGTGTGTTTGTTTGCCAGATTGACTCTGTTTCCATTGTTATTTGCTGCATTTCATTCCATAGTCTGCAACTCAGATGTGTATGTGATTTCATCCAGATGTTTCCATGGAAGATATGTTCAGATATATTACCTTCTCTAATATAGATGCTGATGGTGAATTCACGAGGTTTTCTTTTCTTATTGACGACAGGTTATCCTTTGCAAGATGGTTGTATGGTGACCGGTCAGATCACTGGGAAATTTGATCAAGGATATATGGTGACAGCCAACTTTGGTTCAGAGAAGTTTGTTGGTGTTCTGTATCATGTCCCTTTTGGACATCCAGACCAGAACACATCCTACCACAATGCTGGCCAGCGTAGGCAGAAAAAGTTTAGGAAGGCACGGAAGGACCCTTCTCGTCCCAAATCAAACAGAAGTGGGTACAACTTCTTCTTTGCAGAACAGTATGCAAGACTGAAGCCTATGCATTCTGGTGAAGAGAGTGCTATCGTAAAGCAGATTGGCTACCTGTGGAACAACCTCGCTGCAGCTGAGAAGGAGGTAGCACTCATGATTACTTTTATTATTTTATACATGTACATGCATATCTAGCTTTTGTCCAAGTTTTTGTAGACTGTTCCCATTAATGCAAAAAAAAAAAAAAGGAAGCATGGAGCAGCTTGTTTGACATTTATCAGAAAACTGAAATGATTTTGAGATTTTCTGTGAATACACTATGCTGAGAGCGAGGTCCCCAAACATGTAATTAATTCTTGAACGACATTTTTCCAACCATTTTTCCATGCGATGGAGTTTCCCAGATTCCACCCAAACATGCCCATGCTGACATATGGTTGGATAACTACCCGAGTGGTGAATCTATCCATTTCAAGCCTCAGTTGACATAAACCTATTAGATGGGTTATATAAAGCAAATGAAAAATGGCTAATTGTGCTCGGATGGTGAACCAGTGGACGCTAACCGTGGACCTTTTTCTTTGAAGTGGATGGTACCACATGTATTATAAATAGCGGAGAGCACATACAAGTGTAAGGAAGATAAAACAAAAATCTCCCCCCCCCCCTACACAACACCATGTTAAGTGTAGCTCTTCATCAAGTCCCCCCAAGAAGACCAAGTGAGGAGTTGTTAAGATCCACATTACAAGAAAGGCCACCCATTCCCTAACTCTCAAAAGTAGCCTTGGACACTTGGCACTAATAATGTGTAAAGTGTCCTGTTTCTTCATGGCAACTTTGAGTATTTGATGTAGTACTAGTAGAGGCCATTGCTTTCATGCACATATTACATTCAATAGTTTCTTGTGGATACTATTTTTTTTATAGTTCCGAAAAGAATTTAGGTAAGAAAAATTATTTGTATAAATGGTTATTCAGTAGTCTAATACATTGCAAAAAGGATCTTTTTAAGTAACAAAGTGTTTGACAAACTTGAATAATTGGACTTTGCTTTTAGCCAGAGCAGGTCATCTGATGAATTTTATGCCAGATTGGTTTGTTGTTTGTGATTCTTTATATATGCATACATATACATGCACATACATACACACTGGACCACCCACGCTGCAATGCATGATGCAACTATCACTCCTCCAACCGTCCTATCACAAACTAACTCTCTCTCTCTCTCTCTCTCTCTCTCTCTCTCTCTCTCTCTCTCTCTCTCTCTCTCTCATGAATACATACTTTTCAAATACTCTCACTCCACAATGGCCGCTCATGCACATGCTCTCTTTTTCTCTCTGTCACCTGTCTAAGTCTCTCACTTTCTTTCCTTTACTTGCCACGTGTTAGCCAATGGACAACAGTTTCCTTGGCTTATAAATATAGATAAGATAGGATGGAGAAACCCAAGGCATAGCTGAGCCAGCCACGGATCAGATAATTTCACGACCTCTATGTTATGGACATTGTGCGCTAATTATATGCCTCAATTTAACTGCTGTCTTCTAACTTGATCTTCAGGTTTATCAGGCAAAAGGAGCGAGGGACAAGGAACGTTACATGAGTGAAACATTGGAGTACAAGAGATCTTCTAATGCTTCACAGGCTGAGTAGATTCTGAGATTACTTCTGTCTATTGCTTATCTTCATTGCAGTTAATTTACCCTTTCAATGCACCATGTGATTTTGAAGTTAGTAAGGATTGGTAGATAACGATGGAAACTTGTGCGATAGAATGCTAGCTTTCATGACTATAGAGTTTGTTCACTAGCATAGTTACTCTCCTCTGCACACTCCCCCAAAAAAGGATGGGATTTTATTAGCAAATAGTCCCCTAAAAAACTCATGGAAAAAAAAATGTGTACATGCAAAAAAAAAAAAAAAACTTATATAATCATTGTATATGTAGACAATTTGCTACTGTCAAGCTTGTTATCATTCATATCACGTACGAATTAAAATTTATTTTATAATAAGAAGAAATGTGAGGGGAGGGGGGTTGTGCATACAGGTTTTAATGCAGAAGATGTTTTGCGTATATGAGGTTCTTTAGGGAGATATTTGAATTTTTTTTCAAAAAGAAATTTTAAAAAAGAAAGAATAGAAGAATGATTGACTAGTTGCTTCCGAAAATGGGTGACCATGCATTTGAAAGAAATAATTTCTTTTCCATGAAAAAAAAAAGGATATCTTGTAAGATTTGTTTAGAGAGAAGTTTCTAATCAGAGTCACAATTTCTGGTCTAAATTTGTTTCCTACGAGTATGGTCAGAATTTTTCACCCCTGGAGTAGTGCTAGACATCACAATCATAGACATTGTGCTAGTGTCATGTGTGGTGGTAAATAGAATGAGATCGTCTAGTCATCTTTTTTATAGGAAGAAAAAAACGTTTTTTTTTCTTTTGTTTCTTTCTTCCAAATTACCTAGTGAGTAAGATAAAACAACTAATATGTTTAAGATAAGAGAAAAGTATAATAAGAAAGGACTAGGGGATCTCGCTCCATGGTAAACGGAGTACGACCCTCTAGATGCAACTTAAAACAAATGCACATGGAACTATCACAAATTTATTTATCGTAAATATATTTTAAGAGTGAATATCAAATATAATTGAATTTATGATAAATTTGGGAGGACACAATGTGTTTAAGAAAAGGTTTTGAGTTTATATGATAAACTCAAGTGAATTTAAGATAAACCTGTTTTTTTACCAACTCAATTAAAGTTAGTGTACAAAATAAGATTACAAGAGATAATTATGTTTTAACTATTGAACATATTATGTACTTGCAAACAAGCCTCTCTAATCTAACTATTTATTTACAAGCTCTCACAATCCTCTTGAATTGGGACAAAGCCGCAGAATGTTACAAAAAAACTCCTGAGAATGTTACTAAAAAAAACCCTCAAAAAAGTTTTTTGTAAAAAAAATTAAGATTGTGAAGATTTATTTGTAAGTAATTAGATTAAAAAAATTATCTGTAATATCAAAAAATTTGAAAGGTTAAAAATAAAAAACGAAACTTAAATACATTCGTGGTTTTACATCGAACAGGTACGGGAGACTTGTTGGTCGGCAGTTCCCACTTCCCACCCCAGTAAGGCCAAGGGTCGTAGCGGCGGCCGCCATCTTCTTTTCCACGCCATGGCATGGGCGGTGGGCCCGTGTGTTCTCCTTTTCTTGCTACCTCTTGGCGTCACGTTGCTCCCTTTCTCATTATATGGTCTCCTTCTTTACTACCTTCAAGGAGGTGTGCATGTGGCTCTTCTTGGACATGGAAGGAGAACAGTGGCAGCTACTGTTTTCTGTTAAAAGGTTATTGTGCTTTTTACCAAACAATCCACAAACTGCTATGCACCATTCTCAGAAACTGAAGTGAAAATTTACATGGAATATTTTTTGCAAGAGAGCGTCCACAAATACCTATCAGAGTTTTCTTGGTGAAAAGAACATGATCCAACAAGTTTTTTGTGCAATAATAGATTACACTCTTCCTTTTTCTCAGAATTAGAGAAGAATAAGGTCTCTTATTCTTAGAATATGAGTAATTCTAGTTTGATGGGCGGAATGACTTATACCGCGTTAGAATTGTTTATACTAGAATAAGGAGAATAAACAATTTGACTCTAGACCTAAGAATTGTTTATCCTTCATATTCCGCCTGTAGATCCCACAGAACTATCAAAGCTAAACGCCCCTTATTCTAGGATACGTTATTCTGGATCAGTAATTCCAAATAATCTATTCTGCAAACAAATTGGAGAGTATTTTGATGAAAAGAGAATGACCAGTAATTTATATGCAATATACTGAGTGTCGTTTTTGCTAAGGATGGTTTAGATCAATGTATGATAAGAATGTAAATCCGATAGGCCCCTAGATGACTGCTCGGCCCACAAGACGTGCTCGGCCCATCCGTGTTAGCCCAATAGTTTTTCTGGGTGAGAGAGCCCGACACCTCGAGAACAGGCATGTATCCACCGGCCAGCCCAATCCAGCCGGTCCCAAAATGCTCAGTGAAGAATGGTCAAGTCAATTTGATCAGCCCAACCTGGGTTATCTGTCATGTTCAGTCTGGGCATGCCCTACCTGAGAAGCCCATGCGGGCCCAAGATGGCCCACCCGTTGCTGAAAATTCCCTAAAAGGTTCTCCCATTCTCCTTACTGATGAGATGCTTTAGACCTCTTTCTCTAGACTTTTTTATATCACAACTTTTATGATAATGAGAATAAACAAGTCGTTTATTATAAAAAGATGACTAATAGAATGATTCAGAGCAAGTCAATAAGGAAGTTGCCATGTTCGCCATGTTCTTCTTCTTTTTTTTTTTTTCGTTTGATTGTTCACCAATTTAAGCATCAACAGATTTCCTCTCCGTTCATACCAAGGGCTTCACTTTTCTCCTCCATGCAAACAGTCTAATAGTGCAACCAAATGTCCTCCTCACGTCTCATTTGCCTCACAACTCTACTGGACCTGCTCTCTGCTCTGCTTTCCCAACCTCAACCATGTAAAATACCGAATTCTCTTGTAGTCCACCGCTTTGGATTAATAAAAATTATATAGTGCCTGAAAACGAAGTCCAGAGATGATACGGCAGCCAATTTATCTGGATTTGATTTTCGAAGACCAGTAGTAGTACGAACCAGATTTTGATTCCACTGGTTCTAAAACCTATGATTTCGGTGAACTCTGATTTCACCATTTCATGGCAGTCCAAATGACTCCTAAATCTAAATAGCGTCTTCACTTTAATCTAAAGTATCTGGATATGGATCCAAGGTGAACTATCCGTTTCCTTACCGGTTTAGAAAATCTATCGATTAACTAACTCGTAAGCTAATAATTTGGTCACATGATTAAATTGTCAACATACCATGCGTATTCGTCCTAGAAAGATTATATCCGTTGCCTCATCCACATTTAGAAAAGTTACTTATTAACCATCCTGTAGGCTAAGGATCGATCGCATATCCGTTACCACTGGCAACCCTAGTACAGGTTGCCACCCTCGGTTACCGAAATGATTAGAAGAGTCTGCCAACTCTTTCCAGAAGCTTTAGAATTACTCCGTCAAAGGCACCACTTCATACGGTGACAAAGCCTTAAAGGTCTCGTGATTTGACCTTGACTTATGGGGTCAATAGGAGAAGAGGCCTTGCTTTTCTCATTTCCGGATGACGTTCGTCCATCCATTGTTTTGGGCACGTCTACATCAATGAAAGGTTGAAGGATGCAAAAGAAGGCGAAACTGCTATGCCTTACTAGGGATGGAAATGGTAACCAATAACTGTTAGCTTATAGGTCAGTTAATGAACAATCTTAAACCGATATGTATAGCCAATAAGATATGTGACATGACTTTTTTTTTATGACCGAACACATATGATACACTGAGGAACCAATGATTTGACGGATTACTACCTTATAGAAGGGTTAATGGATAGTCTTTTCAAACTAATAATATAATAAATACAGTCACCCTCGATCAATACCGAATCCGACATGTTTGCATCCCTATGCCTGACTTCAACCTCTATCATGTAAGGCAGGCTTGTAAACGAGCTTTAGGAAAAGCTGTAATCATATCCCCGTCTCACATTGGGTAAAGATCGATCCGATTCAGTCTAGAACCAACTTGACTTTGGAAAGAAGATGAAATTTCAGTTTTCAATAATTTTATTCCATTGAAAGAACAATCTGTGAAAACACAATCACTTCTCTGTAAACAAAACCAAGGGAAGCATGTTGAAGGGCAGTGTCTCTTTCAGATTCTGTTGCACTGATAAGAACTGAAATTGCAAATCTGTCAAAATATACAGACTATGAAAGCTGCTTCAATTTACAACTGAGGTCCCAGGGGCAGCCTGCTCATGATCTGGTGATAAACTGCTGGTCCATTGGGAATGGAAAGACTGGCCTCCGGCATGGGCTCCTCCATGGGTTCATCCTTTGGCATCATGTAACCAGCTTCATTTACATGGCGCAGTCCCATGTATGGACGAAGAGTGGGCAGCATCTTCATCTGGGCAGCAGGTCCCAGGCCAACCATTCCCAAGTTGGAGAGCCCAGGGTGACCAGCACCGAAGGAGAAGCCAGCTTGGGGTCCAAGCTGCTCCCTCCCTGGGAGAGCAAATGAGCCGAGAGGTGGCGGAGCATTGAACCTTTGAAGGGTATCTTGAGGCGGCTCCGTCCTCCTGTGTGTGTTGTGCACCTGGGAAGCCGACATGGCAGCCACACTGGATGGCCCTGCACTGGCATGGCTGCTGTTCCTCGCTGCAGGGACATCATGGTTATGTTTTCCTTCATATGTGGTGATCACAGACTTGAGATCATGTGATGCTCTCTCAACATGCTTCCGGACAGTGCAGCCTGGATTTGTGCACTTGTAGTAGCTCCTGCATCCAAATTCAAAGAGATATTTACTTCTGAGTGGATGCTCATTATATTTCTCTCCATAACATGAATTGTATGTGAAAAGCAGCCTGCAGACAGTGATTTTAGCTTTTGGGTGAATACACCTATGCAAGGTTGTCCATGATTGAAACATAAAGTTACTGGTGCATCAGGACCTAAGCTTCGAGAGGAATTTTGTCCTCGGAAAATGCAGTAGGACTTTTAAATGAGAACAGTTTTGAGGAAGGAAGAGTCATCGTATCCTTTTTATCTAGTCTTAATTGTGTAGAGCGTAAGCGGTTTCTTCACTTGGAAAGTAATCTATGAATCAATCAATGCTCTGTCAAAGATTGGTACCCGCAAAGCCGGCAAATATGCAGTCATCACACATTGGAAGTTCTACCTATTGAAGACGTGTAACACCAAGAAGAGCATTGAGGGGATTTCAGCACAGACAACTGGAGACTGGAATAAATGTCCTCCCCTAGCATTTCATTGAATAGACTTTGACCAATGGTGCAGGTCTAGGTTGTGTGAGGAGACCAACTAGGAAGATTTTGGTGAGCATACTTGGAGGGGTTGCAACCAAGAATGAACAAAAACATATATAGTGTTCTACATCTAGTTTACATTAAAATATGACCCCATATTATTTGTATTATACAACATTAATGCAATTAAACACATGCTAGCCCACCTCCAAGATAAATAAAAACATTCAAGGCCCTAATTTCCAGTCCAAGTGGGAACTTGCATCTTTCCTTATTAGCATAGTACCACCGAAAAGGTATGAAGTTGGATGGCTCTGTAATGAGCCTGGAAAGAACATTTAAATCACATGGCTCCGATTAGGCCCTATCCCCCAAACAATGCAAAAAAAAAAAAAAAAAAAACATTTAACAAGATACCTAGGGTTGGGATTTCCTTTAACAACTTTCTGCCCATACTTCCGCCAGCGATACCCATCATCAAGTATGTCAACCTCACTAGTTGTTTGAACCACAACCCTTGGCTCACGAACAGCTCTAGAACCTGCGCTGATCTCCATGGCAGAGGTTTCCAGTTTTCTGCAAATGGATACATGGACTAATGAATATAAAGTTACCCAAGCTGACAAGAAAAACATACGCAAAAAATAACCGGTAGCTCACCGTCTTTTAGATTCAGATTCATCGCCCTCACCGTCACAACCCAATGATACACTGCCATGAGTTGCCTGATCATCCTCGTCTCCATCATTAGATATGTTGGGTGAGACATCTACAGCATCAGCTGACTGGTACCGATGTCCATCTTGTGCCTGGGCTGAAGATGTATCACGGAATTCTGTGGCAACAGTAGCAGATGATGTTACCTCTAGGACATCATTCTTCCGATCAGGGCCCACGGTTTGATTCTGTGTATTATCCCATATTGATTTGCCATCAATAATGGGCTGGGAAGCATGAATGTCAGATCCATCAGTTGACATTTCATTGAACGGTTGAGAAGTGGGGGCAACTGATCTGCGATTTGGAGGGGGCTTGGGATGGTTGTGGGCTCCCTTGTAAATTATCTCTGTTATGTGGCCCTCATGGGAGCGCTCCACCTTTTTTTTCACCTGACAGTTAGGATGAGTACACTTGTAATAGCTTCGTGGATATTCACTGCCTTTCACTTGTTTCTGTCCATACTTCCTCCAGTTGTATCCATCCTCAGATGGTGCACTAACAGGCACAGAAGAAAATTCTCCTCTATTTTCCCCATCTCCATCTTGCTGGTCATCAAGTGGCTCATCACCCATTGCAGAATCAGACACATTTTGATCAAATGTGAGATCACCTGCTGCATCCTTTTGTTCAGATGAACTGGGAAAGTCAGACTTCAGGCTAAACTCTCGGGGATTTTGGGATTGCACATCAACAGTCTCTTGGCTTTCATGCTTAGGAGCTTCTGGTTGAACAGACAGCTGGATACTAGGTAATGATTGTTGGGGATCCATAGAAGCTACCTAAGAAGTATAATCTTCATGAGACTTGCAGAGTTTATGTACTTAATTGGTAAAACGGATCTATAAATGGTGTGTGCAAATAGTGTGAAAAGTGACTTGGCAGTTTGATCTGTGAATCCAATCAAAATCAGATGCATCAAGAAGAAACAAGAAGCATTGAAAAGGTATTTCTGGCTTACAACAAAAGAAATGACAGAGATCAAGAAAGAAAAAAATTCAGATTTTAAAACAATAAAGGAGACAATCAGAAACAAACAACACAGAAAAGATTGTGAGAAGTTAAATACTGGATTCTAAAACAACAAATGGAAACAAAATGTATGGCATTAAATGAAGGATACAAAGATCAAGGCCAAAAAGGAACACATAACTAAGGAAAAAATTTAAAAAAAAAACTGAACATTTGAATCTGAAAAAGTAAAGGAAACTAAATCTATGAGACCATACGAAGGATGCAAAACAACATATCCAAATAAAGGGAACTGATATTCTCAATCACCATGCACTTTCCTTCCCCTAAAAGAGAATGGGACCTTTATTTAAGAGGCCATTGAGAAGGAGCCTTGGTGCAACAGCAAGATTGCTCCATCGGAATATAAGAATCAGTTATAGCAAGACACAAAATCCTAATTAATTTGGTTTCATTCCATATCTTGGAGAATGAATGGTCAGGCCCACGTCGCCTAAACAGTGGAACTCTAAAGCTACATTACAGTGTAGACATGAAAAATAAATCCAAGAATAATGTCACCCCACTCCACCCCACCCAACCACAAGACTGTAGTTATTAAACCTGCAAAATAATGCAAACCTGTAGAAAAACTTACTTTGTTTGGTGCATTTGAGAAATATGAGGAGCTCAACTGCGGGTGAGGCTTGAATGCAAATGAATCCGTGCCAACATCTGAAAAGTGATTGCCTTTAGTTTTATCAGAAATGGATGAGACAGAAGCTGAAGTCATGTTGCTGGACAGATGCAATGGAAATTTTCCTGTTGTTGGGGATGGTTGAGCCTGCAAATAAGATATGACATATGGAATAAGTAAACAAGTTATATGTACCAACAACCATGAAAACGGGATGGTCCACTGTACATGGATGAAACAATTTCAGGCATTTGGAATATTGGTGACAACTGAATAATTTAATATTTTTAGCCTAAGAAAAATGATTGCCATACATTCAGCGGTGCAGAAACATCTGCTAGTTGAGGGCAACACATTAAGATTCCAGAGTAAGAACTATATATATATATATATATATATATATATATATATATATATGTATGAGGTTCTTTCACGTCAATTTTCAAGGTAAGTATCGTAGAAAGTTCATATATAGTGCATAAGGAAACCTGAATGTAAATAGTAAAAAGTGAGAGAAGAGGTTGCAAATGTGTTCAAGCACTGTAAACTAACTAATAAAAGACAGTAGTTAAGGAGGTTAATCATCATAGTCATATAAGCTACATTTACTGTAACACAGATTAAAAATGTCATTTGACAATGTTTTGAGTGACGTCTTCCTTTACTGAAACATAATCAAAACCCTTCTATTGCAGGACCCTGAATTCGGATCTTTACCGGTGATACAGTATTTTCTCCAACAACAATGTACCAAATTCATCATACAAAAGAACCTCATTTAAGGATCGTTGAATTTGTTGCTAATAAAACACCAAGGCCAAATGAGGTTCTCAAATTGGATACTCACCAGAGAGTTCGAAAGGAAAACTGGAGAATCCAGCAAAGTTGTCGGGCTGAGACCGGGAGGAATGGTCAGGTAAGGAGATCGAACTTCCGAAGATGTCGAGGCCATGCCTGCCGACCTGATGCGAGCTGTGTTAAGCTTCGGAGCAGTGAAACCGACCCTCGCCGCCATCCTTTCTGCAAGGCCCCCTCGCGAGCCTCGTTTAGGAGCAGCACTAAACACATCTAGCTGGGAGAAGGGGTCACAGGAGTCCTCCATCCCCACTTCACCATCCTCCTCCTTGGGGCCTCCAGGCACCTTGGACATCTCTACTGCTGCCAAAGCTCCCCCATTCCCATTTCCAGTTGGGTCATCAGGAAAAGGCCGCGGGCTCGAATCATCCGCCAAGAAATTTGAGAAGAAAGTTCGGGGACTGGGGTTGAAGGGCGCCCAGTCCCCGATCACAGGGGCGTTCTCTTCCATCCCAGCCATTGGGATGACCTGAACGCCTTCACCACCCCCACAAAGATGGAATCTTTGAGCTCAATATGGATCCAAACTCGATCACAGTGCCAAAATTTCCCTGAAAGCAGGTGGGCCGAAGGAAAACCATCAATGTACACCTATGAAACCGGAAAATGAGAACCAATGGCAAGCAAAAAAACAGGTAATTTGAAAGTACCCACTTCAAAAAATCACCTGCAGATGAAAGTAGAAGGGGAGATTAAAGGATTCCACTCTTCCTGAGGATGCTGAGAGATCGATCGCAGCCTTGCAGGGGTGATGTTGATCAGAAAAAACCCTACTTTTTTATGAATCACAGCGCGAATCTGCCAAACCCGGCAAACCCAAGAGACTAAAAACCAAGAACATCATGAGAATAATAGCTAATAAAGCGAGAACCCCCGAGAGAAAGAAGAAGAAGAAGAAGAGCTCAAAAGGGCCGGCAAATCTGAAGAAAAGCGAGCAGCTGGAACCGCCAGCTCAGACCCCAATTGAGAGGAAGGCGAGATCAGCATAATCTGGCAAAAAAAGGGTTCCGGGGGAATGAACCCAGCTAGATCGCAAAATCACTTTAACCCAAGAAAAATAATGGGGGAGAGGAGAGACTTGAAACGAAAGCAACCCGAATAATTAATAAAAAAAGGAAGAGTGAGCTAAACCCAGAAGCAAACTGTACGAATTTAAGGAAAAGCGCCGGAGGAAGCAAATCGAAGATCACATCAAAGTGGGAGCAAGAGGCCAATGATTGGGTCCCTCACAGTTGCACTCCTGTGCAGCCAGAAAGAAGAATGGAGAGAAGATGGTAAGAGAGGTAGAGAGAGAGAACATAAAGGGGGACAAAGGGATAAGATAGAGATGGGGACTCACTGGAGAGAGAGAGAAGTTAGAGAGAGAGAGGGGCAGATCAGAAGAAGTTGATGGGGCAAAAAAAGAAACAAATCTGATGCCAATAATTTCCACTGCAGTTAGGACCGAAAAGAAAGCAAGTGGGAGAGAGAGGAGGAGTTCAATTATGGGGTCGGTTTAGTTTTGAGTAATATTACATTTTGTTTTGATATAATTATTATTAACATATATTTATTTTTATAAAATAACATAATATTTTATAATATTTCACGTCAAATTAAATAAACACCCTAAGACCCTGTGGCATCTATGAATAGTGATGCATAGCCATGAGGAGAGGAGACAATTAAATGTGGTTTCTCATAAAAAAAATATGCATGATTTATGTCAATTTTCATCATTTGAGTATTTAAACATCGACGTCTAAAATGTGCAGTAAAAATGCAAATAGGTCTGATTCGGTGCAAATCTCATGTGAATCTGATTTATATTATACATTATCATTTTTAGAAGACAATCAATTAACTAATTTATACGTTAATAATTGATGAGATAATTGAATTATCAGTATATTTGTCTGATATTTATGTCAATTTAATTTTAAAAACTATTTATTGATCAACCGATCAAATAATCAAGTTATCATTTGCCATTTGCATCCCTAATGTGCAGAAGTTTCGATTATACCTTGTTCACAGGATTGTAGAAAATCTTACAATATACCCCACTCCTTGTCCTGTTCTAGTTTTTGTTAATTACACAAATAAATTATTTTTAAGCTATTAGACACTAACTAATCATTCTATTTGTTTCTTTGTATGGGAAAAGTCGGTTGTGGGCCCGACACGAGTTGGCAAGGTGGTAGTCGGTGGCGTCGTGGAGCGTAACCCGTGAGTTCCTCTCACACGGTTTGCGACGTTCACGTCATAATGGAGTTGGAATTAGGGTGCTGTTAAGCATTTGATGACATGTCATAATTTCACAAATTGAACTCTTTGGTTTAAAAATTTTAAAAATCTAGTTTATGGCAGTTTTAAATTTAAAATTAAAATCAAAGAAACTAAACGGCAAGACAGTTGAGCGTATTTTACAATATCAAATATCAAAATATAAAATAATATTTTATGGTATTCTATAGTCTATATCATTTTATAAGAGGACAAATAACATTAGACATTTCCAGTCCTTGTAAGTGGTGTGAACAAGCTCCGTCCAGCCGAGTACTACCTTGTTCGAGCTTGATTCAGTTAATTTTGATCCAATTCTGGTTCGAGTCAAATATTTATCATGATTGTTTAAGCTTGATTTATTTAGATATTAAACGAGTTCGAATCAAGTATAGAATAGCTCAGGAGTCCAATAAATCTATCATATATTTAGTCTAAGAATTTTTTAATTTAAATTTATGAACACAAGTTAGACCATGACGAGTTCCAAGTTATTTGCACCTCTGATTATTTGATAGAAAATATTATAAGACATTAAATTTCTTATTAATTAAGTTTATTTATAAATAGAACAATTTTATAAGTATTTAGAAAAATATTAATAACTACTTAAATGAGTGTCAAAATAAGTTTTTAACAAGCACTTAAACAATCTTGTTCATGAACATAATCGAGCCAAGCTCATATATGTTCAAACTTGGTTTGTTTAATGAATTGAGCTCATATTTTTTGTTCGAACTTATTTATTTAATTAAATAAACGAGTCGAGTTGAACTATTATCGAGCTCATTTTTTTATTCATTACAACCTTAAATCTTTGTAATCTTCTAATATTCTTTATAATCTCCAGCAATTTTTTCTTATTGGTCCCTACAATTATTTAAAACATTCCTAAAAGACACTTCAACCTTCCCTACAAAGCTCTTTTGAAAGGATTTTGTAACCATGATTTAAAGATTGTGGAGGGATTTAAGAAAGTAGGAAGATTGCAAAAACTTATAAACATGAAGATTGCAGAAACTTATAAGGAATATTAAAATATTATAGAGACCAAAAAGTGAAATCTCGTAACATTAAGATGATTCAAATAAATGGACATCTTGATCATCAAAATCTTTTGGTTAGTTGCAATAAAGAAAAAGTAATTTTAGTGGCACCAGCCGGGGTTGTCTTCACGTCTCTCACAAAAATAGAATAAAATGTCATCACATACCATCAAGTAGATTTTCCATTGCTAGAGGCCCTACATAACGTAATGTAATGAACAAAGTGACCCAAAATAAAGACCTGAAAATCTTGAGATCTCAACCGAGAATGGACGTGGCTGAATTCTTAAGAAAAATAGAAAGGTGAATTTTTCATCTCATTTAATTTTGAACTATTAAAATATATCGTAATAAAATTATGTATGCAACTGGTTTGACTCGTCACAGCAAAGAATTTTTACACTTTGAATATGATGTCAATTCTCATATGTTCCGAGAATGGACGTGGCTGAAAAATAGAGAGGTGAATTTTTCATCTCACTTAATTTTGGACTAATAAAATATATCGTAATAAAATTATGTACGCTACTGGTTTGACTCATCATAGTAAAGAATTTTTACACTTTGAATATGATGCCAATTCTCATATGTTCCTACCCCTCTTGTTGTAAATGTGTCAAAGAAATTGTGGACTCTATGGTGCAGCCTGAAAATTATTAAAGTACAAAAGTTTTGTTCGAATTATTTATTTTATATATATAGCAGTGCTACAATGTGTTTGATTTAACCACACGCACCGTTAGCAGTTGGCATTCTAGCATCTCTCTCTAACATGTTTTAATTGGTTCAATGATACAGCATGAAGATTAGTTAACCTCTTTGATAATCAGATTGCTTACATTAGAATAAGTGATAAAAATTTTACTTAAAATAAAGAATAGATAAAAATAAGTAAAATTAACTTTTGTTCTCATTGAAATAAATAATTTAATTTTATTAGTTAAAATTTTTATTCCATTTTTTTTCATAACAAGATATTCTGTTCGAAATAGCATATCTAAGGCAACCAAAGTGAAACGAATAAATCAGAATAAGTCATCTTTTTTTATGCTAATTCAATTATCAAAATGGAGAGAATGGGCTCCACAAAAGACAGTAGAAATCAGATCACCAGCTGTTCTAGAACGAAGCTTAGGTTACCTCCCGGACGGCTTCTATGTAACACCTAAACTTGAGTTGATGGGACATTGGGACTTGTCTTTCATGTGAAATATGTTAGCATTTATATAGATAAGATATGAAAAAAAAAGGAAAAAAAGCAAAGGGAGAAAGAACAAAAAGAGCTTCCCACGCGTCATGGGTGATAAGTTTGAGGATGTTTCTTCTTTTGACCAGAGATGGGCCTTCTCTAACTCCCTTCATATGGAACCTCAGAAAAAGAAGACTCCTGACACATGGAAGAGAGCTGCCATTGACGCTGTCCTTGTGATGAAACTTTCAAACTTTAGAATAAGGAAAGACTGGGCAGCTAACGAGTGTTCTCTGGGAACTCTACATTGCATGTGCATGTGTTGGTTGAGCTTGGAAGCTTTTAATTAGCTTGTGAAACGAATGAGTACATGAGGGGTTGATCTCATGGGGGGTGGAGGCGCTTCTTGGCTAATGAAAAAGAAATCTTGAATTTGATTTTATCTTGAGTAGGGATGTAAAAGGATACATATCAGATCGAATAGTAGTTTTATCTTTATTTTTATCTTTTAAGTAATAGGTGTGTTTTTATCCTTATCTTCTTGTATTCTTATCTTTTAAAATTATCAAAATTTAAAAAAAATAGATAACATACAAGTTAAATTATCGGACAATATTATGTGTGAACTTAAGCTTAATTTTCTGTCACTTCCATAGGAAACAAAGAAATCTTACTTTCAATATATGTAAGTTCTTCTAAATAATTATTGTAAATTTAATTATAAATCACGTGACATATGTCAGAATGAACCATGTAAACTAGTGAATGAAGGAGAGGAGTTAAAAAAATAGTGTGGCCAATAAGATATGTAATTACGTAGGTACATGATTGGAAATTTCATTTAAAAATAAAAGTTTTAAATAATATAGATTAATAGATAAGATAAGTGAAAGAAAATAGACGGATACTCGGATAATTGGACTCAGAAAAAAATGCATCTTTATCTTTATCCTAAATCATTCGGATACGGATAGTATCGTTATCCTTATCCTTTAATATGTATTCTTTTATGACCTTTAAGTTTCAAAATCAAAAGGATAAATAAATTTTCGGATACCATTTACATCGTTAATCTTCAGACATTGAAAAATATTTGCTGCGATATGTTGTGATACATGCACAATAGTAAAGATGGTACAGGAACATGATCTCATTGTTTTTAGAGATTATTCAATCAAAGATTAAATGATAAAGATGTTAAATATGCAGAATTTTTTAACTCAAAAAATTTAGGAGCATGTACACTTGAGATCAGATTTTAAAGATTAGACAACAACTATCAAATCATAGCGATCTACAAGGGGCTGTAGCACACATTTTTCTAAGGCAATCGACTGCTAGATTGAACTTCTCTCACTTCACTTTACTTACACTTGGGTAGAAAAAGAAATTCATGGGTTGTTGGGTACAGTTGTCGCAAAAGCTTTCTTCGCCAATTCGCCATCGACTCCCCCATTTCCTTACTTTGTTGACCACTAAATTTCCTGTCATAGGCTACTGCTTTTCTGCCATGAGATTTCTAAAGTGTAACAATTTTTAAGTAGGAAAGCATACTTTAATGACACTTTTCCTAAAGAACATGTTATGATTCACACGTCAAAAGAGAAAACCCAACTTGTCAATTTACGATATTGATAAGAGTGTGTTATATAAGGACACTAGTTTCAAACTGGTGAAATGCACGGTATTTATGTGAAATTATTTAAAATATATAATAAATTTAATTTTAAGATAAAAATATCATATTGAATTAAATAACTTCGTCTTAATAAAATATAAATTTTAAGCAAATAATTAAATATAAAGATAATTTTAGATGAGGAATATTAAATTTTTAATTCTAAAGGTTCTATTCTGAAGCCATTTCGATCGCATGCTAAAGTGTATTAGTGTTAGTTAAGTCAATTTAATGGAGAGATCTTAAGAGATCCAAAATAGTGTTGAAAAAAGAAAAAAGAAAAAGAAAAATAGTAACATACAGTAAATAACTAAGTATAAACGTAATTTTGTATAAGGACTACGACGAAACAATAACAGTGTACAAATTAGGTAAAATATTATTCGAGTACAATGGATGACCATGATATTTCCACATAATAAAGAATTTAACATCACCGTTATTCAAAAACAAATCACTCATGAAAGGTGTTGTCGATAGGTTGATTTTAAGTAAAGATACAGAAGATATGTTTCAAACTTTAGAGTTTCAAGTTGTCTTATTTGTTAGGTAACTTACCATATATATTAATTTACTTAAAAATATTAATATGTTATATATTATAACTAAAAAATATTATATGTGACTATAAATATTAAATATTATATGATATGACAATTACTAACATATAAAAATTAACATAATAAATAATAAATACAAATAACATACGACAAAAACGTATACAACATATGAATTAAATAAATTTATAAGTTAAGTTAAATAAAATAGAGTAAGACAAATATTTAGAATAATATTATTTTGTCTTTAATATTAGTATAATTTAAATTTTTAATTTATTTTATAGTATTTTTATTATAATATAAATAAATTATAACCTAAATAATTTACAAATAATATTTTTGTTCCTAACTAAATTCCTCAACTTTAAAGGGGCCATGGCCCCTGCTCCTATGAATACGTCTATGAAAGAGAAAGAGAGAGCGATATGACCATTAATAAGTTTTTTGAAATGGGTGGGGAGAGAGAGAATTATGACCATTAATAAATTATTTTGAAATAAGCGGAGATGAGAGTTATGGCCATTAATGACTTTTTTTTAAATGAGTAGATATAAGAGGGAAGAAGTAATCATAATGGTTATGGCCATTAATGACTTCTCTTAAAAATTATTTAATAATTTTTTTTGGCGAAAAATAATATGAGAGTGCCACATCAACTGGATTAAAAATTATATTTTATTAGTATAATATAGATACTTAGAAATATTAATATGTTATATATTATAACTAAAAATGTTATAACTAAAATATTATATGTGCCTATAAATATTAAATATTATATAATATGACAATTATTAATATATAAAAATGAACATAATAAATAATAAATACAAATAATATATGACAAAAAAGTATATAACATATGAGGTAAATAAATTTATAAGATAAGGTTAATAAAATAGAGTAAGAAAAATGTTTAGGAATAATATTATTTTATATGCAATACTAATATAATTTTAAATTTTAAATTTATTTTTATAATATATTTATTATAATATAAATAAATTATAGTATTAATAATTTAATATTTATATTTTTTATTATAAAAAAATTTCTTAATTTTGGAGAGACCATGGACCCCGCTCCTCTGTGTTCGTCCCTAGGAGAGAGAGAGTCTGTCTTGAGAGAGAGAGAGAGAGAGAGAGTTATGAGCACTAATGATTAGTTTTAAAAAAGTGGAGTGAGAGTTATGGTCATTAATGAGTTGTTTTAAAATGAGTGGGGTTGAGAAAAAGAAAGAATAATCATAATGGTTATGAGTATTAACAACTTTTCTTAAGAATTGTTTAATAATTTTTTTGGAGGGAAAACGTCTAAGACTGCCGCATCAGCAGGGTTAGAAACTCTGCTTTATTAGTATAATATAGATTATATGTGCCTATAAATATTAAATATTATATAATATGACAATTATTAACATATAAAAAATAACATGATAAATAATAAATACAAATAATATACGACAAAAAAGTATATAAAATATGAGTTAAATAAGTTTATAAGATAAGTTTAATAAAATAGTGTAAGAAAAATATTTAGGAATAATATTACTTTATATTTAATACTAATATAAATTTTAATTTATTTTATAATATGTTACTATGATATAAATAAATTGTAATATACATAATTTAAAATTATATTTTATTACCGAAAAAAAGTTCCTTAAGTTTGGGGGACCTAGCCCCCGCTCCCCTACATCCGTTCCTAAAAGAGAGAAAGAGGGAGAATTATGACTATTAATTAGTAGTTTTAAAATAGATGGAGTGAGAGCTATGGTCATTAATGAGTTGTTTTAAAATGAGTGGAGGTGAGAAAAGAGAGAAAATAATCATAATGGTTATGAGTATTAATGATATTTTTTAAATAATTATTTAATAATTTTTTTGTTAGAAAAACATCTAAGACTACCACATCAATAATGTTAAAAACTCTGCTTTATTAGTATAGTATAGAATATATGTGCCTATAAATATTAAATATTATATAACATGACAATTATTAACATATAAAAATTAACATGATAAATAATAAATACAAACAATATACGACAAAAAGTATATAACATATGAGTTAAATAAGTTTATAAGATAAGTGTAATAAAATAGAGTAGTAAAAATATTTAGGAATAATATTATTTTATATTTAATACTAATATAATTTTAAAATTTTTAATTTACTTTATAAATTTTTATTAGAATAAAAATTATTTAAAGTAATATTTTACTACCAAAAAAGTTCCTTAGTTTTGGGGAGGTCATGGCCCCGGTTCCTCTGTGTTCGTCTCTTGAAGAGAGAGTCTGCCTTAAAGAGAGAGAGAGAAAAAGTTATGACTATTAATGAGTAGTTTTAAAATAGGTGAAGTGAGAGTTATGGTCATTAATTAGTTATTTTAAAATGAGTGAGGGTGAGAAAAGAGAAAGAATAATCATAATGGTTATGAACATTAAAGATTTTTCTTAAGAATTATTTAATAATTTTTTTAGAGAGAAATCATTTTAGACTGTCACATCAGCAAGGTTAGAAACCTTGCTTTATTAGTATAGTATAGATTATATGTGCCTATAAATATTAAATATTATATAATGTGATAATTATTAACATATAAAAATTAACATGATAAATAATAAATACAAATAATATACGACAAAAAATATATGACATATGAGTTTAATAAGTTTATAAGATAAGTTTAATAAAATAGAGTAATAAAAATATTTAAAATAATATTATTTTGTATTTAATACTAATATAATTTTAAAAATTTAATGTACTTTATAATATTTTATTATAATATAAATAAGTTGTAATATAAATAATTTAAAATAATATTATATTACTAAAAAAGTTTCTTAGTTTTGGGAAGCCATGGCTCCCGCTCTCCTGTGTCCGTCTCTAAGAGAGATTGAGAGAGAGAGAAAGAGTTATGACCATTAATGAGTAATTCTAAAATAGGTAGAGTTAGGATTATGGACATTAATAAGTTGTTTTAAAATGAGTGGGGGTAAGAAATAGAAGGAATAATCATAATGGTTATGAATATTAATGACTTTTATTAAAATTATTTAATATTTTTTTAGAAGAAAAACATCTCAGACTGTCACATCAGCTGGATTAAAAATTCTAATTTATTAGTATAGTATATATTTGTTAGCAGTTGCGTTGGCTTTACTATGTCATCGAGCGCCATTTGTATCCCTAATTAGGTTCGATTGTAAGGCGAAGGAAATTTTCGTTCTTCAAGTTAAATCGTGAGAACTCATTTCACTGTGAATAAGATACAAGACACATCATCGATCCATGACTTAGTTTGCATCTTTTAACTGGTGTTCTAAAAACCAGACCACACTAGCCGGTTAACCGTAAAAAACTTAAATCGGAAGTTTTTTCGGGCCGATTTATCAAAAAATATCATTTAAAAAAAATTGGGAGAATTAATTGAACATCGAATGGTTTAGTCCGATTCACATGAAAACAGGCTGGTCCAAAATTTAATACTATATTTCATTTTACAAAATGTCATTTGAAAATATTCAAATTTAAATTTAAGACCTTTACTTCAATGTAACAAAATGCAGACAAAAGACATCATGAGTTTTGTGATAGAAAATAGATATAAATATCCATCATATGTATATATTCAGTATTATTTAAGTAAATAAGACAGTCTGCAGGTCAAAATATCAAATTTAAGCTGTCGGTCCAAATTAGACAGGACCAAAGGCCTCTTAGGTTGGATGACCGGTTCGATTTTAAAAACATTGCTTTTAACTTCTTTAAGTGAAGAGGTCATAGATCCGAAGTTCATTGGGATTGTAAAAATCTCTTCATGTAGAACTATATGAGTTATGAAATTTCTTTTCTGAATATAATATTGGACTCAGAATTGTCGCATGAATAAGTGCGAAAGCATTGCTATTGTGCACAAATATTCCTATTAAAAGAAAAAAAATTAATCCTGTAAGAAATTGAATTTTCCTCACTTAAAAAGATTTTTACATATTCGGCCAAAGAAGGATACCAATATACTTGAATCCGTAACTACATCGAATGGATATAACATTTGAGATAAATAATTTAGCATTCAAATGTATATAAATCTAGCGCACTAAACACTATTTTATGTATGACCTCAACACTTAGATTAATTTTTTAGATAAATCATATTAAAATAAAAATAATAAAGTTAATATCATTAGTGCATCCAATATTTTATCCAATGACAATTATACCATGATAAGATTTCCATACCTGGTAGACATCTTTTATTGGTAACCAAATCGTTACAAACAAAAAAGAGAATTACTCACTGATCGCCGGGCAGTTTTTTTACACCATCTGACAGTGTTTTTAAATAAAAAAATTTGACAATTTTTTTGGCGAGCCTTAACCCGATTTAAATGTCCATACGTGAGATCAGATTGTACGAATATATAGATCAGATGGAGTTCACCTAAATAAATGTATTGAAAACACCGCCTGATAGCGTGGGACTGTCTGGCGGTGCAGCAAGTTCTTCTCAATAAAAATTTCCTTATGACTTTTAACTTTGGATGTATCATGTTTCAATCTTGATCTTCTTTCCTCATTGGGGCGTCTCAGGAATTGAAGATCCATCATTAACACTTCACTGGGCGAGATTGATTTTTTTTTTTTTTTCGGTCGGAAAGAGATTGAATTTTCTACTCAGTTAAAACAGGTGCACAACCTTCTTTCACAAGTAGATGAGTATATATATATTATTTATGGATTGGACAGGCATGTATGCATAATTACGTAGAATTCATGGATTTGGCAGGTTATATGCACAATTACGTGGTTTTTAAAGAAACTTACTATCATTGTAATTTCTTCACTCTATGGACTTAAAAATCTCACTCTCTTAATTGGAGACGTCTAGCCTACTTAGATAGTGTCATCGATGTTAAAACTAATAAAAAGGTGATCTCATAATTCTAATTGTATTCTTACTTGTATTTCAGCAGCGTATGTTTAAGAGTTTTTTTTTATATATAATACTCCTAGAAACTAGCCTTTATATATGTATACTTTTGATTCTCATATAATATTATAATTAATATCTATGATATCTCCAGAAAGATTGCAATTGTATCCTTACGTCAAAATGTTGTGAACTTCAATCAAATGTGTCAAAATAATTTCATAAATTCTGGTGAGATTAAAGATATATATACAAAATTATGATGAATATAAGAGTATATGTGTAAAAATATTTGAACTTTTTTGACGTACTCCATTAAAGTTCACAGTATTTTTTCGGGAGGGATATAATCACAACTTTTTTGAGGATGTCAAAGGTGTTTATAGCACCATGTGGGAGTCACAACTACACATACAAAGACATAAGAATATTAAAAAAAAGACAAATAATGACATTTAAATGAAAACAAATAATGACCATCGGGCAAAGTTAGATAAAGATGCTAAAACGTCAACAAAAATTAACATAAAAAAACACAAGAGTAAAAGCAAACCCCGGATGCATGCCCAGGAAACCTCGGTACGTACACATTATTCCCTGAAGATTAAATACACAATAGATCTAAAAAAAGGAATCAGATGCCAAAACCATGTTCTATTTTATATTGTGTTTTGCTCCTCTCTTCTTCCTGTCTTTGAGAAGGAGATTTCTTGTGTTGATAAAATATTTCGTCGAACTAATGACGCCACAATCTTCACAATTTGATGACCATCTCGATTATTAAGTCCTCTCGTTAACTTTAACCAAGAAAAATGTATTTTTATTGAGATCGTTGGCATTGACCCAATATGAACTCCATATAAGTAAAAATGTAAAAGTTAGAAAGAAATCGGTGACAATCACAAAAATGGCCATCGATTCTCATCACTAAATCCAAACATCCTTTCTCCCCTTCCCTCCCTATTGCTGAAATTTTGTAAAAAAGAGATATGCATATATGAAGAGAGAGATAGAAATGAGGTGTGCCTCGACAGATGTCCCTTCTTGTCAAATCTATACTAAAATATTAAAATAAAGTTCCTATTTTATTCTCAATACTATAATCAGGACACATGATAGCAGCAGAACCTCTCTCTCTTACTTTCTTTGTGAAGAATTATGGTACGAATTAATGGGAGGTTCCTCTCTTTTGTATACTTTCACTTTTTATATTTTATAATGGAAAGAATTAGGGTGTGGATTAACAGGAGATTCTACTCTTTTGTATGTCTTTTACTTTTTATATTTTGTAAAATTTTATATTATGCAGAATCGTATTCTTGACAGGATTTGAAAGTATATTTTTCTAACATTTGCTATAAACTCTAAACATTTATGCAGCAAAACAGAAGCATACGAATACAGTAACAGATAAAGCTAGATAAATAAAGAAAGAGAAAAGGATGGGATAGAAAGAGATACATATTTAACTTGATTTATACTAATTGAACCTATTTATTCAAATATGATATTTTCTTGTGCATCACGCGGGTATAAAGCTAGTGCCTTTGATGAGGAGGTCATGGGATCAATCCAGTCTCAAGTCGCAAGATTTTGCCTATAAAATCGAGGGAATTCTCTTTTAGAACGGAATAACTGTCTAAAACGAAGAAAAATTGACATGTGCAGCTTCATTCCATAAATGAAAAATAAAATGCCTGTATCCCTACTCCATGGAAGTTGTAGGGATTTTATTTATGTCCATCTAGTGAGCTACTAAAAATAAGAAAAAAATAACGAGACAAAGAATAATACAGGGGAACATGAAGAAGTAGTGACAAGGGAACAGCCGTGGGACAAAGTCCAAACAGTATCTTATGTACTTGATATTTCTTTGCTTGTCAGAGAGTTGTTGAGAACAACTAACAAAACACAGTGGCAGCCGGTTATATTGTGCATGGAGACAAGTAATAGAGAGAGAAAGAGAGCAATAGAGAGGAGAATGACGTATTGGCAATGCTTGTCTGTGTGCGAGTACATGAACCCACGTATCTTATGTGAGAGGAAGCCATACATGCAAAAAATTTAGAGAAAGGGGTTCAGATGATTTCATCTCATCGATGAGAGAATGGTAGAAGATGAAATCTCAAAACCGCGGTGTTGAGATTCAGAGGCACAGGCTTATATGTACTGGAACCATAATTTAGAAACCAATATAGGACTAATTGTCTAAAGCCACCATGGGCCAATAGCCAACAGTAGAGCTGGGGGACAGTGGCCTACATGACACGCTTAGGGGTCGGGACGTCCACCAATCATTTTGTGACACGCTAGAGAAATATCACGTTTAGCAATTCTATTATTTCCCATTCTGGTCATCTTAGTTATCAAACTCATTTGATTATTTGATCAAATGATGGTTATTTTAAAAAAATTGACATAATTTTTCTTATAATTAATATATCGAACAAGAACTCTAGAATCAAGTAATTAAATAATTCACGGTGAATACAGCAATTAGATAGTAAAAAGATTGGTATTATAATATTCTTCCATCTAAGAGGAAATGTTTTGAAGAGAAGAAAAAAAAAAGTGGTCACGGTAAGTCATCACCCGAACAAACTCCATCTAACCATGAATCAAGTTTATTTCAAAAAAACAAGAAAAAACATAAATCAGTTGGTACCCGAATGACTCTATATATAAAGCACAGAATATTTCTGCCATTGGATCAACTTGACCGAATTTTTAATTGAGTAATATTTATTGCACCTAATTGAGTAAATCTAGTTGCATCGTGTGCGGTGCAACGAGTTATTGTACTGCACAGAGTGCGACTTTTTTATTTTTAGGTGGCCTTCAACATGTTCTACATGTCCATATAATCCGACTATGATCGGATGATTCAAAAAATCTTAAAAATAAAACTCGAGCCTAATGATTGGGTCGACCTATCATTGGGCTCAGCTTTTTATTTTTAAATTTTTTTGGTGCGATTGACCTGAAAAATAAAAAAACAAAAAAAATATTGTTGTTGTTGCTGCGCAGCCATCTTAGATCGGATGGCTGCCCGCACATGGTACGGGTGGGCGCGCCGCTGTAAGTCGGACACTTTTTAATTAGAGTATGAAAACTATTAAATAAAATTAGATATAATTACTTTTATATAGTTACATAAATCAAACATTTATAATAATTGTTTTCTTTTATCTCAATGCTGAAAGCATCAATTCGTGCTTTTTACTTGTAACTCCAAAGAAAAGCAACCGAGAACGCATCTGAGAAAACCTTAAGCTACCGGTAACTCTTACTTTCGACATTAGAAAAATTCGCTTAAGAGTTTATAGCTAATTTTAAGAAGTTATAAAAATCAAAATTTTCTTAACAATCTTGTTTTTACCTTGATTTAGAGAACTTCAATTTGAAGTTTTTAATTAGAAACTGTAAAAAAATATATCCAAATAACATGTGAATGACTGTTAAAGCAAATAGAAAAGTTTAAAGGTACTTCTAATTGAAAAATTGCATTAAATATGGCCTAAGAAATTATATAAACATCTTCCAAGACTTGATGTCCTCCCCTCAGAATAATTGTGGCGAAACTAATAAAAATTCAAAGGTAACTTTAGATGAAAGTTGTGTTAAATACAGCGTTAATAATAATCACTTAACACATAAAAAAGATGGATTCAAGAAAATCTCCTATAAAAAGATTTATTCCTTCCTCTTTGGAATGCCCCCTGCGTGTAATGGAATATTGGGCTTACAAGTCTAGAAATACGTGGTGTCAATGACCTACAAAAAATTCTTATCCAGTGCATCTAAATAAGGAATCCAAGTCATATTTCTTAGTAATGTTTGTTAGGGATTTTCGGAATACCTGGAGCGGAAGCCATCCCTAACACAGAGGAAGACGATGCCGGAGTCGATCCCCACGCGCAGCGGACCTCGAACAAGAACGCACGAACTCCGGGCAGGAAGACGGTGTAAACGCACGCACTGTCTCCACTGGTTTCCTCTCTCTATTCGTCTTAATGCGTATAACCTAATGGGGAGTCACAGTCTTCTTTTATAGAGAGGAGGGACCAGTCCCGTTCTAACTTCTAACAGGATCCTACCCATTACAGGATCCTTATTGGACGCCTAATGGGTTAAGCCCAATCATATTCCATTAATTGGATGCCTAATGGTGTGCAAGTGTACAGCCCAATAAACACAAGTGGACCACTAATTGGATTAAAACCCAACATTCTCCCACTTGGTCCAACTTGTCTTAAGCACATCAAATCTTCCTTTGAAAACATACTTATAGTATAGATATATATAGTTTCAAAAGGACTCTTGAAGATTTGACATCATGGACATACACCTGAGGAGAAAACCACGGTATGCGCGCGCACGATAAAACAAAACTACACACCATTCCAATTAACGGAATCTTAAAGGTTCAAGAACAGTAAATCAAATGACATGAGTCATGGCGGTAAATGCATTCAATTACACACCACCTTCCATGTACCACAATGCCACCAACTTACTATAATTGAACATCAAATATGGAATTGTAGATAAACTCAAACATAATGTTTATCTATTGGTCACCACTCAAATATACAATCTGCCAGCCAAAATCCATAACCAACATGTATACAAAATAAATGGAAAAGGCAGAAAATAATGGAAGAATCACAACATATCGAGTGAACTGACAAGACCCATCTGAATCACATGACTACAAAAGGTGCTAGCAGGTAGTCCTTTCGTGAGTGGGTCAGCAACCATAAGATCCGTTCCGATATGTTCTATAGACACTTCTTGATTCTTCACTCTGTCTCTAAGAGCAAAATACTTAATGTCTAAGGCTCTACCACCTTTGGACGCCTTATTGTTCTTAGAGAAGAAGACCGCAGCGGAATTGTCACAATATATCATGATAGGTCTGGAGACGAAGTCAATGAATGATAGACCTGTGAGCAGATTCCGCAACTGGATGGCCTGTGCACTAGCCTCAAAACAAGCAATGAACTCAGCTGCCATCGTGGAAGCCACTGTTATACTCTGCTTCTCACTGCACCAAGTGATAGCTCCTCCTGCCAGGAGGAAGATGTATCCTGTAGTGGACTTCCTCGAATCAAGGCAGCCGCCAAAATCAGCATCAGAATAGGCAACGACCTCTAGCTGATCTGACCTTCTATAAGTGAGCATGAAATCTAATGTGTCCTTAAGATACCGCATGACTTTCTTGGCAGCTTTCCAATGATCCATGCCTGGGTTGCTCTGGTACCTGCTGAGCATACCCACGGCAAAAGCTATATCTGGACGTGTACAAGTCTGAAGGTACATCAAGCTCCCAACGGCTGAAGCATATGGGATAGGCTCCATCTGCTTCCTTTCCAAGTCGTTCCTGGGACACTGTAATTCACTGAATTTATCACCTTTTACAATAGGTACTTTATCGGGTGCGCAGGACTGCATGTTGAACTTTTCCAAGACCTTTGAGATGTAAGCCTTCTGAGAGAGACCAAGAGTGCCTGAGGGTCTATCTCTAGTGATTTCAATGCCCAAAACATAGTGGGCATCACCCATATCTTTCATCTCAAAGTTCTTAGAAAGGAAAGCTTTGGTTTCGTGCAACAAACCAAGATCACTGCTGGCAAGCAAGATGTCATCCACATACAAAAGCAAGACAATGAAACTACTCCCACTGATCCTTAGGTACAAACATTCATCAATGATGTTTTCCTTAAACCCAAAGGACAGTATGATTTCATTGAACTTTATGAACCATTGGCGGGAGGCTTGCTTAAGTCCGTAAATGGATTTCTTTAATTTGCATACCAAGTGTTCTTTACCTTCAGCACGAAACCCTTGAGGTTGCTCCATATACACTTCTTTATCTAGGCCCCCCATTGAGAAAAGCCGTTTTCACATCCATCTGATGTAACTCCAGGTCAAAATGAGCTACTAAGGCCATGACTATTCTGAATGAGAGTTTCTTGGAAACTGGAGAGAACGTCTCATCATAGTCAATGCCTTATCTTTGAGTGAAACCCTTAGCTACCAATCTGGCCTTATATCGTTCAACTTTGCCTTTAGCGTCCACCTTAGTTTTGAATATCCATTTACATCCAACAAGTTTGGACCCTTTAGGCAAGTTAACGAGATCCCAGACTTGGTTTTTAGCCATAGAGTCAAGCTCTTCTTTCATGGCTTCAAACCAATAGGCAGATTTTTCACTCTTCATGGCTTGTGAAAACGTCACTGGATCATCAATGTCACCCCTGTCTACACTATCCTCCTGTAGGTATACTATGAACTCATCAGATATGGCAGGTCTCCTGACTCTTTCAGATCGACGCAATGTTGGCTCCTGATCCACCTGAGGAGGTGGTTGGTCAACAACAGCGACATCTTCTGGCTCTGGAGCAACCTGGGGTGGACCAACTGCAACTATTTGCTCCCCTAGGATTTCATTCCGAGGAATGAATATGGGAACAACGTTGTTGGTTGTTACAGGTATTTCAACCTGATCCTGTAGCTCCTCAAAAGAAATCTCTCGAGAAGGTCCACTCCCACTAACTCCGCCATCTTCAAGGAACCTTGCCTTATCTGTTTCTATAATGATGGGAACATGGGATGGGCAATAGAATCTATATCCTTTTGATCTCGCTGGATAATCAATAAAGAATCCACTGGTTGTTCTGAGATCAAAAGCCTTTTCCTGTGGACTGTATGGCCTAGCCTCAGCTGCACACCCCCACGTGCGCATATAGCTCACAGAAGGTTTCCTACCACACCATAACTCATAGGGAGTCTTAGGCGCAGCCTTCGTAGGAACCTTATTCACAATGTGAGCAGCTGTCTTAACGGCTTCGCCCCACAAGGATAAAGGAAGGGTAGAATGACTTAACATTGCCCTGACCATTTCTTTAAGCGTTCGATTCCTTCTTTCTGCAACCCCATTCTGGTATGGGCTGCCAGGAGTAGTGTACTGAGGTACAATACATTCTTCTTTAAGGAATTTAGCTAATGGACCAGGCCTTTGTCCCATCTCAGTATACCTACCATAGTACTCGCCACCTCTATCAGACCTGACTATCTTGATTATTTTCCCTGATTGTTTCTCTACTTCCTTCTTAAAATCCTTAAAGACATTAAAAACATCTGCCTTTTCAAGAAGTAAATAGAGATATATGAATCTAGAATAGTCATCTATAAAGGTGACAAAGTACCTCTCACCAGTCAGACAGGGTGGAAAAGGACCACAAATATCAGTGTGAATTATTTCTAAAATTCCAGAACTCCTTGTGGCATCTTTATTAGGCGTGTGTGTTTGTTTTCCTTTAATGCAATCAACACATGTCTCGAAGTCAGTGAAATCCAGAGTGTGTAACACTCCTTCTCCCACTAACTTTTTGAGCCTCTTAATGGAGATGTGTTGTAACGACCCGCCATCCTATGACCGGAGACCCGGTCACTAAATGGATGTCGGCCCATTAACTGCGGGTTCACACCCGGATCTCACACAACACGTCTGGAGGAGTAAGTGCTAAACAAGATTAAATATAACAAACACACGGACCACAAGGTAAGCAAGTGCGCAGGAAGGAGAATAACAATGTCCGTATACAGTCCAACAATAATTACATGTCCAACAATAAAATAAGTACAGGCAGAAGGAAGTACAACAACATCGGGGCATACCCCGGAACTAAGACAGCTGCTGGTCCGCACACCAAGAAGACACTACGCTTCCGCTCGCCTCGAGGTCCACACCTGAAACCGCAGGGAGTGAGCCACACCAGAAATGGGCTCAGTAGGGATCATCCGATCCCCTGCCTCCCACTCACACACCCACAAGTGTAACAACAGGAATATATGACAATTAAAGTAAAGCAGTAAACACAACACCCAACTCTGATGTGAAACGCACGGTAAGCAGTGTAACAAGAACCACACCAAGTAACCCGAAGAACTCAACACAGAGTCACGACTCACAGTCAAAGTCCACGAAGCGACTAAACCACACTGTCGACCGAAGTCGAACGTCGCCTCCCAACACTACCACTACTCACGCCTGTCCACCCCTACAGTGTTCCGGGGCACTGTAGGGTGAGGCAGTGAGTCAAACTAGGACTAGCTGGACTCAGTGTACCGCCACTGCCAGCTACGTGTGCACACAAGCAGTCTAGACTACTGTCCTACCACCGGATTGCCTCCACGCTAGGCCTCAGCGCTTCAGGAGGGCCCTGGGGACCGGCGAACCCCCGTCAAGACGAAGCTACAGGAACTACCCACAAACCCAACTCTCCCGGGCTGCGTCAGGCCAAGGGCTATAGGTACCACTCGTAACCTTGATCAAAGGTCACATCAGGCCCACTGGCTAAAGGGTAAACCAACTCCCACCAGTAACACCACCAGCTCCACAGCAGGAAACACGCCAGAAGCTGTCACGTCAACCAAGGGAAACCCCGACCCGCTGAGACCAAACAGCAACCCCTCGGATAGCACACCAGCTGCTCCGGCCCGATGGGCTCAAGGTGGTTCTGCTTGTCTCAGCCAAGGGTAAAACACAACGTGCACCACACCACAGACACCATGACCCTGTCCCCATCGGTCCATGGTGACAACGTAAACCACAGTTATCACGGTCCATATTCGCATAGCACAAACACACAAATAATCATGATTCCATTCGTACAGTAAACCTCAGTCTCAGTATATAGTTAAGGCACACACGCACACACCGGTGATGCAATTCCACTCACACAAAAGTCCCTGTCTCAGTATACAACCCACAGCATGCTTTAGAACCATCCCACCGTGAAACATGCATAAAATAACAGCATTAAGCATTCCTGTCTTGAATCGCGTCGACCAAGGTCGACGCCATTCAAGACCCTTAGACAGGTTTATTAAAAGCCCGATTTATCCTTAAAATGCGTCCACCAGTGAAGCCGCCATTTAAAACGCGTCTGGGTGCCCCGACGCCATTCAACCCAGAAATCCAGATTTACAGACCCTTAAACGGGGGCATTTCCTGCCTAAATGGCGTCATGATGGCCCGACGTCCTTCAGAAAGGCGTCGTCCATCCATGACGTCATTTAGCGCAGAACCCCAAACTCAGGAAACCTCGAACATGGAGGTTTCTGCGCTAAAACACGTCGTGCTGACCGGACGTCTTTCGGAAAGGCGTCGACCCAGCCCGACGCCATTTAGCGCCAGAAACCAGGTTTCCTGGCTCGACCCGAGGGCTTCACCCTTGAACCCCGGGCACCCCGAAAATCCCAAAATCAAAGGGGAGAGGAGGGAAACTCAACCACACAAGCATGCCTACGAAAACACGATCACAAACACCATCGTTCCCTCAAGAAAACCCCCTAAACATGCTCAATCTAGCCCCACACACGCCACATTACGCCGAAAGCAACGAGCACACATGCAAGGTTTCGTCCCCCTACCGGTTCTCGAACTCCGCCAAGCTCCGTGCCGCCGTCCCGCCGCACCGCACACCGCCGCCGGTACCCTCGAGGACGCCGCCACTCCGCCGGGACGTCGGCCGCCGTCCGGAGAAGGGAACGCCGCGAAGGAGGTGGTGGTGGTAGAGGTGAGAGGTAGGGAAGCTATGGAGTAGTTGGAAGAGGAAGAAGAGGAAGGGGAGGGAGGAAAATCGCCGGAGAGGGCGGAGAGAGCGAAGAGAGAGAGAGTGAAGGTGAGAATGAGGGAAAGAAGGGGAGGCTCGCGGGGTCAACCAGAATTCCTCTAAAACGCGTCGATCGAGGCAGACGCCATTCAGTCTGACAGGACGGCCGTACTGACACCGCTCTGAAACGCGTCGCCCACCGCGGACGCCGTTCAGACGACAAGACAGGCCGTACTGATAACGCTCTGGCGCCGCACCCTGACACCGCAGGTGTCGCAGTCTGAAATGCGTCGACCAAGCTGGACGCCGTTCAGACAAATCTGACAGTGCCGTACTCTCGCGGCCCGAAACCCGCCCACGTGGCGCAACAACCGACAGACCCTAAATGGCGTCCACACAACCTGACGCCTTTTGAAAGGCGTCGAGCGGTGCTGACGCCATTCAGTCAGCAATCTCAAGACCCCTCCAGTGTCCAAACCAGGGGATCCAGCCCGAACCCGACCCGAATACAGAACCCGAAATCTCGGTCATTACATGTGTCCTAATCTCCTATGCCACAACATGGATGAATTTTCATTAACTCTACCACGCTTGTTGCCAGTAAGGACCGAAGTATGCAGGGTGTTATGAGATTGTTCAATCACATTGTTAAGACACAATTTATACAAACCATCAGATATAGAACCAGTACCAATAACAATAGAATCCTTTATTAATTCAACTGAAGAGTTTCCAAGTTTGACTTGAAAACCTTTTGAATCAAGTCTTGATACTGAAACCAAATTTCTACTAAAAGATGGTACATAAAAAGTGTCTTCTAAATCTAGAACAAATCCTGATTCCATAACTATCTTATAAATTCCTACGGCCTTGACTTGTGAGCGCGTCTTATTTCCTTAAAAGATGCTCCGCTCACCCTCATTCGGAGGCCTTTGGAAAAGGAATCCCTACATAGAAGTGGCAACATGCACAGTAGAACCTGAGTCAATCCACCATGTACTATTTGGAACATTAACTAAATTAGACTCATAGCAAACATAAGATGAGAGATTACCTTTCTTTTCAAACCATGCCTTCCTTTTCAGACAATCTTTCTTAACGTGTCCAGGTAACTTGCAGAAGAAGCACTTGTCATTTTTACCTTTTGACTTGTCCTTCTTCTTGCCCTTCTTCTGGACACCCTTCTTCTTCTTTCCTGGTCCACTTTTCACTTTATGAGAGGTAAACAAAGCAACATTGTTCCTCTCTCCTGTAACGACCCGCCATCCTATGACCGGAGACCCGGTCACTAAATGGATGTCGGCCCATTAACTGTAGGTTCTTACCATGATCTTATTCGCACATCTGGAGGAGTAAGCGTTAAACAAGATTAAATATAACATTCACACGGACTACAAGGGGTACAGTGCGCAGGAAGTAAAGTAACAATGTCCGTACACAGTCCAACAATAATTACATGTCCAACAAATTAATTAAGTACAGGTAGAAAATAAAGTACAACAACATCGGGGCATACCCCGGGAACTGAGATAGCTGCTGGTCCGCACACCAAGGAGAACGCCACGCGCCGCCACACGCTACAAGGACCACACCTGAAAACGCAGGGAGTGAGCCACACCAGCATAGGGCTCAGTAGGGATCATCCGATCCCTCGCCTCCCACACACACACCCACAAGTGCAGTAGCAAAGATACAGGTAATAAAGCAAGTAAAGCTGTAACACACTACTCCTAAAATCTCGATATGAATCATGTGCCTTCGGAATGTAACATGCATATTTCTAAAATCATTCTATCAAGGAGCCTACAACTCCCGTCTCGGCAAAACACGTCAACCACTCCTCCGAAAGTGGGAAACACCAACCACACAAGCACAAGTAGGAAACACCGACCCGCTGAGACCAAACAGTAACCCCTCGGATAGCACGCTAGCTACTCCGGTCCAACTGGCTCAGGTGGTTACTCCTTCCCTCAGCATGAGTGACTCTCCGAATGTACCACTCCGACACCGGTACTAGCTGACCCCGGGGTTCACCAGGTGACCCTCTCTCACTAGGCGTCACCCCGCCCACGCCCCCACCGGCGCTGTGCTCACGCCCCCACCAGCACAGGGTGATAAAGCGCTACAATGTCACTCCAGGTCCACAGTAACACAAAACCACCAAAACCCGGCACAGTACGATCCGGTCACGTGAAAAGCCCGCGATCGCCTGGCACACAACGCAGTGCCATCCGGTCATGAGGAATCCGAGTACACTAAGGCATGCACTAACTAACTATCTAGCAGTATGAACACGTTTTACTGGCATGAATTAGTGTTGTTCTGCCCTGAATCGCGTCGCCCAAGGCCGACGCCATTCAGTCTCCCTAAACTGGTTCATAAAACAGAGGCCACGGAAATCTAGCCAAAAAGGCGTCGACCCAAGTGGTCGCCTTTTGAAACGCGTCGACATCCTACGACGCCAATCAGTTGATAAATCCAGAGTTTCAGGAAAACAGTACCCAAGGGATTTCTGCCTTAAAAGGCGTCATGGTCTCCCGACGCCATTTAAATCGCGTCGCCCGCCCATGACGTCTTTTAGTCCCAGAATCCCGAGCTGACGGACCCTCAGTCGGGGTGATTTCCTGCCTAAATGGCGTCATGGTGGCTCGACGTCCTTCTGAAAGGCGTCGACCACCCATGACGTCATTTAGCGCTAGAACCCCTAGCCTGTTAAACCTCGAACAGGGGAGGTTTCTGCTCTAAAACGCGTCGTACTGCCCCGACGTCCTTCTAAAAGGCGTCGACCAGGCACGACGCCGTTTAGCGCCATAAACCTGGTTCTCTGGTTCGAACCGAGGGTTTCTCCCTTAACCCTAAATGCCCCGAAAAGCCCCAAAACGGAAAGGGGGAGGAAGAGCGGTTGATCCACCACAAATATACTACGAAACCCCGTTCACAAACGCGGCCATACCCACAAGAACACCCCCCTAAACATGCTCAATCTATCCCAAAACACATCAAAACACGCCTAGGAAAGCACGAGCAACACATACAAGGTTCGTCCCCCTACCGGATACTTGAACTCCTCCTGGCTCCGTGTCGCCCAACCGCCGCGCCGCAGACCGCCGCCGGTACCCCCGAGAACGTCGCCACTCCGCCGGGACGTCGGCCGCCGTCCGGAGAATGGAACGCCTCGAAGGAAGTGGTGGTGGCAGAGGCGAGAGGTAGGGAGGCGTTGGAGTGGTGGAAGAGGAAGAAGAGAAAGGGAATGGCGGAGAGTGGGATCGGAGGAGTCGGAGAGGGAGAGGAGAGAGAGTGAGAGGTGAGAAATGAGGGAAAGAAAGGAGGGCTCGCGGGGGTCATCAGAAACTACCTAAAACGCGTCGAGCGAGAAGGACGCCTATCAGATGACAGGACGGGCCGTACTGACAGCTGTCTGAAACGCGTCGACCACCATGGACGCCATTCAGCTGACATGACAGGCACCGTACACTGACATCGCAGGGTGGCAGTCTGAATCGCGTCGTCCATCATGGACGACGTTCAGACGACAAGACAGGGGCCGTACTCTCGCGGCCCGAAACCCGCCCACGTGGCACCCACGTGGCACAACAGCAATTCGCCTAAATGGCGTCCACCTATCAAGACGCCGTTTCAAAGGCGTCGTGATCCTCCGACGCCATTCAGAGGAAATTCTCCAGACCCCGCAAGGTCCGACCCAGGGGATCCGGCCCGAAACCAACCCGAAAGCCGAACCCGAAACCTCAGTCCTTACATCTCCTCTCAACCTCTCTTCCTCCTGGACACACATGGTCATCAATTCATTGACTGACCATTTAGCCTGATGTGTGTTGTAGGAGATCTTAAATGCCTCATATTCGCTAGGCAAAGAGTTGAGAATAAAATGGACTAGGAAAGTGTCTGAAATAGTAACCTCCATGGCATTCAGTTGAGCAGAAATATCTCTCATGATCATTATATGCTCTCGAACACTACCACTAGTGTATTTCATTGAGGACAGTTTAGCCATTAGAGTACTGGCTTTGGCCTTATCAGAACTAATGAACTGTTCCTCAATAGCTTTAAGAAATCCACTAGCAGTAGTCTGATCTGGGATAGATCCCTTTATGTTCTGTCCAACGTGTCCCTGAACGAACAGAAGGCAGAGACGATTGGACTTTTCCCATTTTTCATAATGAGTCTGCTGTTCCAACGAGCTTTCTGGAGTAAGTGGAGCCGGCATAACCTCACGTAATGCTAAGTCTAAGTCCATGCAGCCTAGAGCAAATTGTACCCTTTGTTTCCACTCAATGAAATTAGTGCCATTCAGGTACGGCACACTAGTATTAAATGGTGCAAACAAAGGAGAAGCAGCTGAAATAAAACATACACATGCTCACATATAAGGCAATGGAACTAAAATATTGCAAGTAATGAGGCAAACATATATGCAAAGTAATTCAACAACATAAAGAGAACTACTTCATCAAGTCGTCCGATAGCTTCATGGACGAACTCCCCGGATTAACTTAAGTGATAAAACTAAAACTTATAAACATTTTGATATCAAGAGATAGTACCTTTGGGTACATAACTTTCAAGAATCGCCATGTAGATAAATTTTATTTTATCCTGCTCATGACATGAAAATAAACACTCCTTTGGAAGTTAAATTTACAACCAAGTCATGAACACAAGTATTTGAAATCATTTTAATTTCTTAACGAGTATATTTTATTATTCTCCATGCATAAGGTCACTTTGGTGATCTACTTACACACTTTGAATACTAAAACATCCTCCCCCAATTAAAATGATAATAAATATCTAAATGCTCATCAATAATGCTATTTAAAACTTAATATGGTAAGATTTAATCAATCCTCGTGATTAGTGCCACTTTGGTGGTCAAACTAATCATTTGAAAATCAAAATTTACCACAAAAACTGTATAATAGCATTAATAAACACATAACATGAGCAAAAGGACATAAACACAATAATTAATGCAATCTTAAGTGGAGATATTCATACATGATTAAAACTGTAAAGTGGACAAATAATCACAAGAATTATCTCCTAAACTTACAGCAATAATTATTGATTCTTAAACAACATTAAACATGCTTAAAACTACATTAAAATGGCTACTTAACAAGTTTATAGCATGCTGTTACATATATGTCCCTTTTCTGTTTGCAGAAAGAAAACTGAATTACAAACATAGCCTGAACAGTTTACATAAACGTCCTGAATTGTAAACTTACTTTGCAGTTTGCATGAACAATCATAAATTGCAAACATATCCGTTTTAATTTGCAGAAACAACTTAAATTGCAAACAGATTATCAGAAATTGCAGATGTATCCAAACAGATTTAAAATATGATCTTTTATCCTTTAAAGATCACTAATGGGCCTACAATGGGCTCAGATATTTGGGCCAAAGATCCAGAACTTAATGGATCAATTAAATGACCATTAGTGAATTTTAAAAGATAAAAAAATAACTAAAGGAGTTTAAATTAAATGATTTTAAATCTTTTTAACTTAAATGATACATCTACACAAACGGATATGAACGGATGCGGGTCCGGTTCTTAACGGATTCGATTTGAGTTAAATTAACGGATTCGGGTCGGATACTTAATCGGATCCGAATTCGGGTCTTAATGATATCCAAACGGATATCGTATCCAGAATTCGAATCCAAGACCCGTTAACTAATATCCGTTAAGGAATAATCAAATGGATTCGAATTTGGGTCTTAATAAGATCCTAACGGATCTAATACCTAAAATAGGACCCAAATGATCTTTAACCAAGATCCGTTACGGATTTAAGACTAACCCAAATTAGACCCAATGGTTTCCTAAATATAAAGTTTCCTAAACCCAATAGTTTCTTAAACCCATCATCTTCAACCTCCCAAAAGGGAAGGTTAGGGTTTAGAAACCCCAAGGAAACCCAGATTTTAAAAAAATCAAATTTTAAGGAAACCGTCCCGGAATCCTCGGCCGGAAACCGCCGCCCGCCGGAAACCGCTCGCCGAACCCGCCGGAGACGGCCGCCCCCGCAGGCGGCCCGTGGCACGCCCGCCGCGCGGGGCACGCCCGCCGCGGCGCTGCCCTGGGCGGGGCACGCCCGCCGCGGCGCGCCGCCGCGCGGGGCACGCCCGCCGCGGCGCTGCCCTGCGCGGGGCACACCGCCGCGGCGCTGCCCTGCGCTGGGCCGCGGCGGCCCGCCCTAGCGCGGCACCCCGCGCGGTGCCGCGGCGGGGCCGCGCCGGGCCGCGCGGCACCTCGTGCGGGGCCGCGCCGCCCCGCCCCGCGCGGCACCCCGCGCGGGGCCGCGCAGGGGCCCGCCGGCGCGGGGCCGCGGCGGCCAGCCCGGCACCCTGGCGGTGCCGGGCGGCACGCCGCAGTTGCGCGGGCCGCGTCAGTCCGCTGCGGCGACGCCGCCCGGCCGTACGGCCGTCTAAATTTTTTTTTTTTTTTTTTTTTTTAAATTCCGGGAAGAATCCCGTAGATCGGAGCCCCAAAAAAATTCCGACACGGGCTATGATACCACTTGTTAGGGATTTTCGGAATACTTGGAGCGGAAGCCATCCCTAACACAGAGGAAGACGATGCCGGAGTCGATCCCCACGCGCAGCGGACCTCGAACAAGAACGCACGAACTCCGAGCAGGAAGACGGTGTAAACGCACGCACTGTCTCCACTGGTTTCCTCTCTCTATTCGTCTTAATGCGTATAACCTAATGGGGAGTCATAGGCTTCTTTTATAGAGAGGAGGGACCAATCCCGTTCTAACTTCTAACAGGATCCTACCCATTACAGGATCCTTATTGGACGCCTAATGGGTTAAGCCCAATCATATTCCATTAATTGGATGTCTAATGGTGTGCAAGTGTGCAGCCCAATAAACATAAGTGGACCACTAATTGGATTAAAACCCAACAATGTTTGCTGCATTGTGTTACTGCAGTGTAGGACACGCTTATTTTTTTACTTAAACGGTGCCCACGAAAGATTTGGTGTCAATGAGCTACAAAACAATCTTATCTAGTGCATTTCAATAGGGATCCCAAATCATATTTCTATGAGTAATGTTTGCTGCACTGCGGTACGCAGTGCCGTCTAATTCAGTAGATTGGATAGCTCGTAATATGTCATTTTTTTTATCAATTTTTTTTTAAATGTCCGATCAAAAATCTAGCGTACAGTCAGAGAACTTGGATCGGCCTAGAGTCAGTTCAAAAGAAATGGTACGTACCTTTAAAAAATTTAAGAAAAAATATACAACCGATTCGAGGCCGACCCCAACTTCTTGACTGTATCGTTCGATTTTTGATCGGACACTGAAAAAAAATAAAATCTAACAATAAAATAAAAAATTAAAATGACTTATTACGCTGCATGTAGTACACTAAGCATTACTCTATTTCTATTGACTTGAGGTATGCATGCCGCAGTCAGATTCCTTAAGCCTCAACCTGATAGAAAAACAAGGCAAAATAAAGACAAGTTATTTGTTAAATCTAATTCCGAATTGATAGGCAGATTTATTATTTCTGTCCAGAATAACACATTTCTGAAATAATCAAAATAAATCATTCTTCTGTAATCTCCACCTAAGAACATGATATTCTATTTTGTATTCTGTCATGTCATCGAATTAAAACAGCCTTTATTATGTGATAAGTAATTCAAAATAACTCCTCCGGTCGTAACCCATCTTACTGCCAAAGAGAGGCTAACTAGATCAACAATGTGAGATGAGATCTTTTGAACTTCTTTCTCTAGATCTACTTACACTCTCACATGTATAGAGATGAGATGTATTTTGTATTTTTTTTAACTTATTTACCTCAATCACCATATAAATAAGAGCATAAAAAAGTCTAAAAAAGAAGTCGTCTAAAGAACACATCTCCAACAAAATACATAGGAGCCAAATAAGAAAGCTTTCCTTTTATTGCTGGGCACACCATTATCACCCATATCTACGACAAAGGAAGTAAACAATTATCGGAACTTAATTGAACTCTCGACCACCCAGCGGGGACCTCACATGCAGCGTTGAGCGTTGAGTTTAGCCGAAGGGTCCGGGAGCATATTTGTGTTAGAGCGGCTATATAATAGTCTTACATCGGATAACTTCAGCTGTGGTCAGTGTTTATGATCTTGAACTCCTTCAAACTCAACAATTGGATTTTGTGTTTTGTAAGATAGTATTAGAGAATGGTTTGACCTAACTTTATCTTCTAATTTGTGTCACCTCCTATTATTTAATTTTCACGGCCCATCTTGACCGTGAGGGAGAGTGTTGGAGCAGCTATATAATAATCTTACATCGGATAATTTCAGTTGTGGCCAGTGCTTATCATTTTGGGTCCTTCAAACTCAACACTCAAGTTTTGTGGTTTGTAAGAATATGTTGATACCTCTTAAATGGACATAATGATTTTGATGAATAACTTGGATGTCTTGAGTTCGATTACGTAGAAGGTGATTGAGTATGGGTCATAATTTCTTCACTTTACTTCACCCGAAGTTTACTAAGTACAATTTCTTTGCATTAAGAAGAGGTTAATGACATATATAACCTTATTATATAATTAATTATACTTTTGCGCCTCTTATTTTCACACTATTATTAATAATACTGCTATATAAAAAATACTTGCATAAAATGGCCATAAGGTTAATTTCCATTTTATGCCATAAGAATGTACTCGAATATAATGTTAACACTTGATTTTAGGAAAACAAGGTTTTTCTCCTTTATGGCATAGAGAGAGGGGGTGGGTTGCCCCCCTCGGGGTGTGGCACCCCAACCATGGAGAGAGAGAGTTTCACCGGTATCTCTCTCTTTGGAGGGGAGTGGCAATTGGTCTTGTTCCATTGAGGGTAAGGAAAGAGGGGTGAGAGTCCCTTTTAGATAGGGCTATTAATGGGTTTGGAAAGTCTGAAAGTCAAGTTCGGTCAGACCTCAATTAAATAGACTTGGGTATTAAAATTGAGTATGTTTTATTTTGAATTTTTTACATATATACCTCTCATATAGATCGTATTTGCATATATACCCTTAACTCTCACATATTCTTTTTAATATATCTAAAATATCTGATATGTTGCGGTTATAATCGTCAGTCAAAATGTTGTTAAATCAAACTTAAAGACTTTGCATATATAACCTTAAATTCATTGATATCTTGCATATATACATTTCAATTTATTAGATGTTTTCAAGATTTATGAAATATTTTTAATATATTCAGTTAGAATTCATGTTATTTTGATGGAGGGGCATAATCGCAACATTTTTGAAAATTTAAGAATATAAATAATATGTGGGAGTTGGAAGTGTACATGCAAAGATAGTGTATTTGAAAGGTATATATATGCAAAAACTCTTTTTATTCTTGGGCTGGACTTGAACTTCAATTTCAGCTCAACCCTTAAAATGGGCTAGACTTGACTTTGTCAACCCCAAGCCCGAAAGCCTAGAAAATCCGATAAATATTAGATATAAGGGATAGTAATTGAAACTGTATAATGTATACATGTTCACATTGACAAAAACATTCATTTGCACGTGCATATGATACAGATTAATTATATCAACTATGAACATTGTATTAACGTTTCAATTATCTCAATTCGAAATGTGCTATTTACATATACTCTTTAAATAATATTAGACATGTAAAAATTACTTTATAGAATTCACGTCTTTATGACACCTTTAAAATTATCATATGCACTATTAATCATTATAATATTTTAGTACGACTTAAGCAATATTTGATCTAGGTGCTATATTAGGTTTTGAATTTATAAAAGATGTGCTCTTTGAGATTTTATTTAAATTAGATATGAACGCTCAAAATATAAAGGATTATTCTTTATTATATGCTATCGAACTTAATGATCTAATTTTTTAATGGGTGATGAGGCTTACATATAGACACTAATGCTTGTTAATATGATAGATTATATATTTTAAATAGTAAAATTAACTATTTTTAAATTTAAGTTCAAGACTCGAGTTATTTTGGGCTTGAGATTAGACATAGGCATAGATAAGAGGACTTGGGCCGGGCTTGAGCCGCACTTTTTTTAGTAGGCTTGGGCTTTTGGACTTAGGCTTTGCTAAGCCCGACCTAAGCCCTGCCCATTGACACTCTTACTTTTGGAGGAAAGGATGTGAAAGCTGGACAAAAAAGGTAAAAAATAAATAATAAATTCAACTCTCCATCGATAATTTTAAATTGCTTTCTCTCGTACAAGGGATATATATTTTTTGACCCTTTACACCCGCACTCGCAAGTGAAACGAGATCATCTGCACCTCCTTGCGCCTCCAAAACACATGGAGAGGATGTGATAAGGTACAATTCTACCTTAGGGTCAAATAACTCATTCATCTCTCTCCTCTTGTGTCTTGTGGCAAAGGGGAATGAGGCACAAGTGATTTCATTCCCTCACAAGCATAGCTGACAAACATTCGGTTCAAAAGAAGTCATGCTTTGTAGTTTGGCTCTAATTGTTGGTATCAAAAGTTTATAGTACAACAAAGCCTCAATTAAGACACCACCTCATGATTTCTCTCTTTTCTGCCTCACATAAAATTACATATTTCAAGTCTCGCCAATTTCACAGGTAACGATTTTATTATTATATATATAGAGAAAGAAAATTTTAAAGATCATATATTTAAATAATTATATTATCTTTTATTCATTGTCATTCTTCTTCACCTTAGGTGTCTTTTGGCACGTCCTAGAATATCGTAAAATCTCAATTTTAAAATCACTGATTTTAAAACTAGTAAAAATAAAATTCTTGAATTTAAGATCATCGATTTTGAAATCACTGATTTAGGTTTACGGCGATTGTGGGTTGTAAACTAAAATCAGGTAAAAGTAAGATTTTAGGAGTCAACTAATTTTGAAATACAATTATCTATGATTCACCAAACAAATTAAAGAAGTACTGTAAAATGAGTTACAACGTATCGAATGCAAGAAAAACACCGTTTTATGACTGATTACGACATTTTGCGCACTAAACGGCACCTTAGTAAAACTATGAGAAAAATATAGTTTGTGAATAATTTGTTTATAGTTCTGAGGTAAAAAATCAACATTCTTACGGATCAAAACACTTCTTTTCAAGTATTGGTTAAGTTCACATAATTAGGAGAATTGGTAACTAGGGTCACAGCTAATTTGTTAAATGAGTCAGACTCCAAGCCTCGTTCAAGTTCATCCAAGACTGTAAGCTAGATTTGAACAACCATCTTAAATATTCAATCGAGTTCATCCAAGACTGTAAGCTAGATTTGAACAACCACCTTAAATATTCAATCGAGTCTTAAAAGCAGAAATACTTATCGCGCGCATCCACCTGTCACATTATTTGCTCAACCAAAAATTATCCACCAAGCATTAATTCTCAGTTAACAGTTTTTTTGGAAAGGAGTTCTCAACAAGATGATTTGGCCGATGCTGGTTTGCACTCCCAACACTTGCTTACGATGCAGGATACATAGAAATACTTGCTGCATTGAGAGATAGTTTAGTAGTAAGATTGCATCTTGTGCGATCTGAGCTATCAGATTGCATAGGAAGATGATCATATTTTTTAAAAATTTTAACAGTCTGATCAAATATCAGATGATATGAATAACTATGTTTAAATTATCTCCTATCTTACAAAGTTTTAATTTTCTTTTAAATTTATGCATCCCATGCAGTCATCCCATCGAACAAACTGGGGGTTAATGCAGAGCAGAGATGGAAATGATAACAGATATAGTTGGATTATGCCGTAGATCATTAGCTTTTAGGGCAGCTAATGGATACTTTTTTTAAATCGATACGTACTATGGATAAGATAACATATATTTAAATATTACTATAATATATTAATATCTGACTATATAATTAAATATTACTTTACATAATAATAATAATTAATATATAATATTTTTTAATCGTTAATAAATATAATAAAAAAAATTATTTTAGATCCACGCTAGATCCGACCCGTTTGCATCCCAGCGAAAGTTGGAGCAGGAATCAGGATAAAAAGGAGCGCGATAAACGCGGCGCCCAATTCGCCGAGCGCAGCCGAGCCGAGCCCCATCCATCTTGCCCCACTTCCGACCAAGAGACCTCCGCCGCCGACCCCGTGGGCTCTGCCGTCTCGGCCCGCGCGCGGCTACACCGTCAGCACCACCAGCAAACAGCAACAGCGTATAAATAGGGCTCCTCCCGCTCCCCGGCTCGTCATCTGCTCCGCAACAAGTCGAGTCCACACCTCTCCCCACCGCCGATCCCGCTCGAGAGATCAGACGGGCGCTCGCCCAGCACAGCGAAGGCGGGGGAGATGGCGATGAGGGACCTCGTCACGGGGGGCGCCGCCTGCGCCGTCCCTGGGACCTCCTCCTCCTCCAATCCCCTCGGCGCCCTCGCCGGCAAGATTTTCGGTTCCTCCTCCAAGGCCCAGGTTCGGAGCTCTTCCTCCACCACCACCACCACCACCTCCACCGCCAGGTCTGTGTTCTTCTTGCTGGGAAGGAGGGGTCGGGTTCGGATGGGGATGGGAGTTTGGGGGGGCTTGCCAGTTCGTCTTCTCGTGATGTGGTCATGGCTCTAGTTCGGATCCGGTTCTTCCCAAATTTGGGAACCCTAGGTACGGGATTAGTTCCGGGGAAATTATTTATATCTTTCGGCGGCAGTAGAGGAGAGGAGGGAGGGGAAAGTTTGTGGATTAATTATCTCTTTTATCTGATTTCTCGGTTTTCGGTTCAGAACTACCGAAAAACATAACCGGGGATTCTGCCTTTGCCAATTCTAGACTTGGTCATTTCGAATCGGGTATTTTATGGTGCTTCACGTCAAACCAAACAACCTCTTGCTGGGACATAAATATTTGCTAGTGTTTTACGTCAAACAAATCAATCTATCTCTTTGGGCAGTACCCTTGCTCTTCAAAGAATACTCGCTTGGAGTTCAGCTTATATTAGTCTTTTGGTTGGTTTCTAATGGAATCTGCGTAGAGCATAATAAATTTGAATATGTTTTTTCTTCCACACATTTGAGGAGACTGAGAAAACCATTTTAAAAGGAAACGGATGTTTCAGACTTTGGTTTCTTCTGTTCAACTTATTGTTCTGCCACCGGTGAAGTGACTGTTTCCCATCAAAGCTTGTTTTTGCATCATACAGTGTTTCTAAGTTTTCTTGTTAATGTTGAAGTTGAACTACTTCTTCCACGTAAAGAATGATGTCATTTCATTTTTCATTAAGTACAATGGACGATCTGATGAAGTGAATGTTTGAGTGGGGCTAGGTTGTCAGATTCTTTTCCTCGACCTCCTGCTTATTGAGTACTCAGGACTTATGTTAGGAATAAGTAAGCCCCATGTGAGAGAGTATTTCAGAGATTCAACCAGCCCACATTTTGGTATAGAGTCCTTTCCAATGATAGGCTAATTCAGCAATCCCCCTCCGTCACTTTCACGGAGGGCAGTTTTACATTTGTGGCTATTGCTAATAGGGCTGCCAGATGTATTCTTGGGCAATGTGATCAGGATAGATGAGATGTTAAGTCATGACTTGTTCAGGAAGCCAGATTAGTATTGGCTGTAAAACACATTTTGGTAGTTTTTTGAAATAATAAGATTTGTAGTTAAGTTTATCTTAGGAGTTGTATGATTATGATCTTGGATTATTTTGCCCCTGTGTCTTGTGGATTGTATGTCTTGGATAGTGTATCAAAATTATTGATGGCACTGTTGCTAGGTTTCGGAGGACATACAGGACATACTCTATTTGTTCTTTTAGTGAATTTGAGGAGAGTTGTCGAAGCAAGAAGGAAGGCGGGGGAACTTCTAACATCAGGCTTATGCATCTTTTGCTATTAGATAATTTATTCTTGAGGTTTGGTGATGGAATGACCCCCACAAAAAATCCTTCACTTGTGCGAATATTTTTATAGGCTACACTGAGAGACCACAAGGCTGATCATCATCTGGTTTGTAGAGAGATATTCTTGGGGGTAGATGATGGTTCAGTGTTGGGCTTCTTTTTATGGTGTTGAAAGGGAGAAGGTCCAATTTTGGGAGGACACTTGGTTGGGTCTTCCCAGCCTTTCATGAAATTGCTGTGAGCCAAAATGGTGAAGCATTGTTGCTCAAGGAGATTAGAATATGCGTAAGACTATAGAGCCCACTCCCTTGGAGAAAATTTGTGATAGTAACGTGAACTTACAGCCTTGCTTTATTAGTCTGTAGTTGGGAGTAAAGGGATGGAGGACAAAGAGGATAAGAGATCCATGGTGATGGCATGACATAGGGGTCTCCATCTTTATGACAGTAGACAAGGATATGAGTTGATTTGGACTCCTACCACATTACCTAAGATCCCAGTTTTACACAGAGACGTTTTTGGACAGTTTAAACATCTGACATCTTGACGTCCCTAATGACGATTGTAGAGATATTTATTGCCTTGCATGATAGATGTTGACTGTTGAGGTTTGTAGTTATCCATTGATTCATTATCATTTTGATGGTGGCTTGGACTTGCTTGCAGATACTGTCGGTTTCTATTCTACTTGGTAGGCACATGACTGGTTCCTGAGGAGCTATTCTGTCCATTGAGATGGGTAAATGTATGACACAGAGAGGCTCAGGCTGAAATTGTGGGGTGTAAGGTGGGAGTTTCCTGCCCTCCCTGGGTTTTACCTGATGCCATCAAGCTTATCCTCAACACTGAGAGAAAGATGCATGTTTTTTTTCGGGGGTGGGGGGGTGGGGGTGGTCTGGTTGACATGTAGGATGAATCGTGAAGGACAATACTAGTTGTCTAAATGGGCCTGTCCTCTTTTTTCATTTGGCCACTGAATCCATAGGCCGTCATCGAACTCTGAGTTTGTGGCCAAGAACCTGCCACACCTCTCAAGCAAAAGTGCAATTCAAAAATAAATGATCAAGAAACTCTTCCTTGTCCTCTTATAAGCAACTAACAGAGGGTAAATTAGGAACAAAATGGGCCAGTCTATCACAAGTAGGAAGCCAGCCAAGGGAGATCCTCCACATGTTAACTTTGACTTTCAAGGGGCATCTGAGAGACCAAATCTAATCCTGGAATGGATACTGAGTACCTCTCTATTAGCTATGATCTTATATGCTGACCTCATTGAAAAGGAACTTGATGCCTCCCATCCTCAGGATCAAGTCTCATGTGATGAAGGGGTCCGCTCTAAAACTTCTGGAGGAGCATAAGAAGTCTCCCCAGCTCATCAATCTCCTTCCCTGCAGCCGGATGCCCACAGCAGGGCTCCTGTCCATGGATTGCGGAATCGGCCGATTCCGATCCGAATCGACCGATTCGGATCGGAATCGGCGGGTTCCGATCCGATTCGGGGGGGATTTCACTGTTCCCCCCCACCGACTTGAAAAAAAAAAAAACCCGGCCGAAATCGGCCCGAACCGGACCAGATCGGGGCCGGACCGGCCAGATCGGCCGGTCCGGACCCGATCTGGTCCGGTTCGGGCTGGTCCCGATCCCCCCCTTAAGGTTTAGGGGTTTGGGGTTTAGGGTTTTAGGGGTTTAGGGTTTAGGGTTTATGGTTTGGGTTTTATGGTTTTAGGGTTTTAGGGTTTAGGGTTTAGGGTTTAGGGTTCAAGGGTTCAAGGGTTCAAGGGGTCAAGGGTCAAGGGTCAAGGGTCAAGGGTTTTAGGGTTTAGGGTTTAGGGTTTAGGGTTTAGGGTTTTAGGGTTTTAGGCTTTAGGGTTTTTTATGGATGTACATGAATTGCATTCATTCTTATTGTACATCAATTGAATAATATGTATGTAATTTTTTTTGATTTTTTTTATTTTTTCCTGATTTTTTCTGATTTTTTTTAATTTTTTATTATTTTTTATTCTGGCCGAGTCGGACTGGCCAGACTTCATCTGGATCGGCCGACTCGGCCGATCCGATCCGAGTCGGATCGGGATCGGCGGGTCCCGATTCGGGGACCCGATCCAATCCGGAATTCCTTGCTCCTGTCCTCCTTGTTTCATTTGGGCACTACCTATAACCAGAAAAAGCCACAGCTCAACTCATTCTAGTTTCAACCTTTTGCTACAACCTGGGAAAGGGAAGGAATGAATCTTTCTATTTTTTTCTTATTTATTGGTCTCTCTTGTATTATGGTTAAGTTTTCATCTTCCTTTGAAGTTTGTGGAACAAGCTGTCATTTACGTGGTAAATTATTTCTGTGTCTGAGTAGGAGTTGTCAGGGCTTCCTGGAACTTCAGTTACTGTTCCTCCTCCATCACAAGGTTTCAACCCCGAAGCTCCATTGTCAACTATCCCAGGGTTAGAGTACGACAATCAACAATTTCAGCAGCCAGGTAGCCAGGTAAACATTGATCTTTTGGTTTTTCCTTTAGCAATTTCCCTTGCACATATTTACTAACTTTGCTTTGATAGGGTTCACAATTTCTTCGTGGTTTTCATTCTGCTGAGCATGGGGGTCTTGAAGAAGCTTGGAATGAAATCCATCAATCTCCATTTCTCCCTCCCCAAATTCAAGGCAGAGAAAATCAACCTCATTTTGAAGAGTTTGAGCAAATTTATGACCGTGGGGCAAGCTCACATCTTCAACCTGCTTGGGATGGTAAGAAAGTAATTTTTTCTTTTGAATTTTCCGGGTTTCCTTCCCATGTCCATTTGTTGTTCCTCCTTTCATCTGTAGTTTTATATCATTAACTCTGGTATGCATATGAACGAGTGAACATTGTTGATCAGATTTTAAGTGATTGATCAACACTCCGGAACTTGAGCTTGGCTGCTTGCTATTGCATAATATGTGTGATTTACCACTTGTCTTTACATAACATTCACCATCTTTTAGGGCCACCACAAAGAGTGTTGTCAAGTTTCCTTCACTCCTTCGTTGAGAGTAGTCGGGCTGGTATTCCATTTCGTCCTGCGGCACTTCCTGTCTTGGGATTATCAAAGGGAGACAAGCAATGTATACGTAATCGTAGTTACATAATGGCAAGGCACATTTTTGCAGATAAAGGCGAGGAGTACATTGATTCACAGGTTTGTTACCATCTTTTGCTCACTGCACTAAAACAAGCTGCTGTTACTGCCATTGTTAGCCTTTGATTCTGAAGAATTGTTCCCTGTTATGGTTACTGGAGGATTTTAATACTGCACTAAAACAAGCTGCTGTTACTGCCATTTTTAGCCTTCGATTCTGAAGAATTGTTCCCTGTTATGGTTACCAGGGGATTTTAAGTGCCATGTTATCAGAGATGATTGCCTCACTTGCCTAGGGAATGAGGGAAGGAGAGGCGCGCCATAAATGCCTCACTTCGCCTCATGTTCACCTCGCTCAGCTAGGCGCCTGCCTATGTTATCTATGTCGAATGCTTGCACTTTTCCTTGTATTTTTTCATTTATGTGATACCATTTTTTCTTATTATTAATTATTTCTAAATGGGTTCGAGGTCTGGCTGAGGAGCTGCCCTGAGCCTCAGCCGGCCTATTCCGGCACGACTCGGGTGTCCGGCAGAGTAGCTGCCCTGAACCCTAGCAGGGGTTTCTTGTGGGTACCATCCTGTCTCACAAAAAAAAAAACCCTAAATGGCTAATGCGTTTTTTGACAAGGTCTAATGCCTCTTTACATTTACAAGCCGTCACATTTTTCTTGTTCTTAATGATTCCTATGGCTGTCGACTACTTATATGAGTGTTTCATACAAACTGATCTTTACATATTGGATATACAAGTTGCTCTTTGCATATTAGAACCTTACACATCATTGTCTTGGATGTTTTATTTATTTTCCTCATACTGATGTTTTCTTCCTTCTTGATGATTTATGGGAAAACATCTCTTTGAATGCCGAGGTGCTTGCCCAGGCATTTGAAGTTGAGGGGAGACCCTAGTTGTCTCTTGCCTTCATCTACATAGGTTCCATCCAGTATGTGCATCTCAACAGACATTTTACATATTTTCTAATTCTGTAGAGACAGGTCTGGTTTTATTTTCTGTTTTTTTCCCCACAGTTCATCAAACCAGAAAAGGACATAGAAGGATATAGAAGGATATAGAAGAGCATCTTAAAAGATAAAAAATAAAAGGCAAACTGGGCACACAGAAGATGATCCCTATCCGTAAGACCTTATGTTCACTTTCCAAGTAAAGCAGAGCATAAAAATTTAAAACTGCACGCAATTATGATACTGTATGATTTCATTGCTAAGGTCGTGTCAATAATAAATGTAATCTTATAATATGATCAGTGTTGTGAACGGCATATATTGGTGCAGATTGCACTATTACAGCACTTCAGTCCCTCAGATGCACAAGTAAGCTGCACTTCAGGGAAATTGAACACAACATAATCTTTTTTTTTTTCGGGGGGGGGGGGGGTGTTGTTAATAGGGTGTCTGTATACCTTTTTTTTTACCTCTTTTCTCTTCAAATTTAAAATTAAAAGTAAAACGATGGTGAGAATCTGTTTTGGCAAGATCACTCCTATTTTTTAGGAAAGCATCCTACTCTTCACAGACCTTTCCCAAAAATAAAACAACTTAAGAGTTGTTTTTATTTTGAGGAACCCTCTCTCTCTCTCTCTCTCCCTTGATCTCCCCCAACAATTCTCTCTCTCACTTTCTCACCTGCACATTTTCTCTACCCCCCTCTGCTTGGAGAACTCTCTCATACTTCCCTCCAAACTCTCTTAAAAATAACAGCAATTTACCAAACAAGGAAAGAACCAAACGAAACTGAGAGTCACTTGGAATCAATTTGTGTGGTCTAATCTTTTTCCGAGCAAAATAAGAATCTTTCTTTGGAAAATGGCATTTGGAGGGCTACCCACCACTTTGGCTAGATTGAAATCTGTTTTCCATATTCACAAATCAGCATACATTTTCTGTGGTGTTTTGGAAGAGGATGCTGAACATTTGTTCTTGCACTGTGGTATTATTAATGTGTTATGGAGGACCTTGAGGATACTTCTTTCTTTCCAGTGGAGGGAATTTCGGAATATCACTAATCTTTTTGAAGAATAGTGAGATATGTACAAATCCTTAGAGCAAAAGATTTGGTCTATGATCTTCCCAACAATGTTGTGGGCAGTCTGGATTGAGAGAAACTCAAGAAGATTCAGTCAAAGGTTCAGCCGGGTTTCTGATATTTTGAATGAATAGAGCTGTCTTGTGGACTTATGATTGGGGGAAAGCTGCAGGTGTGCTTTCAAAAATGGAGGAATCTTCTTTGTTGACTTCCGCTGGGGGATGGAAGAAGGTTTTGCATTAACTCTTTTTGTTTTAAGTCTTTTCTTTTTATTTTATTCTCTGGATAAAATAGTACTCTCTTGAGTTGGGAGCATGGATGGCAGTACCGGTACCGGCTGTACCGGCCGGTACGGGCCTAAAAGGGTCCCAAAAAATCAGAAAAAATCAGAAAAATGTAAACAATTAATTAGATATGTGTTTAGTGTGACAAAGGTGGGTTAAGACAAAGAAGTATACGCAACATATACTAAATGATTATTTTCATACAGATTAAATATGAAAAATATTATGCTAATGTACTAAACATTTACAAATAATAAATATTAACGAAATCAAACGATCCTTATCTATGAAAAACATGAGTGGGTATACTAATATGGATAATAACCCGTAGATCCTTTTGATTCATCATCTGGTTGATGTTGCTGGTATCCATAATAAGGTTGCATATGTTCCCTATATTCACCATAACTAAACAATGATGCAGTCAAGTCGTGCATCCTTCTTTGAATCCCTCTTGGAGTATATATTTGTTGACTTGATGAAATTGCAGAATCAAGATACAAAGAAGCAGCTTAAGGATAAGAAGAAGACCCTGACCCATAGCTGCTACTGGGTGGATGGAATTGAAAGCCTTCATATTCTACTTGATCTCCCCAGCTATACATGCCTGCTTCTTGTTGGCCACCTCCATAATCTGACTGCTGTCCATACTGACCTTGTGAATCATAATCTCCTTGGCTTTCATGCTGTCATCTTCCAGTGTCAATATGCAAGGAGAAAGAAGGTGCATACACTCCGCCCCCGGTAGTATCACATGCAGCAGCACCAGCATCATCACTAGGAGACTGTCCCATCATCATCATCATCATCTTGATCATAATCAACAATTAACTTCCTCTTGACATTACTTGATTTTTCCTTTTGTGATGCCTATTTTTGCTGGTTTTGTTTTCTTTCTAGATCCTTTTGCAAGTTGACCCGATCCAATAATCCTTTTCCTCGTGGTGTATGCCGTACATAAATTTGCTTCATCTCATCAATCGCAGGATCGTCTTTGGCAGCTAGATTAGCCTTCTCAAGTGTAGATGTACTCCTTCTCAAGAATGATGGTGGCCCAACCATTCTAGGAGTGACTGGCCTACTATCTGATTCTGAGTGTCTAGCAGGCTTAAGCTCAGTATCAGGTGCAAATAAAGGCACATGCTCAGTCTGACTCTGATGCTCATGTGAAGGACAAGGTGAATTTTCTTTTTGTCTTTTTGAGGTTCTTAATTCTGGATCTCAAGCAACAACTCCATCAAGTATGCCCTCTGCCCATTCTGTATCATCGGGATCAAAAACTAGCTGATCGACAGTTACACGTATCTCAACCCAAGTATGTAAGGGATTATCATCATCAAATAACTCTTCCACATGAATTTGACCAACAACATCTTCTGTATGCCCTGCAACTCGTTTCTCCCTTAATTGTTGTCTCAACTGGATATTTTTTATCCTCAATCTCATATTGTAATGGCAGTATACCAATTTGTCCAATCGTTCAACCTTTAACCGGTTACGAATTTTTAAGTGTATAAGGCTAAACGTACTTCAATTTCTTTCACATTGGCTTGCCGATGTCGTCTGACTTAAAACCCTCACTGCAACGGAAGCCAATGGATTATAACACCTATCTCTGTTGTACACCATTATCCACTACTTAGCTGTGCCATCAGTAAAAAACAAAAAAAATATTCAATGTATATTCTTCTTTCTTATGCACATATGATAACAATGTAATCACTAAGTATACCTGGGCTCACTTTCTCTACAGCAATTTGCACAGGGTCTTCATTATATGTCTCCAGCCTTAGCATATAAGCTTCCATCTACAAAGATGGAATTAACAATTAATATAATTCATGGACTCTTGAAAATACAAGTAATTGTATATATCTTAAAGTCAATTCTTCATATAAGAGATAAACACCTGTCTCTCTGCCTCAATTCTATCTTCTATTATCCTCGACAAGCGTGCAATCACATTCAGTGTGCCTTGGATCACCTCTCCATCAATGTGCACTTGACGACTGTACATTACTCGAGGATTTAAAAAATAACTTGCATTTAGGTCGATAATTACTAAATAACAATTTAATAAATAATCCCCCGTGTAACAGTATATGACTTCACTTACCAACTGCATGCAAGTCGTGGTGTAATGTGCTTTCCCATCTGACATCAATAAGGTCCCACCACTTCATATAAGTGTTGGGAAATGTGTTCTTGATGTGCACCTCAGCAATGTCAATTGCCTCGTACAAATTCCCCATATAATTCTTATCATCTCTATCCACCAATTTTAAGACCTGTACGAGAGGTTCCACCAACTTCAGATAAGTCTGCACATTACTCCAAATTTTTTTGTTCTTTATGATTTTTTCCACTTCCAAATGTTCACATTTAGATTCATTGGAGGTGGTCCGTATATACTCCAAGAACTTCTTATTAAACATAAACCCCTTGATCTCATTTTGGAATTTGTGCAACGATTCTAAAGAAATAAAATTAGATACAAATCTTGTAGGCTTTGTACGGATGAGATTTCGGCCCCCAGATATTTTTTTTCGGAACATGTTCAAGATCTTAGGATGACCATATATAAATGTGGTAATTCTTTGTGCTCTCTTTACTGTCTTGCTGATAGTCGGGTCCTTACCAATGTCTTCAAGTATCAAGTCCAGACTATGCGTTGCACATGGGACCCAATAAAGGTGTTTGCGTTTGTCCATTAACTTCTTCTATGTAGCCTTATAACTTGGTTCATTATCAGTGACTATCTGGACAACATTTTTCTCTCTAATTTCCTGCACCATCTGATCCATCAAACCAAATGAATATTTGACGTTCTTTGAATAGTTTGATGTATTAATAGATTTCATAAAAACTGTCCCTTCAGTGCAATAAATAAGGAAATTAATCTTGGACTTCTTCGTGGTACCATTTTAGCCATCGCACATAATTGTGCATCCTCTCTCCTTCCAAACAACTTTAAAACTTTCAACCCACTGTTGAAGCTCTTCATATTCTCCATCAAACCTACGTCCATATATGTCTTGACGTATGGGGGCTTTGAACTCACGACCATGATCTGCTATTGCATCAATCATAGGCTAAAAATAAGGAGACTGAGCAGCATGTGAGGGAATACCTGCATGCAAAAATCATTTGCATATAGTTTTAAAAGCATGTCCTGCCACTTTAGCTGACTTTTTTACTCCTCTCATTGCTTGCTTGATTTTTGGCTGAGTAGAATTCTGTCTTCTAAAAAGATAACTGTCCATAGGACCCACTTGGCCTCTAGCTTGACTTGTGCTTCTTGTTGATGGTCCATCACCTCTCCTTCGGGTTTCGTCTTCTTCTTGATGCCACAAACTCTCTCTTCTAACTGCAGCCATCTCAGGATCTTCATCATCATCATCATCATTAAAGTCTACAATTTGTTCAACCCTTTACCTCTCACGTATAGAAATATTACTGGCCCCAGTATACATCCCTTTGCCTTTTCTATTATGTCTACTTGAAATTTTGTCTTGAAGTTCAACCTCCTCTTTATTCTTTTGCTCTTTTTGTGCTTTCCGGCCACACAACAATTCACGCATCTCGTTGGCGACTTGTCGGGGACAGACAGTATACCTTGTCACCTGTCATGTTTTCCCTGCTAAATGTTCTTTTCCTCGAGTGATTCCACCACCCATCTCTTTGTCACAATATTTGCATTTCACTCGCCTCTTTGCAATATTAACTAAGGTGATATAGGCCCACCCTGGGTCCTACTCTTGCTATTCATCCATGATCCTACAACAGGAAAGAAAAAAGTATAAACAAATATAAGAACGTTTGACATTATGCTCCTAGTTTAAAATATGCAATGAAGCGTAATTAAGCTTCAATTGATGTTTAATTTAAGTAATTAGACAAAAATTTTATTTTTTAATTACTAATTAGGGTCAAAATTGAGATTTTTTTCCTAATTAACCGTCCATCAACGCAATTCACAGCATGCTCCTAGTTTAAAATATGTAATGAAGCGTAATTATACTTCAATTGATGTTTAATTTAAGTAATTAGACAAAAAGTTCAATTTTTAACCGCTAATTAAGGTCAAAATTGGGATTTTTTTCTTAATTAATCGTCCATCAACGTAATTCACACAATGCTCCTAGTTTAAAATATGCAATGAAACGTAATTAGGCTTCAATTGATGTTTAATTTAAGTAATTAGACAAAGTCTTAATTTTTAACCACTAATTAGGGTCAAAATTGGAGGTTTTTCTTAATTAACCGTCGATCAATGCAATTCACAGCATGCTCCTAGTTTAAAATATGTAATGAAGTTTAACTAGGCTTCAATTGATGTTTAATTTAAGTAATTAGACAAAAGTCCTAATTTTTAACCGTTAATTAGAGTCAAAATTGGGGGTTGTCTATTTTACTAAGAAAATGAACTTAAACAATCTAAAAATTAGTTAACAACTACAAAAGAATTACTAGATTTAAAATATATATCATACCTTATTTTTTTTTCCACCCAAAACAGTGAAAACATCTCCGGCAACAGGTGAAAACGTCTCCAGCAGCGGCGGGTGGCGGCGGCAGGTGGCGGCGGCGGCTCCTTCCCTTCCCCTCCCATTGCCAAAAAAGGCCTTCCCCTCTCACAGTTCTATTTCTGTGAGAGGGGAAAGTGAAACACCCCTTTAAGGGGTTTTACGGGCGTACTTGTCTGGTACCGGCCCGATACAGTATTTATTATTATTTTTTTTACCGGTACCGGCCATTAATGGCTAAACCGGTACCGGCAAGGAATTCCGGATCGGATCGGGTCCCCGAATCGGGACCCGCCGATCCCGATCCGACTCGGATCGGATCGGCCGATCTAGATGAAGTCTGGCCAGTCCGACTCGGCCAGATTAAAAAATAATAAAAAATTAAAAAAAATCAGAAAAAATCAGAAAAAATCAGAAAAAAATAAAAATAAAATCAGAAAAAATTACATACATATTATTCAATTGATGTACAATAAGAATGAATGCAATTCATGTACATCCATAAAAAACCCTAAACCCTAAAACCCTAAAACCCTAAACCCTAAACCCTAAACCCTAAAACCCTAAAACCCTAAACCCTAAACCCTAAACCCTAAACCCTTAACCCTTAACCCTTAACCCTAAACCCTAAACCCTAAAACCTTAACCCTAAACCCTAAACCCTAAACCCTTAACCCTTAACCCTTAACCCTTAACCCTTAACCCTTAACCCTTAAACCCTTAAACCCTTAAACCCTAAACCCTAAACCCTAAAACCTTAAAACCCTAAACCCTAAACCCTTAACCCTTAACCCTTAACCCTAAAACCCTAAAACCTAAACCCTAAACCCTTAACCCTTAACCCTTAACCCTTAACCCTAAAACCTAAACCCTAAACCCTAAACCCTAAACCCCTAAACCCCTAAACCCTTAAACCTTAAGGGGGGGACCGAAATCGGCCCGAACCGGACCAGATCGGGTCCGGACCGGCCGATCTGGCCGGTCCGGCCCCGATCTGGCCGGTCCGGCCCCGATCTGGTCCGGTTCGGGCCGATTTTGGCCGGTTTTTTTTTTTTTTTTCAAATCGGTGGGGGGGAACAGTGAAATCCCCCCCGAATCGGATCGGAACCCCCCGATCCCGATCCGAATCGGCCGATTCGGATCGGAATCGGCCGATTCCGCAATCCATGGGTACCGGTGCTGGCCGATACCGGTATGTACCGGCCGGTACATATCGGTACCGGCCGGTACTGCCATCCATGGTTGGGAGTTGGGTCTTGGGGTGGATTCCCACCTTTTTGAGCTTGTATTATGTAGCTTCTATTTACCCTAATTAACAAATTGTGACCTTCGGTCACCTCCCAAAAGAAAAGACAAAACTTTAATGAAATAATTTCAAGTACAAGTTAGCTTCATGGCATCCTGGAGAGGAAGTCATCGTCCTGCTATTGGGGCGAACATGATTCCCTTGGGAGGGGGTCTCCATCCTACTCCTCAACTACTGTCAATATGATGGAGCTGTGGGGGCGTATCATCAGCAGCCAGGAATGCAGAATCGGCCGATCCCGATCGAGATCGGCCGATTCAGATCGGGATCGGCAAGTCCTGATTCGGCCGATTCTGGCCGATCCGATCCCGATTCGGATTGGGATCGGCGGGTCCCGATTCAGGGACCCGATCCGATCCAGAATTCCTTGATCAGCAGGTCCTGCCCTTCTGGCAGACGGCATTTCTGAGGTTGTTAGAGGATCGACTCTGTCTAGGAAGGCTCCGCAGGGCCCTGCCAGGGCCTCTCGATGCAATTGGAGAAGTGTGGAGATCCACCCCTCTTGGAAACTGGAGGCCATGAAGGAGTGGGTGAGGAGATGTGTGCGAGGATGTATTTGGGAGGGTGGACCCTTTGATGCCAAGGCGGTGGCTACCGTTGGGATGAGGCGGAAGGAAGCCTCCAGGTGGCCAGTGCATTGGCTCTCCCCACAAGGGCCTGCTCATTGTCTGTTCGGGGAATGAAAATGCAGATTTGGTTGTCAGCATGGGGACCTTGGAGTGGCATGGTCTTCTTCTCACGGTTTCTTCTTGGGACCCTGCTACATTCACCTACCTTAAACCCCAACAATTGATTGTCAGACTAAGGTTGGTTGGGGACCTAGGCTCCCTCTTACCCTTCTGGGCGAAGAGCTCTTGACCTCCTTACTCGAGGAGTTTGCCTCTTTGATGAGTGTTGACAAGTCGGTCACCGGAGGAGAGAGGGCCCTTGTTGTGGAGGTCTCCATGGTGGTCTATCGCCAGGAGGATGTGCTAGAGGTGTTGGAAGTCGAGCTGTACTGGGGAATCTACCCCCTTCAAGTTGTCCTGCTGCCCTCTCAAGCTTCAACACAGGTGAGGCAGCTGTAGAGTAGGGACCAAGGAGAGGGCTTGAGGTTGCAGATGTCCGGCTTGCACGTGACGCTCACGTGCTTGGAATGGGGTAGGAAGATTCAAATTTTGAACCACCCACCACATTTGGGTACCTGGTTCCTTCCAAGTTTGGTCTTGAGAGGCAGTCGGTTTGCCTAATAGGCTGCCGGCTTCCATGTCGATCCTTCAACCGAAGCGGCCCAGTTCGCCCGTGTGTCTACGGGTCCAAGAAGACCCGAGGACTTACCTGAATCAGGGAAGATGATCCAGGAGGCTTCTTTAACATGTCTCGATGGATTTGTTTGCCATCGTCTTCTCCGTCGGATTGTGCAGGGAAGTGCGGGGGGCTTGGTGCAGGCTGCTCTTCTATGCAGTGATGGCAGTGGCCGCTCTGGTCGCTCTCCCTCCCCGACAGTGTTTTTAAGGTCTCCTGGCCTCCTCCGCCTGACTCACTCTGTTCGTGATGGAGTGGGCTCGCTTCACCATGTTCCAGAGGCCTCCCTATCTTCTCCGCCTGAGCTGTGGAGGGCTCCAAGGGTAGCAGCCTCACACTTGGAGCATCCTGAGGCCCCCTATGCAGGGTCATGCCTTCGGGTAGAACTATAAGTCCTGTCCTTTCCACTCGGAAGGGTCGTTTATGCCCAATTTCATCTATTGGCTTGGGGGGGGGGTGGTTACCTTGATTTGGTCCCTCCTAGCCCTCGAGCAGTTGCAAATGAGGAATTGGAAGGTCGCCCTGAGGCTGTGCAGAGCTTCCAGTTGCGGAAGCACTAAGCTCTCTTTTAGGAGGTCTTGCCATGGATTCGGAAGCACTAAGCTCTCTTTTAGGCTGTGCAAACCATGATATTAATAACATATATTATTATCTTAAATTACTATTAGTACTAACATTAGCAGTATTAGTTCTACATGCTATTATATTAGTACTAATATGCATTAATACTATGCTGGGTTCATAAAATAATAATGTAATTAACTCTAATAACGACCTCATTAGTAGTTAATGATGTTATATGTCATTAAATAGAAATCTCAATCAATGTCAATACTCATGGAATATGTTACTATATATAATATATTGTATACATATTATTATATTAAATAGTACTAATAAGTATCTTTAATATATTATTATATTCTAATTATATGCTAATTATATGTAATATAAATTGAATGCCTTTAGCATATAATTAACTTCATCAACTTGGATTAAGCATGTTTGGTGTATCATGATATGTCATAAAAAATAAAATAAGTATATTTAATATACTATATATATTAAATATATAATTATATTACAGAAAATTATATAAACATACTCCTATTATCTTGAGATTAGAAGGGTAGCAATATCTTTTTCCACAACTTATCCTCAAACTATCCTCATTTTCACCAAACAGAGAATAAGATTAACTTTTGGTTTATTCCCTCACATATCAAACGCATCATAGAATAGGGATAAAGATAAATTAAACTAGGTTGACTTATCCCTATTCCTCTCTATTTCTATCCCGATACCAAGTATGACCTTAGTGTGACTTTGTTTGCAGAATAGCTTAAACCAGAATAAGGTTCTGGGGATTTCTTAAACCAGAATAAGAGGTATTTTGATTTGGTAAGTTGTTGGTATTCCACCCAGAATAAGGAGAATTACACTGCGCTATTCCAAGTGATTTGGTAGGAATAAGTGGAATAAGGAGTGAAATAAAAGGTAAAATTGGGAGAATTGGGGGAATTAGATATTCTAGGTAAAGTTTGGGGAGTTGGGGGAATTAGGCATCCCCTCAATCAAGTCAGAATAGGACCTTTATACCGGTTATTCCAGTCCTATTCTGCAAACAAAGTGAGCCTATGAATAGCTTCAGGTAGGAGGAGGATGAACCACATCAACATGGTGCTTTGATGTTGTTCCTACATGTCTATACTTTACTTCCAGCTTCAGCATTTTCTGCTGACCACAGAATAAACCACACAGTGCCACTTGTTTGAGGTTCATCGTATTGAAAAGAAGAGTGTCACAAGGAACCGACATGCAGTCTTGCACAATGAAAACAAAAAAGGAAGTATTGAGAGAGATTGTACAGTTTCGTACGCATGCCTGTCATTGTGGAAGGAACTGCATATTCCTCATATATTAGGAATCCGATATTTCATTTTTGAGGTGAATGCCATAAGTTTTTCGCCAAGCCTTTCTGAAGGATGACTCTTCAAGGGCATCTGTGCAATCACAACTTTAAAAAAGGAAAACAGACATGGCAATCTGACAATGTCATCAGCAGGCAATGTAACCCTCAAATATCCAAAGATATTCACATGACAAAATTTTCAAGAAAAGAAAACGGCATCTGGTCCCCTGGTACATTAGGTAAATTGTGATATGAGACTGAAGGCTCTAAACTTCCTGCTACCTGGGCCTGTTAGCAGTTAATTGAAAACTAATTGCATAGAATTACGATCCATGTACATCTTCTTCACTTCCTCTTCTGACTGCTCAACCTTGAGATCTGACCATAAGAAAAAACTAGGTGCAAGTTTAAATCTAGCTAACCTGCCCTTTCTTTTTGACCTGCTTCTCAAAAGTATGCAAGTTCAACCACTGGGGAAACTCATGTAGTAGAGTGGGCTCTTCCCTTGAATCTTGAGAATTGAATAGTGAACTTTGAACTTCTGTTTTTCTAGAGTCCTTCAGTAGGTTATAGGTTTCCCTCTGGCCTCTAGTTGATTTGGCATTCTCCTATGTGGTTCTTGGAATTTGTCTAACATATAAAAATGGTGGATGAAATATTAACCAAATTATTCAATCTTCACATTCTAAAAGTAATTTATACAGTGTTAAGTACTCATTTGGAAATACCAAAATTGAGTGTTGATTTTTGTGTCTGAATGCCATGTTATGTATCCCACATGGGTGTCTTATGCAACTAGAAGTGTCCCAAATAAAATAAAAAAAGCAAAGCACAATAGTCGTTCCCTCTTTTGATTCTGGAAGCTGCCCATGTGACAGGTAAAGAGAATAGAAAGGATTTAGATAGCCATCTTCTTTCTTTTTGAACTCTTCTCTGATCATCTTCATTTTCCCCTTTATATACAAATGCATGTATACACAGACATTGCTCTAATCAGTTCTTTTTCAGGTGAATGCACTGTTACACTCGCTTGATATTGACAGTGATGATCGACTCAGAGGCAATTTACATGGAACCTTGCCAGAGTTAGAAGAATACTGGAATGAGTCACAGCACACTCTAAAACCTGGGATGGCTCCTGGGGCAGACTTGTGGGCTGCTGAGTTTAGTCAGCAAAGTCATGAACATGGTGATCCTGAAGCATGGGCCAATTCATTTGAGAAAATTCATGGCGCTAATGGTTGGGTATCTGAATTTGAGCGGGTAGGAAAATGTTGAGTTGAAATCATTAATTACTGGCCCATTTATCCCTTGAATGATGGTTTTTTTTTTATTGGTTGGACAAAGACATCACCAGTAATTGAGGATGCATATCATTCAATTGATTGTCTTTCTGTTCTCTATGATATGTTTTGCAAGAATGCTAATTTTGCTGCTCTTGTTGTCTCTCCTTTTGTTAATCTAGTATTTCTTTGATAACCTTGCCTGCATTTGTCTCTTTTGTTTATCATAGTGTGAGGGAGTGGGCAAGGACTTTTTGTAACTTGGATGCTTCCTCGTCCATTTTTTTCTTCTGGGGGGTGGGGTACTTGAGAGTTGCACCATTTCAATGCCTTTTGTATAGGGGTGTTCAAGGGTTTTTGTATCTCACTCTTGTACCTTCCTTTTTGCTTTTCCCTGAAAGCATGTGGACATGACATTGGCAGGACGTAGAAGCAAATTATTTTCCCAGGTGTTGGGTTGCAATTTGCCAGGTTTTGTAGGACCAGAGGTCAATCTAGTCTAACCCAAATTGGGTAGAGGAAAGCCCAATTTCAACCTATCCCAAATATATTATAGTTTTTAGTCCAACCAGGTTTAAGATTCTAGCTGAGTTTTATATTTTAGTAATATGGTCGCATTGACAGAATGTGGGCATATCATAGGGAGAAAGTAGAAACTAGAAATGACTTCAAATTGGAAATAGGTAAACCCAGTTTTAACTCAAACTCAAATTCAACCCAGTCATAGTTGAGCCTAAACCTAGCCCAAGTTCAAAAAGGCTGGATTGGGGTTGTCCGGCAGTCATAGGCAAACTAGAACACAGTCTCTGACTATATTATAATGGTTACAATCATGAGTGTACTCAAGTGATTTCTATCCGCTGTCCTAGGGTGGAGTGTCCCCAATTTGGACTTATAGACCCCTTTAAAATAAATGAGGGATGCTCCATACCCTAATGTAGGTGTAAGTCTATAAGGAGCAGTGACCCGTGTCTTTTATGCCCAAAGTGATAAGATTTTTAAACTCCCTTCCCATCGGTGAAGTGATGTCATATCACTTGTCATTAATTTTTTTTTAAAAATGTCTCGAGAAACACGATCATGGATAACTTAATTGTAGCCATGGCATCATAGTCTTCAATCGTATACATAATCGTCATTTGACACCGTCTTATCCTTATGAAGGGTCTATGTTATTCATAATCATAGTTGTAATCATGAAGTTGTGGCCTTCAGTCATGTCCGCAGTCACCCTTTAGAAGGGGCCTTTAATCATCATGATCATTGTCATGATCTTTAAACATAACAATCTTGGTAATAGACACTTCGTAGGCTTAAATAATTGTGATGCTATTGTGCTAATGATGGTCCTAATGATGCACAGAGTTTCTTAAATAACATGATAAGGACATGGAATTTGCAAGAATATAATCATTAATGTAAATGTGCGGATCATGTGTTTAATGTCAATGCATTGTGTCCATGCTTAATAGATAATCAGGATGCCACTTCTATTGTAACATACACACAAAATGACAAAATTGGAAATAAAATCCATGGAGTTTCCCTTTACATCATTAATTTGCCATATTGACTAAAAGCAACGTATAAGAAGACAAAATGGGAAACCAAAATGACAGAGTCTCCTTTTTAAAGAAAGACCGTAGCATCTACACTAAATTAAATGTCAAACAGAAATTAGCTAACAGCCGCAAACTTGTAGGAAGAGTAGGGATTGTATCACCCTACCTCACACACACACAACACCCAAAACTAAACCCCTCCCATCTTTGGTGATACCAAACATACACAGCCCAAACCTGAACCCCCTCTTACTTGGTAGGGAATGGAGAGGGGTGGCTCCCTATTTATAAGGGTGTATGACGGTGACAGTAAGGGGATGGAAAGGGGTATGGGTGGTTCTGCTGTTAGTTCCTTCTGTTAAGCTCCATCAAAAGGTCCAATAAGGGCCCATTACACAGCCCAACAAGGGCCTGGTTATTTCAACCATTTTGTGGTCCATTATTGGCCTGTTTGTAGGCCTATGGAGGTCTATTTAAGGCTCAGGTGTGATGGTGTTTTTTAAGAATTTTGCATTTAAGCCCATTGTTTTTTTTAACAATTGTCTTTGTACACTGTTTAAATAAAATAGAAGATGATACCTTTTCTTTCGTTTATATATGGGTCCTTATAGATGATCAATATAAAACTTACCATCTGCAGTAATAACGTATGCTGGCTTAACTTCACATATTTGCAGGAGCAAAGTCAGATGACGTCAATGGGTCAAATGGACAGAGCAAGAATGTTAAATATTGAAGCAATGGAGCAGACTCGGCTTCTGGCTCACACATTAGCCCAAAATAATGATCCAAAAATTCAGGTTTGCAGAGCTTAACCATGATGTCTTAGTCACATGAGCATAAATCTAGATGTTAAATTATGGATAGCCAGAAAATTAGTATGTGCAGGATTCTATTAAAAGTACTTGATATGATTCATGCGCGGGGGTGGTGGTGGTGGTGTTGTAGCGTACAATTCTCTGCATTTCCCTAGACTAGTTTTCCGGCACGTTGTCCCCCCTCGCGTGCTGGACGGTTTGCCCGATATACTTGGGTGTCTGTCCCGGGAGTTGTCCCTAGCGTCTGCCACTGTCTCGGTAAACTTGGTTGTGTGGCCTGGGAGCTGCCCCCAGCCTGTGCCGGGATTTCCCGTGGATACTATCCCGTCTAAAGAAAAAGATATCGTTCATGGGAAGTCAAAATTGAGCTAGAGTTGGTTTACGTCCTGTTTCACTCATGCATCGGTTTATCCATTATTCTTCCCATGCACTGGTTGCAATGTGTTATGTGTTCGCTTCTCTATGTGATTCAATGCCAACTGCAATGGTTTAGCGCTAATACTTGTTCCTTGACCATGAGGACAACATTAAATCATAATCATTTTTCTATGTATACAAACATAATCTTTTTGCTGATTATTCGTGTGCACTTTGCTGCCACAGTGTGGTCTATTTGTACTCTTCTGGCTAACTCTCCCCTGCATTAGTTTTTCCCATACTCCCACTGTCCAGTGTGAATGGAGTTGACCCAGCCTCAGTTAATGCCTGAAGAGAGGAAGTTGGTTGTCTATCAGCTTTGGGCTTACTATTAAAGTGCCTAGCATCAATGGGCTCACCTTATGCTGGTGTGACCTCAGTCCAAGCCCTTACCTATTTCATTGACGACTTATCGTGCACATAGATCTTATGAAATTCTCGTGTATATAAGGATACCTCTGCATTTGTACTCTTGTGCTTAGAGCTTAACCCATTCTTGATCCAATCACCTAGTCTGGATGCAATATCAGAAATGCATACTCTGAAAGTACGGAATCGTATGGAGGAATGTAACTGCTTGGTGGAACAATCCCACTGGAAGTGAGTAAGTTCCCATGGAACCGGAATTTTGAATCAAGTGATCCAAAAATTTGTCCCGTCTCCACTGACCTCAGTCAATGTTAATTACATTGACACAATGATTGACTACTCTTTATTAGTTGCAATTAGTGATGCCCTTGGATAAAATAACCACATGAATTTTAGTATTTTACGAATGTGCTAATGAATGTGCAGCAAGCATTTTTGCCTAGGAGCTTCATAATGGTCCATGGTGAATCCCAGAGGGTATGGGTATGTTTCCAAGGATTGGTATTGACTTTGGTCATCTTAGGCTAGAGGGTATTTTGGTAATTTACTATGTAGGTCTAGGGGCATTTTGGTCATTTTTAGGTTTAATGGCCCTCAAGCTGGTGATTTTCCTTGCTTTATTTTATTTTTCTATGGATTCCAAGAACCCAAAGTAAGTTCCCATGGAACCATAATTTTAGATCAAGTGACCTAAAAATCTCTCTCCTCCCCATTGACCTCAGTCATTGTTAATTACATCGACATAATGATTGACTACTCTCGATTGGCTGCCATTAGTAATGCCCTTACCACGCGATTTTTTGTATTTTACGAATGTACTAATGAATATTCAGCAAGAATTTTCGCCTAGGAGCTTTACGATGGTCCATGGTGAATCCCAGAGGGTATGGGTATGTTTCCAAGGTTTGGTGTCGACTTTGGACATCTTGGGCTAGAGGGTATTTTGGTAATTTATTGAGTATGTAGGTCTAGGGGCATTTTAGTCATTTTTAGGTTTGGGATGCATTTTAATGAAATGGGGATGAAATCCTGGGGTCTGTTTCTAGATCATTTTAAGGGCTTTTGGGCTCAAATGATATTTCGGTAATAAGAAAGCTTAAGATTGTAGGGGTATCCTGGTAAGTTTGAAGGTTTCTGAGGGTTTCTTGTAACTCCCTGAATCGAGGGCACAATCGAAGCTGGTTTAATCCCTTCATTTTGGTTTGTTACTGGGTTCAACCCATTCTATAGTGTCATTGTATGCAGTTAATTTGCAGAAAGTAAAGGAATTAAGAAGATCAATTCAAGTAAAGTATGTCCACAAGGAGAGAAATGACTCATCCATACACAGTCCCACTTAAACAATTCCATTACAATCAATATCTAATTATAAGTAATCAATGGAATTACATGATAAGTAATTACAAGTAATTAATGGAATTACGTAGCCACAACTCTACATAAGGCACATGTCCAAACAACTCTCAAATAAAAATTATACCGATTCTAGCTTCAAGATACCACGCTAGCCACTACCCACAAGGATTCTAATCTTCAGCTTCACCTACACGGCTACACCTAAAAGGGGCCGAGTCTTAAACAAAGAACTCAGTAGGGATCCTGTGCCCATTAAGGCCCACTTAAACTATTACCGAGAAAATCATCACAAAATAATTTGAACGAAAAGTATGCCAAGGTAAATCATGATTATCTATTTATCGTGAATGGTGCATTTTAAGCCATCTATGGATCACATCGTCATTTCTCATGGAAGCAATCATTGAGACAAGTTCTACTTGTTCCACACCATGATCCATCATGTCATCTTACATGGTAATCGCACATTCTAGTCAAAGTGTAAGCATCTATATTAGATGTCAATGTCATCTATGGCAAACCAATCTATTAAGTCATAATCATGCGTAGACACATTCATTTGTCTATAGAATCTATTATATCATATGTGTCAATTATCTATCTTCCATTTCATCATTCATTCTATCAACCAACTTCAAGGCTGGTTCATATTTACACATGTCATTGACCCATTCTAAGGTCGGCTTTCAATCAATCTCATGACGATTCATTCAATAATATCAAATAATATCTAGGAATGATGGGAAACCGAACAATAACACCTATTGTATTGTCATCATCTTTGGGTTTGGAACATCACGAAGGACTTCTTACGCAATCTACGTTGCTCTGCCTTTCTTGGATTTCTAAAAATTTGCAAAACTATGGCAAAGAAGCAAGGCCAACTGAGGTACATGATCATTATGTTATGTAGTCCAGTCTCCAGTTGAGGTGCGCACCCAAGTGGTCTGTAACGACCCGATCCAATCCTTGTAAGATATTGTCCGCTTAGGACCAAGCCAACACGATTTTATACCTAAAAGATGCCTTGCAAGTTATGGACATGACACCTTCATATGTAGCCTAGTATTTTTTGTTTTGTTTTTTGATCTAGGACTAATTCGGTTCATTCCTACCCCTGCCCTGAAATGCAGTGGTAGCTCTACACTATGGCGGATCTACATCGCTTCACTTGTAGGTACCTCTTTCCTACGTGTGGCTCTCTCCTCTTGCCCTGTTACTGGGCCCACTAGCTTCCGCGTGGTTCGTCCCTAAAGGAGCCCATACCGTACTGCACAGGTCTTGCTCTGATATCATTATGTAACGACCATATCCAATCCTTGTTAGGTATTGTCTACTTTGCCAAGCCCGCACAACTTTGTCCTTAAAAGACACCTCACAAATTACATTTGGGAATCGAAGGCTAAGACATTACATTTTTGAAGTTATTATAGTGTTTCGAGTGATTTATATATATTTTTGGATTTTTTCTGCAGATTTTAATGATTTTAATGTGTTAAGGGGCATTTTAGCCATTTTAGGAAGTTAGAGGTTAATGGATATTTATAGGTTTAAAGTGTTGTTTGTGTCTTTTATGCTCATTGAAGTCTTTCACTTGTGTCATGTGTATTACAAAAAGAGTAACTTGTTTAATCAATTAACTCCATGTTTAATTAGGGTGTCTTAGACTCTTAGGTCCACTTTGATTGGAGAATAGGAGAAGAATAAGGAAGAATAAAGAGAGAATAAACTTAATTTAGCTTTGACAAGCGGAATGGCTTATACCGGTGCAGAATAGCTTATTCGGAGAATAAGGAGAATAAACAATTCGACTCTAGACCCAAGAATTGCTTATCCTTCTTATTCCGCTAGTGGGTCCCACAGAATTATCAAAGCTAAGGACCCCTTATTCTAGTATACGCTATTCTGGATAAATAATTCCAAAGTAACCTATTCTGCAATCAAATTGAGGCTTAGGGACTTGGTTTAACTTGAGGCAAAGGATAAGGGTAGTTTGGTTATTTGGACATGCTTAAATAGGGGAGACCATGGACTGTGGTCTTAGCTTAATGGGTGAGCTTAAAATGTAACTTAACTATATCCGTTAAATAGCATAGACATTGAACTTGTTTAAATCCATTCGAGGATACTCCTTAATGGATATCTTTGTAGTCTGAGGTGTGAGGCGACCGACGTGACTAGGGGGATTGCCTCAACCTCAAACACTTAGGCGTTTGAGGTGACATTTAAAAAAAAATGGAAATAATTTAGATATTTATATAAAATGCCAAAAACATAAATAAAATCATACGAAATAGAGAGAGGCGAGGGCTTCGACCCTCTGATAGACAGAGGGAGTCAGAGAGAGAGAGAGAGACACAGAGGTAGTGAGAGACATATAGAGGGTGAGCGAGACAAAGAGAGTGAGAGAGATAAAGAAAGGCAAGTGCTTTGGCCCTCTAATAGATAAAGGGAGAGAGAGAGAGAGACAGAGGGAGTGAGAGAGAAGATGGAGAGTGGGTGGGGGAGAGAGAGAGAGAGAGAGGGTTGGAGCTTACCTGATAGAGCGCTTGTTGGAGGATTCGTCGTCGCCGGAGGCCTGTCATTGTTGCTAGAAGTGTTAAGGGGCTCGTCAAAGGATTCATCATCATTGTTGTTGTTGTCGGACTGGAGCACCATCGTCGTCGCCGGACTAGAGCGCCGTTGTTGTCATGGTCGTCATCGCTAGATTGGGGTGCCGTTGTCCTCGTTGGGGAGGCACCGTGGAGGGGGTGGATGGGGGCTCAGGGTCGAAGGGAATGGGTAGTGGAGGGAGCGGATGGCTCGATGTTAGGGTTTCGATCGGGGCTGGGTAGGGGGTTAGTGGGTTGGATGATTATATACGGCCCTTTGGGCCGGACAAATGGACTGGGCCGATCCATGGTTGTTGGTGATGTGAGCTAGGGCGAAGGAGGCGCTCGAGGCGTGCTGAGGTGACTGCCTCCGCGTTTGGGCGATTATGTTGATCATCTAGGCGATGAAGGCCAAAGCGAGAAAGCTTACCATTGCCTTGCCTTGTCGCTTGGGTGATGGCCTCAAATGCCTTCTGATAACATAGATGTCTATTTATTTGAGAATGTATAAGCCTATAAGGGTAATGACTCACATGCCGTCCATTAGGAATGAACCTTTAATGTAACACACTAAAGGACAATGGCTCAATGGATACTGATTATTTTTTGAAATGGGTCAGTGCCCATGGGAAATTCCGCGGGGGCTGGGGACAACTCTTGGGCTAGACACCTAAGTATTCCATAAGAACGGTAGAGGCTGAGGGCAGTTCCCAGGCTAGACACCCAAGTATATTGGGCAAACTGTCCAGCACACGAGGGGGACAATGTGCCAGGAAATTCCGGCACGGATTGGGAGGCCGGATTGGGACCCGCCGATTCTGATCCGAATCGGGATTGGATCGGCTGATTCTGGCTGAAATCGCTGGGATCGGCCGATTCCAGCCAGATCGGCACCCACCGATCCTGATCCGAATCGGCCGATTTGGATCGGGATCAGCCTATTCTGCTTTCCATTCAATGTGCTGGGTAACTACTCCGGGGAAACACATGGACTCAAACCTATGACATGTAGGAATTTAACTCGCTGAAGGCCGGGGCCTATCCACTACGTTACTCACCCGCCCCCTAATGGATGATGATTATGGACAGATAGTGGGCATATGAAAGTCTAATACATATCCTTTAAGTTATTGTCCTCCTATGCTCAGATGCTTTTCTCTCTGGATCCCATATCAAGGTTGCGAATGGAGGAGCAGTCTTTTTGGTTGGAAATCTGGTGCGCTCATTGACCCCTCTAGCATCTTTTCTCTATGCTGTTTGCCATTGCTTGCGATCTGCTGTTAGCCACTTCTTTGAGGCAGATGTGCCTCACCCTTGTTAGAGGTCCTCTAGGAACCTGAGAAGTGAGGAGCTAACTGACTGGTGCACTTGCTCAGCTTACTGCAGTCTTGCCAGTTGGATCTGGACTCTTAGGATCAGTGGTCATGAAGGTGGGAGGCTGAGGGTCGTTTCACAGTTATCTTCCATTCTATTCTCTATGGGGCAGTGATTCTGTTTAAGCTGTACAGAACAATGTGAAGCCATATGGAGTGATTCCATGTTGTTCTGTAACTTCTGTTAATGCGAGTCTTTGTTCTTACCTTGTTAAATGTGCACCACTATCCTTTCTCAGGTTCTTCTTTGTTCTACTGTTAATTTCTCATGTAGTTTTATTTCTAGTTGTTTATGTGTTGGTCTGCAGAGCACTCGTGTTTTTCATCTTCTTCCACGATTGTCGTCTCTTCCCTTTATTGAATACAACAAAGAAAGTACAAAAGTGGGGGGGGATCTGCACCTGCCATGATCTTTCCTTTCTCCTCCCATATTCATCCATTTCAGCAATTTTTTTTAAAAAAAAGGCATGCAAATTCTCCTCTGCATTCAACCTCCCTCTTCTCAGAAATCAAATGAAGGGCGGCACCCAACTATGTTGCCGACTCCTAAGTTGGCAACTCACTCATCTGCTAAGCCGGAGGTCTATTTCCTTACCGGGTGTGATACGGGCGTGGATAATTGACCGGACCCCTTTGGCACCATCGCCCTAGTGGCATTGCCTATACTGTGGGTTTTTTTTTTTTCGGGGGGGGGGTGCGGATGAAGGGAAAGGCTTGAGAAGGATGCCAAGAGCTATCTGCTGCTGTTGCCACTTTCTCCTTTCTTCTGTAGTTCCCGGAGACCACCATCTCTCTTGTTCTGAATACCTTGAAACCTAGCTGCACTAGTGTGCCTCACTTTTCTCTCTCTTCTTTCCATCCTTAATCGAAGCAGCAAATATGATGCAGGTGTGACATTGGCTAAAGTCATCAGCAAATGGGTTTGACCGGTGGACTTGATGACAACAACATGGTGGGAGATGATCGGCGAGTGTAGTACAGTTATTTTCTTATTTATTATGTATTTTCCTTTGTTTAGGAGAGATTTGCATTTACTTAGAGTCGTTCTTATTCTGCAGGCTTTATTTTTATTATTTTTATCTTTACAGGGTATGGTTGTAACCTTGCATTTTTTTCCTTTAAAAGGTACCCCGTAAATGTTTGATGTTTTTTTTTTTTAACAAACAAAATGAGAAAGAGGTTGCTTTTCTTTTAGGGGGAAACCCTGATGTCATCCATGAGGAGAGAGTGCCCTGAGAGAGGGCTGGGCATGAGGCCCAAGCATACCAGCCTTTGCCACGACTATTCCATCGCCGCCTCAATCCTTACACTGCACCTCTTGCTTCCATCCTCTTCTATCTCCCTCTTCTGCTACTCTTCTCCTATTGTTTTCTGGTTTGTTTCTACTGTGGGTAAGAGGATTTCATGGTTGGATCTGTCATCCTCGAAGACTGCACCACTGGCTCTTCTTATTTCTTCTTTGGCACTGGATGAACTTCAAATTTTGTATTGTGCTATTTTGAGATAAAGTGAGCCCTGGTTTTCAGAAATATTGCAATCATGCCTGGGCCTCATTAGTGTAAAATCTCTCATTGTCCTGAAGAGGCTATAGAGTAACAAGAGTTAAAAATCACAAAAAAGTTTAGCTGTTATCATGCGAATTGGCATTATATGTTGTGCTGCTTATGAAACTAAAGATCAATACGTTAATGGTTATCATTTGTGTTGAATTTGACCGAGTGTAGAGGAGCCATTTTGTTTACATTTTACACATGAAATCATGACTGGAAGGCATTTCTTTAGTAAATCTCTTATGATGATCTTGTCTTATTTATCCTGGCATGTAGAACTCAAAGTTCCTTCAGTTTGTCTCAAAAATGAGCCGCGGAGAGCTTATTGTTGATGACAATCAAATTAAGCCAGCAGCAGGATCTCTCTCTGCTGATTGGGCTGAGGAGTATCAAGCACAGTATAATGCAAATCCTGATTCTTGGGCTGAACAGTTTGCACGTGAAGAGGTAAGCTCCCACAAATTCTTGACATGCAAACCCCCCCCCCCCCCCCCCCCCCCCCCCCCCCAAATTCTTGACATATACTGCAGAGTATGATTTATTAATCTCATTCAATAGTTGATCTTGATACATGTTGCACTTATTCTATTCTTGCTTTTACTACCTGCTTATGACATCACGTGAGTCTGGTTGTTCTCTGTAGAGCTGTATCCCAAAACTCCATGCATTTAGCCATGTCTTTGTTTCTGGAGAATTAGTTGTATTTTATCTTGTTTGAAATAGGTGGCTTGGAAAAACTTTAGAATTTATAATCTGCTCGTCTGCAAACTTTTCCAATTTACTTACGAGTTCTCATTATCAAGTCATGATTGTCTTTCAGGTTTCACGGGGAACAGAAACATGGGTGAAAGAATTTGCTCATGAACATCCGGATGTTGAGGATCAGTGGGTGAATGAGTTCTCCAGGTTGCAAGTTGATGACTGGGCAGATGAATTTGGGAAACAGGTTGGTGAAGGAGCCTATGGGGACAGTTCAGAAAACTGGGCTGATTCGTATGATAGGTAAATGAAATCACTTCTTCCCAGCTCACATTTTTACTATGTTCTCATTGAGAATTACTTTGTTATAATTCAACCTGTGAGAGTATTTTATATAAGTTCCCATTATAGGACAATCTGCCTTCATGTTCGAACCCATCCAATGTGTGTAACTTGCAACTGTGTAGCTACTTGCCAAATGCGTGTAAAAAGGAAAAAGGTAGGGAATGTTTGTGTTCTCCAAAATTTCCCCGAGAAATATTTTCCCAAGTAACTTTCATATGTTTTGCAAAGACGAGTAAAAGTTAGTTGGGAAAATATTTCCCATATTCCCGGAATATTCTCTTTTTCCCCGGGGTTTGTTTCACCATCCCTCCCATGGGGCAATATTTCCCGTCATTCTATTTTTCACTTTTGCATCTCTCTCTCTCTCTCTCTCTTCACGTATGACCTTCTCTCTACTTTTTATTTCCCACCCATTTTCCTATGAGATTTGCAAACATGCGTTTTTTGTTTTCTAGAAAAATACTTTCTGTGATTTTTTACTCTATGAGGAAACACTTCTCATGATTCTCTATTTTCCGGAGAAATGTTAAGAACGCAAACACCCCCTAACTGAAAAGGAGGATAGAAGGTGGCAAGCGTTCTTCTTGTGTTGGGGAGTGTGACATCTATGGATCTTGGAAACTTGGAAGGTGTTGAGGAGAATTTTTTCAGAAATTAAAGAGGACCAAAACTAGCCTTGGTCTCACAAAAGAAATGAAGGGCATGAGTTCTGAGAAATCTCAGAAAAATCCTCCAAAAAGTAAAAAACACAATAAAAAGAGATAGGGGGACAAGGAAAAGACAAAAAAATTTCGCCCAGCCCCCCAGTCCCCCAGCCTGCTGTCTAGGGGGAGCAGACCCTTGAGAGGCTGCCACATAGTGAGCAGCAGCTCCCAAGGGGCTGCCGTCCACTATGGGCGGCAGCACCCAAATGGGGCTGCTGCCCCCTTTTCCTGCATTCAGTCCCCATGACGTCGCTTTGCCTCTCAGCTGATTTTCCACAAAAAACACAGAAGAAAATATGCATCAAAGTGGGGCCCACATGTGCATGCATGGGCCAAAAAGATGAAGCCACGTAGTGCTTCGTCATCGCCTTGTCAACAATTCATCACTGCCACCTCATCCTCTTTCAGTGCCAAGTGGACGAATCAGAAGAGACCAAGGTGCCAGCCAATTGAATGCTGGCATGTAAGCCGGGCCCACATCCAATGGCCAATGAAGAGCTGCCACTCGGCAGCACTCTAGTGGCCGACAAACTCTATAGATACCACCCCATACTCCCCTTTGTAATGGATGTGAAAAAAAATTGGATACGTCACAAGGACCTTGCGACATAACCAATGGATACGTTGCAAGCATGCTGCGACGTGGTTTACTATTTATAAACCATATAATTCTATCAATTCCCTCTTCGGCCAGTCGTCACACCAACACTTCGACGGTGAGCCGCTAAGGATGGACTCCTCGGCCCACCCTCATATTTGAGGGGTGGCAAGCTGTGGAGTGACAGCCTTCGGCCCAACATCGCATATGAGTGGCAATTGGCGAGCCATGGGTATTTATTCAACAATGAACTATGTAATGCAATCGCTGCAACATGCGTTCAACGTCTTTCGTTTGACACATCAAGACTATGGAATACCGACACCAGCTGGTCAACTCACCAACAATTAGGAGCTGTCACAGGATGCGCCGTGCTTCAAAATCTGTGCCAAGCAGCAACGCAGTCCAACACAATATGAGCTGACCTTGTATGATTGTCAAGCGATGCACCTATCTTCTAAATGCTCGATGATCAGCCCACTTACCCAGGTGATTGTCGCATGTCGGGCCATGTTTGGGACATAATCCCCAGTTGGCGAACCTCCCACAATGACGCATCGAAGGCATGGCAACTATCCACATGTTTTAAAAGCGAAGTCAAAGCAATCACCATGAGTCCGCATGTGTCGTCAAAGTCTGGCATTTCAAATGAGACAAATGAGTAATGCAGTGCGGCCTATCTGTGGGTCCCATCTGGGATAGTTGTCCCCAGGGATCAATAGTGCATAGGGAAGTGTGCCATGCGTGTTTATTTAAAACAAGGCAAATTAATTGGGATCTTTCAGCTATGTCTATGTCACTTGACATCAAGACAACTTCCAGTCAACATTAGCATCCCCTAATAGTGCTTCGGTGTGCATACCATACCAATGAATAGTGATCTGATGTGCGTATAGTGCGCGATCTTATTCAAACAAGTAAATGACCTGTGCCCACAAGGCATGACTCCTGATTTGGAGTTTCATGGGATTGAATGGTGCATGAATAGTATGCCTTGCTAAGCATGCTGCACCCTTTCCTCAAACAAACAGATCAAATCATGTCCAAACATTGGGCTTGGAATAGTAAAGGGGCCTTTTCCGTCAACGCTCTCACCAAAATTCTAAGTGATAGGGGCTTGAGAGTCACTTGGCATCACTTTGTGTGGTCTAATTTTCTTCCCACCAAAATAAGGATCTTTCTTTAGAAAATGGCACTGGGGAGACTTACCACTTTGGTCAGATTAAAGAATATTCTCCATGTTCAAAGTTCAAAAAGTATTTTCTGTGGTATTCTGAATGAGAATGCAGAGCATTTGTTTTTGCACTGTGGAGTCATTAATGTTTTATGCAAAACCATAGGGTTACTTCTCTCATTTCAATGGATGGACTTCCAGGATATCCCAAGCCTTCTCCAAGATTAGAATGGGATTTGTCCAATCCCCTCTGAGCACAAGATTTGGTCCATCTTTTTGCCAGCTATGCTATGGTCTATCTGGATTGAAAGAAACTCAAGAATTTTCTGTCAAAGATTCAACCGGATATCTGAGATTTTGATAAGAGCTGTCATGTGGTCTTATGACTGGGCGAAAGTTACCGGATTACCCTCTAACATGGAGGACTCTTCTTTGTTACTTGCTGTTCTGGATTACAAGAAGCTCTTTCTGTAATTTGGTTTTTTATTTATCCTCTGGATAAATTTAGATGACAGTTAGATTGTTGTGAAGTGACATTGTATCTTGACTTCAGTCATACTGTAAACTCTCTTTTCATTTATGAATTGTGACCTTTGGTCACCTTCCAAAAAAAAAAAATCATGTCCAAACATGATCAAACTCATTGAGAGAAATCCAATCAGGGTTGGGGCCCACATGTGGCACATGAATAGTGCTGTTGTTCATCATACCCTCTTATAATGATAGGACTGCAGGGCCTACAAAGTATGCCTCATCACGCTCCAATATAGCATGTTGTTGCAATGTGATTTCAATTTCTCATGCTTAAAAAGGCCAATGTCAATCGTTCTGATACAATAGGATATATGCGAGCAATAAAGTGAGGAATGAGCAAAAAATGGCGTTGTATGGCAGCATCAAGTCGTGGAATGCTGCTTAAATAAATCAAAGGGTTTTCCTGCCGTACTAGGATGTAATTAATGCCAATTTACGGACCGACAAGAGTCCCTAAATAAAAGAACCCAAATAACCCTTTGCCATTGGCGAGTCAACATAAAATTGTTCGAAATTAAAAATTGAACAAACAAGTCATATAAAAAATGACTGTCAACAGCAGGCTGCACTTATTATTGTAAAAAAGGTTTGGGAAAGCGGTATTTTATTATCTTATTCATTTCAGATAGTTGTCAAGGCAACCAACATGAGGTGGTAGCTACAGTCTTGTTGCTTAGGCAACAAGGTGAGTTACCTGTCTGAATTTAACTAGTTATATATTTTCTGAATGTTAAACAGTATAGGAATTTTTTTACTTTGCTATTTTTTTTTGAAAGTGATTAGTACCACAAATTCATTAAAGAGAAAGGGATTACAAAGGTGTACAAGTATAATGACTGAACAAAGAAACACCAAAAAGGAGGCCGCAAAAATAGGGCTGCCACACCCTATACAATGGTGTACAATAGGGCCACCCAAAAAAGCACCTCAAACAAAAAGGAAAGGTGCACAACCAATGCCTCAAAAGAACCAAAGGAGGCCTCGAGAAGCTAAAGAAGCAAAAGACATAAGAAGGGTTGAGGAGACACAAAAGCGAGAGGGAGAAGAGAGAGAACCCATCCACTAAGCTTCTCAGTAATGAAGGAGACATTGAGTTCCAGCTGCCTGCATTTGCCCTTGAATGTGCTTTGGTTCCTTTCACTCCAAAGTGTCTAAACAATGGCGTAGAGGACCAATCACCAAACCTTCTGATCACTAGAGTGGGACCAAGGTTTCTTCTAGCCGAGTAGGAGCTCTCTAGCTGATGTGGAAGGGGATCCACTGCTGCTTCAACTTGGAAAGGAGAGCAGACCAAGTTGAGATAGAGAAAGGACAGCCCACCAACAGATGATCCAGACGTTCCTTACAAGCCATACAGGGGATAGGAAACAGGGATATCTTGCATAAAAATCCTGAGGTGGTCCCTGGTAGGGAGTCTGGCATGGGTCACTCTCACGATAGGAACTTCACCTTCCACGGAATGGGCTTTCCAAATAGGACCAAATATGAGTTGTTGTGTGCGGAGTTCACTGAAAAACTCCCATCTCTACTCTAGGCCCAAACCCACTTATCTGGAAAAGAGGGCCGTAGGGACTGGCCCTGCAATAAAAGAGGTAACTCTGAGAGCTGGGGGATCTCATCATCTCTAAGAGCCCTCTGAAAGGAAGGGGGCCAGATAGACAAGCTGCATACAATAGAGGAAAACCCAGCCAATACCACATCGGGCGATGAAGCTATAGCAAATAAAGCAGGAACAGATCTGCCCGAGGCACTGATCCACTCCACATGTCCAGCCAAAAATGGATCCTCTGCCTGTTGCCAACAGACAGCTGAACTCTCGCCCGGATGACGGTGGTGGTACCAAGAATACCCTTCCAGACATGCTGCAGAAGGCAGGTTTGGGCCATCTGACCATGCTGCTATGTTTTTTTTGGGAAGGTTACATAAGCCACATGTCATTCCAATAAGAGAAGAATACAAAAATATAAGAGAACACAAAGTGGTACAAAGACCACCACCCCTCAAAAAGACACTACGAACCAGCCTCTCTATTTTATCAACAGAATAAAGCAGAGGAAACAGAGGAAGACAGATCATTTTCTGGTCCATTGTCCCATTAGCCAAGCAGTATGGAAGATATTTGGAAATATATTCCGATGTCAAGCAAATCTGCATCCCTTGGAGAATCTATGGCTGAGCTTTCATAATTTAACTAATAGGCCAACAAATTGTGCCCGCAGTTGGATCATTCCCGTTCTGCCACATCCCATTTATTGCAGCATCTGGAGAGAACATAATCATACCATCTTTAAGGGAAGCAGCGTCGATGCAGAAAACATTTGTGAATGAGTATTGCATTTGATGTTGACATGGAGTCGCTATTTAGTGGGCATCTCCGCAGCAGATTGGAATAAGGAGATTCAGCTCTTTTAGTTTTTATTTATTTATTTTTTCCTTTGTTGATGATATGAATCTCTCCGACCTATCCTTAATTGTATCTCCTCTATTTGTTCTTTAATAAAATTGATGGTACAGTCTTTACCTTTTTTTGGAAAAAAGGTAGAGGAAACAGAGAAAAGAAGAATAGTACACCCAGGCTCACTAGATGGTGATCTACACTGACTAACTATACAAAAGAAAGGAGCATCCTCATACACCATAACACCCATTGCGTTTCCCCATTCAAACATCCAATAAAAGGGTCTTCTAATAATGTCAGAAACATAGTTGAAATCTTTAGAATATCTTCTTTTGTTCCTCCCATACCAAACAGCCCCAAGCTTTGCTAGAAGGCATAAGAACCATAAATCCTTTCTGGACAGCGAGTACCTTTCTACACCCAATGTTGCATCCACTCCAGTCCTGAAAGAGGCTCATCCCATTGAAAATGTAACTGTTTGCACAAAGTATTTCACAAAATATTGATTACTCCATATTCCATACTGACAGAAGAGATGATCAAGATTTTCTTCAAGGCTACCTCAAAAGATACATCTTGAATTCTGAATTTGAACGAACTTCTTAAGTTTATCACTAGCTGGAAGCCTCTTCCAAGCCAAGCCACTTTCCAAAGGAAATTCTTTATCTTGTTGGGCATTAAATTTCACCAAACAATTCCTTTCCACCACACCCTACAGCCTCCATTATTTGGTATTCTCACCAGCATTGACTGAGAACCTATTTCCAGCTCAGATTCAGTTGGATCTCTTTGAAATCTAATATTCCAATGGAAGCTATCTTCATAAGAGTATAGTTGAGCTATGGGCTTCCCTGAATTGGCAACTAAAGGGAATTTCAGAACACCATATATCTTCCCTAAATTTTATCCGTCCCCCATTTCCAAGCTGAAGGTTGACAGCAGGTGCAACAAGATCCATTTTGTGAATAATGGTAGGAGGGGACATCTAGAAGAGTTCATGTAATACTTCACCCAAATCAAAGTCACTTCCTGACCCAGCCTCTACAGCCACTCAGCCGACAAAGCCCTGTTAAAAACTTGCAGCTTAACCAGTCCACATCCAAAAGAAAGGAGGCATATCATTAACTGCAAATGTTGGGCAGTGGATCCCCTTTAGCCATAGATGTCAAGGATTACGCCTAGGCACTGCCTTGGCGACAAGGCCTATTTTCTAGTACTAGGCAGTGTCTGGGCAACAAGGCTTATTTTCAAGCACTAGGTAGTTAAACGCCTTATTGGGCCTTGAAAAAAGCATGCCTAGGCACTGCTTAGGCGCCTAGCAATGCTTAGGGTAATTCATGGGCTAATCAAATTGGGTCCATTGGGATCCAATCGTAGTATAAATATGATACCCCTTTATCTCGACTTCCTCATTATTTCATCTTTCTTGTTGTCTTTGGCATCATCCCTCTTGGGCAAACAAATCTCGTCATTAACAATTATGCACTCCTATATTTTTTCCTCATTATGATGGCCACGATGAGGCAACATGCCCCACTTTCCCATGTCCACAAAGTTTGAATCCTTTGTTGCCATTAGCATCCTCTAACCTTTTTAAGTTTTCTATATGCCTGTCCTTTCTTCTCCATTTTCTTCAAGTGTTCGTCTTCCTATTTGTGAGCATCCCTCCCTCCCCCCTTCCCCCGCCACTTGGTTGTAAAGGTGCCACCTAGCCGCCTAGACCCCCAACCGCTTACACATTCAAGGACCCCAAGTCCACCTTGGGTTGCCTGACCGCCTTGACAACTATGCCGGTAGCCACATTGGTAATTCTATCAATAGCAGCAGCACTGGACTTGGGCGATGAAGATGGCAAAGAGCAACGATGGAATATGGCTACAGCAACAGAGAAGCTGGGCACCTTGATCGACAATGTTGTGGTTGTGCATGACATCACAGCGATGGATGCCATGGCGAATGATGTTGGTGACCAGCAGAAGACAATGACAATGGTGAAGGCATCAGATCCCAATGGCAGTGGAAGTGGTAAATGAAGTAGGCTATAGAAAACGATGAGGAAGACTGATGGCACTGCCCACAATGAAACCAATGGTAGATGTCAATGACCGAGGGGGAAAGATCAATGGTGAAGGTGGTTGCGATGCAATGACAACATAATCTGATAGCGTAGAGACAATGGAAATCAACAGACCATGATGGGAATTCGAAAGAGGATGATGCAAAAGGGTTGCAAAGGTGATATGAGATCGCAGGGGGAACACCGCATCCAAAAGGATGGCAGCTAAACATTGAATGTTGCCAGAGGAGTTGTAAATGTGATTGAGGGAAAGACGTTGTAAATGGGAAACACAGCATGAAAGAAAAGCTTGATCTCTACTACGAACAGAGAGAGCACCCACAGCAGTCGAAGAAAAGATGGAGGAGGAGTTCAAAGCAACAAGAGGACATCTTGCAGAGGAACACTATGTCTACATTAGAACCAGTAGTGTTGATACCATGCTAAGGGACAACACAAAAAATGATGAAAGCTTCTCAATTAAACACTTGGGCAATAGCCTAATAGGTATACAAATGTAGAAGACAGTTTCCAATATAATTGGAAATCAGACTCCCCTCAGTACTAGAGGGAGTGGGACAAATATATATTATTCCAAGTAAGGCCAGTATCTATAATCCTAATCTAAGTAGGACTTGTAGGGCTCTTGGCAATTCCACTGTAAGTAGTACTAGGACAGGACTCAACTAATTCTAATTAGGACAGGACTCTAGTAATTCTAATCTAAGTGGAAGTTAGAACTAGGATATTATGTAGAGAAGATTTAGCAAACAAATCAATTAGTTATTGTACTAGACATACAATAAGAAGAGTATCAATCTCTATAATGTACTTTTTTACAAAACATATGTATTTTTTGAAATAAAAAACTTTTTGTAGAAAGTTGATTGTGGTAAATCAAAATTACCAGATCAGGAAGTTAAATTTATGGCATGATAAAAAGAAACTTTCATGTCTTATTTTCAATCTTTTTATTTCAAACATAAAGAAAAGTTGAAAATAATATCATAATAGCTAGAAGCAGTATAGTTATAATTAGCGGAGAAAATCTTTCGAAATAATTAGGAGTTTCCCTTTCATTCAGTTGTAAGTTTTATCTTTTGAAAAGGTTTCACTCAGGAGTTCTTGACATTGTTTTGGGATGGAGGGGCTAAGGGTATGAAATATTTTCCAACAGTTGCCATATATCTATCTCAGACTTTTAGTGGACACTCATGAACTCCTGCAATCCATATGACAACATGACTGATCTGCATATGGAAATTATAATTCTGTAGTTCATGCCTTTAATCCCTATTCTTGTGTGAATAGGTTCCTTGAAGAGCAAACAGAAGCTTCAAAAAATCAGCCTGATTCTTCAAGAGGAATATATGTTTTTTCTGATCTAAACCCATATGTTGGCCATGCTAATCCATTGAAAGAAGGTCAGGAGCTTTTTCGTAAGGGACTTTTAAGTGAAGCAGTTCTTGCTCTGGAGGCAGAAGTTTTAAAGAACCCAGACAATGCTGAAGCGTGGAGGTTGCTTGGAATAACACATGCTGAAAATGATGATGATCAGCAGGTGCAGTAAAGCCAACTTCACTCCCCCTTCTCTGCATGTGCGTGTGAACATTATTTATATATATGCATATTAATGTATTGTCACACAAAAAATCACCAGGTATCTGTTTAGAATAGGTCTCTATTTACCTTTGTCTTATTTCATTTTTTGCTATAAATTTATGATTTAAAAATTAAAACATTCTGCCTTCACCCATATTTCCTTGTTTATTCAATCAATCACTAACGCACTGCTAAGTGTTTTTCGTGGTTGCAGGGATACATTTTCCAAGGTGTGAAATGTGTCTCTTGTGAAAACTGTAATTAAGCAAATTCACTTCATGGCTGCCCAAAAAAAATTTAAATGTCTCCTCAGCATTGGAAAGTAAATGTGTGGAGTGGGGGAGAAAGGGAGGGAGAAGGCAGATGCATCAGATGGGGAATGGTAGCTTGGTGTGTGGCAGGTGGGGATAGCAGCTGCGGAGGATGGCATAGCCTGTGGCGTACACAATATTAGGGTGAAATTTTGTAAAATGGCCCACATGAGCAAAACTAATCATCAAAACATCTTGTATAAATGAACTGTTGGACATCCTAAAATTGGTTGGTTTTTTAATATCAAGTATTATATAAACATAATTACAAAAGGAAAACCATGAAACACATCAAAATATTCTCAAAACCATGCATTTGGCATGTCGATTGGGATTTTCTTTGTTTTAATTCAAATAAGTGCAAATCAATAGTATTAGAATAGTCTCACATCGGAAAATGAACAATTCAAAAAATGTTTTAAATGATGGCACCCTGTCCACTCAATGCCTTATGGTTTTGAGTTGGATTGTCCAATAACTTCAATATCGTATCAGAGCCCATAGCTGTAAACCAGGTCATGCACCCATATTTGTTATGGCCCACATTGCAAAATCTAAGTCAGCCTGCACATGAGGAACCATGTTAGAATAATCCCACATTGGAAAAGGGACAAGTCAAAGTATGTTAAAAATGATGGTGCCCTCTCCACTCAATTCCATAAGGTTTTGATCCCAATAACTTCTATATGGTGACTTCAATAAATACTATTGATGAACAACTGAAAACATCAATTACAATGATGATTGCATCTAAATTAAAGTGTCATTGGAAATGACATTTTCTTGTTTGAAAAGGAATAAAGTTTTGCAAGCCAATCTCATTAAAAACTTGCAAACAAAAGGAGATCTCCTTTACATGGCATTTGACATCCCATGTCCGTGTGTAAGAATTTGCGGATATTTTTATGAATCTTTAGTTTTTTTTAATAATACCTAATATTCAAAACTCAAAAATATAATAAGTAATGAAGATTGCGAACAATTCAGAAAATTCAAAATAATTGTACAAAATATCATTGCTTCCCAGCATATTCATTTTTTATGCAGTTCTTGCCTTTGTTACCTAGTTCATTCCCTGCTTTTGCTTCCCAAGTAAATATGCTGCTATTCACTATTCAGCCACCTGATATGATGCTTTTTAAGGCAGTATTTGTTTGGGATAGTGAAGTGTATTGGATTTTGTGTAAAGTTATGTGTGGGTGGATTCTCCCACCATCTACTTTTTCTAGGATTCTATGATAATCCAAAAGGGGGAGGAAGTTGAATGAGCAGCTGCCAAGTGTCCCAAATTCAAATACGAGTTTTTTGGGATAATCCAAAAAGCTGATGGGACATCTGGCCATTTGTTTGAGCTTCTCTTCATCTTTGCTTCTCCCACTATGTTGGAACGTTGAAATTCCCCTGCTATCCCAAACAAACGCTGCCTAAATCTGATTTTTTGGGCCTTGGTTTTTGTTTCTTTTTTAGTAAAATAGTGTATTTGTGGAATGAATGGGCTGTTGCTCTATTCTTTCTTTTTGATATTATCGACTGCAACAACTCCGATGTGGTGATTCCCTACGTAGTCTGATATTATTACTTGACAATACAGCTTCCTTCCTGGTTTAAAAAGATGGTTGGGCTGTATTGACTCTCCTAGGTCCTTTTTGACAACCTTATCTTTTCACAACATTACCATGATTGACCTTTTGGCTTGATCCAACCTGTACCTAGGCAAGTAAAATTGTCATGCTATGTGGTATCAATTTTTGTATCAATCTTTCTGTAATAGAAATAGTTAAAGTCATGGTTCCAACTATAAATCACCCCCCCCCCCCACCCCCCACCCCCCCAAAAAAAAAAGGTTAAAAAAAAAAAGAACACCCAAAAAAATAAAGAAAAGGGTCTCTTTCTTTTCCCCTAAAATTTATGGCACATAATGGCTTGTTTCATAGTGGCATGTGACAAGGTGCTATTGACCTGGGTGGCTGGGTCATGGATTGCAACGCTCTCTTAAAGATGTAGGTTGTAGAACAAATTTCTCGTGCACTATTCTCTTTTAGGCAACACTTCAATTTGAAGGTGATTAAGGTTCCCCTTACTTTATCTAGGGAACTAGGGAAGTGACATCTTTGTTGGTCAGTTATGTTGATTTAAGTTGTGGGTATTGAGAGGCAGATGAGGGTGCAATGACAAGGTCAAGGGTGCTAGGATGCAGTGTCACTGTTTTCTTCATGACTTCTGAGTCTAACACTATTATGTAGGGCTGTCATGTGCCATTATTGGAAGGCCATAGTTCAAAGTTCAAGAGAAGACTGCCTGGGTGGAGAGACTGAGGACATCTCTCCTATGGTAGGATATTTTTTGTGTGAAAAGCAGTGTTGGCTAGTTACCGTACATACTTTTTCACTTACTATGATCAGGACTAACTTGAACATCATTCTGTGTGCATGCCTGTGGCCGAAAGAGGATGAGCCTCAGAACTCAGTAGGGATACTGTGTAGTTCAATTAGGGACAGACTTTTAAGGAGGAGTATGAGTAAGTGGAGGCATTGGGCTAAATGGTCTCCAAGCAGTGGATTTTAGTTTGTCCTACAGGTAGTCATAGCTAATTGGTAGAATTGAAATTTGAAAGTGGATTATGGAGACATGTATGGGAGTTAAACCTATTACCAGAGACAGATGGGTTGGGATTCATTACTTGTTACTGTTGTCTCCCATTTGTGGGCCAATGTCTTAGGAGCTTTTGATGGGATCCTTGGAGCAAGGAAGCTAGGAGCTTCATTTTAATTTGTGAAATTTGTTGTTCATTTATGTGGCCAAGACAATGAGCTCATGGATAGGCTATTGGATGCCTATTGGAAATCTGTTCTCAGTGTACTTTGCATTTCCTGCCAGTGTTGGATGTGTAGCATTTTTTCAAGGATGCTGTTGGTGTGGAACATGGAGTGGCCGCTGCTAGTTTATGGAAAGTCCAGTGCGTGGTGTTATGCACAACTAACTCTTTGGGTGACCTAGAATGACTGATGGGGTCCACTCTTTCGGGGAAGTGGCAAAAATATATACATATTGTTGTTAGGTGAGTTAGAGCACATCACACTTCATCATGGGAAGGATGCTTTGTATTTTGGAGTTTGGAATCTTTGCGGCTTACTCCAGCATTTTTGTTGTAGATGTTCAGGGTACAGTTGGATACAATTTTATTTACTAAAGACATAATACTAACCAAAAACCAAAAAAGAGTCATTGACAAGCTATCCAATACCTCATTTCTTCCCTCTTAGTAGATTTGTCATTTCCTTTTTTCATACTTTCCAATATTTAGGTTCCTTGAAGTCTTGCTATTTTCCAGGCCATTGCATCTATGTTGCGTGCCCAAGAAGCTGATCCAACAAACCTGGAAGTTCTTCTTGCTCTTGGTGTTAGCCACACAAATGGTTAGTTATCAACTTTGCAGTTTTTCCTTATTATTTCATCATGTCCTTTTAAAATTGGATATTCTTTCTTTCCAGAAGTCATCTGTTCCGTAGAAGTGATGTCCTTCACATTTATTACTGTTCATGGATTGCCAAAAAAAGCAATATATGTATACATGTATGTGTACATATACACATGCATGCATGCGTCCGTGTGTGTGTGTGTATATGTACAAAAAGCAAGAATTTACAAAAGAAGGGAATGTAAACCCTCCAAATCCCCTGTACACCAAAGTGCACTGAAATACTGCAAAGCTCAAAACTCTCCCAAATAACCCAAAGTGTATATGAATTCACATTACAAAATGCTTTAGTCCATTCTAAGACTATCAGACAAGTAAAAGAGAGAATTCTCTCAGGGATGAGAGCCTCCTTTTTTAAAATCCTTTTGTTCCTCTTGCTCCACATAGCCCACAGTGTCGCATGAAGAATCAGCCACTACATCTTCTTATCCTCTGAGGTAGTATGTCTCCTTCCCCAAAGCATGAGCAGTGATTCCACCGAATATCCGATAGTAGATCTATTTCCCACAGCTATATTGGAGAATATAAGCTGCCACACATCTTCGAGCAAATTGGCAATTCAAGAAAAGATGATCAATGGACGACTCTTCTCTGCACAAGGAGCAGGTGGTGGGAATTCCCTCTATGAAACGGGCCAACCTATCACAAATAGGCAGACGATGAAGGGATATCCTCCAAGCCAATATCTTGACTTTGAAAGGCGCCTTGGGAGTCCATATATGGGTATAGAAAGGATGCCAAACTCGTCTGTCGGCAATCATCTTCTATGCTGACCTGACCGAGAGGGAGCCTGAAGTCTCCCATCCCCAAACCCAATAATCTGATCTGGCCAGGTCTACAGCGTAGTCCTGAAGAATGAGCAGCATGTTCCCTAAATCCTCAATCTCGTCGTCGCAGAGATATCTCCTGAAGACCGGTGCCCATTCTCTCCCGGAAGAAGAGTGACCAAACACGTGCTCCACCATTGCCAACGAGTGTGAAGCTATGGAGAAAAGTGCCGGGAATCGATCAGCTAGTGAGAATGATCCTCACCACTTGTTGAACCAGAAAAGTGAACTTCTCCCATTACCAATGGACACCTGGACAGCAGTTCTAACCAGATCAGCACTCTGCAAAATGTGTCTCCAAAGAGGTGAAACTCTGTGCATGGAGCTAGCCATGATATCCCACACTCTAGATCTGCTGTAATATTTGCTTTTAACTACCTCTAGCCAAAGTCCAGACTCATCAGGACCCAATTTCCAAATCCACTTAGCTAGAAGAGTTAAGTTGAATTCAAGCAGTCCTTTAATACCCAGTCCTCCATTCTCCTTGCTCTGACACACTTACACCCAAGCTATATCAATATCATAGCCTCCCTTGTTACCCTCCTCCCCATTGCCCTTCCAGAAGAAGCAACATATGATGGCATCTAGCTTCCTAGCCATCAACCTCGGCATCTTGTGTTGTCCTCTCTCCTCTGCAAGCTCGCTGCCTCCGCAAGCTTCGGCACCATCGCCATTGTCATCGCCTTCTCAAGCCGCCATCACCATATCCATGGTAATTGGTATCCTTAGATCAATCTTGATAAAGTAGCGGTGGAAGTTGTCGAGGAGGATGCTGGGCAGAACCTTGTCCCAGGATGATGGGGGAAGGATGGCAGATAGTTGGCAAGAGAGAGAGATCTTCTCCGATGCCGGTGACGAAGGCTCCAATGCAAAATCTTCCGGTGGGCAAGGATGCTTGCATTATATGTCTTTGACGCGATCACTGGGCTAGGGATTGCCGTACCAAGGTGAGGTGCATCACCTGCATGGATTGCGGAATCAGAATCGGAATCGGTATCTGGCCGGTCCGGTCCGGTTTGGGCCGATTCGGGCGCTCCCAGATCCCCCCTTAAAGGGGGATCGGGAGCCAGGTGCTAGCAGCGTTTCTACTGCTGGCTTTCCTCCTTCCCTCAGCCCCTCCCCCTCCCCCGGCCACTGCCGCCACTTGCCGCCGACCATCTTCTTCTCTCTCCTCTCTCTCTCTCTTTTTCTTTGAGATCTTGACCGAATAGAGGGGGTTTTCACCCCGTCATCGTTGGCCGGCCGTCTGGGAGCCACCGCCGCCGTTGTTATCGCCGTCACCACCGTCGTCGACGTCGGATTTTGTTTTCGCATCCCGATCCGAGTTTAGGTATATTTCGATCTATTTTTAAAAAAAAATTCTCAAAAAATTAGAAATGATGTATGATGTAGATCTATTAATATTTAGGTTAAAAAAATTAGCATCTTGATTAGACAAAATTCTCAAAATTAACCCTAATTAGGGGTTAAAAATTGGGACTTTTGTATGATTAGTGTAATTAAGGTTTAATTGAGTGTGCCAAACACTCAATTGAACTTATTAGAACATAATTGTGCATTTTTTGCATTAATTATATGTTATTAACATTAATTAGTTAAAATTAACCCTAATTAGGAATTAAAAAATTGGGGCTTTTATATGATTAGTATAATTAAGGTTCAATTGAGTGTGCCAAACATTTAATTGAACTTATTAGAACCTGATTGTGCATTTTTTTTGCATTAATTGCATGTTATTAGCGTTAATTAGTTAAAATTAACCATAATTAGGGGTTAGAAATTAGATTGCATGTTATTAAAACCACTTCTTCCAGTCAGTGTGAAAGAAACTAGAGTACATTCAGTCTCATTCACACAAAAGTTCGTAACATATTGGGTGTTTCTAGGCTAGAGAAGTTGGTATACTGTCACTACAACATGCGCCTAAAAATCAGGCAGATTCAAGAAAGACAGAGATTTGAAAGATGGAGATTCATGGAGTTTGTTGGCAGACCAGTTGATGAGCCTGTACATCAGATTGATATTGATGAACTGTTAGATGAAGAACACCCATTGCATTCTTGGGTGGAGAGCAGAGCAGCCAGAGATGCACAGCCTGAGTTTGATCCTCAGGATCGGAGTTGGGCAGGAGGTGAATTAGATGCAGTAGTTGCTCGAGATCCTGAATTTCAGGCAACATAAGAAGGAGGTGCACTTGTTCTTCAGAGGCGTCAAAAGTCAGCCACACTAGCAGACATTGCTAGAACTTCTGCCTTTCATCCAATACTCAGGAGATCAACTACTTAGGTGGATCCACAAAGAAGAAAGGAGAAAGAGCCAGTGAAACCTTCATTGCAGTCATCTAGTAGTAAAAAGAAAAAACAATCAAAATGAAAGTCTAAACAACGAGTGGATCCATCGGAAGAAGAAGAAGGGAGAGTTCAGCAGACTAGAGAGACACTTGAGGACACCCCAGGTTTACCACCTCACTTGGCCAGCATGTACGAGGCAGAAAGATCAGGCGTAGAAGAAGGCGGTTGAGGAAAACAAGCCAAGTGGGGAGTGATGACTCTACTGAGGATGATGATGATGGAGATGGTGATAGTGATGGCGCTGCTGCTGCTGGACTATCAGGAGGTTATGCACTTGGGAGCAGTTACACAGGATACGAAGATTACTCCGCACCTTCGAGTCATTTTGAAGGAACTCAAGGGCAAAGACAAAGACAACAAGGGGGATTTGAAGGCCGACAGAGACATGCAGGATATGATTGGCCCCCATAGGAAGATGCACCTTCTTATCCGTCCATTTTTCACCCTCCTATACTGCCGTATTTAGACATCAGCAGCACTACTGAGGAGTACTCTGGACCTCCACTTATTATTTATATCTCTCCAGCACAATCAGGAAAAAGTTTAAGCCAACAAGCTTGCACACCTAGAGGTATTCAAAGAGAATTTGAAGACCTCGCTAGTTCCGTGTTTGGCTATGGATATCCTGCATACATGTCGGCATATTATGGCCCGTCAGCTCAAACTTATGAGCCGGATGATGAAGGATCACAAATGTGGTCTTTCTAAAGTATTTTTCAATAATAATGACTTTTTTAATTAGTACACAATAAGAATTATTAGTGAGTTAGTTGTCTTTAATATTTATTTTTTATGGATGTACATGAATTGCATTCATTGTTATTATACATCCATTGTATAGTATGTATGTAATTTTTTCTAGCTTTTTTCGGATTTTCTTTTTTTATCCGGCCGAGTTGGACCGACCAGACTTCATCTGGATCGGCCGACCCGGCCGATCTAGATCGGGTCGGGTCGGGATCGCCGGGTCCCGATTCGGGGACCCGACCCGACCTAGAATTCCTTGGTTAAGGTAGATCACTACAACAACAGTCATCTCGAGGATGTGGATCAACTCAATAGGATGAAGCTCCTCCAATTACTTTCAGAGAGGAGTAGCAATTTACATATGCTACGCATGATGATGACCATTCCAGCATGTTGGCCAAGGTCACATCAGCAATAGATAAGGGCAAAGGGAAGCAACAACAAGAGTTCCTAAGGAGAGCAAGAGAAACATCAAAAGAGTGTGCTTAAGAGCATTCGCTAATGCATCCTCTCAAGTTCCATTAGAGGCTTATGGTCCTTATGGATATCCAGCCATGTATTATCAATATCCACCACCCTACGATGCATTGAGTTACTTAAGATGATATCCCACTTATCTACCAAACTCATATGCTTCTTCTTATCAATCCTCAGGAGTATCTTATCATGGGCCAGAGACACAAGAATAGGTACCGGTGACAATCATCTATGGTAACACAGATGAGTATAATTGGTTTCTATAAGAATATCAACAATGGTACCAAGCTTATATGTTTTGGGCCGATTATGTGCAACATTTGTATAGCACTTACAATGTAATGTTAGAATAAATATATGTCTAGTTGTATACAATATCTTCGTGTTTATTTATTTTTTACTATCATGTGATACTTAGGGATAATATTTTACGTCCCCTCCATGTATTCAAGTTTTTTTCAAAGTTAATAAAATTTCAAGGGTTTACTTGAGGTTCATGATAAGTTTCAGGTAAATATATTTTTTCTGATTTTTCTTTGTAATTTTTCCTAATTATTAGACCTTTTTTTCTATTTTTATCTTTTTTAAAAATTGGATCAACCAGACCGGTCCAGAATTGGATTGAATTGCCGATCCGCGCAGTCGGGATCGGACTGATCCAAGTCCGATTCTCGTGTTGGCCTACCTTGTTCAAGAGCATTCGTCTGATGTATCCTCTCAAGTTCCATTAGAGGGTTATGGTCCTTATAGATATCCAGTCAAGTATTATCAATATCCACCACCCTATGATGCATCGAGTTACTTAGGAGGATTTCTTACATATCCTCTAAAATCAGATCCTTCCTTTTATCAATTCTCGGGAGGATCTTATCATGGGTCAGAGACATAAAGATGGATATCGGTGACAATCATATATGGTAACACAAATGAGTATAACCGTTTTCTACATGAATATCAACAATGATACCAAGCTTATATGTCTTGGGCAGATTATGTGCAACATTTGTATAACACCTACAATGTAAGGTTATAATAAATGTACGTCTAGTTGTCTACAATATCTTTGTATCATGTAATACTTAGGGGTAAGGTTTTACGTCTAATATCTTTGTCCCGCTATCTTAATCTATCAAATGCCAAACTTGAGGTAACACGTAGCGATGTCATGTCTTTGTTAACAACATCTAACAATCTCTTCTTAGGTCTTCCTCGATGTCTTCTACTATCATGTATTCTAATTTTATCACACCTCTTAATTGGTGCTAAACTTGGACGACGATGTACATGACCAAACCACCGCAACCTATTCTCCTTAAGTTAACGTCAATAGAAGCCACACCTAAATCCTTACGTATATATTCATTTCGAATTTTATCTTTTCTAGTCTCACCACACATCCACCTTAACATCCTCATCTCCAGCAATACATAACTTTTGCACATGATCCTTTCTCGCATCCCAAAACTTGGAACCACATAGCAAGTCTCATAGCCGTCCTATACAACTTATCTTTGAGTATTAAGGGGACCCGTCGATCACAAAGGACTTCAAATGCACTTCTCCATTTCAACTAACATGTCTGGACTCTATGAGTGACATCTTTTTGGATCTCTACATTATCTTGAATAATGGATCTTAAATATCGAAAGTTACTACTTCTAGGAATAACTTGACCTTCGATAGTGACTAAATCTTTTTGATCAACATTTCTATTACTGAAATTATATTTCATGTATTTTGTCTTAGCTTGACTAATCCTAAAGTCTTTGGATTCCAAAGCAGACCTCCATTATTTTAATTTATCATTCAAATTTTTAATATCATCATCGATGAGAATAATATCATATGCAAATAACGTACACCAAGGGATGTCATCATGTAAGTGTTTAGTAGCTTTACCCATAACTAAAGTAAAGAGATAAGGACTTAAAGTTGACCCTTTCCCTATATATATATATATATATATATATATATATATATATATATATATATATATATATATATATATATATATATATAGGGAAATGATAGAACACGCCCTGCCCCCCGCCCCCTAAGAAAAACCTACCGTTCCCATTGTTAAAAAATTATAAATTTTTAAATATTCAAATAGGCCATCTACAAATACTGAAAAAATAGTCAAAAAATAGAAAATTCATCGGATTAGTTCTTAGGGTTGATCTCATCTACTGAGGTGTTAGTTTTGATTGCCAAACAACGACGCATTTGATTGAACGACTACGGTTAAGTTTTTCGATCCAACGGTGAAACTTAAATCCAAAGGAGTGAGAAACAACTTAGATGGGGGTATTTGAATATTTTGTGATTTTTTTTTTAAAATCGGGATGGAGGGTCTTGAGGTGGGGCGCATTGTATCCGCCCGTGTGTGTGTGTGTGTGTGTGTGTGTGTGCGTGTGTAAAAAAAATAAATAAAAATCACTAGAAATTTTTAAATATTCAATTTTCCCCCTAGGTTGTTTCGATCTCCTGAAACTTAATTTTTACTGTCTAATCATATCTGATTTGATTGTAACTGTCCAATCAGGTGCGAGCAAATTGATGATGTATACTAAAAATCCAAGAGATGGGAACAAGCCTAAGGGTAATCTAACGATTTTTTTTTTTGTCTATGTTTTTATTATTTTTTTAGAATTGGATTTTCACAAGCTCGATGAACATCCATGATTAAGTTTCATGTTGGACATGATTCGACGGTGAAAATACCACAAGGGATGGAAACAAGCCTAAGAGGGTTAATTTAATATTTAAAGTTCATAATAAATTTTACCTTTTTTCAAATATGGGGAGGGTGTTAAAACAATGTGTGTGGTCAAGTTGCACGCACTATATATATATATATATATATATATATATATATATAGAGAGAGAGAGAGAGAGAGTAATGCTATGGTATGGTGAAGGTAGTTGGTACGGTTAGAATGAGCGAGGGATTATAACGATACAGTAACTGAAGACTTACAGGTGCCAGATAAGGTGAAGATGAATCTGGCATCCTCTGGGATCATGCGGATTTGCTTGACCCAACATGATCAAAAAAAGTCTAGAACAAATTAAACGGTTATTGGGAATAAGCGGTTTAATTTATTTCTAATTAGATTAGAAGTTAATCGATCTTTAAACCAGAGTGATAATGGGCCTAGAGGATCACACACAAATTACTCTTGCAGAACCGAATATTATTGTATAGAAAAATATACTAAAGCATTAAATTCTTTTGGGAAAAGAATTTATAAATAACTTAAAAGTATATATGCAATAATATCAAGCACATATATATAATATATGTATTATTAGACTTATTAGATAAGCTAATAATAATATATTAATATATATAATATACCCTAAGTTTATTTTAATCGTGGTTATCTTTTTAGCCGAGGCGGTTAAAGACGGGATTGGCTGAAATGGCGGTTCAAGCTGCCGCCTTACCATTCTATAAATAACCCATGTTCTCCAACCCGTAACAAGGCTAATGAAAAAGCTTTCTAACCATTCAAAAGGTGGCCGTTTCTAAAGAATTGGATTATTCCCAGGAAGACTTGAGGTTGAGCTTAAGGGTTGTACGGGTTTGGAGAAGTTGATCTCCGTTGCTGCGAGGGTGTGTGGATTAAGCTCTAGAGGCCGGACGTCTGTGCGGCTCAAAGTTTCGAAGAGTTCGGCATCGATCACTGTAGAACAAAGTATTCTACGCAAGGTGAAAATCTCGTATGATTTATTTAGATCGTTTTTTGTTGCATCAATCGGAGCTCGAACTGGTTTGAGAAATCATTTTAATTTTGTTCTTCCGCTACTGTGATTTCCTGGGGGTAAAAAAAAAAAATAGTGTTGCGGCGCCTTTGGCGCCAAAATTCACAGGAGTAGGCACATGAGGAGGGAGAGGGAAAACTAAAAAAAATAAAATAAAAAAGCCCTCTGATCAAAAGATCGGACAGCTGCGTTCCGCCCGTGGATGTGGAACCGCTCCGTGCGGGGCCTAGAGCGCACGCAGGTGGCCCGCGCGGATTTCGCGCGTGGGCTTCGTGCCCCGTGCAGATTTTCTTTTTTAATTTAAACCTTTAGATGAAGATCTAATGGTTCAAATTTGTCATGCGGTGGATTCGCACCAACTGTCCCCACTGTACCGTAGCATTTCTCTCTCTCTCTCTCTCTCTCTATATATATATATATATATATATATATATATATATATATGCTTGTAACACAAGCTGTTGACGGAGACTACCCTTTGTCTAGATGAATTCCACTGTTTAACCCTGTTAGGACAGTATCGAAGGTAAGTCTTATCACAGTACTGATGGTATTGTAATAAATATTGGCGTTCACTTCCAAGTAGGGCTGCAAATGGGGAGGAAACCGAAACATAAGCACCAGTTTCAATTTCAGATTCCGATAGTAAAATCATTTTTTCTGATTCTGATATAATCGAAGAATGCATTTCCATTTTCGGTCTGTTTCCAATTCCGATACTGGAAATGGATATAGTTTCAGCAAATCATGTTTCTGATTCCAATTCTGATATAATCGGAGAATGGCATTCCTGTTTTTGTTTTGTTTCTGATTCCAATATTGAAAATGGAAATAGTTTCTGAAAATTATGGGAAACAACTTAATGTGTCCTTAATTCTCATCCTCTTCATTATATGTATCTAACTAGGGTTATTAGATGAAAATATATCCAATGCTTGATAAAACTTATATATGTCATAATTAATGTTTAGAAATTTTAAGATTTAATGAAGTTGAAAATTGGAATTAAGATACGGACATAACAGTTTCCATCTCTGATCCCAATGACTTATCAGAAATTTCTGATTCTGAAACTGGTCATCACTGGATAGAATTCTTTTCTATCCAAATCTGCTTTTTAAAATTGATAACAGGTTAGAAAGTCGGATAATTGGGTTTCCATTTACACCCCTACTTCCAAAGCTGTTATACGATTGTCTATTTTTGTCCAGGTGACTCGGCTCAGAAATTGCAGCTTCCAACCCATAGGTTAAACAGTCGGAAGATTGTGACCTATTATCCACATTTCAAATCCTTATTAGCCCTCTATGTGCCCTGGTTGCAACTGGACGAACTATAAGTTGTGAAATTTTCTTACAACTAAATGCTTTTCCTGACTTAGTTTATATTTTTCATGCATTCCTTAAGATTTGGTTTATAATTCATCCATATTGCAATTCTTTTTTTTAACCTTCTGTCATTTTGTGTATGTTTTTGGAAGATAACCAGCAACTGCTTCTTGGCTTTTCTCCCTCATTTTTTTTAAGTTCATTCTGAACCATCAATCCACTGATTTTCATTGATGTTTGAAAGGTAATTGCAACCTTCAGGTGACTTTTGGGTGACTGTTGGGTTATAAATTCCTCTTAGAATCAGCATGTATTTTGGAGTGAGGGCAAGAAAGTTACATGCTTATTTCGGGGTAGGAAATGTGGTTAGCTTGTAGCAAGCTATTCTTATTGACTGGAATTTGCGGTGCATCTGATATGGCAATATTTTGTTTGATTGTCACATCTTCTGAGGTTATCTCATTGTGGCCTTATCTAATTATGATTGATTTTTTTGTAAAAATTTCAGAATTAGAGCAAGCAGCTGCATTGAAATATCTTCATGGATGGCTTCAAAATCATCCCAAGTATGGGAGTCTTACCTCTCCAGGGCAGATGGAATCTCTGTATTTTCCTGATGTAAGTTTTTCTTGTCTGTCAACTAATTGTTTTTCTTGCTTCTGTTGTTTGGTCATCAGCAAGCCAAAACTGCTATTATTCGTCAAGTAATCCCCCTCTCCCAAACTTGATTCTTAACCCCATCTTTTTTAGAACTCTCTTGATGTATCTAATGCTTTGAGCTCAAATCTGGTTTGTTACTAGCTATTGAAGGTTTTCAGACAAATTGATTGAGAACTATGGACATTTCCCTTATCACAAAGCATTGGCCGGTCAATTTACCTTTTTTAAGGTGGAAAAGACTGCATTTCATTAGTGACAAAAGGGTGACTAGCAAGTGTAAACAAAAACAAAAGTTAATGAGCTATCTTTCTTTTCTTTTCTTTTTTTTGAAAGTGAAGTCAATGAGTTTTTGTTGCCCCAAAAAGGTACAAATTTTGCATGTTCAAACAAGATAGTTTATTCTTGCTTTCAAAGTAAAGTTGGGAGAGAGGATTTTGAGAGAAATCTTCCTTGTCAGGTCGCCAGGTTGTTCAATGAAGCTGCTCAGATGTCACCAGAGGATGCTGATATCCACATCGTACTTGGAGTTCTCTATAATCTATCAAGGGAGTATGACAAGGCTATAACTTCTTTTAAAACGGCGTTGAAGCTGAAGCCACGTGATTATTCTCTCTGGAACAAACTTGGGGCAACGCAAGCAAACAGTGTTCAGAGTGCAGATGCAATATTAGCATATCAACAGGTCTGGTAATCCATTTATTGTTTTGAGTTCGATAAAAACAAACTTTAGTTCAAGATGAATTGTTATATATTTAATGCTTAATCTTTATTTCCTAGCTCTAGCCTTTCTGGGAACCCTATGCTTTTGATTAACATTTGGTGCTTTCAATGCTATGAATCTTCAATTTGTTTTACTCAAATTTATAGAAAATTCTAAGCTTATTGAACAATACACTTATGTCGTTATTATGTTACAAAACTTAATTGTCATGTTCTAGTTTCTTCATATTCTGCTTCCTTGCATCAATCTGTTTTGTGTTGTTTTTTTTCTTTCCCTGAAACATGGATGCCACATGGTATATAAAGTAGAAAAGATGTGGGTGTACAAGAGAAAAGGCAAAAACCCTTATAAAACCCTCTATAAAAAGGGTACCGAAATGGTGCAAGCCTCAGGTATCCCCCAAAGGAACAAAAAAAGGATGATATATTCACATCCTCATTACAGAAGGCCAAAACCCACTCCCTCACTGACTGGCTCACGAAAGTACAAAGTTTCTCTGGTGTTGCAGCTTCCTTGCAAAAAAAAAATCCTTCTATTTCGCTCACCTCGAATGGCCCAAAAGTTAGCATGCAGGATCAACCATCAAGACCTTTTTTATAGAAAGGGAGTGATGGAGACCTCATGTACAACCGGGAGTTCTTCCAAGGATTCAAGAAGATCAGGCAGATCAACTATGCAGATGTTTCACTGAAGTAGTCAAAGAGGCTGTTTTTAGTATGGATGTAAACAAGTACTCAGGGCCAGATGGGTTCTTTTTGGGGTTTTATCAATTCTTTTGGGATGTTATTAAAGAAGACCTGATGAGAGTCATGATAGAATTCCAGGATAGGCCACTGTTTGTAAAAAGGTTGAACTCTACATACACTGCTTATTCCTAAAAAAAAGGTGCAGAACCAGTGATAGAGTATAGACCAATCAGTTTGTTGAATGGCTGCTACAAGATCATTACTAAAGTTATGGTCAACAGATTAAGAAAGGTACTGAAGGGAGTGATAAGTGCTAACCAATCGGCTTTTCTCAAAGGCAGATATATACTTTCACAACTTATCTGCCCATGAAGCCATCCATTCTCAGAAAAACAGCAAGAGAGAAGGAATTGTGGTTAAGTTAGATTTTGCCAAAGCTTATGATAGAGTAAGTTGGCAGTGCATACATAGGACTCTTGGTGTTATGGGCTTCAAGGAGAAGTGGATATGTTGGATCATGAGCTGCATTTCAACTCCGAAATTCTCCATCCTACTGAATGGAGAACCGTGTGGTTATTTTGGTTCTTCTAGAGGTTTGAGGCAGGGGGATCCAATCTCTCAACCCATAGCAGTACTTGAAGGGCTGGTGGATGGTTTGGCTATTGGGAGGAATGGTTTTTTACTATCACACTTGCAATTTGTTGATGACACACTATTGTTCTCCTCAGGAAAATGATAGAGAGCTGTCTAACATGAAGCATTTGCTGTTCTTAACACAAGGAATTACTTGAATGTCTATTAATTGTGATAAATTAGAAGTTGTTGGCATTAATATGTCTCAAGATAACGTGGTGAGCATTGCTGAAAGTCTCAGCTGTAAAATTTCCAACTTCCCTATTAAATATTTGGGACTTCCTCTTTCTCATGTCTAAAGTTCCATTAGAGACTGGGATGATCTCATTAAAAGATTTGATCAGAGATTGGAAGGATGGAAAGCGAGATTTTTGTCTGCAGGTGGATGGCTGATTCTTTCTAAATCAGTTCTCTCATCTTTGGCTACTTACCATCTCTCTATCCTTAAAATTCCAAAGAGGGTGGAAAGACTGATTGAATCCAAAAGAAGCTCTTTCTTTTGGGAAGGGAGCAAGGGAGACTGAATTGGGCTTCATCTTGTGGCTTGGGAGAAAGTTTGTAGGGGAAAGGACCAAGGAGGAGTTGGCTTGATTCCTGTAAACACTTTCAATAAAGCCTTACTTGCTAAATGTATATGGAGATTGGGTGAAGAGTGGGATGGCCTTTGGGCTATGATCCTCAGAGAAAGATATTATGGTCAGGCTACAAGATGGACTATCACTCCTGATTCTCAACACAACTTGTCTCCTATTTGGAGAAATATCATCAGGCTGTCAGATGTTGTTTACCCAGCAATCAGATATGAACTTGGGAATGGTCTTTCGATTAGATTCTGGGAGGACAGGTGGTGCTCAGAGACAACCTTTGCTCTGGAATGTCAGAATCTGTACCAAATAGCAGAGGATAAGGAGAAGCTAATTGCCACTCTATCTGCTGAGGAGGACACTTCTTGGAGATTGGAATATTAAACTAAGAAGAAATCCTACAGCTGTGGAATTGAATCAATTGGCATCACTACTGGGAAGAATTCATGGAATCCGTCCCAAACTCCCAATTATGGCGGGGAGGATGGAAGGGTCTGGACATGGTGTGTTGGTGTGTTAACGGTTGTGAATGCTTTTACTAAAGCGTTAATAGATGATGGTACTAGAGTGTCTTGGGATCATTTAGTATGGTCCAAGAAATTACCAAATAATAACAGAGTTTTCCTGTGGAAATTAGCTTTGGGAAGATTGCCGACTACGGATAGACTGTCTATCATACTGCATGTTCAGAAGACCTCTTGTATTTTCTGTGAATGTTCCAAGAGACAGCTGATCACTTGTTCTGCCACTGTGGGATTATTAATATCCTTTGGAGATCCATTTGTGAGTCTGTGACATCTTTCTCATTCAGTGGAAGGAACCTATTCATGTGCTTGATTTCATGCAGTGGTGGGGTACCTACCATATGTCCCAGAGAGTCCAATAAGCAAATTTGGTCATTGATTCTGCCGGCCTTACTATGGGGAATATGGAATGAGAGGAATCACAGAAGAATGTCTCAGAACTTCAAAAAAGTTTATGGCATAATGAGGTACTCAATAAGATGGGTGATTGACTGGGGCAGGGCTGTGGGGATTTTGTCTGAGGAAAAGAGCTCTTTTGTTATTACAAGGATTCTTACTTGGATTAATCTGTTTCTGTGACTATGGTTTGGGTTTCCTTATTTTATTCTCTTGATAAAATAAGGTTTCTGGTTGGGTTTCTTTGCTCTGCTCTCTTATGTTTTGAGGGCTTGTTGCCTCCTTTATATTGTATTTGTTTATTGTTGTTCCTATTGCTCTATCAATGAAATTGTGGCCTTTTGGTTCACGTTAAAAAAAAAACAAACAAATCCACAACGTCCAGACAGCCTGGTTGGAGGTGCAATGTGCCAAAAGTGTTGCCAAACCTGAGCAAAGTTGCAAGCTAGAAGCACATGATCCAGTGCTGCCTCCTCCACCCTACATAGGCAGCAAGTAGTAGGAAAACCATCTATGAAGCAGGCAATCCTATCACAAGTGAGCAATCTGCCCCGAGATATCCTTCATGGGGGGCTTTTGAAAAAGGAAAACGTTGTCCCCCATCGGCAATCATCCTATAGGTAGACTTCACTGAAAAGGACCCGGGTCACTGAAAAGGACCCGGGCTTCTCCCACTCTCAATGCCAAGAATCTCTAGTTGAAGGAAACTCCCATTCTGTTTTGTTTGCAAGTTGAACGCCCAGTTTTTTCCCAAAAAATAATGGGCAAAATGCTTCAGGAAATTTCCATCCACAAACACACCCTCTCCAGTCCATTGCTGAGAAAAGCATGTGACTAGTACAGGCTTGATTTCCTCCTCCCCTCCCCATGCAAATCTCCAAATAATAATTTCTCGAGAAAATGTTCAAGAAGCCTGTCCTTGAGGTGTGGCTCAGAAAAGGATTTGGTCGGGGATACCCTATATGATTATAAATATAATTGGAGGATATAATCAATGAATGTTAATTCTAGTGAAATAATTTACTTGTAACTTTTAAATATTTCTGAATTAGGAGAAGTGGCTTCTGGGAATAACAGTGGAGATACGTAAGATTACAGATATCCCAAGTGATCTACTTTTTTACTCTACCCTTTTTTTTTCTTTTGAAAGATGCATTTTTACTAAACTATAAGCTCATATTAGGTTAAGAACTTATTGATTTGCTGTTTTTCATAAAATTTTCAAAACAAATATGTTATGCTAATGTGTAAATATGTTTTTTTAGAAGGTTGTGAACTGCACCACCCACTTTTATCAGTTCTTCTGGGACATTATCAAAGAAAATTTTATGAAGGTGATGAGAGAGTTCCATGGTAGACCTCTGTGTATCAAAAGGCTCAACTCTACCTTCATAGTTCTTATTTCTAAAAAGGAATGGGCTGATTATGTGGCTGATTTTAGAGCCATAAGTCTTTTGAATGGATGCTACAAAATTATCACTAAGGTGCTAGCTAACCGGCTGAAGACTGTGTTAAAGGAGGTGATTAGTACTAATCAGGCAGCATTCCTTAGGGGCAGGTACATCTTGGACAATTTTTTGTCTGCACACGAAGCCATTGTAGCTCAGAAGAATAGTAAAAAGGAGGGTGTGTTAGTTAAACTGGATTTTGAAAAGGCGTGTGATCGGGTCAGCTGGTTGTGCATTCATAAAACACTTGGTGCTATGGGATTTAGTCACAAATGGGTTGGTTGGATAATGAGCTCCATATCCACTGCTAAATTGTCCATATTGCTAAATGGACAACCATGTGGTTTCTTCAATAGTTCAAGAGGTCTGAGGCAAGGGGATCCTATGTCCCCACTGATTTTCATTCTTGTTGGGCAGATCCTTAGTTCTCTTTGGGATAGAGCAGCATCACAAGGATTGGTAGATGGATTTTCTGTGGGGAGAGATGGATTTCTATTGTCACATCTTCAGTTTGCCGATGATACGCTGTTGTTTTCCTCTGGCAATCATGTGATGATTAATAATATGAAGAGATTACTGATTCTAACCGAAGCAATCACAGGTTTGGCCATCAATTTTTGAAAATCAGAGGTGATAGGTATTAATTTGGGCGCAGACAGAACTGGGGAAATCGCTCATTCATTTTCCTGTAAGGGGTCATCCTTCCCAATTACTTATCTAGGACTTCTCCTGCCAGATGTCCAATGTAAAGTCAGGGACTGGGATGATCTTATTATCAGATTTGAGAAGAGATTGGAAGGGTGGAAGGCCAGGTTCTTATCAGCTGGAGGTAGATGGGTACTCTCTAAATTTGTCCTCTCCTCTTTGGCTACTTATTATCTCTCCATTTTTAGAATCCTAAAAAAGGTGGAAAGAATTTTAGAAGCGAAGAGGAGTTCTTTTTTCTGGGAAGGTGGGAAGAGAGAGTCTAAAGCCTTGCATCTTGTTGCATGAGATATAGTATGCAGAAGAAAGGATCAAGGGGGGACTGGTTTGGTTAAGGTTGGCATTTTTAACCAAGCTTTATTGACAAAATGGCTGTGGAGATTGGGAGAGGAGGATGATACTTTGTGGAGTAGTATTATTAGGAGGAAGTATTACAATGGTACCTCTAGATGGAATGTGTATCCTTCCTCCTCTTCTCAGTTGTCCCCAATTTGGAGGAATATAATTAAGATGGTTGATCTATTTGCTCCGGCTATTTCTTATCAAGTGGGGGATGGATGTTTAGTTAAATTCTGGGAAGATAGGTGGGTTTTTCATCGGCCTCTGGCAATGAAGTTTACAGAATTGTATCTTATTTATGAGGACAAACAGAAATATGTGACTGAATTGTATTCACATGGGCATTCCAATCCGTGGAATTTGACATTTAGAAAGGACTTGACAGATCAAGAATTTCAACAGTTGGTGGTTGTATTGAACATCATTCATAAGGCTGGGGTGCTTAGTAACTGTGAAGATACAAGACTGTGGGCTTGGAATTCCAAAGGAACTTTCTCGGTGAATGGTTTGTTGAGAATCATTAATGACAGTGGGTCCAGAGTCCCGTGGTTTTCTACTGTGTGGTCTAGAAATTTACCTTGTAAGATCAACTTATTTCTTTGGAAGTTGGCTTTGGGTAGGCTGCCAACGATGGACAGGTTGAGTGGATTCCTATCCTTACAAAAGCTTGATTGTTTTTTCTGTGGTAGATTTACAGAGGGTGTGAACCACTTGTTTTGCCATTGCGGTATTGTCCACAGTTGGTGGCTGTCTTGCTGTAGGTGCCTCAACAGTACTTGGGTGGAACCGCAATCTGTGATTGACATGTTGGAAGGATGGGCTAACTTATGTCCCTTTCCATCCGAGAGGGAGCTATGGTCTATTATTCTTCCTGCATTTATGTGGGGTGTTTGGACTGAAAGGAACTTCAGAAGGTTCAGAGATGAGTTTCAAAGCTTCTACAGATTCAGGCTCAAGGTCATTAGATGGGTTTCAGAATGGGGAAGAGCTGCATCTGTTGTGGTGGATCCGAATGGTTCCGCTGTCATGTTTCGTTTGCTGCAGTGGCGGACATGTTATGGCTGATGTTGCAGGGATGTAATTAGTATTTCAGTTTTCTGGTTTTAATTACTTGATAACACCTTGGGAGGGGTGGTTTCGTGGGAGGGGCCTTATTTTTCTTTTTTTTTGTATTGGGCTTCTGTGGCATTTCAGAGTTTCTTTGGACTCTGGTGTATGGTTTGTATATATTTTTTCTTCAATGAAACTGTGATCCTTTTGATCACCTTCAAAAAAAAAAACAATGGAACTGTTTCTGATTTAGAGGAATGTTTACTTTGTTTCTGGCTTTCCTTCTGTTGTCAAATATTCCCACTGAAAGCAACTCACAACTGGCTACTGGTGATTACAATGAGAATTTTTTATTCCCTAGAGTTGTTTCTGACTCAAATTTATAGATATTCTTTATTTCCATATATCCTGCAGTCACTTGCAGGATCTTTCCATAAAACTTCTTTGATGGCCATGAGCATTACCATAGTTATATGTAGTCTGTCGCGGTTCATTATGTGGTATGACAAGTCATTGCAGTCATTTTGCATTCCAAAGTGCTTTCCACACTTCTTCTCTTTCTTATGTTATTTAATTCGTAATAGTGCGTTTAGTTCTGTTGCACATAACATCTATTAGCAGACGTCAGCGGTCATGTTTTGTACTCTTTTCATGATAACTAACAAGGTCTAATTCAACTGTATCACATTTGTCAACTCGAATATTCTCCTGCCATGCATATTCTTTGGATATGTTTTAATTCCCTTTTTGGACCACAGGCGCTAGACTTAAAGCCAAACTATGTGCGTGCTTGGGCAAATATGGGTATCAGTTATGCAAACCAGGTCTGCTCACTTTCATCTAACCAATAATTTCTTAGCATAAAGTAATCTTTTCATTTTTCTAGTTGCCAATAAGCCAACAATAATTTTTTAAAAGTCTGAATATTAGTATTTACACAAAAGCATTCTTACTATTTTCTCCTTTTTCTGATATTCGACACCTATGTCAGATAGAACTTCAGTTGTTTTTAGGCTTGCATGTCTATATTCATGGAAAAACTGTATGTGCTTTTATACGGGAGTGGTGATGGAAACTTTTAAAGGCTATGCTTCTTTATTTTTCTTTCTAAAGACTTACTAGAAAGCAAGGTCAGGGATCGGGCACAGATCAGACTGGCTCTGACTGATCAGATTAGCCAATCCAATCCAATCTGATCCTGATCCTGAGCTAACCACATCCCAATCCTGTTTATGGACCACAAAAAAAACACCAAGCGTTGGAATCCAAAAAATGTAGACTTACATTGAGACTTCTACAGTTAAATGAAAATTTTCCATTGCCCAAGCTTTAGTGTTATATTAAAATGTGTATTTTTTTTGTCTCACTTCCATATTTTTATTTAGTTATATATGGAGGTATCACAAAAGAATATGAATTCATACATGTGCAACACACAAAAGTTGATGAATTGTTTGCATTCAATGTAATCATTGTTTGACACAAATAATTCATCAACTTTGTGTGTTGCCAATGTACCAATTCATATTCTTTTGTGATGCTTCCATATTTGACTAAGGAGAAATATGGAAGCGTGGCAGAAGAATACAAAAATTACAAGGGTACAAAATCTAATATAATGATACGACAAACGTACAAAGATAATCAAGCTAGTCCTCACACTGCACTGAAGACATTCTAATTTTTAATGCCTCACCATGCCACAAAGCTATAACGATGATCGCATTTAATGAGCTCTTGTGCCATGAAGAAGTCATTACAATGTCTTCTTTGGAGTCAAGTCGATTGTTGTAGAGAGCCATCTCCCTAACTCAAGCTTAAGAGCAAAGGAGAAAAAGAGGAGAGTGAAAGAGAGAGAAAGGGCGCTTAGAGAAAGAAAGAAAAGTGAGAAGATCCTGAGATGGGGGTGGGAATGGCCAAATGGGTGCTATTTATAGCCCCCAAGCCATCCCCAACCCCTAACTAGCCATTAGAGGCCCTCCAGCACATGCTAGAGTTGGTCTCCAATGGCTAATTTGACTAGCTGTTAGAGCCCCAACAGCCAGTTGGGATCAGCTGGACTGGATCAATGCAGGACTGATCCTTGGATCAGCGTTTTTGGCTGATTCGGCTTGGGATCTGCAGGGGCCTAACTAGGATCGGATCTGTGTGGCCAAAAATTGAGCAAATCAACCGATCTGAACTGATTTGGTACATCATGCTAGAAAGTTTCACAAAAAATAATAGTGAGCAGCGAAGATTTTGAATTGGGCAATATAACTTCATGTATATAATAATTTATAATCTCAAAAACAGGGTTTAGGGCTGTAAATGGAAACCCGGTTATCTGACTTTCCAACCCGTTTTCAATTTTAAAAAACAGATTCGGATATAAAGAATTCATCCATAACTATTGGAATGGAATCAGAAATGAAAACTATTATTTAGATAGCCTAATTCTGACTTTCCATTGGCTTAAATATTAAAATTTGTAAATAATAATTATAATATTTTTTTATTATTAAACTGGATATGTTCTACCTAATAACTTTTTTAGATACATATAATGAAGAGGATGGGAATGGAGGACATTTTAAATTATTTTCGTTAATTTTTGGAAACTATTTCCATTTTCGATAACAGAATCAGAAACAAAGCGAAAATGGGAATACCATTCTCCAATTAGAAGCATGGTTGATCGTACAAGGAGTCAACTTGTGCTAATTACATTCAACGAGTGGATTTATTTTGAATACTAGATGCTAGCCTACTCTGATGTGGGAATGATATTTGCAAAAATATAAAAGAAAGTGTTTTTTTATATTTTTAATATGAATATTTCGTTTGATTCGTGACCCATCAATGAAGAGTCAATTGAGCCTAGAACTTCAGAGTGAGACCTGGCTATCATATTGAATCGAGCATGTTGATTTGTATTTGGACCTCTCTCCATCGACCTCGGTCGATGTTAATTACACCAATGAAGTCATTGGATACCTTTGATTAACCCATTATTCGTAATACTGAAACTAATCATGAAATGAATAAAATTCATGCGAAATTGACACATAACATAATACACAAGAGTGGCATTAATAAAGAGAAATGAATTGATCATTCATTGATTATGAACATTCCAAATAACAATGATGCTTGCCAAAATAGCCGCATTACATTTAACTGTAATTATGATTATGATGATCGGATTAATACATGAATGATGCTGACCAATGTAACATATTGGTGCACACGACCATAGATGTCTATTCAGATCATCGATCATGCAATCATAGTCTTGATTTGCATAATTGGACCATAAAATTACGTCTATGGTCACGATTTGTGTGATCGGATGATCAGATTTGTGTTAACGGACATGTCGATGAAATCGGACCTTTAAATTTGAGTGCATGGTTGAGGTCACTAAGATCAGACCATCAGATTTGAGTCCACGGTTGAGATCACTGAGATCAAACCGTTGCATTTGAGCTTATAGGAGATAAGATTGTTGGATTTGAATCCACAGTTGAGATCACTAAGATCAAACCGTTGTATTTTAAGTTTACGATTGTGATCACTAAGATCAGACTGTTATATTGAAGCTTATGGTCAAGATCGCTAAGATCCGACCGTTAGACTTGAAATTCGATCGATATCACGAGGATTCGACCATTGAATTTGAGATTCGGTTGATATCATGACGATCCAACCATTGGATTTGAGATTCAATCGATATCGCTAAGATCCGACCGTTGGATTTGAAATCCGGTCGATATCACGACGATCCAACTGTTGGATTTGAGATCCAATTGATATCACGAGAATTCAACTTTTGGATTTGAGATTCTGTCGATGTCGCTAAAGATCCGATCGTTGGATTTGAGATTCGGTCGATATCGTTGAGATACGATCATGGATTTGAAATCCGGTTGATATAATGATGATCCAACCGTTAGATTTGAAATCCAGTCGATATCACGATGATCCGACCGTTGGATTTGAGATTTGGTCGATACCATAACTATTGGACCGTTGGATTTGAAATCCAATCTATATCACGAGGATCCATCTGTTGGATTTGAGATTTGATCGATAGCATGAAGATTTGACCATTGATTTCAAATTTGGTCGATATCGCTAGAATCCGATCGTCAAATTTGAGATCCGGTCAATATTGCTAAGATCTGACCATTGGATTTGAGATTCAATTGAGATCGTTAAGATCCGACTGTTGGATTTTATATCCAGTCGATATCACGAAGATTCAACATTTGGCTTTGAGATTCAATCAATATCATGAAGATGTAACCGTCAAATGTCTTATGGTTGAAATCATTAAGATCCAACTGTTGGATTTTAATAACGGACCTGATCGCACAAGATTGGACCGCTGGATTTTGATAACGGACCTGATCATGCACGATCGGACTGTTGGATTATGGTAATGGACCTGATCGATGAGATCAGCTCGTTGGATTTTTATAACGAACCTGATTGCACATGATCGGGCCGTTGAATTCTGATAACGGGCCTGATCAGGTACGATCCGACCATTGGATTTTGATAATGGCCTGGATCGGCACAATTGGACCGCTGGATTATGGTAACGGACATGATTGCACATGATCGGGCCGTTGGATTTTGATAAAGGGTCTGATTGACACGATCAGATCGTTGGATTATTATAGTAATGGACCTGATCGCACATGATCGGACCATTGGATTTTGATAAGAAACCTGATTGCACACAATTGGATCGTTGGATTTTGATAACGGACCTAATCAACACGATCGGACCGTTGGATTATAGTAACGGATCTGATCGCACATGTTTGGACTGTTGGATGTTGATAACTAACCTGGCCACACACGATCAGACCATTGGATTTTTAGACTTATGGTCATGATCGTCAAAATCAGACTATTGAATCATGTCCGTTTTGTTTTAATTATACATGATTTCCCTTTGTGATCAACTTATGTCGTATCATGTATAACTAACATGATTGGAATCATATAATGCATATGGTACACATCATATGGTTAATGAGATCATCACATATTAGTATGATCAAGGCATTAACCTGTGATTAATAATCAACATATCATTAGTCATGATAACATTAACTTATGTTATGTCGCAACAGCCACAAGCGTTACTTCATGTTATCCCATGATGCTATAACACAAATATATATTACAACATTAATACATGTTATACCATGACATTAATTTATGATATCATAACACAAAAGGGCTAGACCAAAGTCTAATAACCCAAGACATAAGAGAGTGGAGGCCAATGTCTTGCCACTCGAAACACTGAGAGAGTTCTTTAGTGAGGAAACTCTCCACCTTGACCCTTGTCTCGATCTCCGCAAATGGGACCCCCTAAGGGGGTATTTATAACCTAAGAGGCGGTTAGAAGGCTAGGGGTCACCTCCACTGGTGGAGGTTATACTTACTTCCCGCACTAGAAATTCAAGTGAAGGCCTTACCCTCACTGGATAGGAGTTAAAAAGGTTATGTGCGGGAATTAACCCACGTCAAGACTTTTTTTTACTAAGTCCTACACTCGGGGGGGGGGGGGGGGGGGTGGAATACTTCTCTACCTCTGCCGGGCTGCAATTAAAGAATGAATGACTTGGTGAAGGCATGTGAATGACCCCCGGTGAGGATTAGAAATCCTAGTTGGAATAGGATTCCAACTCCACTTTTTTCTTTTTTTGATCCATGCCCTTCCTTCTTCTTTCTTCCTTTTTATTTATAACTGTCCTTGGACAGTTGGCAAGAGGGAGAGGGGCGCAGGCCTCTCCACCTCCACGGGGTGGCCCCCTCCACCCGTTAGGGGTGGAGACTCCCACCTGCAGCGGGTGGGTCTTCCCAACCCGGTGAGGGTTGGGAGGTAAGGATTCCTTCTCATTCTCCTCCTCCTTTTCTCTTTTTTTTTTTGGTTCTTTCCCTTCTTTTTTTTTTTTTTAATAATAACTGTCCTATGGGCAGTTGGAAGAAGGAAAAGGGGGTGCAGGCTCCTCTTACCTCCACCGTATGCATCCAGGGGGTGGAGGAGGGATGCGGAGAGGGTGGTATCCGGTGGAGGTTTCGTAGGAAGAGTCCACATTGGACTCTTTTCCTCTCTTTTTTCTCTCCTATTTTTCCTCTCTTCTAGGCTGGTGCATAGAAGAGTCCAATTGGACTCTTTCTCTCTCTCCCTTGCCATCTTTATCCTATCCCTATCTCTCCGTCTCTTGCTTTTTATTCTATGCGCAGAGGAAGAAGAGTGCAATTGGACGCTTTCCCTATTTTGCGCGCTGGGAAGAGGATCCCGATGGGGATTCCTCTCTCTCTCTCTCTCTTCTGCACTAGCCTCTCCCTCTTCTCACTCTGCTTCTCATGTTTCTTCTTTATTTTCTTTTTCTTCTTCTTCTTTGTGTTGTTGTTACAGGCTGCTGCCCCTGATGTTGCTTGGTGCTGCTGCTGAACCTGGTGCAGGCTGCTGCTCTTGTTGTTGCGATGCTGCTCTACTAGGTGCTTTGGAGAGGTAAGTCCTTTCCCACCTTCTTTTACTGTTGCTTTTCTTGTTCTTATTTTATTTATTTTCTTTTTTTTGGATGCAACATCTGGCTGTTCAAAAGAGGAAAAAACGGAAAAGACAAAAAGGGGGCGGGGGGAAGAGATGAAAAAAATTGGGGAGGGAGAAGATACTTACGCAAAACTTACCTGTCGGTTTGAATGATGGCGCTGTGTTTCTTTGCCATCTTCATTATTCTAGGATCTAGTGGACTTGGAAGATGAAATCCTCAAGATTTGAGCAATTCCACTTGTTATGCCAAAACCCTGGTGTGCCAGTCAGCAGGCAGGAGTGGACTGCCTTTAAAGGATTCGGAGACCTAATTGATTTTATTTTGCTGGTAATGGTGGCTGTGGATAGATATGTATAAAAATACATGGACAAATACTGATGTACTATAATTGAAGACAACCAAAGAATTAAAATATACATATAAGTAGTGGGAAAAAGTTACTCAATTAAGTGGTCGAGGAAAATTACTATGACAAGTCTCAATTATGAAAGCAAATGTTAAAAAGTGCATGAGATACTGATTTCTAAAACATAGATGCAGGATAGTAAATATTGTTAGAGAGACTGTATATTATAAATCCGAAGACTTACTTATATTAAGGTCCCTAGTTCTGGTCCTACTTAGATTAGGGTAGTAGTTCTACTTAAATTGCTACCTTTGCCCTATTCCCAGTTGTATGGGGAAGCATATTGTACGTGTCTCCTATTCTCACTACTATTACCCGTCCTATTCTCCCAAATATTATGTGCTTTGTTCCCGGTAGTATTTTGAAGGCATCCTGTTCTATATATACACATATATATAGAAGCTTCATTATTTTTTCCTGCTATGCCTCGTAATATGCTATCAGAGCCACCGACTCTAGCATAGATGTCAAGTTCCTTCGCAATGTTCCCTTCTCATTGCTTTGACCTTCCCTTTCATCTTTTCTTTCACTGTTGTGGGTACTCTCCTTTCATGACAGAGGTGAAGATCTCTCCAGTGCTGAGCGTCCCTCAACCTTGTCGCTGTTGGAGTTTGTGTCATTAAAGTTTTGGGCAACATACTTTCCAACTCAATGTTCCCCTTGTGACACTCACATTTTGAACACTCCTCTCATTTGCATTGTTCATTCTTTCCTTCATTGTATTCTGCTACCAGTTCCCACCGTGTGTGCAGTGATCGGTCTTCGCTGCCGCCATCCAGAGTATGTAGGTTTGCGATTTAAACTTTATCTAATATCACCATCATTGCCAGCTTCAGCCAACATTGTCAATTTCTTCATTTCATCACAGGATTTGACCAATGTGGTCGCCAATTTCCACCAGATTTGTTGCTAGGCTGCTCCCACTTTCATATTCATTGCATGGCAACATCAGTTGTTCTTTGTGATTGCATCAATGTAGAAGTTGCAGAGGAAGTGTTGGGGGTACTGGGGCATGCAGGGGAAGCACAGGTTGGGAGGCAGAGGATGGAGGGCGATGAACTTGTCTACCTGCAGAAGCCGGCCTCACCGACACGCAGGTCACAGTGGAGTCATCCATGATGGAGAGGACAAACTGCTGCAGCTCGACCTGGGTGCCTGTGATTGGGTTGTTTTGTTGCTCATGGCGGTGGCAGTGGTGGTGCTGTAGAAGTGGGAGGTGGTGATGGTTATTTTGCTGCTGCTGCTGCTGGTGGCAGTGGTTGTGCTGGTAGAAGTAGGAGGTTGTGGTGGAGGACAATCAGGGTGTCAAATGCTGGTTCTTTCAAGGACTAGTTAGTCCTTTTGAAAATTAGTGTATTTTAATTGATAGAGGGTTGAATTGCAGGAAAATTAAAAATTGTGACAAATCTTGAAATGATATAATATTTTAGTATGAAATGGTTTCAAAGAGAAGTATTCCCAAACACCCTATTGGTTCAAGTTGAGGCCAGTTAAGGGTCTTATCTCAGCCTTCTACTAGACATACCCAGGGATTTTTTCAACGTTTTGATTGCAACCACATGGTATGTTTCTTCATATGCACTCTCAAGCTTCTGGATCTGTTTGGCGGTCCAATTGCCATTTTCCATATGTCCGTTTATTATATGGTTATCTAAGATATTCCAATTTTCAATGTATTGATCGCATTGATGAAGTGTATCACGGTTAATTGTATCTTCCTTTATTTGCTCTATCTCTCTGGTACATTGGCACATTTATTCATTTTCTTATCAAACTAGTTGCTAACTTCTTCAATCTCAAATGACTCTGTACTGGAATGGCTGGACAAAATCTTTTTACAAACCACCATGAGTTGGGGGTTTGCCTGAGAGATTTGTGTTGTACTTACCTCCCTGGTCCTACGATTAGGATATTAGTTCTACTTGGATTACTGCTTTTGTCCTACTCACATTGGGAAACATCTTGTACATCCTATTCTCACTAGTATATAGGAAGGCATTCGTTTCTCACTTGTACTAGGAATTGCCGTGTATGCTTGAATACATATTGGGTCACCACCCTATTGTTCAACAAAGCAGCTACGTTATGTTCCCTGGTACATCTATTAAGTATTAGCAAATACGAAAGGCAAAATGAACTAAAATGGCACCTATGTAAGAACAAGCTAGCATAAGAATTAACGGAGCTATGAAACGAAGTATTAGAACTACCTAAACTTATGAGCCTTAGGGTCCATAACTTTAACCATATCTTTAATCTTTTCTCATCACTAAGCCCCTATATAGGACAAGATCTCCCTTTATTGTCAGGTATTTTAAATCTATCATAATTGCTTTCGGCCATGTTTTTATATGGCCTGCCTTCCTTTTACATTCTTCATTTGTGACCTGGGTTCCCACTTTAATTGGTATTGTAGCTTGCATGTGCTAGACGTTCGCAAACCATCTTAGTTGGGGATCTTACATCTTCGGGCCAATCAATGCCACTTCAAGTTCATCTCTCTCTCTTTTTTCCACTTTCATTTCTAATCCTATCTTTTAAAGTTTTCCATTAATCCATCTAAGCATCCTCATCTTCAGATTTTTTTATTCTCTTTAGATGGGAGCTTCCAATTTCGTAGAGCCTATCCAGGCAAACTATTGCCGTCTACAAGTGGCCATTCAACATCAGCGACACACGCATCACATTGAGTGCCCAGAGGGTGTCCTTCCGTTCATCCATTCAACCTTAATTTTGTTGGAAATTTACCAAAAGGGCTAAAAAGCTTTTAAAATATGCATTCTCTGAGTTCAAAACATCTAAAAAGATATTCCTAAAGTTTATATTTGTTAGGAGCAAAAGTGATCCTTTTTTAATGCCCTCAATTATGTTACAAAAGGATTGTGTAAGGAGCAAAAGTCATTTTTTTTAATGTCCTCAATTGTTTTACACATGGCTTGTTCTAGACTAGCTCACATTATGCCGCTATGGCTGGATCCAAGCATAGAGGGGAGGAGGAGGAATGAGTTATATTTCTGCAGGTACATGCAGGAACCACCGCCGTTCCAGGTGGAGGTCTTGTCAGCATATCCGGTGGAGCACTTTTGTTTACCAGCCGGCCACCGTGCCTCTGCTTGCCTCCCCCTCTGCCACTACCCCTCCCCCCCCCAACCAAAAAAAAAACCTTCCGCATCATGCTTCCCTCGTTCTGCTGCAGTTGTGTTCCATTGATCTGCCCTTTCGCCATTTATCCCCCCTTCACATCCGCTGGTGTTTCCCCTTTGCTGTGTTCCACCCCCTCAGCCAGTTTCTATAGTCCGACCATTCACCTGTTTCCCCCTCCGTTAAGCTTGCCTCAGCCACCTCCCCTCCCCTGCTAACTCCGCCTTTTTATCCCTCCCTGCCACCTCCGTCCCCCGCCAGCCACACCCCTCACCCTCGTCCTTCCCCACTCCCCTCTTTTGTGCCACCCTGTGGGTCTTCGGCAGCCTTGGCTTGCTGGTCTAGGCATATCAGTTGGTTTTCCCTGCCATCCTATTCTCTCCCTTCTCCTTGTGTCACCCTCCCCCTGGCTCTTTGTTGGTGCTCCCTTTTTGCTTTAGGTTCACTGGTTTGATCGGTCTATCCACGGTCGTATTTGGAGCTTCCCCAAGAGGCATGGATGACTTCGTGTAATTGTGCAAATCTTAGTAGCAGGATTCACTCATTTTGGCCCTCATTCCCGCTCCCGAAAGTGCTCCCGCTATCTGCTCCTAGTCCCAAGGTTAATTTAAATGGTAAACTAGATGATCACTGCTCCCATCTCGTTCCAATTACCGCTCCCATGACCGTTCCCTGCAACTATAGTGCAGATCCCCCTCCAGGATATGGAAGGTTGGTGTTGGCGCTCGAGATCTCGTGCATATTCTGTACTTAAAGGTGTTGCAGCTTCTTCTCCGGCATTCTCACCGTTACCTTCGAGGTGGACCCACCTCATCCCTGAGCTAGTTGTGCCCTGCTGTTTCTTCTGGTTCCTATGACATCTCTGTTGGCCAGCTTTACCCACTATGCTGTGTAGTATCTCTCGTGTTTGGTTGACTGCCTGTTATTCGCTGTGTTGTTTGTATCTCTGCTTATGTACGCTTTCTCAATGTTTCTGATGGAATGAATTTGTACCTTTAATGTTCAAAAAAAGAGGGGAGGAGAAGGATGTGCATTAGGTTAACAACCAACACTTAAACAAAAATTGGCACATCCCACTCATGAATCTTGAATCAGAAAAGACATTAATATCACAAAATGTCAAGAAAGACCACCTCTTTGAGATTGAATATCTAAAACTGGCCCCTAGTTTTTAATAGTTATTAGAGGACACTAATATTTAAATATGTTAAAAATAATATTATTTTGAAAATATGAAAGTTTAATTTTAATGGAGTTATTGAAATTTTTCCTAAGAGAATTCTGCTAAAATAATGGAGGAAGACTTTTCAATGGCAGCATCCTGTGAGGAAGATCGTCTAATGTCATATAAAGAACTATGTATTGGGAAGTCTAGTGGAGTCAAGTTTAATAGCACTCCTATCTTGAAATGATGGGCAGAAGTCAATTTAAGAATAATCCGCAGTATTATTATTCTAACCCATGATATTCGTGTGAATAAAATTTCAAGGTAATATTAATTTTCATGGTTTTTGACTTTTCAGTCCTTAAAATATTTTAATATTCCATATTAAGCTTTGAAATCTTCATAATTCTATAACCTCCATGAACCTTCTTAAAAAGCCCCTCCTATTTTTTGACAATCGCTAAGTGGTGGGGCCTTTTAAGAAGGTTCAAAGATTGTTTTGCCGGGGGGGAGGGTTAAAATAAATGTGGAAGATTGCAAGGAGTAATACATAATCTTGAAAGATTGTGAGGACTAAAAAGTAAAAAGGCATATTTTTTTATAGGTGTCTTATTTAGTAATTTTACATGGGGGGGCTCTTTTAAATTCTAGAGGAATGGCCTTTCTTGATATTTTCTAATATTAGTATTTTTATAATTGTAATAAATTAAGGGTCCTTTCTCAATATTTTGTGATGAATTAAGGATATTAAAGTCACATTACATTGATTGATTTTTAAAATGATTTAGGGTATTATTTGTAGTATGTTAAAGTTGCATGACTTGCCCCTTACGCAAGCAAACTTTAGGAGTTTAAGGATGGGATTCGGGTGGACCAGCCCAACCCAACTTCATTAACAAATTAAAACGGGTTGGCCTAAATTTGGGTTAGTATCATAAACTTGGCCTTATTTCACAGCATCTGCTAATCTGAGCTGAAAATGTCTTTTGTCACACTGATGCCCCTCTGCAAGTTTGAAACCTTTTTCCCTCAGACATGTATCTCAGTCAAATTAAAACCTCATTGAGCAGTTGCACAGACAACCTAAGAGTGGGTAACAGGACAGAAAAATCTTATTTATGGAAAAAGTTGTTTTCCGAAGGTTTGGGATTTAGGATGTAATATCTTAAAGATGTCAGGCTTCTTAAATACTTCAGTCTGTACTTTTCAGATTAATGGGCCAATCAGAATTTAACTCTTGACTGTGGGGGAAATTCTTTCTGCCGTCTCTTTCAGCTTTTTGAATTTTGAAAGATTGGCACTGAACTTTCTTTGATTTATTGGTCAGGGTTTATATGAAGAATCGATCCGATATTATGTGAAAGCCCTTACCATGAACCCCAAGGCGGATAGTGCATGGCAGTATTTAAGAATATCTCTTAGGTAGGCAGAGAGATGCTACTTTTCATCTTTCAGCTTGGATTTTGGCTTTTATGGAGCTCTTGACCTTTTTCCCCTTCCATTTTCCGCAGCTGCGCATCTAGGAATGATATGATTGAAGCTTGCGATTTACGGAATCTTGATATTCTCCAAAAGGAGTTTCCATTGTGATAGTGCAAGTGTTTATTTGCTGTACATTGAAGATCTGAGTTGCAATGTCTCAGATGTCTCAAGTCGGAGATGCCCTGTTCGTCTCCTGCAGATCGATTCATGCCAGTGGCTTCCCATTCCCATGCACAGGGTAACCGAACAGCATAACCGATAGTAAAGGTCAGCATGCTCAATAAAAGTATTTATATTTGCGTTCATGTATATAAAATAAAGGGAAGTAGCAGGCGGATATTTATTGCAGTTTCATATTCATCTCAAAGGCAGTCTTCCGCCCTCTTCAGAAAGTCAGTGAAGAGGTTTAGCGCATACATCATTGATCATCCCAGTTTTATCATAAAACGTGTTGCAGACTATTGGTTGGATTCAATGAGTTGTGTGCGTCTCCTGTAAGAATAGTTGATGCATGGAATGAATGATTATTCATAATATTTGTTTTTTCATACAAGCAATGGGGGGAAATCTGTACAATTTCAGTTTCACGCTCATCATTTCACTGTACCTTTTTCGCACTTTCGAATCTATACATCAGAGTGGTCCCATTGGATAATTTCCATGTCTCTGTAAAAAACGTGGAGTAATAACCACTGCAGAGGGGATTATCCCCTAAAGAATCTCGCGCACACAACAAATCTCTTGTTTCCTGAACTTTCTTATTATTTTTAAATAAATCTTAATTTGCAAGTGATGGCAGACACTATGGTAGAGGGTTCCCTACATGCACAATCACTGTTTAGGGAGTTCTTTGCGTATACACATTTTCCAGAAAGGCTTTTTCTCGAAAAGTGCAGCACATGGATGTCTCTGGTTATTCGAGAGGTTCTGATCATCAAAAAACTTAATTCATTGACTCTCTTTTTCCGATTTCAACATCTATAAGATGAGACTAAATGTCTTCTTGCAAAGCAGCCAAAAATGTTTCCATAGGTATTGGCACAGCCGAGTGCCTCACGGGTAAGGGAACCGGGAAGGAAGTCACATCCGCTTGGAGTCAGAAGTCTGTGCACACCACATAAGTCAATGGGTTCCCGGGAGGTGGTCTTTGGGAGGTCCTTCTGATGTTGACGTTAGCCGAGGAACACCTGGTGGAGTCAGAGTGGTTAAAGGGGGAATTTTTCACCGTAGAAGTTCTTGAGACTTCTAATATGACACTATTCCTTGTGAAGGGTTCCAACATCCTTAGTTTCCTGAGCGAAGGTGATATTGGGCCAACTAGGCTGACTTATGACCCAGGTGAGCTAACCGGCCAACTCGAAAGCATCAGCATTGCACGTTCTGGGCCGTTGGTAATGGGTCTGATCCATGAGAAAATTTCCTCATCAGGTATTGAATAATTATTTTTTATTTTCCTTCTAAATTCGTTTGTTAGAAAAAATTTTCCCTTCGAATATTATAGTACGTAGAACTAAAAGCTCCATAATTTGAGATTCCCTGCGACTTCGAAGTGAATGCATGTGCAGGGAACAAGTGATCTTACTCTGTGGTGGGGACATGTCATGCATGTGATAGCCTTTATTTGCATTGGTATAGTAGAACCTCGAGTTAAACGTAGGCCATTGAGTTCTGTGGTCCAAAGGGAAAATTGATCCTCCTTGTCAGCTCTTCACCACATGCTCACTTTTTTTTCCCTTCTTCAAGTATAATTGCCATTGGATGACGAGTTAAAAGAACCTTGTCTTGCCTTTATCCATTCAGTGCAATGATCATGCATTTCTGACAAATGCTTGGTTGCGTTGTGGGAAGTGGACAGAATTTCTCGACATTTATCAAGTTTTTTTCTCTTCTTTTTAGTGGGAGGGAAATTTTCACCACATTAGGAAACGGCCAACCCCAGGGAAAGTAGCTCTTCCTTGGCAAAAGGGTCAAATGTATGAAGGTGCAAGTAGTTTCCTGTCCTGCAAGCAAAGGATCATAATGAGCAAAATGTGCAATGCTTAACATAGAGTTGAAGATGCTATCTACACCTAGAATAATGGCAGAGCTAGATGATATAATACAATACGTTAACTCAAAAGGAAGTAAGGTTTCCTACAAAGAGTCTTGTATTGGAATAAGTTATCCTCTTATTAATATACAGTCTATCAAAATTTTTGATTAATTGAATAAATACTCCAGAAATTTTGAATAAATCCTTTGAGTATCTAAAAAAAAATGCCAAAAAGAGACCATACAGGCAGATCGCAGGGAACCTTTCTATAATGGAAAAAAATAGAAGGACTAAAAAAAAAACTCAACTTTTGCTTATAGTCCTAAGATCGTGTTTGCATACACTTCAGGTTTGGGTTACAAAGTTTCATTTTTGAGAAATTTAAAAGGAGAAAAAACAAAAAAGGTCACATCAAAATTCTTAATATTTTCAAAAGTTAATTTTTTGAAAATGTTTGGCTGTCAATCTCACTTGAGTAATATTTGCTGCAATGTCATGCATGGCATAGTAGCCGCTAGATCGGATCTGATCGGACGGTTGTTGTGCAGTCCGTCTAAAATTTAAGAGGCCGTTTGGAGGTGTTTTTCAATTTTTTTTTGTTTCCTTGTTCGATTTTTTAAATTTTTTAGAGCGTCCGATCAAAAATCTGACGGTACATCCGGGTTGCTCTGGTTGGCCCCGACCTGACTGTATATTATTTTTTCAAAAAAAAAATTGGACACAAACTTCGATTTATAGTTTAAAATCTGGTCTCCCATTGCTTGGCACAACTGCCAGGAGAGCCAGTAATGTAATAAACAAACACTACGACGGATGAGATTTGAATTTACATTGAAAACTCCGTACATTCGAAATTTTCATTTGACCAATAGCATCAAAAAATTTAGACCTAATGAGTTGTAAACATAGAAACAATGTTTGCTTCAGCTAATTTTCAACAAATTCATAAATATTATTGTAGATGCGTGGAAATTTGTGTGCCTTTCTCAAGGTATTTTCTCTAGAGAGGAGGTGAAATTTTGTCTTTTTTTCTTGAAAATGGGTCCTCCTTTGAGAGGAGAAGTTGAGAGTCTGCTTATAAGTACACGCCTAGTTTTACAACATTCGATGCGGGACTAAAGTGGTTTGTCGTTTATATGTTTCTATACAACCCCCCAGTGAAAGTAAGCGTGTGCGGACCCTTTTGAGCTACTGAATGGGCCAGGTCAGTTTGAGTACTCGGACAAGTTGGTGGCTTTTTGTTCAGTTCTCACATACGACGCAATTGTGGACGGAAAATTTGCATGCCTCCCCCGAAGTATTGTCCTCAGAGTGGATGTGGGAGTTTATCTTTTTCCTTAAAACGGATCCTCGTTAAGAAGAGAGATTGTGTTTTGCTTATAAGCACACGTCTATTTTACAACATCCGATGTTGGACTAAAGCGGTTTGCCGTTTCTATGCTTTTGTACAGTTCTCTAGTGAAAGTAGGCGTGTACAGACCTCTTTGAACTGCTGGACGAGTCAGGTCGATTAAGGGTGCTCGGACAAGTTGGTGCTTTTTGTTCAGTTCTCACAAGCGGCACCATTGTGGATGTGTGAAAATTAGATGCCTCCCCCGAGGTATTATTGTTTCCAAAGCGGAAGTGGGATTTTGTCGTTTTTCTTAGAAAATTGCCCTCATTTAGGAAGAGGTTGCGTTCTGCTTATAAGCACACGTCTATTTTTACAACATCCAATGTGAGACTAAAACGGTTTGTCGTTTTTATGCCTCTACACAGCCCCCTAATGAAAGTAGGCGTGTGCGGACCCCTTTGTACCGCTGGACAAGTCAGGCCGACTTGGAGTGCTAGACAAGTTGGTGACTTTTTGTTCAATTCCCATATACGGTGCTAATCTTGATGTCAGAAGGGCGACGCGACTCCCAAGAGATATTGTCCCCATAGTAGAGGTGGAGTTTCATCCTTTAAAAGGCGCCTTTTGGGTAAAGGGGTGAGGATTGACCTTGTAAGCACGCGTACGACTTCTCAACATGTGATGTGAGATTATTTGTGATCCCCTCATGCCGCATCACAGTCCCTTGAGAAGACGAGCATGTGAGTACGACGGAATTCCCACAGACGGCGCCAATCGTGTAACAGTCAGAACTGGTCAAGCGACGATAATCATCCGATCAAATCTCTGGCTACTCGATAGAATTTGTAGAACAAGAAACTCTCAAAATGGAGCCTGCAAGAGGAAGAAAAGATGTTAGAGGACCCCCCCCCCCTCCCCCATTCTCTTAGGGAACAAGACTCTCTGATGCCTAAGTCAAGTTCTTGAGAAGGGTAGAAGATGGAGAATTCATAGAAGTTGAGTGTCGTATTAGACGTACCTCCTTCAGGAAAGAGGCGGGGATATATCTCTCCCTCTACCGCGGCATCATGGGAGCTACTGCCATCATGAAGTTAATTAGCCGACAATCCACACCCTCTTATTGAGGGGATCATGGGATATTAGGTTGGAAGGAGGGATCTCCTCTCGTGATGGAGGGAGCAAATCGTAGGGACCTGCCTTTAATAAACGATTACTCTGTCAGAGCGCGAGACCCGCCTGATAGCAAGGTGGAATTATGGATCGACCTGAGGAGCCTCCACTCTCTCAAGCAGTCGAGAGGCAGGGACCTTTGGGTCCAAAGACTTGACCTCCTCCACTTGAAGGAAAGGCTCTAGGTTATCGAGAGGACAAGCTCCTCTCGGCACGCTGGAGCTCATCAATGGTCTCGAGGCTTATCAACTGAGGTGTTGGTCCCCTTATGGCTTGACTCTCTGGGAGACCAGAGCTCCTGTATTCTGGACCAGGCTTTCAACTTGTCTGTCGGGGTATTAAGAGAAATCATATGATGCTATCACGTGACAGCCTGTGGATCACGGGTCCTTGGGCTTTTGACTAGTTGAACCTTATTGGGTCGAATCCAATCATCCCTTGTCAATTATGATGAACATCAATCTAACACTTAAGAGGAATGACGTGACAACATGCAAAATGCAACTCTAGCTTGTCGCCACCTTCAACCCTTTGTCACCCATGATATTTCTTCCTACCGGAGGAGCTTTTCGACAGTTTTGCACATGCCAACATAGTTAATTTCATGGAGGATTATCCTGCAATCCTTTCAGATCACTAAGGACCCGGAACGTACTTGACAATTAAAACATGATACAATTTACAAATAAAATGTGAATAAAGATTAAAAGTCTACATAAAAGTTTTTTCACCTAAATATGATTTTAATTCTAAGCATTGCACTTTCTTTTTTGGACTTGCTCAGCATCTTGATCTTCACATGGATAACGTGATATATGCGGACATCATCTTTTATTGCTTTGAATTCTCCCATAATGTTAAAAAAAAAAAAATGAATAATTTTTGGCAGATTCTCCCTATATCACCTATTTAGTTGAAATATGTCCAGTTAGCTATTAAACGTATACCCTAACCTAGAGTCAAACATGTTTCCTAACTACCTGACTGCACAAGATAAAATACTCATGCCCGGTTCTAAGTTTTTTAGATACTGTCTGAAAAGCACCTCATAGGAATTAAATTAGAGAAATCATCTGCTTTTTGACGGATAATCAGCAAGTATAAATTATTAACCAGGATAATCAGTACATAGAACCTCATTTATATATTTACAGTTCACGAGTATAGAAAAAAAATTAACTTATCCTCAAGTTGGTCATTTTGTGTCCAAGACTCCAAATATGTAATTTTGTCACAGAAGCAAACGACTATTAAAGATTAAGTGTTTTGCAATCACTGATATTTTCTATCATTTTTTTATGAAATAACTTGCAACGTTTTCGCCGGAGAAGTATAAGCCATAATGTATTGATAAAATTCAAGGTACTAGGTAATGGACTGTTGATAAAAATATAGACACAATTAAAAACCTTTCAGGGGTACAGTAACAAAAGTCCTTTAAAATTAACATTTATGACACCGATGCCTTTCGGCGGCTACCCCACCAAAATAAGGGAAGAAAACTTCGGTGCGCCCGTTTGAGTGTGCCCAGCCAATCAAAATTCGCCACGACACTAGCTTCTGCGCCGGGGCTCAGAAGACTGGAAGAAGTCGTCACTCGTAAGTGAACCATCGCAACGGCCGGCTAGGAAGAATCCAGAAGCTCTCTCCCGCGCTGGCCAGGAGAGTATAAGTCCAATATTAACTAATATCATGACAAGAATACAATTAAAAAATATTCCAAGAGTGTACATATATTATTCACCACACTAAATTTAAATATCGCTGGACCTTGGCGCAGTAGACCAACCAATTAAAAACGGCCACGACATGAAATCCATGCGCCACGGTGCGGAAGACATCTCCTAAGTAACGTGGGGGAAGTCGCCTCGCCACGACGTCACACCAGTCGATTGGACCGTTCCACTGGGCCCCCTGCTTCAGAAGAATCTAGAAGCTCTCATCCGCTGGCCCTATAAAATGGGTGAAAGGAGAGCAAGGGCATCCCCCTCTTTAAACCCTAAACTTGTTTGGTTCGGCCGCGTGGTGCTCCTAAGCCTCCGCACCAAGCAAAGCTCTCCTCCTCCTCCTCCTCCTCCTCCATCCACCTCTGCGAGGGCGGCGAGCGAGCCATGGCGACGGAGACGGAGACGTTCGCCTTCCAGGCGGAGATCAACCAGCTGCTCAGCCTCATCATCAACACCTTCTACTCCAACAAAGAGATCTTCCTCCGCGAGCTCATCAGCAACTCCTCTGATGTCAGTACTTAGATCCTCCTCCTCTTCGTCTTCTTCTTCTTCTGTGTTGTTCTGGTGTTCTGTTTGATCCGATGTCTGGTGCTTTCTTCTGGTCGATTTGATGTATGGTGTTGTTCTGGTTTGATCTGATCTGTGTTGGGGGATGTAGGCGCTGGATAAGATCCGGTTCGAGAGCCTGACGGACAAGAGCAAGCTGGATGCGCAGCCGGAACTCTTCATCCACATCGTCCCCGACAAGGCCAGCAACTCGCTCTCCATCATCGACAGCGGCATCGGCATGACCAAGTCCGGTACGGCTAACACGCTCTCCCTGCATTCTTGTCCTAAAAATATTCTTTTGGCTTTTGTTCGGCTCGTTCTAATGTCTCCTTAAACCCCGGAGTCTCCGGATTCGTTTAGTTTGGGTTGGTGGAAAGTATCGACTGTGGTGGATGTTTGGATTGACATAAAATACTGAAATGTAGAATCTAGGTTCGCAATTTTGCACGGTGAAACCGAAATCACGGATCTTGTTTTGGTTCATGTGGTTTGGTGTAAAATGGTACGAAAGTGTAAAATGTCCCTGCTTTTGTGTCATGTGAATGCTGCGTTTTTACGGTGTTTTATGTCATACCAAACAGACTTTACTAGTTTAGAAAACAAGTGATTTCAAAATCCAAAAACTTGGTCATTCATGTTGATTCGAACTACCCTCATCAATCTTTTTTGGAGAAGGTTCTTGGTGTCTTGTTTGGGCATTTCTTTTCTGTGTCCAAGTTGAACATATAAACTCATATATGCCTGTTGATTTTATGCAGACCTGGTTAACAACTTGGGCACCATTGCCCGATCGGGGACCAAGGAGTTCATGGAGGCCCTCGCTGCTGGGGCTGATGTTAGCATGATTGGTCAGTTTGGTGTGGGGTTCTACTCTGCTTACCTTGTGGCTGAGAAGGTCATCGTGATCACCAAGCACAATGATGACGAGCAGTACATCTGGGAGTCTCAGGCTGGTGGTTCCTTCACTGTCACAAGGGATACATCGGGAGAGAATCTGGGCAGGGGCACCAAGATCACCCTCTTCCTGAAGGAGGATCAGGTATACTCACTTAACTATGTCTGATTGTTTGTGATTTTCATTTTGTGAAGGTTACTTTTCATTCAGTTGTGATTTATTTCACGATTAGTTCATGTCAAGTTCTCCTAGTCAAGCAATGTGTGTTATAAATATTAATAGTTGTTTTCAAGTGAGGTTGAAAACATAGTGTGCAAGTAATCTGTGGTAATTATTTATAGCAGTTTTCAACTAAGGTTCAAACCTCATGCGCTCTATTCAATCTGAATTTGTGATCTGTTATTTTGGTTCTATTTTTGTCATATGGTTTTTTGGTGTTGGGTAAGGTATCTCTTTTCAAGTTGTTCATTAATTAGTTTCATGTCAAGACAGACTAAGATGAAAATCTGAAACTGTTTTTTGTCATTAAGTGGATATCGTAGTGTGGTTCCCAGGCCATGTGCAAAATCATACGATGCGTTATGAATGATAGATAAATTATATGAATGAGATAGTACATGCATGGAATGGTACACTGCATTGTTTTAATGTGGTTGCTGAAACCATACACTACGTAGCAAAGAAGTTTCCGAGTAAATGCTCAAATCTCATTCTGTGCCATATTCCTATGGTTTTTCCATGCAATCTCTGAAATTTACATGTTCCATGTTACATGTTTTGGGTGCCCTTGTTGCAGATTTGATCCCGTATGCAATATCTGAAATTCTATGACTTCTCAGAAATTTCATAAAAGTGTCATCCTACAATGTAATTTGAATATGTTTCTTGTTTTCCTGCCAGTAGCTAGTAATTTAGGCTTTTCTGCAGCAGGATCAAGTGACATTTCATGCTCTCTAAAAGTATCTTTCTTCAATAGGCTTGCTCCTGTCTGTCTGTTGGTTTCTGTACAAATGCAAGAAGAGAGTTGATGGAGCTGCATGAGTATCTTTCTTCAATAGGCTTGCTCCTGTCTGTCTGTTGGTTTCTGTACAAATGCAAGAAGAGAGTTGATGGAGCTGCATGTCTATCATGCTGTTATATTTTTATGTAGCTTGATAAAAGAATAGAACTCGTTGTTAAACATAAATTTGTCTTAATTGGCTATTGCAGAATTATGGTTTTGGTTTTGATGGTTTTCTCTTTCCTTGATGTTCTCTTATTTTTTGTTGACTTTGCATGTTTAACTTTTTGATGCTCAATGAGGTATTACTTGCCCTCAGTTGACCTTTTTCTTTTATTTACATTCAGTTGGAGTATCTTGAGGAACGTCGCCTCAAGGACCTGGTTAAGAAGCACTCTGAATTCATCAGCTACCCCATCTCCCTGTGGACTGAAAAGACGACAGAGAAGGAGATTTCTGATGATGAAGATGAAGAAGATAAGAAGGACGAGGAGGGGAAGGTTGAGGATGTTGATGAAGAGAAGGAAGCAGAGAAAAAGAAGAAAAAGAAGATCAAGGAAGTTTCTCATGAGTGGTCGTTAGTTAACAAGCAGAAGCCCATCTGGATGAGGAAGCCTGAGGAGATCACCAAGGAGGAGTATGCTGCTTTCTATAAGAGCTTGACTAATGATTGGGAGGAGCATCTTGCTGTGAAGCACTTCTCTGTGGAGGGACAACTTGAATTCAAGGCCATACTCTTTGTCCCCAAGAGGGCTCCTTTTGACCTCTTTGATACAAGGAAGAAACCAAACAACATCAAGCTATACGTGAGGCGTGTCTTTATCATGGATAATTGTGAGGAGATCATCCCCGAGTACTTGAGCTTTGTTAAGGGTATTGTGGATTCCGAGGATCTTCCTCTGAACATCTCTAGGGAGATGCTTCAGCAAAACAAGATTCTGAAGGTCATCCGCAAGAACCTTGTTAAGAAATGTGTTGAGTTGTTCTTTGAGATTGCCGAGAACAAGGAAGATTACAACAAGTTCTATGAGTCATTCTCTAAGAATCTCAAGCTTGGTATCCATGAAGACTCGCAGAACAGAACGAAACTGGCTGAATTGTTAAGATACCACTCTACCAAGAGTGGTGATGAATTGACCAGCCTCAAGGACTATGTAACTAGGATGAAGGAAGGGCAGAGCGACATCTATTACATCACTGGAGAGAGTAAGAAGGCTGTTGAGAACTCTCCCTTCCTTGAGAAGCTGAAAAAGAAGGGTTATGAGGTTCTATTCATGGTTGATGCAATTGATGAGTATGCTGTGGGTCAGCTGAAGGAGTTTGAGGGGAAGAAGCTTGTGTCTGCAACAAAGGAAGGATTGAAGCTTGATGAGAGTGAGGATGAGATGAAGAGGAAGGAAAGCCTCAAGGAGAAGTTTGAGGGACTTTGCAAGGTCATCAAGGATGTGTTAGGAGACAAGGTGGAGAAAGTCGTCGTGTCCGACCGTGTTGTGGACTCACCCTGCTGCCTAGTCACCGGGGAGTATGGCTGGACTGCGAACATGGAGAGGATAATGAAGGCACAGGCATTGAGGGACTCCAGCATGGCAGGCTACATGTCGAGCAAGAAGACCATGGAGATCAACCCGGAGAACCCCATCATGGAGGAGCTGAGGAAGCGGGCTGAGGCAGACAAAAATGACAAGTCGGTCAAGGACCTTGTCCTGTTGCTGTTTGAGACTGCTCTCCTCACCTCTGGCTTCAGCCTTGAGGATCCGAACACCTTTGGGAACAGGATCCACCGGATGCTGAAGCTGGGCCTGAGCATTGATGTGGATGATGCACAGGCTGAGGCTGACACTGACATGCCTTCTCTTGAGGAGGCTGATGCAGAAGGCAGCAAGATGGAGGAAGTCGATTAATCGTCTACCCTGCATGAGTAACTTGGTTTATTTGCTTATTGTAGACACTATATATGCCTATGAGAGAACTAGCATCATCTAGTGTTCGCTTGCTATTCCCCAACGTTATATCATTTTGGAAGCCATTCTTATTTTGATTGGCTTCTCTATCTTACATGTTGAGTAAGCATGTCTTTATCCATATTTGCATGCTTTTACTGTTGATCTGTCTCTACCTATTCACTGTGTGCCATCATGTGTGGTAGATTCATATACTCTGTTTTCGTCAGTCTCTTTCTACAGCGGTTAGTAGTGTACTCAACTCATCATCATCAGTCCTCAAAAGGGGATAATTCGCTGATTGCCGAGATCTCTAAAGTTATTTAGGTTTCTAAAATGATGTCATTTTTCTAGTTCACTGATTTTGCCAAGATCTCTAAGGTTATTTAGGTTTCTAATTTAACGTCGTAAGTGTGACGGGTCATGCTTATTCAGCCTAGCGGTGCTCTGCTCTCGAGCCTTCCGAGAGAGCCAATAGCGCCGGCTGCCGGTTGGGGGTGGGTGTTTCCTCAGAGGACGCCCCTTTGGGAGGTTCCGGCAGGTAAGTCTCTGGATTTATCTGATTTTGTTATTAACAGATTTTGTCACGTCCCTCTCGGTTTTAGTCTGTTTATAGGATTCTCCTTCATTCCTCATCTTTTTATTTAAAGATCTTATAATTCTACTCAAGGAAGGTAAACTCGGGATCCGATACGGATTGGTCCGGTTTTGGGTCAATCGATCGGTAAATTCGATTGGATTTGGTTCCTCCATTTCATTGTAAAGAAAAATTAAAAAAGTAAAAAAAAATAGTTTTAATTGTGACTACTTTGGATTTAATTTGACCATCGAGTCTGTTAAGTTAACTTAACTGACAAAGAGAAGATCAAATTAGTGTTCTTTAAATGTTTCACTTTTCATTAATTAATGATATTTTACTAGTCAATAGCAGTTTTTATTCTATAGCTTCTACTTTCAACCCTATTAAAAGTATTTTTAACAGTTGTTTTTTTTGTAGAATTAATTAGGTCATGTTGATCTTATTAGGTTATAAAAGTGCAGTCAAGCAAATTTTGATCCTATGCAATTAAGTGGTGAAAATGAATCTGATCTGAATATAGATTTAATTTCATAAAACAAAGATCAAGATGAGTTAAATGATTGTTCAGACTTCTTTCACCATATCTAATCCATCCAATTTACACCCATAAACTATCCGCATGAATATGGATTTAAGTATGTGAAACTAGTTGTTGGTCTACGGGCTTGGATCGGCCAATCTGATCAGAGGATCGGCTGATCTAGGATGATCCCTGCCAATCTCGTCAAGGGAACGGAGGGTCGGAGCTCGAAATCAGATCGGATTGATTGAAAATCGAACAAATCGGCCAATCTGAACCGTGCCAATTCTGCCCTCCCTCTCTTGCTCTGTGTTTGCACCCTCGCCAGACCTTATAATTCTACTATACCTTGTGCATCTTTGTTCCCCCTCCCCCGTTCATCTTTTCTGTTTTGTTTCGGACGAACACCATGGAGTGTGTTGATCGGTAACTCGGCATAGTCTTGGCCATATCTTTTGGAGGTCGACGAAGGTGGAAGACATTTACTGGATCTTTGGAGCAATGTTTTTAGTTTGACATGGGCTCTTTGGAAAATTGGTGTACTTGGCACTCATCTACCTACTTCCGAGCATGCTGGAGCTTTGGTCCTTTGTAGCTGCTATGTTAGAAGTTCCAATTGAAACCCTCAGCTGTTTTACTTTTCTGCTGTCTCAAGGTCCATGCGTACCAGAGCAAGCTTGCACCATGCCCCATCTGTGCAAAAGCATGACAGAGGGAGGAAGTATGGCAGGGGAAAGGTCATGTATGGTTGTGTCTTCCTGTCCTCATCACTGTTTGTATTATGTTTGAGTGAGTGAATGGATGTTCTTTTGACCATAAAAACAAAGATTTCTAAAATGATGTCATTTCGGATGTAGAAAAGATTTCTTTTCCTCAACACCATAACAGATTTGACACTAGATTGGAGACACTATTTTGTCACAAAAACGGATCAGGTTGGGTTTCTGCCGGATTTGAACTCTGCTCGCCGTGGTTGAGCCCTTGCCACTCAGTTGTTTATCCTACTTTCCGAGGAGAAAAAAACGCAGAACAGGTGTAGTGCACAATCTCGAATATCAAATAAGGAGAAGCCCCATCAAACACGTACTCAACCACACATTTTGTTTTCAATTTTTACTTTAAAATAAAAAATACTGAAAAAAACGTATCTAAAGACCCTATTATGCAGCACATATTTCCCAATTTGAATTGTAGAAATTTGCCATAGTGCAGTTTGTACTTCGAGGTTCTCCACAGTACTTACTACCTAGTGCCTTAATATAGGTGCAATTTACCTATGCTAATATTTAAGCTACAAAATTGAGCTCCAACTTGCGTATGCTAATAACTTGTTAAGCCATGGGCTAAAAACTTGTCAACTTCTAATGCTCCTTTTCATGTATGATCTATTAAAGGGTTAATACTAAGTTCTCGTATTCTATTTATTATTTATACATCATCATAATTCAATTTTTCATGTTCAAATACAATGACTAAGGGAGGCATTAGATTTTGCCCGCGTACTAAAGCGAGGCAATCTTTTTCTTCTCTCTTCTTTTTTTCATCCTTAAGATGACTCTATTGTCATTTCATTTTGTCCTTTATGTATGACAATATTTGACATAATGTAACTTGTTATCATAAAGGGAGCATTAGACCTTTTGTAAAGTTCTTGAAAGCTCTGGTAATTTTAAATATTGAGCATACTCACTGCCTAAAGTTGTTAAATAAATCAAAGTTCTTAAAAAATACATGAAAGAATTCATGTATGTTGATCTTTTAATTTTAGTTTAAATATGATTATTTATTATCTTCAAATTTTTCATATATTTCAGTTGTATATGTACAACACGTGTGTTTGATTGACTAGTACTTTGTGGGATGTGAATTCTCTTTTGAGGTATTACATGAGGTTGAAAATTGGTTGGACTGGTTCAAAAAATTTTCCAACTAATTATGGGTTGTGATTGCTTGGGTTGGACGTTCACTGATAGATTGAATGTGAGTTAGAGTGTTTATATTTTAGTTTTAGCTGCCCTGAATTGACTTTGTTTCAAAAATTTAAGAGTAATGCTTGATATGACATCACCAACTTGTAGACGAACATGGATTGTTACACAGAGTTGGGACCACGTTCACACAAAAAAAGGATTAAAAAGGTTACATAACTTGCAAAGAACCGGAGCTTGATGTCTTGCGTACCCATAGTATCAGAAGTATTACGCATAGTGTGCACAGTAGATGAAGATGGTCAAGCGGAATCCCCCGCTCTAACCAACTCCCCTCTCCCCAAACCTCCTTCATCGCTTGCTTAGGGGAGGGTGGTTCCCCTATAGAACCCTTCTCCCTCTTGGAGAGTTTTATCAAGTAAATTGTAACAACCTATGAAAGTTATAAAGATATTTACATGATTACATCAGATATAGGATTTATTTGTAAATAGATAATAAGTGGAGTTTTAGATCAACTACTCAAGAATCAAAACTAAAAGACAATTATAAATCTAGGGAGAATAAACACAATTTTTAAGAGTTAAAGTAAAACATAAAGTATTTTAAAATTAAGAGGTTTAAGTGAATTTTTTCTAAATCTACTAATGGGCTTAGTGGGCCTTTTCAAAGCAATTTAACTGGATTTTTATACACCACCTATAATCCATCCCTTTTCTCTTCCTTTTCACCCTAGAAGAAGAACCTAGAAGAGACACCAAGGGGACAACTCATCCCTTCTAGAAAGGGACTCCTCACTACCCCACCTCACTACCCCTTCCAACCTACAAGGGTTACTTAGGGACACCTCATATCCTTCCCTTCTCCTAGACTATCATTAGGAGGCCACCTCACCCCATCTTCTCATTCTTATCTTCTCCTTCTTTCACCTATAAATAGGGAGGGGCAGCCTTTGGTTCCTACCACTCCACCAAGAAGAAGAAGAAGAAGAAAGGAAGAGAAGGGGAGAGAGAGAGAGAGCTGTAGAAAATTAAAAAAAGAAAGGGAGGGTAGGAGGAAGAGAGTGGGAAAGAGAGAGGGAGGTTGTGAGAGGGAGAGAGGTGGTGAGAGCTAGAGAGAGAGGGGATCTGTTAGAGAGAGAAAGAGAGAAGAACAATGATAGAAGAGGGAGAAAGGCAAGATAGAGAAAGAATTTAGGAGTGAGGTAGAAGTAGAAATTGAAAAGAGAGGCAAAAAGATTATAAAGAGTGAGTGGAAAGTTGTATAAGCCTCATGAAATAGAAAACATAAATGAAAAAATAGAGCTGCAATAAAGGGTTTCTTCACTAACTCTGGGATTACTACGGTAGTCTTCCTTTATAAGTAGGTGGAGAAACTTCTCTTGGCTCAGGTTTCCACTATTAAGAAGCAGGGTGATATTATCCTCCTTTCCTAAATTTGTAATTTAAAATCTAATTAGACATTTAGATTAGATCCTCAACGTCATTCTCAAAGTAGAGATTTCCTCATATTCATTTTCAAAAAGAAATAGTTCTTAGGACAAGATTATGTTCAAAATGTTTTTGATAAAGAGACTTTGTCCAAAAGTTTTCTCAAAAGAAATATTCTCCTATAAAATGTTTTTGACATAATTTAACTTCTATTTTATTTTCGTTTCGTTTTGCAAGATAAAAATAGAAAGATTTTTGTTTTCTTAACTTCTAAAATATCAAAGAACAAAAATGCAATACTATTACGCTTTTCTTTCCTTAAAAAATATTATGCATATGGCGATTGCAAATATGGTAAAGAAGTATGAAAATATGGTAATGATACAAAACTTGACTCCTGATACTTCTAAGATTTCACCATAATTTTAATTATTTTCAAGTATGAAAATCTTACTTAGATATGCTATTTTTAAAAGTTACATATATGGTAAAGAAGTAACATTGCTATACTGGCGGGACGAATTATGCGATCTATCTCTTAGGGATAAGGATATAGACAAATCATGCTCCTTACAACTTGTATTGTCAGGGCACAAAACATTTCTTTGTTTATATGGTCAATGTCCATACTCAAGACATTCATGATGTAGACAGGGGGTAGATACCCTATTTGAAGTGCACTCTTGATTGGGACATAGACTATGTGTTATGAGAGCGCATCCCCAAGTCAGCCTAAATACCCGTCTCACTCATAAGAATGTCCAAAAACTCTTCAAGATGGGCAATGGAGGTTTGGTGGTTATCATTGTTGTTTCTTAAAGATGGATGGACCATTATAGCCATAAATGCACGTGAAAAATAATATTTTTTGATGACTAAGGAGCCAGTGAAAAAGAAGTTTTGCAATGATTATTGCCAGACAAGAGTGACTTACAACATATTCTAAGATGTGATAATGACTGTTATTATTCTATTGAACTTAAGGTCTATTCTTATTTTTCTATGAAAAAAAATATGATGAACATCTGAAGAAAAAAAAATCATGAGAAAAATGTCGAGTATTACAACTATAATATTATTGACCATTAGGTCTAAAAATCTTCAAATGGTTATAAGCTGAAGATGAAATTACAGAGAAATTATACAATATTTTTGCAAATGTTCCCATAATCTATGACTATTCTTTCAAATATTTCATTTTAGTCAAACATTATACTTGTTTGTAAACATCTACGATTATCATCACATTCGTTTACTTAAATTGTTATAAAAAATACTTTAATTTTAAAATTAGATCAGTAAGGAGTAAATGATCCCTGCAGAGTCTAATAACAACTGGACTCACAAATTTAATTTAATACTTTAGAAAAAAAAAAATGACAAACTCTGTTACGCCGAATCCACACTCTGATCCTAGTCAGTGTTAAGTTTCTATCATTTAAATTTTTTGTACTTTATTTATAATTTGTGCAATTATCAAAGACGATCCAAGATATAATGGACCATCTGGTCCAAGTAACGGTACTACTTTCTTTACAACTGTAATTATTTTATAATTATAAAAAGTGGGACCATTACATAAATTCTTGAACTTCTTGGTCTTGTCTTGTTTTTCTCTAAGAGTGTTTGCTTCTCCTTAACTTATTCCCTATATTTTTGTTTATGTATTTGTTTCGTTGGTAGATTCTTATAGCCTCTCTTTTCTCCCTCGACATCTTTGTTGTACCCTCCCGAATACGATTATCCCTTATTTTTGTTTAACTTCATAGTCACCTCGATCATTGCTACATCTTCAGTAGATCTTTGCTTGGTTAATCAAAAGTTTATCATGGACTTGCCTATTTATGGAGTCAATCAGAGTTAGAACATCGTTGGTATTCATATTCAGGATTTTGCGTCATCAGTCGCTCACAGAAAGCTCCTCATCTTGGGGCTCCATCTAGATGCTTTCTCTCGTATGCTTCTATCCTGAACCTCTTTCACTCTTGGTTTGCTACTCTATTCGTCTGGTAGACGTGCTTATTTTGGGGACGAAGCCTTTGATACTTTGGTCTGACTAATTGCATTCCTCATTTGGTTTTCTCCTATTTTCATTCAATCTCTACAATATTTGTTCTTCTCTCTCCTTTGTGGGATTGGTATATCAATTAGGTGGAAGGTACACCCTTGGCATGATGGAGTTATGTCTGTATATACGGGGTTTCCTACTTCCTTGTACTTCTCTTTTGTGTGAATAATACTATATTTATAACAAAAAAAGATGAATAATTTCAAAATATTTTGGATTGTATCTAAAATTGTAAATGTTGCTGGTCTAAATGAGACATATACTTGAAATGAAGATATCTAGACCCATAAAAAGCTCATAGTGTGAGGCTTGGGTCTACTTTTTATTTTCCTGATGTTAAAAGATAAATAGATCTAAAGAATAATTCATTTATCTTAAACTGCAATATACTTATTAGATAGACTTTGTCTAAGACCAATAATCATAGAAATCTGGTTATAGATTTCTACAACATGTGATAATATAACTCTTATTGCGTGGATGGGTATACCTAGACTCAAAGGGCAAGAGGTACAAATGGGTATGCTAACAGGTCAAGATGCGATTTGACAATCCTAATTGCATATGTCTCTTTTCAATAAATATTCATATTCAAAATGATTGTGTATAAAAAAATGAAGTTTACTTGAAATTCATTTGATTTTGTTTTGAGTTGAGTTTGGATTAAGATGTATATTGTCATGTTTGAGTTTGGTCTCAGTCCACTAGGATAACCTATTTTGCTTCCAACCTAGACAAGTCTATCCAATTTATGCTTTAAGGGCCATTTCAAAATGATAGGGAGGAACATTAGCTTTCATGTGGGTTAGGAGATATCTTTCCATCTTGCTTTTTATTTTTAATTCTTGGATATAGTACAAATCGGGACAAGAAGGTGGCTGGGGATGTTTGTAGAGATGTTAGGTTAGGGGTGAGATTTTCTAGACCTAATTTAATATGCCAATATATTTTTTTCTAATTGGCCAAAGTGTGAGGAAAAAAAAAGAGTGGATGATGGAAGAAAAAGGGTAGGTTTTCAAAATTTTCATAGTGAGATCAATCAAAGTCATGTATGTTTACTACAAATATTATCATTCGTAGTCTTTTCAAAGACTTATTGATCACATAGGATCGTAGACATATGTCTTCATTTTATTCATATCGTCTTAACCAATGTACGACACCTTCTTAGATCTCTCCATTCTCTTAAACAATAAAACTAAATAACAAAAGTTGTTATGTTTGAGAATAATTTATCAAGGATCACAATCAAATCCTCTTGTATTCATATTACTCCTAACTACGTGTTATACATTTTGATTTAGCTCTACCAATCCTAAAACTTTTAGATTCCAAAGTATTCATATATTATTCTAACTTATTATTTAGGCCTTATTTGACAACATGGTTTGGAAGGGGATTCCAATGATTAGTGGGAGATGAGGGGACAAGGGGGAACCTGTGCATTGAATGCGCTTTTCCTCAAATCCAAGATGCCTTTTTCCCATGTCAATTTTAGAGAGATATAAGAAGAAAAGGAGAAAGAAAGAGAAGTGAAAAGAAGCTCACTCCCATAAACTTTTGAGATTTTGAAACTAATTTCTCATTACTAATGTGGACCCCACAACCCCCAAAAGCACATTTAATCACATTTTCACCCTTATTCCAAAATGCCACCTTAGACTCTTTGCATCCTCACCAATTAAAATATATCGTATGCAACTAACATAAACCAAGCGACACCATTATATCAATGTTATTGTTGATTTATAGTGTAACCTAACAATACAAAGAAAATTCATACATCTCTCAAATGATAGTTCTCATATTAGTAAGATCTTCTCATCCATATCCTTAGGTAAACCAATGTACCTTTGCAGACTTTTTTTTCTTTTGTAAAATCTACTAAATCAACTCTTTTGGTACTCAACCACAAGCATTCTCTAAATCAATGAAAGTCATGTAGATCTTTCCTAATCTCCATGTAACTCTCCATCAAGCACTTTGACTTGAATCTAAATTGATTTTCATAAACATCAGACCGTAAAATGATTTTCTTTTATTTCTATTTTCACTGCTTCATAATGTAATTCATAGGTTCAATGTCACGATAATTATGACAAATTTGCATGTTTGTTTTGTTTTGAATAAAGGAACCATGTTACTTTTCCTCCAATTGTCCGACACTCTTCTTTTTTTAAAATATTTTGTCAAAAGTATAATCAACCATTTAATATGGACATCATCTGAACCTTCATGAGATGGAGTTGCTATACATAGTTTCCTAAAGATATTAATTTCTGGCTATCCAACAGTTAGATAAGATAGAAAGTACTTAATTTGAGTGACAAATAGATATACAACATCTTATGTAAATAGCATTCATATAGAGTTATTTTCTACAATGACAAAGTATGGTGAAAAATTATACTATAATTTTATTCAGGTGTACAAATGAGATTTTGATTGGATTAAAGATTCTTGGCAAAACCTTGATTTTGTTAAGAGAAAGATCAACATTTTAATCTTTTATTTTGTCTTTTGATATCTTTAACATTTCTTCGTCTCTTGAAATCCATGCCACTTTCTTAGAATTTATCATGAGATAGATTTCAGAGAAAAATTTCTACCTCTTCTCCTTGTGTCAACCTCTCCCCTCTCTTTCAAAAGCTCTCGGCATGGAAGACAAGACCATTTATTTGCCATTGGAACGGATCAAATCACGTAAAAGATTCCAATTATCAAAATCTCTCTCATAATCCATTTCCATGTTGCCTATAGGAAAGACATAAAAATCTTGATTTTTTATATTCCAACCCTTATTAGATAGTCCTATTTGGAATAACTTCTTTTAGTATACCCATTAAGTTATAATCTCTTAAAAGCTCAGGTTACTTTTTAAACAACTTGAAGGTAAAAAAAAAAATACAAACGTTCTAATAAAGCTTCTTTAAAAAGTTCCATTTCAAAATAAAGCGAGATTACAAAAGTTTTTATTAAATAAAATATGGTAGATAATTTTCTCATATTTGACGAGAGTAAATGGACTACAGTCTTAAAAAAAAATCTTAACCCCCCCCCCCCCTCTCTCTCTCTCAATTGGATATCAATGAGAGAGAATTTTAAGGTGCAAATTTCTTCAGGCAACTTTCAGGGATGAGTTGACCAACCCACACTCACGTGAGTATGTGGGTAGTGTAACGAGCTATAAAGCACTTTTTTTTTTTCTCGAAAGCAAGAAGCTATAAAACACATGGAAGGTCTAGTTGGTTAATATATTATATTATTATCGGGTTCTGTTTTTAACCGTTTGAGTTATTGTTCAAAAAAAATATTATATGATATTATAAAATAACATATTTTATGTCGCACAAAACTATAATATTATGCTGTATTTTACCATGTTGGGTCATTTGAAGGTGAAGATGGAGCTAAGTACATTCTATGTAACTCACTTCCTTCACGTCACTTCCAATACTTTGTTAGTTGTAGATTTTAAAAATATTAGAATTCGCTTTCTTAAAATGAGTACAAAAACATTTGAAGTGACTTCTTAAAAAAGTTTGGAAGACATATTTCATGTAACTTTCTTCTTTTTAATGTAACAAATATTTATACCTAACACTTATGATTAATGAAACAATCAAAACTGACTTCAAAAACCAATTGCACCAAATCGAATGATAAATTTAACTTCTTAAAAATGAAATTACAAGCAACCAAAAGTCTCATGGTTTAAACTGAGTGACTTGCTTTCATGAGACAAAAAAGTCACAGCACAAACAAAAGGAAAAGAGCTCCTTTTTGAGACGGAGGTAAGGTCACCGGCCAGTGCTCGCTCCCTTTTTCCGCTACCCGCCCGCTTCTCCCATTGGAAGCTCTTCTACCCCGCCGAGCTGACAACTCCGCCGTCCCCCGCCGCGCGCAGAGCAGCAGCGGCCGCATGGAGGGTGTGGGCGCCCGCCTGGGGCGCTCGTCCACCCGCTACGGCCCCGCCACCGTCTTCACCGGCCCCGTCAGGAAGTGGAAGAAGCGCTGGATCCACGTCGCCAACCCCAACAACACCACCGGCGCCGCCAACGGCAGCACCGGCGCCAACGGCAACAACAACAACTCCCACCTCCTCCTATACAAGTGGACGCCTCTGTCCTCCTCCTCCGCCCAGGGCAACAACAACGGCGCCGGCGCCGGCGGCAAGGGTTCTGCCGCGGCGGCGCCGGAGGCCGCACCCGAGGAGCCTCCCCGGCGGAAGTTCCGCTACGTCCCGGTATGCCTCCTCCCCCCCAAACCCTAGATCGGGCTTATATGGTTGTTCTGTTGGTCTCTGTTTGGTTTGTGGGGTTTTATTCGTGATCTTTTGGGAAATTGTGTTCTGTTTTACCTTTACAGTGTTCAAATTTCTCTCATCACCAAGGCTTGGTCTCCAAATTAAGACTTTCTTCCAGTGATCTCTATTTTGCATGCTCCACTTGTAGCATGAATGCCAGTTGCCCATCTTCATCTACTGCAAGGCAGAAAAATTTCCTTTGTTAGGACTTAAGTTTCTGTTAGGGCACAGATTTGCCCTTTTTAAGGACTCGTGGCTATGTTTGGACATGGATTGTCTTTTTCGGTTTGTTGGTTTCAGGACATTAAGGTATCAGTACTTACTGGGACAGTTTATCGTGAAGTTGGACTGTTTTGGTAAGTATCCAGAGAGGGTGGTTTCTGCTTAAAATGGTCTTCCAAGATGCTGGGATTTGCAGAGATTAATATATTCATCAAATGGTTTCTTGGTGAACTCCTTTGACCATGGGATTAGCATATGATTACTATATTCATGAAATGGTCTCTTGGTGACTCCTTCATTGACATATGGGTTTATGGGAGGACCGTGAGTTCTGAAAAATGCACTCCATTGGTACCACAGTATGGAGTGACTTTGTTGTGATGGATGATGGTAGAGGCATTCAACAAAGGGGTTGTGGGGTGTCTGAAAAATTGAACCTAGGAATGATCAAATGCACTTTTTTTTCTCTCGAAAGAAGTGATCAAATGCACTTTAGGGTGCACCTTTAGAAAATGTCAACTAGTGAATGTAAATGGGTGGGTTTCTGATAAGCAGATGTCTAGAAGTTGAACAGTGTGGCAGGTGAGTGTTTGGCTGTGCCTACAGATTTATTAAGTGGCATCAGGAGATTGCACATGAGCATATTGAGTATCCTGTGTCTACAGATCTAACTCTTGCCGTCCCATTGAGCTGCTTGTGGGAGCAGTAAAGAAGATGTGGATGAGGGAATGCTGCATGCATTCTAGCAATTCCGCGTGTGTGGATGAAGAGGTATATCTATGGTATTGGGCCAAAATCAAGCACCATCTTCTGTGCTGCAGTTTTGTGTATCAACTCTGATGGCTGCCTGATAAGGGCCAGAATACAAGGTGAATGGATCTGTGGTTGTTGACATGAAAGGATGCCGTCTCTTAACAAAAAGAATCAAAAATTTAAAAGAGTTGAAAACAGGTTATAATAATTTGACATTCATTAAGATGGAGAATGTAGTAGTCCTACTTATAGATCTTTGGTAGATGCACAAATGCAAAAATAAAATAATAGGAGACAATAGTGTTAAGTAGATCATGTCCGTTATACAACAAAAATGTAAAGGAAATAGAATACATATCCCAAGGAAAGAAATTAGACTGGCCATACTGAATAAATTTTCTTTTACTAAACTAGATCCATCTTTTAATGTTGTTCTTGAAAAACATGTTTTATAACTTTTATGAGAACTCGTAAAGAGATCTCAGTAGGGATCATTTATATTCCTATTGTTATCTCTCACTCACTACTCCATTTGCTCATTTTTTCAAAATAAATAATTTTATTTTATTTTTTAATTATCATGTAATACATGTATCATATATATGACATTCATGAAATGATATTTAAGTTAGTATAAAAACATTTATTGCAAGTCATCATCATAGGGTCTCATAACTGAGTCATTCTTTGGTTCGTATTTTTAACAAATCTTGAGTTCATAGTCGTTTTCTTTGCCGACGGGGTTACTCACGATTTTGACCTGAAGTGACGGAGATAATCACTCACTAACAATCGTAGTGGTGAGTATATTGTCCCTCAACCGACCTTTCACCTCCACCTCTCCACCCTAGCAGGTTTTTGGAAGCCTACTGGATGAGATGGAAAACATATGTTAAGTTGGATATGTAGTCTAGTCCTTGACTACTAATGTAGTGTCCATATCCCAGCCTACGAGTGCACTTAAGTAGGATTACCATCCTCTGCTTAAGTTGAGGTCTCGAATCTGAATTTTAGAACCGTAACCAAAAGAAGGCATACTCTGTGCCTTGACACGACAAATATTTAGGGAGCTTCACTTGGTCATCCCCTAATCCCTAGGAGACGGATATTTTAGGCATGTCCTGCTAGCAAAGTGATGTCACTTCTTTTCTTAAAAAGGACAAATCATCATACGAATTATCGTTCAACAACAATCTAAGGGTTCAGAGCAATCATAAAAGTTTTCCTTGCCTTCAGTTTCTTTCATATCTTTCGTAGGAACTGCGCTAGAGTGTCTCCCATTGCTCATATTCATGTTCTCTTATCCCCCTCCCTGAGGTCATCATTGTCATCATGGGATTCATTTACATTTCATACTAAAATAATAATAGTATAATGTGTAAATAACATATGGAGCTTGATGCTCCAAACGTATTTCATAAAGTAGTCTTTTATGCTCTTTTGAGTTTCGAATGGACTTGGTCCATCGGATCGTGTTCACTTCATGAAAGAGGATTTCATGAGTGTTACATACTAAATATGCAAACAAATTTTCGTTGAAGGGGATTCTCCAATTAGGAGATAGTCCCATAGCTTGATTTATGTGGGGTTCGTCATGGTTCATCATATTCTTGCATTTCATATATAAACTCTAACATGCTTCCTAATAAAACATCATATAAATCGCGAGGAAACCTGCTGAAAATATGCATACATTGTATGAAATATTGCAAGTAAAATAAGTCATTTTTCATGATTTTTAACCCCTTCATAAATTTCCTCAAATCAGAAAATAAATAGACAAAGTTTTTCCTTGTTTTCATGCCTTTACATCCCCCCTAAACTCCCTAAAAATCCAAAACAAAAGGAAATAACAGAAGAGTATCACCCTACCTTTTAGAAGTGAAATCCATGTCAAGAAGTAACTCCTCCACCCAAAGAAAGAGAAGTCGACACTGTTGGCTCAAGCCGAAGGAGGGCCACCCTACAGTAGCTTTTCCTCCTCTGTTTCTCTCTTTTTTTAAGCTTCCTTCAAGATCTCTCTCTCTCTCTCTCTCTCTCTCTCTCTCTATTCTTCTTATTCCCCTCTTCAATTTCTTCTTCTATCTCTCACTCAAATTCCCTCTCTTTCTTTTTTCACCTTTTTCTCACTGTTCTCTCCACTTTCTCTCTCTAACAGACCCTCTCTTTCTCTCTCTAGCTCTCCCCCACCGCCTCTCTCTTTCCATTGTTTTCAAGGCGTCGCCTAGGCGACAAGGTGTTCCATGTCACCCAAGGCGACCTGACACCTAGGCAAGCAGCCCATTAAGGCACCCGCCTAGGCCACCTAAGAGGCGTCGCCTAGGTGACAAGGTGTTCCATGTCACCCAAGGCGACCTGACACCTAGGCAAGCAGCCCATTAAGGCACCCGCCTAGGCCACCTAAGGGCGCCCATCCCGCCTAAGGCCTGCCCAGCCCGCCTTGTTTTGGAACAGCCCGCCTTCTTTTAGGTTCACTTTAGTTGTTATAAAAAGGTTGATGGGTATTTTTGTAAAACTCCCCATTCTTTATGTCAAAATATGGAAATGGCGAACAAGCTTCTCACTTAGTTCCCACTTTCGATGGGATTCTTTTGCTAGCGCATAACATGTTTCCTCTCTCTCTCTCTCTCTCTCTCAGTCATTGGAAAGAATGGAATCTTGGATATATCTTATACTTTTCTTTACATATTGTGATAATTTAACTAGTAAATTTCATATCTTTCATCTTGATTGATAGGTACTCCCAAATTCTCATTGGTTTTTTTCCTTATTCATTTGCTAATGTCTCTTAATATTTGTCGTTTATCATATTTTCCCTTTCTATATTATAGGTATATGCTGAATGTTATGAATGCCATTGCTAGTTTGCTACCCTTGTATATAGGTAAAAATAGAATTTAATATGATGAAAATATAGATAGTATTCCTCTTGAAACAGCCCGCCTCCCTCTCTCTCTCTCTCCCTGCCACTCCCTTCTCTCTCACCGCCCCTCTCTCCTCTTCTTTCTGCTGGCTGGAGCCAGTTGCTCCACTGCACCCCTCTTTGTAGAGGGTGAGAGGCAGTTGGGAGCAGGGGAGGAGAGAGGCAGTTTGCCACTAATGGGCCCCCTGGCCGGCCCATTAAACAGACCCAATAGGGTCCATAAAAGAGGCCCATTAAGGCCTCTAATTCCAGCCCACCAACTTACTAAATTTAAGCCCAATAACTTAGTTAATTATGTCCCAATAACAGCCCACTTAAATCTTTAATTTCAGGCCCATTAGCAACCCCTTAAGGACCTAGTAACCAAGCCCAGTTCTCAACTTATAGGCCCATTATAAACAGCCCATTAGGCACCTATTAAAGCCCATTAAAGGCATATTAAAACTTATCAAAGTTCTTAGCCTTCAAGCCCAATAAAAGCCCAAGAGCCCTAGGGAGAATTTTATATTTAAATGCTAGTTTTATTTCTAATTGTACTTATATCCCTATTTATTTTAGTGGGTTCTTACAGAGGAGTTACATGCCTAGTAGGTAGTATAGCGTGGGATTCAATCTCTTCTCTAAACAACGTGTTCTTGTTTTGGGAGATTGTCAAGTTGAGATTATTGGTGTTTCACTGGATCAGCCTGTACCATCCTCATTTACCTCACTTTTAGGATGACGTATTACTTCTATGATGAGAGTATCATCGAACTACTTCTTTGATGCATTGCTTTTCTAGGATTTGGGAGGATCTATGTACAATGGTTCATGGGAGATTGTTCTAGTTGACCTCTTTGTAAATGGGCTGTTTTGTGGTGGGGAATGACTCTTGCTGGCAATTGGATTTGGACATGGTAGATTATGTTGCATGGTACTCTTGGAATGTCTTGGGTGGAGAGGATTCTAAGTTTTTTCAGTTTAATTAGCATGACCATCAAATTTTGAGGAGTGGTAAACAGACTTTGTTATCTCATGTTCCATGTTGGTTAAGGCTATGACAAAAGAGAATGCACTAGTTAGGGATATGACAAAAGAAAATGCATTAAATCCATTACAATAAGCAAAAGCAATTATCATATTGCATGGAATTCTTCATGTCTCTTTCTAGCATCATGTACTCTGTTTAGATTCCTAACCATTGCAAGCTGCTGGATTGTGCCTTTTCACTTAATGTTCATCTTTTTCATTGTTTCTCCCTTCACACAGACAGGCTGAGGCGTCGCATCTCAAGTATGCAACAATTATAGTTCTTAATTCTGGTGTTTAGTTTTAAAAGTCCCATGTCACATTGTAGGCTTAAACTAGAATGCAACTGTATTTATGGTCCTCAATCTTGGTTCATAGTTTTAGCGGGTTTATATCTTTTCATATTCATTTTAAGCATAGAAATAAGGTTCAGATTAAGCATGGTAAGAAAAAACTTCAGAATTTGGGTTAGGAATTGGTCCAATGCATTTTTTTCTTTTGGTGGGGGGGGGGGGGTGTGTGTGCAGAACCCTACCGGGGAAAGAAGCGAAGGACAGACTTTCGGAGCAAATAGAGGGGCTAGATGCTCCTGAAGAAGCTGAGATGCTACATAAGGATGATAGATGACGCAGAGGGTACTCGAGGCAGAGTATGGTAACATATTGCTCAAAGAGGATTACTAGAAATGTAGATCAGAGGACATGTGGGTGAAGGTGATGAGAACACTGTCTATTTCAGAAGGTGTCTTTAGGGAGAAGGAAGGGGAATACTATTTGGAGGCTATGGGGTGGAGAACACCTGATTACCTAGGTAAAGGCAATTGAAGAACATGTGTTGTCCTTCTACGCTATGTTCTTTATGGAAGAAGATTGGTGGAGCCAGCTATGACAAGAGACCTTTCTCACATCTCTAGTGAGGATGTAAGGGATTTTTGGGACTATTCTCTGATGAAGAGGTAAGGATGTCTACTTTTGCGGCTTGCTCTAAGAGGGGACAAGTCTTCACCAAACAACTTCACTCCTTGTGGATGCGGCATGAGGGCATTGTTCTTCTGCTCTTCCGTTTTGTCATGTCAATCTGAGGCTGAACAATCCCATATTATCTGGACATAAAGGGATACTATTCTTAATTCCTTTCTCCTTACTCCATACTTTTGTTCTGTTTATTTTCTACTTGATTATTCTTCCTGGTCCAAAGAGAATGCACTAGTTAGGACATGACAAAAGAAAATGCATTAGATCTGTTACAATAAGCAAAAGCAGTTATCATGTTGCATGGAATTCTTCATCTCTCTATGTACTTTATTTAGATTCCTAACCATTGCAAGCTGCTGAATTGTGCCTTTTCACTAAAATTGTCATCTTTTTCATTGTTTCTCCGTTTACACAGACAGTCTGAGGTTACACATCAAGTATGCAACAACTATAGTTCTTAATTCCGGTGTTTAGTTTTAAAAGTCCCATGTCACATTATAGGCTTAAACTAGAAGGCAACTGTATTTATGGTCCTCAATCTTGGTACGTAGTTTTAGGGGTTTATATCTTTTCATATTCATTTTAAGCATATAAATATGGTTAGGATTAAGCATGTACGGAAAGTTATTTAAATATTAGGAATTGATGACGAATAGAGGGTGGAGTCAGCAATAGTCAGCATGGTAAGAAAAACTTTAGAATTTGGGTTAGGAATTGATCCGATGCAAAAAACTTTTTTTTTTTTTTTTTTTTTGGGGGGGGGGGGGGTGGAAGTGCAGAACACTACTGGGGAAAGAAGCAAAGGGCAGACTTTCGGAGCAGATAAGAGGGGCTAGACGCTCTTGAAGAAGCTGAGATGCTACATAAGGATGATAGATGGCGCAGAGGGTATTTAGGGCAGAGTATGGTGACATGTTGCTCAAAGAGGATTACTAGAAACATAGATCAGAGGACAGGTAGGTGAAGGTGATGAGAACATTGTTTATTTCAGAAGGTGGCTTTAGGGAGAAGGAAAGGGGAATACTATTTGGAGGCTATGCGATGGAGAACACCTGATTACCTAGGCAGAGGCAATTGAAGAACATGTTCGCCCTTCTACTCTATGTTCTTTATGGAAAAAGATTGGCAGACCCAGCTACAACAAGAAACGTTCTTTCTCATATCTCTAGTGTGGATGTAAGGGGGTTTTGGGACTATTCTCTGAAGAAGAGGTAAAGATGGCTACTTTTCCCTAAGAGGGGGCAAGCTTCAGCATCAAACAACTTCACTCCTTGTGGATGCGGCATGAGGGAATTATTCTTGTGTCTTCCTTTTTGTCACGTCAATCTGAGGCTGAACAACCCCATATTAATTTGACGTGAAGCCATAGTTATCTCTTAATTCCTGTCTCTTTACTCCATACATTTTTTCTGTTTATTTTCTACTTGATTATTCTTCTTGGTCTAAACTCCAAAGATGTTCCAGTATTTTTAATGTTCACCTATTTGCAGATACTTGCGTAATTTCTTTCTTCCTGTCATTTGAATCATATTCCTCATTTCAATGTGGAAGCAAACTGCCATTCTAGGAATGATATTCTTAGTTCCTGCCTTCTTACTCCTCACATTTCCCATTTATTCTGCACCTGGTTATTCTTCCTCGTATGAAGTTCTTCTAGTGTTTTTAATGTTCATCTGTTTACGGATGCTTGCTCAATTTCTTTCTTCCGATCGTTTAAACCATATTCTCCGTTCCATGCCGATTACATCAGCTAACTGCCACCCTCAAAGGTCCCCTGCTACACTAGCCCTCTGCATTTGCCCTAGGCATGAACATCCCATCATTTGTTTCATTAACATCCTGTGCTACTACTTTTTGGGAAAGAAAAGAAGAGAACAAACACAAAGAATAGGTTGGGGAAGGAGAACCCTAATCAACTGTCCTTGTAGGGCTGTAGGGTCAATTTCACACATGGTGCGCCGGATTGGTCCAGATCGGATCAGATCTGCCGATCCGATCGGATCTCGGCCAGTCCAATCCGGTCCCAATCCAAAAAATCCCGATCCCAGGCCGGGATCAGGCCGGGATCGGCCGATCCCTTTTTTAATGTCTTCCAACCGTGGCTAGAACAGGTTGGGGGGTTTGTTTTAAATATTAAATAGGGCATTTAGCCCATTTCTTTTTTTGTTTTAAAATGAAATAAGGGGTCATTTTGGACTCTCCTTCACCCTCTCTCACTAAAATTTCTCTCTCTAAGTTTTTTACACTCTCTCCTCTCTTTCTCTCTCTACCTTTTCCTTACTTTCTCATTCTTTTTTTATTTCTAATGAAATGGGGGTTATTTTGGACCTTCCCTTACCCTAAGTTTTTAAACTTTCTCTCTCTAAGTTTTTTCACACTCTTTCTCCTCTCTTTCTCTCTCTACATTTTCCTTACTTTCTCATTCTTTTTTTTTATTTCTAATGAAATGGGATGCTTATGTACAATACTTGCACGATTCTTATAACATAAGCCTGCAATAGTTTTTTTTTGGTATCATGTATAAAGACTTTTTTATTCAAATAATATTCTTGTATTTTTTTTATAGTTTTTTGAATTTTTTATAATGTTTCAGAATTTCTTCAAAAAAAATTCATGGATCGCCCGGCGATCCAGGACCGATCCCTGATCCCGCCTTCCTTGATTTCACAAATAACTGCTCTATCTATGTTCCATTTGCATCTATACCTGACCTAAGCTGAAACAGTAATTAAATCATTTGGCCAGGCTCATTGAACGAGAACCCCCGGTTCACAAATATACAAGTTCTGACACATTTCAATAAGATTAAACCTTTATTGCAAGAACACTCGTTAAGCTGAACCGGTGATGCAGGACAGTCCCCTCTTGACACCTTGTGGTTTCCAATTCAAGCCAATGAAAGTGTGTTTTCTTTTTTTTGAGGAAAAGGTGGATTGTACTACCAATTTTATTAACCAGTAAGCAGAGGTAGTACAATCGGGAGGTTAGGAGAGATTTCTAATCTCAAAAGAAACATAAACTGAACAGAAAACAACTGAAACATTACAATGCAAGGAATTCCCTTCTCCAAGAATTTGAAGAAATGCCCAAAATAAATCTACTCTAGGAATAAATAAAATTCAGGGCCCTAAGACAGATATTTTCTAAGTAATTGTCGGGCTGATACTACATGGCATTGGTGGGTACCAATACGGATACACGGGGATAGCAGTACGTATCAGTATTAGTACCCACCGGTACTGATACCAGTACTGCCATCCTTGGTATTACTTCCCCAAAAGGTGGCATCATTTCGATCTCCAAAGACTTCAGCAAATATCCTGAGAAAGGAGAATAAAAATGTGACTTTTAGTACATTTACGAATGAAAGTGTTATGAATTGCTTTACTGGTTAGGTGATTCAGGATTAAGTAAATAAAACTAAAGGGTAGGAGGTCTTGGGTTCAGGTTGAAGGGTAGTGTTGTTTGGACCAAGGTAGGAAGAATCGGGGATTGGGCAAGGATCGGCCCAATCCAAACCTGATCCAATCCGATCCGGGCCGATCCCATGCCGATCTAGATCGGTCCCTGTTTGACATGTTTTCTTTCTAGATAGTAAAAGAAAAAAACATGCATGCATGATTTGAAATAAATGCACAAGCATGCATTGAAGAGAGTGGGGGAAGGCTTAGGATTTTACCTTGGCTTCGTCTTACCTCCGAGATGCAGCAGTTGCAGTACAACAACGACAAGTGCAGCAGCAGCGGTAGGGTGCAGCCACGTCAGCAACAAACAACAAGAGCAGCAGCCGCTGCACTGGGGGCCTGCGGCTAAGAAAAAGAAAGAGAGAGCGAGGGGGGGCCTGCGGCTAAGAGAGAGCCAAAGAGAGCGAGGGGAAGGCCTGCGGCTGTGGAGAAAAGAAAGAGAGAGAGATGGAGGGGCTGTGGATTGAGAGAGAGAGAGAGAGGTGCGGGTAGCGAGGAAGGAGCAAGAGAGCCACCAGCTCCACCCCCCACCGGTGCCTTAATAAGATACCCACTGGTGGGTGGGGGGCAAAAAAAGGAAAAAAAAATAGAAAAAAGAAAAAAAGAAGGGAAAAAAAAAAGGAAAGAGGAGAGAGGGGAAGCCACCGCACGCCTCTCTTATCCCCTATAAAAAGGCCTCAAGGGCCATTTGCTGCAGGACAAGCCTGGACACCTACAAGCTCCCGTGAGAAGGCTCTCTTGAAGACAAAACGCTGCCCTTGTTTTTCGTGAAGAAGAAAATCTCCTTCAAAGACTTTTTTTTGTGCGTAGCACATGAAGGATTTAGTGATTTTATGACTTAATAAGATTGTAATCATGTCATTTTAACTTTGTTAATTAATTGATGGCTCGAAATGGCTATGAGCTATTGGTTCATTCTTATCAGTGGAATGGCCAAATGTTGTGTGGTTCATTTCTATTAGTGAAATGACCATAAAGTTATTGGTTCATTGTTATTGGTAGAATGACCAAATGTTGTATGATTCATTTCTATTGGTGAAATGACCATAAAGTTGTTGGTTTGCTCTTATTGGTAGCACGGTCGAACTTTTAATGGTTCATTCCTATTGGTAAAATGACCAAGATTCATGTAATATGACTTGTTCAAGAATTGAAATAAATTTTGTTAGTATTGACGTATGTTTGACTCAATTATGCATGCTAAATGTTGTCATTTTGATCTCAGTTCATTCATATTGGTTGAATGGCCGATTAAGTGGGCGGTTCCTCCATATTTGTTAAAGGGTCGTTAAGCCATTCAAGGGTTATCCTTGGTTATGTGGTTGTCCTTATGCACCATTAACCCAGTCTACTCTTTATGCCTCTCTTCAAAAAGAATTAAAAGAGGGGAGATGCTGCCCAAATCCTTAAGGATTTCTAAAAGGATGCTTAAATGATACTATCTCAATTCCTTAGTATCTTTTAAGGGGTCTCAATGAGGATCTTGCTTGAGGGCGCCTTCTCTTAAGGCCTCTTAAAGCTTATAAGTTCATATGCTTTTATGTGAACTTAAATCCTCTAAGTATCCTTTTAGGACACCTTCTAAGGGATTTCTTTAATAAATGTCTATCAAAGTGGCAAACTTTCTTTTCATATATGTCATCTTAAAGGACATTATCGGACGGTTAATCAAGGGTTGCCTATCAGTGACTGACGTAATTAACACTGACCGAGGTAAGTGGAGAGAGGTCAAATTCACGGATCCACTTGTCCGAATCCAAAACCCTAGACTCCCTTAGGGCTAATCCTAAGCTCTCAAAGTCTACACTTAAAACAAAAAAGAGGATTTTTTTTTTTAAATCAAAATCTTTTAAGTCCTTTTCAAAAGAAAAGTTTGATTTCAAAAAAAAAAAAAAAGTCTCACAGTCCCCCAATTATTTTTTATTGTTTGGGAAAAAAATTGGTCCGGTGCCAGTCCGTCCTCGGTCTGATCTTGGACCAATCCTGTCCGATCCCAATCGATCCTAGCCTAGACCGATAGGTCGGGGATTGGGGTCCAACCGGTTCGGGTCAAAAGTGATCGGATTGGCCAATCCTATCCAATCCATGCCGATCCTGCCTTCCTTGGTTTGTACTTGTATTTTTAGTAGTGGGTTTGGATAAGTGAAAGGCTATGGACTGCTGGGCTTGATAGAGGGTCTCTGTACTCCTGGCTATTCAAAAGGACTGTATACCAAACCCCTCCATTCTCATTTACTTCACATCAACATCTAGGGGTAACAAAATCCTCTATCAAGCCCAGCATTCCAAGACCTTTCACTTACCTAAACCTGTACCTGAGAACAAGTCCAGACCCATGTCAGCCTTTAATCTAAATCCCAACCTTTCACCAATTGGTCCTTTTGTTTTGTTAAGCTGCTCGAACCTGAATCAACTGACTAATGGTGATGCGGGACAGGAAGGGAAAGAGGGAAGAATGGCTCGGAGGCTGGGGTTGAAGGAGATGACGTGAGAGAGAGAGAGAGAGAGAGAGAGAGAGATGGAGAGGAAGAAGAAGATTTTCGCAGGAGGAGATAGAGGCACGCGGCATCTCACCCTCCCTTCACGGGATCCCGGGAGAAACACAAACATGCATGAGAGCAGCTCATCTCAAGCAAAAGTTTTCTAATCGATCATCATCATCATTTTCCCAAGAGAGAGTACAAGACTATAAATAGAACAAGCAACCCTAGCAACCCTTACACTAAAGGACCAAAATACCCCTTATTCAAAATAAAAGACTAAAAAAGACATAAAATCTAAAAAAATAGGAAAATACATTAATTGGGCCTCCAATGGGCCAAATAAAATAAACAATGGACTCTTGGCTCTGTTTCCTCGGCTCTTGGATCCCATCATAAAGTTTGCAATGATATTTTTTTGGTTTAAGTTTTTTTGAGGATGAGGTTGCTCCAAAGTCAGATTGAACCTTGATGCTCCCCATCTTTTCTGGATGATCCTTTTGAAACCAAGGCACCAATGAAAGTCAGATCCTTTGTATGGAAACATATCCCAGACTAGAGAGGAATCTCTTAGTCAGGTGTGAGTATGGTAATCAGTTTAGTGCCTGTGGCCCATTACTCCTCGGGTGTTGGCTGGCAGTCATTTCTGTGCTCATCAAGGGGCTTGCCCAGCGAATCCAATGTAGCCTAACATTCTTTATATGACATATTTGGCTAGGGGAGAATATAAACTTTTTTTACTGGGTCCAGGATTTTGCATTCTGAGGTGTTGTTAATCAAGATTCAGGGCAATGTTTATGGCAGGAAGAGTGCTGGATCTGTTGGATGAAGGACTTGAAGGCAATGTGCCAGTGTTTTCGCAATGCTAATAGTTTAACATTGCTGTCCTTTGTCCTCTGTGTAAGCTCTTCCCTTCGAATTGTATTTTCCATTTTTTTTTCTTCAGTAATCTGTTACCCATACTTTCTGTATGCTTCCCCCCCCCCTTCTTTCTCTCACCCCATATATATATATATATATATATATATATATGGGGGGCAGATATAATGTGCCTCAAGGTGCATCTAACTTAGATGCATCCCATCCCAAAAAAAAAATAATAATAATCACTAAAAAATTTAAAATATTCAAATACACCCCTCTAGGTTGTTTCGCACCCCATTGGATTTAATGTTCACCGACCGATTAACGAAATGTACCGTAGCTGTCCAATCAAGATCGTCGTTGTTTGGGAATCAAAACTAAAACCCTAGGGGATGGGATCAACCCTAAGGGTTATCTGACGAATTTTTTTATATTTTTTAATATTTTTAGATATTGATTTTTTATACATCCCGATCATACAGCACCTGTTGATTTTCAAGATCAGATGGTGAAAATTAAAGCCCCCAGGGATGGAATCAAATCTAAGGGGACTATATTTAAAATTTTATAATTTTTTTTAACATGGGGAGGGTGGGTTTTTGGGTGGGGGCGCATCTAACTTATTTCCTCCCCATGTTAAAATAAAAATAAAAATCGCCATAAAATTCTAAATATTCAATTACCTCTCTTGGGTAATTTTCATCTCTTGGAGCTTAAATTTCATTATCAGATCGTATCCAGATTGATTGTGGCTGTCTAATCGTGTGCTAACAAGTTGCCAAGTTGGTGATGAATACTAAAACTGCAGGAGATGGGAACAACCCTAAGGGTAATCTGACCACTTTTCTATTTTTTGACCATTTTTTCACGATTTTTTGAAATTGAGATTTACAAGTACCAGATGGACGGCTAAGATTGAGTTTCATGATCGAACTCAATCGGACAATGAAAATAAAGCTCCAAGGGATAGAAACAACCCTAAGGGGGGTAATTGAATATTTAAAGATTTATGATGAATTTTATTTATTTTTAAAATATAGGAGGGGGGTCAAAACAGCATGTGCGGTCAAACCACACACTGTAGCAAACCGCACCACAGCATTTCTGATACACACACATACATGTATATAGGGTGATGGGAAGAGAACTTTCAAAAGGAAGCAACCATTTTGCCAAGTAATTTTCATGTCCTAGGTAAGAATGGTTACGAAGACTATTAAGTGGTCTCCCCCTTCCTGGAAAAGGTCTATAATATTGATGCTTATTTTTTTTAATATGCTGTCATCTATACAGACAAAAAATCCCATTTACCCTTTATGGTAACTATGGTAAATTCTTGAAGAATTTTGTAAAGGCCTACAAAATTGAAGATTTTTTTTTGCATGTATGGTAACATAGGGTCTTTCATGCACAAGGGACCTATAAAATGTTAAACATGAGGAATCTGTGATGTTTTTCTTATTGCTGGACAAAATGTTACCGAACTGTTTGTTTTGCAGGTTTCTCTGATTGAAGAACAGAAGCAAGAAGATGCTGCAAAAGTGGACGATGAGACCAAGCCAATGGATGGTGATCCTTCTCCACGGCCGACACAAAGTGGTGGATCTGATGATAAGCCTGATGTCAATGATGTTCCAATGGAAGAAGCTCAGGTGTGAACCATCTTTCAAAGGCATGCTTAGGTATTTTCGATTTATCTTTGAGCGAAGGTATCATTGCTACTGATGCGCTGATCATGTTTTTGTGCAAATGCATCATGGCATCTCTGTATCACTAGACACTGATGCTGCAAGCCCACAAAACGGATGTGTTAGTTTAGTTATCCCTGGCTTTGTTTATTAACATGTGATTTGTGAAACATGCGACACAAGTCCTTTGTCCTTTATTGTTTAAGCTAGCTGATGCTACTCTCCGAGTCTCTGACAGTGGAAGACTTTGCCACAGCCACTAGCCATGGTTTGCAGAATCAGCTAGGATGGTTGAGCGATCTTTTAGTAGCCTGTTTGACTACCTAGTTTTATTTTCCACCTACGGAACACAGTTTCAACTGGCTAGGTGGTCAAAAATATCCTGTTAGACTGGGTTGAATCAACCTTGGTGCAGTGATATGGAGGTCATTGATTCAAAGCTGGAAACAACCTGTCTACAAAATGCAAGCGCAAGGATGTGGAAGGTTGGCCTCCCCACACCCTGCACTGACAGAAGGCTCATGGCACTGAGCTTCTCTTTTACTGGGTTGAGTCATCATTTATTGTAATCAACCATGGTTCCATACGGAGCTGCAAGCTGGGTCATGTTGGGATCAACCCCTGGCCTAACTTTAGGCATGATTATGGCTGAGGGTCAACCAGATGTTTGGACTGTAAGCAGACCCATGAACCATTCGCTCGGTCCTGAAGCCTAAGTTCGGCCATGTGGGGCCGCATTTGGTCAGGTAGGTAGACATTAGATTAAAAGAAAATGAATAAAATCGCTCAGTGGCCTAACCCAAGTTCGGAGTGAGGACTTGCTCAGTCTAAGACTCTAAACCAAACAGACAAGACTGTAAGCCAGACCAACTGATGTAATCTAGTTCGCTTGTTTGGGTTTGAGTTTTTGCAAAAAGGACCTAATTTTAAACATGTACCTCCCGTTGGTTTCTTACCTATGTCTGCTGAAATGTTGGTCCATAATTTAAGTGTAGAGTTGAGTTTCCTGTCTCTGTTTTTAGCTTTATCTATTTCTTCTATTTCCTTGAACAAGGAGCATATTCTGTTTCCTCTAATCCTGTTTCTTATTGTCAGGAGAGTAGAGAGAAAAACATTCTTTCTGTTTGAAGTTATGATTGCACTTTTTTCCAGAAAAAGAGTACTCTTCTAACTTGATCACATTAGCAGTTCAGAACATTCAAAATATTATATGTTCCACAGCCTTTCCACTTTTCCAATTTGTGCTGATGGGTTTGAGACCTTACAAAGAAAATGAATTTTAGGCTGCAAACAAGGATCAAGATGCACAACAGGAAGCAAATGAAGCTAATTTGGATCTCAGCTTGGGCTTAAAATCCCATGATGGTCAGCGTAAAGTTGACTAGCAAATGGTGGAACAGAATGAAGGTGATACTCAACGGAGGAGAGCACGTTCTGATGGGGATGCAGGGATTTGAAGCATGCAACCAATTCGGAGGGTAAAAATCAAACAATGAAGATGGAATTGCTCCTACGCTGATGGGAGTAATAGCATATTCTTTGCTTTTTCTTCTTTCATTACAAAAATTCCTTGTTGCCCCCAGTATTCTTCCTCTCTGAGGCTTGTTGTATGCTATGAAGAGGGCAATGGACACCATCATATGACAACTTACGGATTGAGTAGCCTTCTATTGATTCAACGATGAAGGTTGTGGACTCCACTTGTTCCATGTTTACAATTTGTGTTGTGATTTTATATATTTCCCTCCATTCCTGCAAATTTATGGCTGAAAAGCTCCAACGGAGGTTTAAAATGATGAATAGATGCCTTGATAGGTACTAACTTGAAATAGCTGCATTGTATTCGAACTTACTATTTGCTCAGTTATCTGAAGATTGCGTGTTAATTTATTGGAATATGTTTGAAAGTGCAGGAATCTTTTGGGTATTATTCCATCATAGCATAGTGTAATATCAGAGCATTGCATTTTCCAAATTTGTATTATTGTATACCAAGAAATTTGATATACTTGTACTATTTTGGCAGTGCAATCATAATTTTTCTAATTTAGTTAAGGTCTAATTAAGTACGATGATAAGGTTAAGGCTTTGGAAGATAATCGTAATAACATATTTGACTGTTATTTGACATAAGAGCGGTTTCTGCATTATAGTGTTTCAAAGAGTGAGAACGTTATATTCCTAACTTATCAATGGTGGCCATGAACTAAAGAAAGAAAGGACCCACTTATTTGAACAGCTAATTTTAATAACTCCACTACTAGTCTTCCACCATTGAGTTTCGAAAAACTGCAAAAGAGTAAAAGTGTAACAAAGTGTACTAAAGTTCTCAGCGACACATGCTAAATATGTCGCATATTATTGTTCTAATTTTTTGAGGTCTTGTTTGATAGTCAGTTTGCTTATTAGACATAAGTACTCTGGGATTAAATATACTAGAACAAATCTCATTTTAATTTGGTAAACTAACTCAAGCTTTACTCCAAATAAGTCATTATAAATAAATAAATACATGCATAAACTGAAAATAAGCAATTCAAACTTTTTTCTTATCTATATTATATATTAATAAGCCAAGGAAAATGGCTCTCAAATATTCACACGTGACAAAATTATAGCATTGTCTCTCTTGAAAGAGTGAGGAGTGGGATTAGTTTCTCATTCAAAGGGTCCAGTAGAAATCCCTAAGTCTAAATAAAGGCAATTACGTTTATTGGACACCGAAGTGCGCGTTCTCGCTCCAGTAACTAACTAGGAATATTGACTACTTTGGGAAGGAGTCACTAATCTATCTATTAACGACTTGTTTAGCATTGTCCTGTTTAAAGCGTGGGAAAAAATAATTGGAAATAAATGATAGGAAAAAAAAAGCCTAATTCCCACAAGGACAAAAGACTTGTGTGAGCCGAAAAAGACATTATACAATCGATAATATTAATTAATGGGAAAAATAATTGAGAGAGTAAATGAAACCAAAAAACGACTTAATAAAACCTTGTCTGAGCCCGGGTTCGAACCGGGGACCTCTAGTGTGTGAGACTAGCGTGATGACCAACTACACCACCCAGACGAGTTGATTAGGGGAAGATTTTTAATATGTACTATAAAATAATAGCATGTTTCGTATTCACACTCGGACTTTAGTGAGTGACAACTCAACCAGAAGCCATTAACCTTGCAATGCCTGCAACATATTTCGCAGGCCATCTGATCAATTCGATTGGTCACCAGCACTAAGAACGCAACTTCTTTAATAAAAAAAAGATCCAGAAGGTATGGGACAATCTTAAGGTCTATCCATATTGTCTGATATTTCATCAGATAATTAAAAAATTCAGAAAAAAAGAGGATTGCGCCCCCCCCCCCTCCCCCCCAAAAAAAGGAACTGTGTAGATCCCTTTTGCCTCCTTATGCAAATTATACATTGTCCTGAATCACGAAAAAAAATCGCATTAAAAGGTCGCTAAATTCGTACATATTTTTTTGTATTATCAAATGAGTAATCTTGCTGCATCGTCAGTGCAACGACAACTCATACTGGGGGACCACCTCGACTCGGCCTTTATTTCATCTGATCTTAGATCAAAGGGTTAAATTTTTTTTAAAACTAAGATGATACATCCATGTGACCTGTCAGATACGAGCTGCATTGGCCACAATGCAGCAAACATTACTCTTCTCAAATTAATCTTCCGGTTTGGAACTTGGGGACTTGAACAAGCCTTATCAGACCTGGCTCTTGGCAACCCACAATATTATTGGGCCAACGCAGACACGCCTCCGATAAAGGCGTCCACCGGCCCATCAGCAACTGCGGCCCACGAGGCGACACGATAAAAGCCTCCGTGCCCTGGCGCTAGGGTTTTCCACTCGCCGCTGCGCCTTCTCCAGTTCGCGCTCCAACTCCTCGCAGGCGGCTCTCCTCCTCCTCCTGCTCCGTGCGCAGATCCATCATGGCGGAGCAGGTCTGAGCGCCACGCTTTCTCCTCTCTCTCTCCTCCTCGCTCTCATGGCTGCTCCATCTCGTCTCACCTCAGTCTTCTTCTTCTCTCCTCTCCTCCCTTCCTTATCTTCTTTTTTTCCGGGTTTGTTTGCGTCTTCAAACTGGGGAGTCTGGGATCTCTTTGCAGAATGATCTGTGCATCTTGGAAATCATGTTCTTGACCGTAGTTCGTGTTTAGTTGGTTGGTTTTTGAAGGGTTTCGTGGATTTGTTGAACGATTTGATCTGATCACTGCAGGGTTGTTGTTTTCTGGGTTGTGTATTTCGCTACCGTAATAGTAGAAACTACACGGATGTATTATTTTTGTCGTAATATTTAGTCTTCCCAAATGTACAGTAGGGTAAAAAGTTATCCTTTGATTTACTCAAAAATGTTTTTTTTTTATGTTTTCTTCTTTGATGCAGACAGAGAAGGCGTTTCTGAAGCAGCAGAAGGTTTTCCTCAGGTATGTTCGACAAAAGTGTTAGATTCATCTTTGGACATTTTTTTTGGAATATTTGCTTGCTTTTGTTGGTATTTTATGCGTGGAGGAATGTTGCGTTGCTTGAAATGGTGCTGCAGCTCGAATAAGTCTGGGAAGGGGAAGAGGCCCGGCAAGGGTGGCAACCGCTACTGGAAGAGCATTGGGCTCGGCTTCAAGGTCCCCAGAGAGGCCATTGAAGGTCCACTTGATTTGTTTCTCTTGAGGATTCTTCTCTTTTTCATATACTGTATCGCCAAGTTATCTTTCTCATGGTCGCATATTTTCTATCTTTGTGTCCTGTGAAGGATCCTTGATTGTTTTGCGTGTTTTGAAAAAATGGTGGGGATTTGAGTTTTTGAGGGAGGTAAACAAAAGCTTCGTGCTTTTTCTTGTTACATTAAGTTAGCTCTCGGGTTATGTTTGGACAAATTGCTATGGACTTTCAATTCACCTTTTGATCAGTACCTTGCTAAATCTGCAGCTGGGTGAAGGCCTAATTCTAGGCATCACATAAGAAGTTTGTTTTCTTAGATTGTCCACACTTCAGATAAATATTAGTTTTCACATGTTAGTTGTCAATGTTTGCATGTTGATCAGCCATATCGGTCTTGCTTCAGCTGCTAGACTGCACATTATCTGCACTCTGTCAGCAAATATTTAATATGATAACTTCATTCTAATATGCAGTAGCTTGTTAAGCAAAAAGAATTAGAATATTTAACAAATTGATACAGTCTTTTGTTATAACTTTGTACAAATTATCTATGCCAATGTGTTCGATTGTTAAGTTTTTTGGGTGCTGTTGCTGTCATTTGATATATGCATAATTCTTCTTGTGTTTACAAAAGAAAAAATGTCAGAATTCTTTAGCTTGGTAGATTTACTTTGTTGTGTCATGTGGTTATGGCTTTCATTTGCACATTTTTTAACTCTATGGTTCTGTGGTGGCAGTTTAGTCATGGCTCAGACTTAAGTTTCTGTGTCTGAATTGTTTGGGGCTGGGGAATAATCCAGCAGAACAATGTGATGGCAGTACAGCTATCTGTTGATGCATTTGTGTTGTTTTAGTTTAGTACCCTTTCCCTTGGAAAACTCATAGATCTTGCTTTATTGATATCTTCTTTAAACCTGTGTACCCTACAGCATCACATTGCATGGATGTATTATTACGGCCTGTATCTAGTAGAATAATTGACTTAAAGGCTCGTTACTTGCTTAATGAATGTGCAGCAATTCTCATTCATGTGTGTATTGGCCTAAAGACTCGTTACTTGCTTAACAGACGTGCAGCAAGTCTCATCCATGTTTGAATACTACACCTCTGGGCTTCTCTATATCATTCATTTTGCAGTCATTAATTCAAAGCTGTTGTTCTCTGTCTCTTCCGTCTTGTGGCTTGTTTTAAGCATTTGTCGTTCATCTCATTTATAGCATAATACCATCGTAGTACTTTCTGTGTTCTTATGTTGCACGGAGAAGAACTTTAGTAAATGACTTCAAGCCTTGTTGTATCGGTTTACTGTATAAGTTAACGCCAGTGTGTTTGTTTATCCCAACTTTTGTTGATTGGCTTTGAAGGGAGTTGTAGACTAAACATATTCTGTATGTGCGTTTCTTGTTCTGTGTTTTTGGTCCACAGTTCAACTGATGCTGACTGAGATTGTCCCGACAAGCTTTTTATGATTATGAGTTTCTGCTTGACTTTTGTGCTCACTGGGTACTCCTTGATTTCTCAGGGACTTACATTGACAAGAAGTGCCCGTTTACTGGTAATGTTTCTATCAGAGGCCGCATCCTGAGCGGGATATGTCACAGTGCCAAGATGAACAGAACCATCATTGTCCGTAAGGACTACCTCCACTACATAAAGAAATACCAGAGGTAAGTTAAACTGCACTCCTTCACTCCTTTTGTCTCACTATGAGCTAAGATGTTTATGGTTATCACTCCCTTGTTGTCACAGGTATGAAAAACGGCACTCCAACATTCCGGCCCATGTTTCCCCTTGCTTCCGGGTGAAGGAAGGAGATCATGTAACCATAGGGCAGTGCAGGTACATTTACCCTCTTAGCAGCGATGACATTCCACATGGCTTTTATGCGTTTTCTTAGTTCATGTGCATGTGCACATCAACCTGTTATGTAAACCCAAGCTGAAAACATATCCTTTGAAGATAAACTTGCATTACATTATCTGTTCCTGTTGGGAAGTGCATTGCTCAGCGTCTTAACAGAGTTTGTTCTATTTTGTCAAAAAAAAAAAATTGAACCATCTCTATTGTCAGTTGTCATTGCTGATTAGAGCCTTTCATTTATACAGGCCATTGTCGAAGACTGTCAGGTTCAATGTTTTGAAGGTCACCCCAGCAGGATCAGCTGCTGGGGGCAAGAAGAAAGCCTTCGCTGCATTCTGAGGGTCTTGCTATAATAGAAAACTATTAGATGGGTTGGATGTTAAATTTTGGATGTCATTGAGGTATCTCATTTGGATGCTTTGTCTGAATCTGTTCAGTTTTCCAGGAGTGTCTCAAAACCTTTTGATTTCAGTTTTTCTTATCCGGTATTTAGTTGAGTAACAAATTAAGTATTTCTGCAATGGAACCCATTTCAGTGGGATGGGTGATTTTCTTATTGAGCTTATACCAATGGATTCGAATAGTTCAGCTTTTTGGTTATTGGATGTTGTACGTTCGATAACTAATCTCTGCCTGCCGAGTTCGCACCCCCCTTTGTTTCTCTGATTAGATAGGAATACAATCTGATAGTTTTTATAAACGGCATCAGTCTTTTGTATTTGGGTCGTTTGGTGTGTCGTAAATATTGTAAGATGTCGAAAACAGCCGCAAATTATTATTCCTTTACTTTTTTGTCCACTTGGATCCAGTTGACTCTTAAAATCTTTTTTTATAACTGATTTTGGTTCAGTTTAAAATCAACATAATATAAAAATGGTGATTTTAAAATTAGTCATTTCGAAATTGAGATTTTAAGGCATTTTGGCCTTAGATGAGTGCACATTTATTGGTAGCGTAGCTATTTCATCAAAAATTGGATGATTGAATGGGATCTCTAAGGAGTGTCATTATGTCACTTTTTTGCCACTCTTTACTACACGTGGGGCGGCATTTGGTCACATGATCAAATGATTCTCATTAAGTACATCAGTTGTACAAAAAGTTGTATCCAAAGTAACTTTATTGAGTACTGGAGTAAAATTTGTTGCACAGCTAGGATAAAAAAGAAAATCTGAAATTTTTTTTGAAGGGTCCAAATGTACAATCTGATCTTGGGTCGATCTGTAAAAAGATGAAATTTATAAATGGACTCCAAACGAACAGTATTATTTATCTTTTGAATTTTTATATTTTTTTGAGTTGTCGAATCTAAGATCGGAATGTACGATCCGTAAGCACTATAGGGTTTTTCAGAAAAAATCAAAAGGTTTTTTGTTGGTGGTGCAGGAAGCCGGGTTGTTTTGAACAAATGAGTAACGAGTTACATGAGAAATTGACAATTTAATAAAAAAAAATATTATTTTAATATTTTTTTGCTGAATGAAGAAGCTATTTGTAAAGGACATGGTAAAAATGGCTGTGGAATATGTTTTGCCAAGCTTTCCTTTCTATGCTCATTTGGAAGTGTAGTGGATAATTTATTATTAGCGTATCAATGTTTGAAATCTATGGAAAACACATAATTTTAATTAAATGCATCAAACATGCCTTGGCTTTCGTGAGAGAAGGATTTTGGACAGGATTAAAGACAAAAGACACAAAATAGAAGAGTTCATATCTCCAAAAGTTATGAAAATCCAACTTTTATATGAAAGTCAAGGAAGCGTGTAGTAAAAGATAATAAAAGGTATTAATATGTTTAAGGGTAATGTATGTTAATGATTCATAATTTATATTAACATTCAAATAAGATTTTGAATATTTATATTCATATAATTTATACTTTTTTTGAAAAGATAAAAATTAAGAGATTCTCTATATCTAAATGCAGTCGACTTGATTACAAATCAGATTTGATCATTGTTTAAATATTATCATATTGTTTCGTGTCATTGTGGTGTTATGAAGTGGCTTGGTAAGTTACTTTCTTTTTTCATGTAGTAATTTAATGTAATCTGTTCACGCACTTAGGCCCTGTCTGGATGCAGCTATAATCTATTATATTTATGGTAAACACATTTTTCAACATAATCTTAATTTGGATGATTAAAAAATAAATTTATCATAAACTCATTTGAACTTACCATAAACTCAAAGTAGTCCCATAAATGCGTTTTGCATAAACCTACTAGGAGTTGATGTACATTGAACTCTCTCTTAGATTTACTATAAATTAACTTAAATTTATAGAAAATAACCAAATATGAGTTTATAAAAATCACGTTTATGATAAATACATTTTTGACATATTATTCGTGTTTTCTTAAGTTGTATCCAAAGGCCTTAATGTAACGGTCATAATCAAAATTTTAATACTTTTTATATATTTTCCTATAAATTGTTGTATTTGCATATATATTATTGACTCACATATTGTTAAAAAAAATCTTATGAATATGTCACAAAGTTCTTTGTCTATTCTATTGAAGTTAGGGATAAACTTGCAGAGCTTTAAGTGTACATATTTAAAATATTTGAATCTTTTTTGGGTATATTCCATTGAAGTTCACAATATTTTGACACGACGGTGTATTTAAGTGAGGCTGATTTGTTAGTATGCATCAGATCGTGCTGATTTGTACATACATAATAAGTTGTTTTTTATTGAGTTTTTCTCATTTGATAAATAAATTTATACTTTTGTATCAATTAGTGAGATATGTTTCTCTTAAAGGAGACTTAAATTCATTGATATTAACAAATTAATTGGTTTGAATCTTGAATCAGTCCACCTTATATAACTCATGCTAGTCATATCAAGTCAAATCGATACTGACTCATATCTAAAAAGATACGATCTAGTATAGATCAATGATATTGTGAACCTTGCTTACCAAGGCATTCCCATGAAACTTTTGTTGTCATAGCAAATGATTTTTATGCAAAGGGCAAGTAAAGATGTCAAATGAAAAGAGTCTTAGGCCGTGTTTGACGCAGCTTCCATTTGGAAACACTTTTGTATTTTCATTTAGTTATTTTTTATGGAAATCATTAGATCTTGGAATCCATTTATATGATATTTTACTTGTCTTTTGGCTTCCAACCAAAAGCTACAAGGAGGGAGTTTCCAAGATTGAAAAAAGAAGTAAGGTTGTTATGAAAGAGTTACTTTTATAACAAATTAAAATTAATTATAACCTCTCTCTCTCAATTTATTTTATGTAAGAAGTGGAAGCTTAAAATAACTTTTAAGTATAAATTTTGCCAAACACTCCCCTAGTCACTTTGAAAGGATGATCGTCAGTGCGTCACCATAGAGATAAGCTATATGTTTTATGTCTTAAGGTTTGTTTGAAAACATAAAGCTAGAAAATCGACACTAATAAGTAATGGTTCTTGGCAACCTAACCTTATATGTAAATTAACCGGTGCCTTTGAAATGACACTTTCAAAACCCTCACGACTAATAATAGATATGAAATGCACCATACACAGTCATATATATTCTAAAATCACTCATGACCTATGTGGGCAACAAGACATTATAAAATGTCAACAAATATAAAGATTAATATTCAAAGATTTATTTACTTGCAAAAATTAATAATTAGATTCTTGAGCTTTAATTCATATTTTTCTTAGTTTCTCTTTCTTTTCTTTTTAAAATTATGTTCTCAAACATAGTCTAAGTTCATCATGATACCATTGAATATTTTCCAAAAACATGAGATTCTCCCTGTGATATTTAATGCATGTTCAAACCCATTAGCCTTCCCGATGGATGAATAATTTCATTTCTTCCATGTATTAAACCTATGATAAATTGACTTACTTCTCAAAAATAGATACCCACGGGATGAAGGAAAACCCTCTTTCAGGGGCTCATAGTTCAAAGAATCCATTAGGCTCAACTCCTATCCACTTATATAAGCAATGAGAATAATTTGTTGCATCATCAGGGACAATTACGTCATCTGGTAGTGTAACCAAGTTAAAAAGGAAAAAGATTACATTTTTTTGAAACCTTCCATAGTACTTGATCTGATCATATAATCCAATATCAGATCGGATTAGTCAAAAAAGTAAAAAATTAAAAATCGACCTCAAATAACCAGTAAAAAACAGTACCTCTAACTATGCAGCAAGTTATTCTCATAACTGCTATGTCCGTTGCACTTCCACAGCAAGGCAGTGTAGTGAGTATAATTATTATTTTTTGATGAGAGCCGACATACTCTGCATGTTTCCATAAGTAGATTCGAGATAATGGATAGGAACACTTAAAAAATTTTGGAAATTAAAAAGGTATGTTAAAAGATATTTTTTACTACTTCATTATTTTTTTTTTCTTGAATTTTAGCGCAGAATGTACGGCAGAAGTGTAATTAGGATTGAGGCAGTCTCCACCAATTTAAGGTCCTACGTACTGCTTCGGCGGTGGTTTGATCTCCTTCTCTGGGCGGAGCAAAACACGAACGGATGCAGACCGCCCTCCGTCTCCTCCGGCCGCGCCGCCTCCGCGCCGCCCACAGCTTCTCGTCGCGGTCGTTCGACCCGCCTCCCGTCCCTCGCCATCGCCGCGTCGTGGTTACTGGTGAGTGGAACGATCCGCTTCTCTTCTTCTCCCCTTCCGCGGCGTCCGCGTCGCGATTGGTCGTTCGGGCCTGACACGGGTGGTGGTATGCTCTCCAATTAGGTCTTGGTCTGGTGACCCCGCTCGGCTGCGGGGCGGAGACGGTGTGGAGCCGCCTGGTGGATGGGCGGTGCGGCCTCCGGGCGCTTTCGCCCGCGGACCTGAAGATGGGCGGCGCCGATGAGAAGACGGTGATGCACACGTACGACCAGCTGGCGTCTAAGGTGGCGGCCGTGGTGCCTTGCGGCAGGGAGGAAGGGGAGTTCGACGAGGAACTCTGGATCCGATCTCAGGTGAGGAGAAATGGGTCGCGAGTCCGAGTGGTCTTCTTCTTCTTTCTTCTTTTTAAACCGCTCTGCGTGGCGTTGAGCCGTAAACGCTGTGCATTTCCCTTCGCTTTTATTTGTCTACATGCACTAAAATTACGGTAAAAAATAATATATGTAACGCCCTGTTTGGATAAGCAGTTAACGAGTTTTCCACCATAACTTCAGTTTGAATGATAAAAAACAGGTTAACTATAAACTCAAAACAGCCCCATAAATGCGTTTTCCATAAACCTACTAGAAGTTGGTTGGAGTCTGTCTTAGATTTACTATGAGCTCACTAAAGTTTATGCAAAACAACCAAACATGAGTTTAGAGAAAACAAAATGACAAACAAACATATAACAAGTCATTAGAATGTCTTCATTGAAGGCATTCTAACACCTCATCATGGCACAAAGCCATGACGGTGATCATATCTAATAGGTCCTTGTGCACGATGAAGTTGTTAGAATGTCTTCTTTGGAGCCGAACTGATTGCCATAGAGAGCCATACCCTAAGCCCGAGCTTAAGAGTAAATGAGAAAAAGAAGAGTGTGAAAGAGAGAGTTAGGGAGAGAAAGAGGGTAGTTAGAGAGAGAGAGAGAGAGGAGTGAGAATGTGTTGGGATGAGGGTGTGAATGGCCACATGGGGGCTACTTATATCCCCCTAGCCATCCCCAACCCCCAATTAGCCATTGGAGGCCTTCTCCAGTGGCTAGTTTGACTAGCCATTGGGCCGCCAATGGCTAATTGGGATTGGCCAGATCATCCAATCTAGGGGCCGATCCAACCCCGGATCGGCCAATCCAGCTGATCCGGCTTTGGATCGGCAAGGGCTGGACCGGGATCAGATCAGTCACCATGGGGTAGAGGGATCATCCCATATTTGTAGGTGAGGATTTTGTGTGTGGATTCGATAGAGTGGTCTTTAAACCTAAGGTCTATTGACACCCTAGCTCTGCTAACTCTCTTTTCTCATTTTGGTAGTATTAGTCCGATATCGGAGATGGGAAAATTTTGTTGGTTATATACGAGGGACTTGGATCCATAATATGTGAGATGCCTTTTTTGGGACAAAACCGTGCATACTTGGCCTCAAGCAAAGTAGTTACATATCACCTTATCCCTTAGACACAATGGTGGCGTTACTTATTGCCATCCCACAGGAAGCTTTTTCTTCTTGCCTGGCTTGTGATTGAGTCACGGCATTTTGATTTTAAGAAGGAATGGTTTTGGAGTTTGAAGAATATAATATTTTGCTCAATATTTAGATTGTCTTTTGGATGATAAAATTCTTGAAGAACTAAGAGAAATTAAGAAATTATGTGTTGCTGATTAGAATTTAGGTGGCTAAAATGTCTGTATATTACAAACAATTAGGTAGGATGTACTAAGACAAGGGGCTATGGATTTGGGATGATGATAAAAGAAATTAATGTTTCTCAGTGCCTAATTAGATAAATGGATTATACAAGTGCGTTCCAAAATACTGCCCTGAAAACTTGCACAGGAATCAGGGGAAAAGGAGAAAAGACATGGAGGACAAAGAATAGCAAACTAGGTGATCTCACCTAGGAGTTCATACAGGTTACATGAAGCTGCTTTTTGTGTAATTCAACCCCCAACGTTTTTTTTCCAGCAGATTCAAGAAAACAATGATTTTCTTCATTGCTATGCAATGCTCAAATTCATCCATTTTCTATGTTTCATTCATCATATTAGAACCAAGGGTCGCCGTATCGCTTATCCATATCAGATCATATCTTCCTAGATACGGTACAATACCGATCCGACTTGGGCTGACTTGGTCCGACTCGCACGAGTTGCACGGGTCCAGCTGATGGCTCGAAATTATGTGTCGTTAAGTATATTCGAACATCAATCTTAAAATTCTAATTTCCACATATAATTATTTGAAAAAATAGCAAGTTGTGAGATTGGGTCGAATCCACATGAAAATAGATTTTTAAAGTTGAAAACCTTGAGTTTTTAGAGGAAAAATAGAGAAGAAAGAAGAGGGAGCATGATGATTTGATTTGTTAAGAATTGAAATTAATCGGACTTACTATGAACTCACAAAAGGAGCACCCCTAAACGAGCATAATCAGACCATCTACTGAACTAAGACTACCTCTAAAACACTAATTAAAAGTAGAATATAAAATTTGAGTAGTGTCAACAGAAGAAAAAATAAAAGTTGTAGAACAAAAAGATGGAGAAAAGATAACTATTTTCAAAGGAGCCACTGCCATTCATTATCAGAACAATATGAAATTTTACGGAGACATTGAAAATCAAAAATTAACATAACTTTCATAAGAAAACTTTTACAGAAAATATTCAAAATACAGTGTAACATGGAGAACTCAAAACCTAGAGAGAGAAACAGTGGAGAGAGAAAACTGATGTTTGCAACTGTCGTAACCCTTCGCGCGGATTCTTGGTAGCCTTGGACTCCTTCCAATGGTCAGTTGTAGTGCCTCGAGTCCACCTCTTGCACTAATAGCCGCTGGTTTGAGAGAGATGGAGAGAGAGAGAGAGAGAGCGAAGGAGAGAGAGAGAGAGAACAAAAGTTAGAGAGAGAGGGGGCTGCTACAGTACCTGCGGGTACTGTAACAAAGAGAGGGAGAAAGTGGGAGAGAAATTGAGAAAGAGAATTTCCAAAAAATTAAGCTCCTTTTTTCCTCCCCCCTCCCATGATTTTATAGAAGAGAATTCTTAATTCAAATTTTGAATTTCAAATCCTCTAATAAATGGACCCTTAATTGCTCGCATTAAGCTCCCCCTTGATTAGAGGATTTTGCATGAATGTACATTTGAAATTTAAATTTAGAGAGGGATATTTCAAATTTTGAATTTTGAATTGAAGAATAAATGTTATTTTCGAGATTTTGAAATTTTAAAATTCAAATTTAAAAAGTATTATTTTTGAAATTTGAATTCTGAAATTCTCTCTTCTCTCTCTTAGTTGGCTTGTGGTTCCCTTTTTAAGACAAAAAAATACAATCTTGTTCCTTCCAGGATTCGAACCTTGGTTACTTCCTTGAAATCCAAGTAGTCCAACCACTATGACATCTGCTTGTTCATGTCCTGCATTCACATAAAATAACAGTTAAGTTCATGCGGCAATCAATAAATCATCCAAATGCACATTAAATGATTGTCGAGAAAGTCTTATTTGAGAATGAAATTGCTATCCTTATTCAATCCATGGAATGATGATATTTGAAATTCGAATTTTACAGAATTGATATGTTTGAAAGCATAATTGATTTATCTATCATTTCATGTGATTTTGTTCATTAAATTGATAGCAAAGTGTGTAAGTTTCATCTGTTATTTATGTAAAATTGTGAACTTATCACATCCCCCAACTTAATCATTGTTAGTCCTTTAGTAATACAATCATTTGAAAAATTAGGACTATCATGATTAGTAAAAAGAATCACACTTCATTTTAAAGGATATCTATTGCAAATGGTAGGTAATTTGAATTCAAGTTTTCGTTCTCCCGCCCACTATACTTAAAATCAGGACAGGTGATTGTGCATATCATTTGAGGTGCTTGGAGTTCATTTCTATCATGTTTGGTATATCGTTGTCTTTACTGACTCTTAGAGTAGAATTACTCAGGGGAGAGAACAGAAAAAGAGATCTCCAGATTAGTTGGCTAGTTTCGCTTTTCGATTTTTGTCCCAACTTAAAACTTTTTAGGATTTGGTCTTATTTTTTTGTAAAGGACTTTAGCGCGATTGTTTTGTGCTTTGAGAGTGCATATTTTTTACCACCCTCTTTATTTTTTTGTCTGAGGGGAGGTGCGTACTTTTTGCCACCGTCCTTCCTTTGACTCTTTTGAAGCATATTTATTTGATTTTCACGCTTCTGATTGTCCTTTTTCGAAGTGACCGCCTCCTTAAAGTGTTAAGTGGTTTGATCTCCTATTACGAATCCTAACTTTCCGTTTGTTTGACTTAAAAATAAAAACAGAATGGGTAATTCTACACTTCGGGTCAACTCCAGCAACTCTACACTTTTAGGATCTTCCACTCTTTCCAAGTTACCGTGTGTGTGTGAAAATCATCCCGTCGTGATTCTTTGTAGAGAAGGGGGTTAATTCAAACTTTTAGTCAACTTCTTAACTCAATTTTGATCAAGATTCCCTAAATGAATTATGATAGATAAGAATTTCTGTTGGAGTGTGAAAATGAAGCATTTTTTTTTTTTGAAAATTTATGTGAAAAATGAAAAAATTTCAAAAATTTTGTTCATTTTAAACGATTTTATTCAATATGCACTATGATTCTTCTCCCAACTTGAATGTCCTCAGTCGCATAGAAATGCACAAAAATTATTTAATATGGAATTCATGATGAGGAGAGATACAACCTGAGGTGTGACGAGACTTCTCTCTGTTCTCCGAGATGGATTTTCTGAGTTTTATAAAAAGAAAAGAAAAAGAGAATAATCAGAATAAAAATGAAAAGATTGGGTTGCCTCCCAATAAGCGCTAAGTTTAACGTTTTCAGCCAGACGCTTGTGAGTTCTCATCAACCCGGGTCAATTGATTTGTTGGTATCATTTTGTGTGCCCTGCTCAGATATTCTCAGAGCCATACTTTTCCTACTCATGAAGTGATGATTTGTCTGATTTGACCATTTGATTACCTCATTCACGCCTACTTCACTTAGACCTTGGTTCATGTGTAATTCTCCTCTCGACTTAGCATGTCTCACCATATGAATGTCGTGCATGCGATCAGAGTCATCAGACTGTAAGTAATTGTGCTCAAATTCAGGAGGAGATATAGGAGATGGCAGTGTTGGCCTAGGGTGCAACTTTGGTACAGGTTCAATGATAGGCCAAAGACTAAGCGAGTAAGGCAAATTGTGAAGTAAATCAATGTCCTTCGTGTAGGATAAAGACTGTTCAAACTCCAAATTCTCTGAATCCGGACTATCATCTACCATATTATCCATGGCATGCACTGTATAACAACCCTCATTCCGATCCAAGTACTTAGGAGCTTGAAAAATATTGATTCCAATCTGCCGGTCCCCAAAAGATATGCCCATCTTACCTGTCGCACAATTGATATTTGCCTTTGCTGTAACTAAGAATGGATGTCCTAGAATGATTGGAGTGTGATTCAAATCTGAGGATGGGGCCATATCCAAGATAAGGAAGTCCACAGGGAAGTAGCAATCTTCGATTTGGACAACTACATCCTCAATGAGTCCTCGTGACACTTTAATTGATCGATCTGTCAGTTGGAGAATAATAGAGGTAGCCTTCAGTTCTCCAAGATCTAGTTGTTCATAGGCAGAAGTGGGCAAAAGGTTTACACTAGCCCCAAGATCAAGAAGTGCCTTGTCAAATGTGATTCCTTCAATAACACAAGAGATAAGTAGAGCCCCAGGATCTTTCATCTTTTTGGGCAATTGGTTAAGCAAAATGACACTCACTTCTTCAGACAAAAAGACCTTCTTATGATTTGTTTTGGGCTCTCTTTTATGAGTACAAAGTTCTTTTAAAAATTTGGCATAGGCCGACACATGTTGGATTGCATCAACCAATGGTATATTAATGTGGACTTGTTTAAATAAGTCTATTAACTGTTCATTTTTTGCTTGGATTTGATGCTTTCTTTTATCTTTGTCATTCTCTAAAGTTTGTGAAAAAGGGATTTTTGGTTTATAATTCTCAGGACATTCCTCTATTTTTCCTTTTCCTTGACTGATATTGAGTTGTTCATTCTCATCTTCATCATCTTCTTCTTCATTCTGTTCAGGATTGGACTGACTAGATCCTTGATTTGGATAAGGATCCGACAAGACTTTACCACTTCTTAAGGCCAAAATTGCTTTCGCATTTTCTAACTGTGGGCCTCTTGGTGGATTTGAGCCCATTTGAGGTTGGGCTTGAGGATTAGGTAGGATTGGTTGATGTTGGAAATCCGGAGGATAGTTTCGCGGGTTTGCAATGGGTTGACTTGGTAATGGGCCAACTTCCCTCCTCATTGTTGTATCAGCCATTTGACCCAATTGGACTTCTAATTTCGAAATAGATTGTTGTTGAGAGATGACCAATTGATGCAATTGTTATTGTTGTTGTTGTTGATTCATGAGTAATTGTTGCAACATATTGAATTTGTCATCATTTTGATTTGATGGCTGATGTTGTGGGATTTGATATGGAGGTTGAGAGAACATATTCTGATTGTTATTAGGCTGAGAATAAGGAGCTTGAGCTTGGGATTGAGTAGGTTGGCCTTTATTGAAAGATTGATTTGGATAGTAATTCTGTTGATGGGCCCTATTCTGAAAATTTTGTGTTTGTGGGTTTGGAGCTTGGGCTTGTTGAGATTTCCATGAAAAATTAGGATGATTCTTCCAGCCAGGGTTGTAGGTGTTAGAATATGGATCATGATTGGACTTTGAATAACCCTGGGCTACTTGGACTTGTTTTTGGATGAACGGTGGCAATTGGGCCGCCGTAGGACACTCACTGACATGGTGAGTTAGGCTGGCACAAAGACTACAAGCTTCTTGATAAGATGGAGAAGATTCTGAGTAAGGTCTTGATTGTGCATGGATATTAGATCCTTGGTTATTCGAAGCTAGGACTTGGTCTAGCTTTTGAGCCATAAGATCCATTTTGCTCATTTGTTGGGCCAGAAGGTCCACCTTATCCAACTTTTGAACCAAGGCATTGATATCCATCTTAGGTTCAAATTCTCTTCTATTTCTTATTTCATAGATTCCAGTCCGTTTTGATGTTCCCACAGATCTTTCATATGATGAAAGTGAGGTATGATTTATTGAATTTTCACTTAGTATTTCAAACAGATCATATGCTTCTTCCTCACTTTTACTCATGAATGCTCCTCCACAAGATGCATCCACCATTTGCCTATATTGTGCATCCAAACCTTCATAAAATGCCTGCACAATTTGACATCTAGACAATCCATAGTGTGGACATTTTCTCAACAATTCCTTCAATCGTTCCCAAGATTCATGGATTTGTTCTCCTGGTAATTGTGAGAATCCAATTATAGTCCTTCTCATTGTATTTGTTCTCCAAATATGATAGAATTTTTTCAAGAATTCTTGTTGCATTTCGGGCCAAGTCCTAATGGGCTTCCCTATCGTTCCAAGCCAATATTTGGCTTTGTCCTTAAGTGAGAAAGAGAATATGGTAAGTCGAAGGGCATCTTCCGTGAAATCTTGAATTTTCACAGTTGAACAAATCTCAAAGAATTCATCCAAATGTTTATATGAATCTTCATTGGTATTCCTATAAAAAGATGAGAGCATTTGGATAGTGCTTGGCTTGATCTCATAATGGCTAGCATGGATATTAGACAATTGTATACAAGATGAAGGATTATAATCTTGGGGTCACTTTGATTGGAGAATAGGAGAAGAATAAGGAAGAATAAAGGGATAATAAGCTTAATTTAGCTTTGACAAGCGGAATGGCTTATACCGGTGTAGAATAGCTTATTCGGAGAATAAGGAGAATAAGCAATTCGACCCTAGACCCAAGAATTGCTTATTCTTCTTATTCCGTCAGTGGGTCCCACAGAATTATCAAAGCTAAACACCCCTTATTCTAGTATACGCTATTCCGGATAAATAATTCCAGAGTAACCTATTCTGCAATCAAATTGAGGCTTGAGGAATGAAGTATTCCTTCATTTGTTTAGACATTTGTTGATTATTTCTAGCCATTTGATGTTGAATATTGGTTTGGTGATGTAAGTATCTCTCAATTTCTTAAATGGATTTGATAATATATGGCTTTTGAGATCTTCTACCTAGCATACACTAGACCAAGATGAGATGAGAGTGGTTGTTTTTGTTATTTTTATTTTTATATATTTTTTATGTTTAGTGATGCAAAGACAAACAAGTTAACAACAAATTCATAATGACTTCAGTGTATCCTAGACTTAAGGATGAGATTTCTCACAAAATGGCTAGAATTCACTATGAATCACTCCTACAATAGATCAATCGGCCAGGTAAGAGGTGGGATAGTGGGAGGCTCCCCCTACTTTTGTAGGGACCTAATTAAATATCCACTTATCCACTTAGGCGTTTGCTTTTGTAACCTCTAGTCTAGACACCGTTGTCTAAAGTAGAAATGAATTCATAGCTCGGTCCAATCATAGTGTGAACCCTAGTTGCAATTGCTATTTAATTTTTATTGGGCTTGGGACAATGCACGATGGAGTGTTTGTGGTTTGTGGGCCAAGGAAGGGTGATGAAATCCCCACCTTATCTTGTTATGAAGATGCCCTTAAATTATTTTATCAATGAGATGTTCACCACAATTCAATCAAGTTTGTTTTGTGCAATAATAAAATGTCAATGCATGAACATGTTATTTGCACAATTTGGAAAGACTCACCTTGCTTCCCGCACTCTTCAACATGAATCAAATGACAAAAATTGAAAACTAATGCACTATTAAATGATGTATGTCCTAAAACATGGTGATTTGGTTTTTAATCTTAAAATGTATTTTTTTATTTTTGTTTTTCTGATTTTTTATTTTATTTAATGAGGTCTATATCTATTCTAAGCAAATATGAAAATAAAATAAAAATATTAAAGAAATTAGAACAAACTTACCAAGTTGAGTTTTCCTTTTGTCTTTTTTTTTTAATTCCTGCAAAAAGAAAAAATAAATGTGAGTATTGATTTATACAAATGGATCCAAAATAATCAAAATTAAAATTCTAAATCTCTGGCAACGGGGCCAAAAATTGATGGCTCGAAATTATGTGTCGTTAAGCATATTCGAACATCAATCTTAAAATTCTAATTTCTACATATAATTATTTGAAAAAATAGCAAGTGGTGAGATTGGGTCGAATCCATAGGAAAATAGATTTTTAAAGTTGAAAACCTTGAGTTTTTAGAGGAAAAATAGAGAAGAAAGAAGAGGGAGCATGATGATTTGATTTGTTAAGAATTGAAATTAACCGGACTTACTATGAACTCACAAAAGGAGCACCCCTAAACGAGTATAATCAGACCATCTACTGAACTAAGACTACCTCTAAAACACTAATTAAAAGTAGAATATAAAATTTGAGTAGTGTCAACAGAAGAAAAAATAAAAGTTGTAGAACAAAAAGATGGAGAAAAGATAACTATTTTCAAAGGAGCCACTGTCATTCATTATCAGAACAATATGAAATTTTACGGAGACATTGAAAATCAAAAATTAACATAACTTTCATAAGAAAACTTTTACAGAAAATATTCAAAATACAGTGTAACATGGAGAACTCAAAACCTAGAGAGAGAAACAGTGGAGAGAGAAAACTGATGTTTGTAACCGTCGTAACCCTGCGCGCGGATCCTTGGTAGCCTTGGACTCCTTCCAATGGTCAGTTGTAGTGCCTCGAGTCCACCTCTTGCACTAATAGCCGCTGGTTTGAGAGAGATGGAGAGAGAGAGAGAGAGCGAAAGAGAGAGAGAGAGAGAACAAAAGCTAGAGAGAGAGGGGGCTGCTACAGTACCTGCGGGTACTGTAGCAAAGAGAGGGAGAAAGTGGGAGAGAAATTGAGAAAGAGAATTTCCAAAAAATCAAGCTCCATTTTTCCTCCCCCTCCCATGGTTTTATAGAAGAGAATTCTTAATTCAAATTTTGAATTTCAAATCCTCTAATAAATGGGCCCTTAATTGCTCGCATTAAGCTCCCCCTTGATTAGAGGATTCTGCATGAATGTACATTTGAAATTTAAATTTAGAGAGGGATATTTCAAATTTTGAATTTTGAATTGAAGAATAAATGTTATTTTCGAGATTTTGAAATTTTAAAATTCAAATTTAAAAAGTATTATTTTTGAAATTTGAATTCTGAAATTCTCTCTTCTCTCTCTTAGTTGGCTTGTGGTTCCCTTTTTAAGACAAAAAAATACAATCTTGTTCCTTCCAGGATTCGAACCTTGGTTACTTCCTTGAAATCCAAGTAGTCTAACCACTATGCCATCTGCTTGTTCATGTCCTGCATTCACATAAAATAACAGTTAAGTTCATGCGGCAATCAATAAATCATCCAAATGCACATTAAATGATTGTCGAGAAAGTCTTATTTGAGAATGAAATTGCTATCCTTATTCAATCCATGGAGTGATGATATTTGAAATTCGAATTTTACAGAATTGATATATTTGAAAGCATAATTGATTTATCTATCATTTCATGTGATTTTGTTCATTAAATTGATAGCAAAGTGTGTAAGTTTCATCTGTTATTTATGTAAAATTGTGAACTTATCACCAGCCAATGAGTTTGTTAAAATCAATGAGTTGTTTGTTAAAATTAATGAGTTTAAATCACATTTTAGAGAAATATATCCTATTAATTGATATAAAAAGTATAATTTTACTTATCAAATAGAAAAAAACTCAACTCAAAACATTCCATTAAGCATGTATGAGTCGGCACGGTTCGGTCCGACTCGGTGTGTATCAACGGATCGGGTTGGCTCAGATATGAGTCGGCCCGATCCGGTACGATATGGCAAGCCATGATTAGAACATTCAATCAATGTGCACATTGGGAATGGTAAATTGGTAATGCCTTGTACACATGGAATGGCTCCAGAAAATGACTTCTAAATTTACCCAGTTAATCCCAATATCCCATCATTTTCTTCTCGTCCAGTGCAAGATCTTCTGAATACCTCTGTAGGTTGTTTTAGTTAGAATTTTAATGGATGGGCACAGATTCACAGAATACCCATGTCCCAGATTATGTTTCATAAAATGCCTTGCTGGTGATCAATGGAGCACCAAAATGCTGCAACAGTATGGTGATGATGGTGCGCAGCAGATCAGGTGGCAAACTATACTGATAAAAAACCATTGCTTACTTAAAAATGCTGCAGTTACATAAAGTTTGCTAAAGTGAGAGTTCAACAGGTTTTGCTATCTTTTTCTGTTTTATTATCTTGATAAAACAGATGTTGTAATCCTTTATCATGGGGGTTTCTATATTGCTGTGATCCCTTATCTGTGGGTTTGTTTTCTGTGGTGCTTTCTATGAGGTCTCTTATGGCCTGATGTAAGGGCTGTGTTCTGTGATGTATTTGTAACTTTTCTTTCTATTATCTTTTGGTCACAAAAAAAGTTAGTGTTCAAAAAACAACCCCCCCCCCCTCCCAAAAAAACACACACACACCAAAAAAAGGAAACAGGAAGAAGAAGAAAAACACCGTCCTTGAGATTGTATTTGAGCAGCAACTCACCAATTATGCGGTTTCTATGTTGCATGTTGCACTAGAGTAGAGTGTCAGTGATTTCTTTTTCTTGTTACAGCTGCTTGTGTATTCACTATTTTATTGCCAGGATCATAGATCTATAGCAAGATTTATAGCATATGCACTATGTGCAACAGATGAAGCTCTTAGAGATGCAGACTGGGTACCAAGGGATTTGGAAAAGAAAGAAAGCACGGTATCTAATTGTTTCCTTCATCATTGTTGCAACTTGAGTTGTTATTTTCCATTTGTCATTAACCCAATTCTATGTCTGCCAGGGTGTATCAATTGGAGCTGGTATTGGAAGCATCTGCGATATTGCAGATGCAGGACACATGGTTTATGAGAAGGTTCCAATTTTATATCTCCCTACATATGTCAAATTTGCTATACTTTGTTTTCATGTTCTAATACCGGACAAACTTTTAACTGTGTCAGATTGACTGATTCTCATCCTACTGAATACAGAAGTTGCGTCAACTTAGCCCATTTTTTGTCCCAAGAATATTGGTTAACATGGCTTCAGGGCACGTGAGCATGAAATATGGTTTCAAGGTGCGTAAACCATTTTCAGTACTCGCTAAGTGCTTCCAAATTATTATTCTTTGATAATAATAATTCACTGATGTACCATCCACTCCCCTAAAAAAAAAGGTATTCATTGACATTTTTTAATATAACTTTGAAATGCTGGGTGGACCGATCCAGAGCTAATATAGGCACGGGCGGCTTATGAGTGCCTAGTATGTAATTGAACAGTTTTTTCCAACACTTACCCACATGATGAACCTAGGTGAAGTTGTATGGCAAAGCGATTCCTGAAACTGCGAGGTCAAATGAGGGATGCCCAATAAATGGAACAGCTCTGATGCCACATTTTTGAGCCGAATTGTCATCCTAAAACTTAGTCTGTAGGTGGAGAGGTCCAGAACCAATATAGATACAGAGGGTTTCATGAATATCCTGTGTGAGACTGAAGAACTTTTATTAACAAAGATGATGAGATGTGAAAGTCTTTATCCTGCTGTGGCATTGCTGGATTTTTTTACTGTAGGTTAAGTCTGTGACAAACTACACCATAGGAGTGAGGAAAACAGTGTTACAGGTGGCAGATCTTTCTACGTATTTGTGGTCATCCCTCTTGGATAAATATCTCTGAATTAAGGACTGGAACCATATGATCGAAGAGGCATAGATAATCTTCTCAAATGGAAGACAAGGTCCTCTATATTCGGAGGTGAAATCATACTTCCTAAAGCAGTCCCTACTCCCTACTAGTTTTAAGTTTCCATATGTGTCTAAAAATCCTTGTAAATCAGCGAACTGAACAGAGGCCTTTTTTTCTGATAGCTCTGTGGTTTTTTTTTTTCTTTTTTTCTTTTTGGGTGAACTGAGATCCCCGGGGTGGGGGGGGGGGGGGGGGTGTTGGCGCTGGATATCAGTTTGACTGAAGGGTAGAATGAGGCCTCTGTGTGCGAATGGTTATGGAGGTATGACTAGTGGAACCTTTCTGGTCTGGATGCGACAATGACCTGTGTAATTCACTATGCCTCATTTTGACAGCAGAATCCAGCGGAATAAGGCCTCCTTATTCTCGGAATACGTCAAATTCCAGTTTGATAGGAGGGATTTGGTATTTCGGCCAAGAATGGCTTATTCCTAGAATTAGGTGAATAAGCAATTTCACCCTACACCCAAGAACTTGGTATTCTTCCTTGGATTCTGCCCCACTATCAAATTGAAATACTCCTTATTCTGGAATAAGCAATCCGGAATAACTCATCCTATCGTAACCCGTTCTGCTATCAAAGCGAAGCTATATGTGTTGGTCATGTGTACATCAGGAAGGAATGGGTTCAAGCACACCTGGAAGAAAATAATGAATTAGTAGTGTACACAATGCAGAAAGCATCTTCTGGACTATGTACATGGTTGTGCTATAAAATGCTGAAGAAGTGTGGAAGCTAATTCTGGTTGAGACAGGCGGAAATGGAAGTTTCTTTCTACTTTGGCTTTCGGGATTTTTCTTTTTTCTTTTTTGGGGGTGGGGGGGTGGGGGGAGGAGAGTAGGTATGATGTCGCACGTTTTGGCTTGGGGAGTAGGTATGATGCCACAAGTTTTGGCTTTCTAAAGCTCCAGCTTGCTGTTCTGATATTACTAATAGCTACTGAACTGTGGAAATTTCTTTCTAGCACAAGGAACTTGCAAACCTTGTGGTCTCATTTTGAGAAAGTAAGCTGCTTACTCCTGGAATGATGCACCACTGATCAGTTTTAGAGATCCTTTCTATGTGAAACTGGGGTTTCAAGGTTCCATTACCATTCGATAAACAATCTTATTTTAAGAGCAGGCCAGGTTGCTGGACAAGATGACATGAAAAATTTCTTTGCGTGCTATGGGGTTGTGTTACTTGCCTACATGCCTATGTAGGGGTCCATAGCCTTTCAAGGAGAAGTTGGTGTAATTAATTATGTTTTGAGCAATACTGTGCACTGTGAACTTTATCCTGTTGTTTTGACACATGCACAGCTTAGCATTTTCTTTTAATGAAAGTGGAAAGTGTGAAGTTTGTCTTTATTAGGAGTGGGACTGCAGCAAATTGATCCTCAAAATGTGTTGTAGATCCATTTTCTGGGTATACAGGTGAGAAGGGATAGTTGGCAGTGGAATTTTTTCTTTGCCTGTGCAGGGTACAGAATTTTCGTGGTTGGATGGTATAAGCTTAACTTGCATTCTATTGTCAAGAGTGATAAATTTTGGTTATTAGCCTGGTTTCTTCTATGTAGTTCTTTCTACTCTTATTGAGACACTGGCCCCTCTGCATTAGGACAACCAATAAATTATGCTTGCAAGATATATTACAGCCGTTTTTAACGAATTTTCAGTCACCTCTTGATGAATTATTTATCTTCCTGTATGCAGGGGCCAATCCATTCCGCAGTGACTGCATGTGCTACTGGTGCACATTCAATCGGGGATGCAACACGAATGATTCAGTTTGGAGATGCGGATGTCATGGTAGCTGGGGGAACCGAATCTACCATTGATGCTCTCTCAGTAGCTGGGTTTTGTCGGTGTGTATCACCAATTCCCAGTCACCTTTTTCCAGACACATGTGTGCCTTCCTGTGTTTCTAAGTGCTTTATATAATGTCTCAAACCTTTCTGGTGCTACCATGCCATTTGAGATGTTTGTTTGGAATGTTTGGTGGGAAGTACAAACTGCACTAGACTTTGGGGCACTACATTTTCCTGTAGAAGGAAAATACTTTTACTAGTAACTGACATATTAACTTCACTTGCACTGTTAAAAATATCAGGTAATCTCTTGATTTTAGAAGGTCTATCTTACCTGGCTGACGTGTTGGCTTTGGCGGTTGTGCTAGCTTAGCAAATTTACTTACATGCTTTTTAACATCTAAGTTTATGTATTCTTTTGATGATATATTTTTTTGCAATCCTATATTTCTGCTTCTGTTTGTATTACAGGTGTAGAGCATTGAGTACAAAATATAATTTTCTCCCTCATGTATCTTCTCGACCATTTGACTGTGGCAGAGATGGATTTGTGTATGTATATTTCTAATGTTCCTTTTATGCCTTGTGCTTTAGCTTTTTCATATGATTTTGTACTTAATACATCTCATCTGAGATAATACATGGTTTATTTACAGGATAGGTGAAGGTGCAGGTGTCATGGTGTTGGAGGTTAGTATCAAACTATCTCATATAATCATTAAATTGCTGGATTGAGGTTATATTTTTTGTCCACATTAGTTTGTTACTTGCTTTGCCTTTCTTTAATATATGAATGTTTGTGTTTGGAGTTCCTGTAAGGTTCCTTTGCCAGGTTGTGTCAGTTTATTTTAGTTCAGTGATGGTTTTCCATGCACAATGGTAATCTATCACCATGCTTAGCCAACACAAATGTGCTAGTTTTAAAAACACAATTTGGGTTGAGCACGAAAGCTTTACCGTGGTCTGCATAAGGCTTTAAAGTGTTTTGAAGCTTTTTTTGGTTTTTTTAGAATGATTGTGAGTCTTTTAGTCTTGAATGATATTTTGTTAATTTTGCAATTTCCTGAAATTAGGGGATTTAAGGGCATATTTGCATTCTAAGGGATTTTAGTTTTTCAAAGAATTCTTTGTGATTTGAACCTTTTAAGTGTTTTTTAAGGTTCAGGAATATTTTGGTAATTTTGACACCTTTTATAGTTTCAAAGCTAGTTTAATCATTTGGATTGAATTCTAGTGTTCTATGAGCAATTTGATCATTTGAATTGTATTTTTGGAGTTTGAGGGTAATTTGAGCTCCTTAGGTAGATGAGGGTTTGAGGGTATTTTGGTCATTCTGACTTTGAATCGTGCTTTCATGAGTGTTTCTTGTCATTTTAGATGGTCCTTGGGGCTTTGGGGACATTTTGGTCACTCAGATGCCTTTCAGAGTCTTGGAAGTGTTTGACTAATCTTTCTCAGACTCTAGGATTTTATGGTCTCTTGGGCATTTAAGGCCATATTTTAGGTTTAAGGGCATTTAGGACATTAGTTGGTACTTTGTAGTTGGTACTGCAAATCAGGTTAGGCAGTGGGATTTTTTCCCTGTGCATGTTTGTTGACATTGACTTTATATAGCATTCATCCCTTGTGCTTTCCAATCCAGTGTTAATTGTTGTACTATGAAACTTGTCTTTTCCTTTCCTCTCATTGGTGATAGGCTGTATGAGTCATTTGCATTTCATGATCATGTATTGTATGTGAGCAGCTGGAAAGAGATTCATTCTAGCATGCAATGTTAATCAGTTACAGATATCTACTATCATTTTCATGAGTGTTGTAAGGGATACAGGGAATTAATGTTGGTGAGAATTTTAGCTAGAAGAGTGAGCAAATAATTATTTCCCAGGAATTTGGGTCCAATTGATATAGGAGATGGGCGGGAAACATCATTTCAATGTTTATCCACCTTTATAGTTGGGGACCTATTTGTTTTTCCATATGGAGGACTTGGGTGCCTTGAACATGTTGTCCCTTCTACTCTCAAGCCTTTTACTTGCACTTTAAAAAGAAAAAAAAAACGGTATGTCCGTACAAATCTCTTACTTTCAACATATTAGAACTTCAAAAGTTGAGGGGTGCTTTAAGGAGGACAAATGTGGGTAGGGCCCTTGAACCAGAGCATACCTATTGAAGTTTAGAAAAGTGTAGGTGATATTGGTGTTAATGCACTGTCTAAAATTTTTATTAAGACTTTGAAAGAGAGAACTATCTTAGACAATTGGAGGAAAAATATTGTGTTCCTTTTCTTAGAAGGCAAAAGAGAAAGCTGATGAGGAGATATAGAGAGATGCCAAAATGTCTACATATAACTTTATTTGCTTTAGAGAAGGCCTATAATCGAGTATCAAGAGAGCTAGATTGAGAAGAAAGGAGTATCTAAAGGATATATTGATGTGGTGAAGGATGTGTGAGGGCTTTTACTAGTGTGAGATAGATGTCTGTGTTCTCTTTTACTATAGGATTACATCAAGGGTTAACACTAAACCCCTAGCTCTTTACTCTAGTTATAGATAAATTAAAAGGCATTTACATGATGGTATTCCTTGGTGTATGTTATTTACAAATATTGTTTTAATTAATAAGAATGCATATGGTTTAAAATTAAGTTAGAATGGTGGAGGGATGCATTGGAATCTAAAGGTTTTACAATTAGTCGACTAAGGTGTCATTTAATAAATCTTAAGTCTAAAATCTGAGATTTATGTCTTAAATCTGAGTTAGCAAGAATGGCAATATCGGAATCAATATCGGTATCAGGGGGTACCAATGCCGATACGTACCGGTGCCTGTATCAGACGTATCGGCCACAGTACTGGTCCATTTTGGACTAGTACCAGTCAATATATTTTTTATTCTTTTTAAAATACAAATGATTGGTATCATCGGGCTATCCCTAGTATCGTACTGGTACCCACCGATACCAATACGTATAATATTGGCAACCATGTGAGTTAGGCAACAATAGTAAATGAAATAGAATGGTTGACAAACACAAAGATGGCATCTGAATGAATGACATGTATAGAATTGTACCTTTTTTTTTTTTTGAAACTGGGTAGTACCACGTGTATTATAAACAAAAGAGGGATATACAAAGGCACCAAGGAGGTGCAGGTCAACTCTCTCCCAAACAACAAAAGAGGGAGGAGTACAAGAATCCACTCTACAAAAAATATTAGCCCTCTCCTTTACATGACGACAGATAAAAGACTCCACATGCTCCAGGGAATTAGCTTCCTTTCTAAAGATCTTGTTGTTCCTTTCCCACCATAGTGCCCAAAAGGTAGCATGGAGGATCAGCCACCACAGGGTGTTATCCTTCTTCGTGGGCCAAGGCCTTCCCCACAAACTGAGTAGACACTCCATCAAGTCCCAATGCCTGGGAACCAGCTGCAGTCTACTCTGCAAAAGACTCCAAGCTTCAATTGAGAAAGAACAGGTGCAAAAGACATGATCCCTGGACTCCTCATCAATGCCACATAAGCTGCAGATATTGACCACCTTAGGCATGAAATGGACCGGTCTATCATACGTCGGAAGTCTGTCCAATGAAGCGCGCCATAAGAGGATCTTCACCTTAAGGGGACTCTTTGTCTTCCAAATCTCCGAGAGAAACTGAAATCTCAAACCCCCATCTGCAGTCCTTGAACACACGGAGCTAACAGAAAACTAACCTTTCGTGTCCCATCGCTAGGACCACCTGTCTGGGGCATTAGGATTCAACTTGATGGGTTGAGCATATCTAGCATCTGGCTCAGCTCCAAAATCTCCTCCTCAGTAAGGTTTCTCCTAAAGGAGGGCCTCCAAAAGAGATGATCCCCAACTGCCTCACAACAATCACTAACACAAGCCATGGAGTTTTGGGATATGACAAAGAGCCTCGGGAGGTACTGCTGTAAGGGTATGTGAGTACACCATCTGTCCAACCAGGAAAGTGAAGATGAGCCATCACCAATGGAGATATGAGAGCCAGCCAGCGCTGTGGAGAATTCCTTTCCAAATAGAGGAAAGGGAGCAAGTCATTGCCGGTATCACACCCCAAAGCCTGGAATTACTATATTTTTGTGAAATAATCTCCCACCACAAACTCCTCAGAAGTAACCAGCTTCCACAACCACTTGGAGAGGAGAGCCAAGTTAAAGGTATTAATATTCTTCAGCCCAAGACCCCCATTTTCCTTGTGCAAATCTTAACCCAAGAGATACCACAACCCCCTCTCTTGGCTTCTCCATTGCCATGCCAGAAGAATCTGGCCTGAAGGGAGTTCAACTTGCTGGTCACTGACTTAGGGATCCTGAAAGTGGAAAGGAAGTATACATGAAGACTATCTAGAACCGAGCAACAACATGTCAATCTACCACCATAAGAGAGGAGTATCCCTTTCCATCCTGCTAATCTCTTCTGAAATGTCTGCACTATAGGGTCCCAATCCTTACACTTAAGGGGCCCGGGGACAAAGGCATTCCTAAGTAAGTGATGGGAAACTCTCCCCGAGGGCAACCCAAAATAACGGAGGCCTTGTCTAAATCATGATCTTCCATGTTAATTCCTAATATCTGGCTCTTCAAAAATTCACCTTCAGCCCTGTAACCTTTTCAATGAGCTCAAGCAGACAAGGAATTCCGGATCGGATCGGGTCCCCGAATCGGGACCCGCCGATCCCGATCCGAGTTGGATCGGATCGGCCGAGTCGGCCGATCCAGATGAAGTCTGGCCAGTCCGACTCGGCCAGATTAAAAAATAATAAAAAATTAAAAAAAATCAGAAAAAATCAGAAAAAAATAAAATCAGAAAAAATTACATACATATTATTCAATTGATGTACAATAAGAATGAATGCAATTCATGTACATCCATAAAAAACCCTAAACCTTAAAACCCTAAACCTTAAAACCCTAAACCCTAAACCCTAAAACCCTAAACCCTAAACCCTAAACCCTAAAGCCTAAACCCTTAACCCTTAACCCTTAACCCTTAACCCTAAACCCTAAACCCTAAACCCTAAACCCTAAACCCTAAACCCTAAACCCTAAACCCTAAACCCTTAACCCTTAACCCTTAACCCTTAACCCTTAACCCTTAACCCTTAACCCTTAAACCCTTAAACCCTAAACCCTAAAACCCTTAACCCTTAACCCTTAACCCTTAACCCTTAACCCTAAAACCCTAAAACCCTTAACCCTTAACCCTTAACCCTTAACCCTTAAACCCTTAAACCCTAAACCCTAAAACCCTAAAACCCTAAACCCTTAACCCTTAACCCTTAACCCTAAAATCCTAAAACCTAAACCTTAAACTCTAAACTCTAAACCCTAAACCCTAAACCCTAAACCCTAAAACCCTAAACCCTAAACCCCTAAACCCTTAAACCTTAAGGGGGGGATCGGGACCGGCCCGAATCGGACCAGATCGGGTCCGGACCGGCCGATCTGGCCGGTCCGGCCCCGATCTGGTCCGGTTCGGGCCGATTTCAGCCGTTCTTTTTTTTTTTTTCAAATCGGTGGGGGGGAACAGTGATATCCCCCCCAAATCGGATCGGAACCCGCCGATTCCGATCCGAATCGGCCGATTCCGCAATCCATGCAAGCAGAAGCCTGACTATGTAGCATTGGTCCTCCGCACTGTTGATAAAAAGGATGGTATCATCCACATACTGAAGATAAGAGAGAGTAAGTCCCTGCTGAGTCACCTGAAAGCCATCAATTAGACCGTTAGCCTCTGTCCAGACACAACTGACAATATGTGCCACCAGGATGTATAGAAGTGTACCTTTATATTTGATAATAACGCTTTACAAAGATAAATATTGTTAAAATTTTAATATACAATTATTAACACATTAAATTACCATATCTAACATAATATAAAGTATAAACAAACATACAGTTGGCAAATACATATTCTATTCTATTGGAGAGTTTGTCCATTTATGGTGCACCATTATTTCTGGGTATAGTTAATGGTGGCGCCACCCACAAGCCAACCCATGACACGTTCCAGGCCGTTGCTGCGGGAATGTGGGTTGGGAGGTGGGGAGGACAGTGTGTGGGCCTTTTGTTGAGTGGTAAGTTACTTTTTCTTGCTTAATGATTTTGAGAGTAACTGTCAAGATAACTGCAGTTAAGAGGTAAATTTATCGAACATCTTAATCAAGACACCTCTTACTGCTTCAGATTAATACCTTAATTAAGACTTGCTAAACATGTCATAAGTCTGAATATATGAAATGTGATTTTAGTAATATGCAGTTAGACTAAGAGGATTCGGTGGTGATCATCAGTAGTAGCTTCTAACATCTGGGTTCTATTATTCGAGAGAGTGGGGAAAACCAAGAGAATATCACACATAGGGTTAAGGCACGTTGGTTGAAGTGGAAAAGTCACTTAGCGATTGAGAGGTCCTTATGAAGCTCAAAGGGAAGTTCTATAAAACTGTTGTGTGACCTATTATGTTATACGGGTCTTGAATGTCTGACTGTGAGGAAAGAATGTGTACAAAACCCCTGTGACACAAAGATGAGGATGTTAAGATGGATGTGCAGAAAGACAAGAAAGGATAAGGTCTGGAATGAAAAATACATGGAGACTTAGGTGTAGCTCCTATCGACACTAAGCTTAGGGAAAATAGACTTAGGTGGTTCAGTCATGTGCACTGGCGGTCTTGTTCAGTGTAGGTTTGCAGGTGTGATAAAATCTAAGCGGAGAGTAAGAGAACCTGGGGAAGGCCCAAAATGATATCCATATTAGTCCCATTACCTTCACAACTTTGCTTCTTGACATGCCCCCCTACCGTTGCTAAGATGATGGGGATCTGAGTTCTTGCTAACCTTTACAAGCACAGATTATGTCAAAGGTTGTCACCTGATTGTGTGAAAACTGTTGATCATGGGAACTCGAGTTAATTGCTGGTATCAGGAAGTCATCTTAGATATATATTTGGTATTTTTTTCTGCAGCACACAGTGGTCATTGTGATGTATCTGTTAAGCATATCAGTTATATCAGTAATAGGAGTCCTAATAGTAAGTCAGGGTTTGCAATTTATAAATCACAATAGTGTCATATTATACATGGACTTGTTAGGGGCCCATGGGAAGCCAACAGAGCTGTTAGGGAAAAAAAATCTCAGCAACCTCTTGTAATTGTCCTTCCTGGATGCAATATGTTGCAAACCCCCTCTGCTTCCTTAGAGCAGCAGCATGAGGCTGTATTTCCCCATTTCCCCATTTCATCTTCCTGCTCCACATCTGAGCCGCCACCACCGCGGTAATAGAACCATCACCATGCATCGCAGAGCCTTCCCCTGTTGCCAAGGTCCACCAAAAAAGAGAAAGAAACAAAGAGAAAGCAAAGTGGAAACTTGAGAATTGAGATGGAGGAAGGAGGGACAAAGTTACATGCCAGAATATTTTGTTGTAGAGCCATTGCTGTCATTCATCTACCATCATGCAGTGTGCTCGCTACTGCAGTCTGCCTATAGTCTGCTGCGAGGCTGCAGGGCTCCTGAGCCACCACAGTCTGCCATTCTTTCAAGAGCAAAGTGGCACACTCCTGTCCTGTCTAAGATTCCAAATTCTCCAACAACTTCATGTGGGCAGTGTATGATCAGATTTCAACTTTTTTTTTTGGGAAAGCATCCTATGTAGTCAGAGGCGAGAGGCGAGCGAGGCGACCAAGGGTTCGCCTCAGCCTTAAATGCCTAGGCGGCCTAGGCGTTTGAGGCGACGTGTTTCTACCATACAACACTGTGTAGGAAGAAAATGACAATATGAGGAAACTAAATAAAATATTCAAGATAATCATATATAAGACCTTGAGAAACACTGATCATGACCAACTTGTAATCATCAATTTGTATGAAGCACTCATATATGTAGTGCATGGTCTTGGGAATCATAAAAAATAAGAAAACAATGTAGCAACATGTAAGAAAAAAGAGGAAAAATGTGGCAGCATATAAGAGAAAAATGTTATTGGACATTGTTAAAAGAGGCATTCACTTTGGAATAATTAAGAGTAAGAAAAGCAGTACCACACAATTTAAAAATAAACAAACATTTGACATAGACTTTATAGGCAAGTGCCTAGGTGAGTGAGGCGAACATGAGGCGAGGCGAGGCGAGGCACTCTTGGCTCTCCTCAACTTTTTTCATCGCCTAGGCGAGCGAGGCGATTGCCTTTGATAACATAAAAAGCATCAGATTTGAACTAGATGCATGGGACATTCAGAAAGTATCACAAATAACTTGATTTTGTGAACCCCTGATTGGATCGTAGAATTTAGAAGTGATAGCCTCGTTCCTGGAAGCCTGGAACCATTTTGTTGATTTCTAATTGCAGTTCGCTTTGAACATTAACTGCTGCTTCAGTGTGTCCAGAGCCCAGAGATTCTCTGCAAACCTTTTACTTTTTGCTCTATTCTACTGTCCAGTCTAAAGAGATGGTGGTGGTTTATCCCTTTCAGCATGCTTAAGAATGTTTGCTTAGCTGTGTTTGGCAGTTTAGAGAAAGTAAGCATCAGATTCTTTGTCTGTCAATGTCAAGGACAATTTTGGGGGACATGGCATCTATTGCTTACCATTTCAGGGCATGAAGCTACCATTTTCATTTAAGATGTGGAATCCTTTTGCTCTATCTCATGCTAAAATAATTGTTCCGGCTTATGTTCCTCTTCTTATTGTGACTAGCATCTAAGTTATATGATGAATTATTTTCATTGACATTTTCTTCCTTGTGACTTGTTCTAAAGTCACTTGAGCATGCGAAGGAACGGGGAGCAAAAATTTATGCTGAGGTCCGAGGCTATGGGACATCAGGTCTTCTTTTACAATACTAGCATGCTTTAATCTGTGTTCTCTCCCTTTGATTGTCAAATGGATTGTGTAAATTTGTTTAGGTGATGCTCATCACATAACACAGCTGCACAATTTGTTTAGGTGATGCTCATCACATAACACAGCCGCACACTGATGGAAGAGGTGCCATTTTAGCAATGATGCGTGCACTGAAACAGGTATTTTTGTGGCACGTGATTCGAACAGAATTGTCTGCATGGTCCAGTATATTCACTGGAAACATCTTCTTTCCTGTCAAGTGTCTTAACTGAGTTCCATTTTCTTTAACATGTGAAAGGATTTTAACAGTTCAGGTAGCTTCCTGTTGTTACAGAGAAGTTCAGGCTTGAGTTGAGTCTTCCTTTTTCTGGTGGATAAGCTGGCTTGGTGCTTATTTTCTTTTTCCATGTAGTCAGGGCTTCAACCAAATCAAGTGGATTACATAAATGCTCATGCTACCTCAACGCCTCTAGGTAATACCCATGTTATTCACATACTCTGTAAAATTATCATTTCATTAATTAAACCACCTTAACACTATTTGAGTAAAAAGATTGGCTTTTGCTGGTTATAGAATGCTGATCCTGTTGCTATTAAATTACTAGACTTTTTTCATTAATGTCATGTTTAGGTGATGTTGTGGAGGCAAATGCCATCAAATCTGTATTTTCTGATCATGCTACCTCAGGGGATTTGGCCCTGTCATCCACGAAGGTTTTTTGAAGCATTAAGTTTTTACTTAAGGGTGTTTCTGTGTAGAATCTTTTCATCTAATTATATATTTCAATTTTCTGTGCAGGGAGCTACAGGCCATCTCCTTGGAGCGGCTGGAGCTGTAGAAGCAATCTTCACTGTTCTAGCCATACATCATGTATGTATATATTGACGACTGTCAATTATATTTGAATAGCTTCAATTTGGCAATCGAGTAGCATTGAGAGAATGATGGTAAGGGGAATCGTCTACAAAATCAAAGAACCTATCCTGGCGAGGCTTTTGCCATCAGGCATATTGCCATAGGGTCGTTTCTGTGAGATAGAGCATTCATCCTGTGTGCCCTAACATGCTACATCCTTGGCAGCCTTCACATGCTTAGAAGACATAAAACACAGACATGTACAAGGCTGAACAGAATAAAGATCCTTATCCTTCTTTCACTCGGGGAAAATATGTGCAAGAGGGAAGAAAGGTCTGCATGTCTTAGGATGCAGAGTCCAACTATTTTCAGGCATTTACCCCCCTTATAGTTGCAGAAAACAGCCTTTACATGAAGGGTCATGAGGGTAACCTACCATAACTTCATTTTTGATGCGGGATGGAAAACACTTCGATGGAAGAATCCCTCCTCATCAATTTTCCAGGCTATGCACATCCATCATACAATTATGAAGCCATCCCTTCCATTTGTCACTCATAGTTGTTGGGCCCAGTCCAAGCCTGTAGCTGATCTCGGCATCACACCTGTAGCCTGTAGGGTCTCCGAAGGTATATCTTGCTTCGAATCCAACCCTCATAAGCAACTGACCATTGAAGCATCTCCTTAGCATGCCTCAACACTGGGCAACTGCCGGTAAACTGCCAGCAACCGACTGATGCACCCCTTGGCTGGCATGCACAGAACATGTAAGTGCATGCCATGCACAGAGTCTGTACGGTCACCTTGTGCATGCCAACTGCCAAGGATTCAAATCATGTCCCGGGCTTGACTGGGCCTGGTCGGATCCAGATGGTGACCGGCTTAGGATTGACTCAGGATCATCTGATATCCGACCAATTATAGTTGATCAAAGCCAAACAGTTTTCTCATTTCTTTTTCCTAATTAAAATTCGGATCATATTTGCACTGTTGAAGTCAAAATGGCATGGACAGATCTTGATCTGAATCATGAGTTCTGGATTGGGATTGGCCAATCTCTCAAACCATGCTGTGCACAGTTCTGCACTGAGTGTGTCAATGCTTTTGTGCTCTACACCTGCTGTGTGCACTGGCACACAGGCCTACACTACATGTGCCAGCAGAGTGCCTGTGCAGTGCACACACCCACATAGCCTGCTGCTGTACAGTGTCCATGGATCGTGCCCTATCTGTCCTCTTACACTGCAAGCTCACCCAGAATGATGTTACTGTATTGAATGCAATTGTCGGCAGCAGTGATTTAAAAGTCGGCCGCCTCGCCGAAAGACGGTCCGACCAGGTGGTTCACACCCCATTCCCGCCTAGGCAGAAACCGACTCATCTTCTTTTATGATATTTTAGTTGGACATACTTCACCTTTTGTTGAAAGACCTTTATGCTCCTATAATAACTCATATATGGCCTTGAAAATTATCCTTTGTATGAATGCATCTCATTAATGTGGCATATCCATAAAGGCCACAATGAAAGGTTCGCTTTCTCTTCGCCTAGGACACAACTCTTTGTCTGTCCTACTGTAGCAACTAGCGAGGACTGCAGCTAGGTGGAGACTTCCCTCCTCCATAATAACTGCAGTCAACAACAATCATGGGGCTTCAAAGATGATTCTCGCAGCTTTGTGTTCGATACTATATGTCTCCAAAATAGTTACTTAACTTGCAGCAAATTAGGATTTATAATTGACTTAGATATTTTATTTTTGTATGATATATATATATATAAGTAAATATGTGATGTCTATAGTCGATAACATTATCAATTAATAGAAAGTATATATGAAAACTTCAAAAAAAAAAGGTCTAAAAAATAGTTGGCTCAAAATTGAGGTACTCGCCTCACCACCTAAGCAATCCGCTGTCCGCCTAGACAGTAACAGGGTTGGTTGACTCGTTCTGCCTAGGCATTTTTAAAACATTGGTCGGCGAGCTGTCCATGCATTTAAGCACCATCCAAGTGAGGGTCTGAGACATTTGGCGCCCTGCCTGTCTTCTCAGTAGGGGTGTTCACGGGTTGATTCAGTTCGGTTTAGAGAGAAATTTTTTCAAACCGAACCAAACCGGTCTAGCCTTAGAAACCAAACCAAACCGAAAAAGTTCGATTTTGTTCGGTTTGGTTTGGTTTAAACTGATTTGGATGCCATATACCCAACTTCAATTGGGCCAAGCCCAACTAACTGTTGACCCCACCCATGAATCTACCCGTCTTTTGTCTATTTAAAATTTTCATTGGGCCACTCAGCACCCACGCGCCATAAGCCCACCCAGTTTGGAGTCAGCTGCTTCTTGTATTTATAGCCTTTTCTGAGAGTAACTTCCCCAAAAGTTCCGATGTCGGAGTAAACACGCACAAGTCACAGTCCCACGCACAGCTCCAACCTGTGAGGATGAAACGTGGGTTGGACCATTGGGGGCCTTTAGTTTCGGATCGGATTCCAATAAACATTTTGGCTCCTTATACTATCCAGATGGCTACATGTTATTTGGACTGCTGACGCAGGACGGACGGAGGCGTTGGGTGTAAAATTTAGTTTATCAGGTGCAAGATTTCAGGTTGATCGGGTTGGTGCGGGTTTCACGGGTGGAGGGGGAGTTCAATCCAAACCGAACTGGGACAACTATCAAACCAAACCAAATTGTAATTTTTGGTCTGGTTTGGTTTGGTTTTTCAGGTGGAACCAAATAGTGAACACCCCTACTTCTCACACTACAAGCTCACCGGGAATGGTGTTACTGTACTGAGTCTGAGTGCAATCTTCGGCAAGCCATCCATGCATTTAAGCACCATCAGAGTGAGGGTCTGAGATGTTCAAATTGCAAAGTAAAATTTTCTGACATGTTTGTCGCCGCATCAGGCTTTAGTCTATCTACTTTCGAAAAATTGATTGGTTATTGCTACCTGCAAGTATTTTGGTCCGCTGTATGGTTGGAAGTTTGCAGTCTGACCCTTAATGTGAACCAGAAAAGAAAATCAGGTTTCACTGAATCAGGCTGGCTTTTTTGTATTTCTGGCAGAGTGGCATGCATGGATGGCAGTACCGGTACCAGTACTGGTATCGGTGGGTACCGGTACCGGTACGTACCGGCCGGTACTGGCTCAGTATTGGCCGGTATCGGCCGATACCCTCTATAGGAGTGGTACCGCCGTACCAGTGCCAGCCGATACCAATACGTATTGGCCGGTACATACCGGTATCGGCCGATACTGCCAACCATGGTGGCATGTCTCTGACCTGAATGTTTATATCCGGTACGTACCGGTATCGGCCGATACTGCCAACCATGGTGGCATGTCTCTGACCTGAATGTTTATATCCGGTTAGAGTCTTGGAGACCATCCTGACCAAGGATAAATTCATCCAAAACTATTGTGGTTGTCATTCCCTTTTTCCTTTCCATTTTTTTAAAACCAAGCTTTTCCAATGGGGTTACAAGCAGGTTGGGTTGGGTTTGATAAACATTTATTCCTTGACTTCCTTGTGCTCCCATTGCTGTTTGTTCCATGCAATCTCTCTATCAGTTTCAATGTCACGCAACCATGAGGTGAGTCATTGACATCCTTTTTTCGGTATTTGGTTAATATTACCTTTTTAATTACATTTGACTTTGCTTGGATGTTAAATTGCTGGTATTCATCAGGAAAAAAGGGACTTTGCCGTGGTCAGTTTTAGCAATTGTTAAGGTTCATATAAGGGAGAGAATTCCCTTTTAATGGGAAAATGTTTGTCTCCTGTCCTGTGTGTTCATCATCATCACCGTCATTATTAATATAGGTCTTGTCCCATTAGTCTGGGGTTGAATAGGTTCCATGTAAAATCAAAGGACTTGATGAAACTGGTTGCCTGCCTATCATAACCTTTACAAGGTGGTGCCAAGCTCATGTAAGTCTACTATAGATAATGGTGGGTCTGTCAGAAGCCCCATGAGATCAATGGCTGGGAAGAAAAACTACATTGTCATTTGCATAGTTTTGAACCATGTAACCAGGAGAAAGAGCAAGCTCAACAGTTCCCCTAGGCTATGGAATGAGTCTAAGACAGAGGGATAGAAGTTTGATGAGGAATGTGATTTCTAGGCAATTATCTGCGGTTTGTTAATTAGTGTACGTGCCCCCCAGAGAGAGAGAGAGAGAGAGAGAGAGCACATATGATCATCATCATCAGAGCCTTAGCCTTACCCTTTCTAGTTTCACATCCACCTCAACATCCTCATGTCTGCCACAAATATTTTCTCTCTGTGTTATTTTTCACCACTCGAAAGTCCTTCCAATACAATATAACTGGTCTCAGCAGTTTTATAAAAATTTCCCTTTAAGCCTTGAGGTAACTTATCCGATACACAAGATTTCACGCGCACTTCTCTTTGCTTTAGCCATCTTGCCTTGACCCTATAGCTACGTCCAATATCGCCTTGTATCTCCCCATTAAAGTTAATACTTCTAGGAATAACCTGACCCTTAATCGGTAACCAAATTTTCTTGGTCTATTCTTATGTTACTAAATTTATATTTCACATATGCTGACTTAATTTGACTAATTCTAACACCTTCGGATTCTAAGGAACCTTCCATTATATCTTAGCACTTGCACCTTCTATGTTCTCATCAATTAATCACAAGGATTTCCAGCACGTAAATGTCTAGTCACCTCATCTATGGCTAGAGTAAAAGAGGTGTAGACTTGATGCTGACTAGAAAAATAATTATACAATAAAAGACCTTATTCTTTTTCTGAATTGGTTGCAGGGTATTGCTCCACCAACATTGAATCTTGATAAACCAGATCCAGTTTTTAATGGAAGTTTCATGCCACTGATCACTGCAAAGAATATGCCAATAAGGGGCGCTTTGTCAAACTCATTTGGCTTCGGGGGGGCAAATGCATCTCTGCTGTTTTGTAGCCCACCTTAATTAGCGTATGTTCATTTGTCATTTCCATTTTTGAACAAAGATCAGTAACTCGAGATGAAATTTTTGGTAATTCATAAATCAGGAGTTCAATTTTCCTCTCTTTTTCATGAATCATACATTTATTCACTTTCTGCAGCTCCTGCCATGCCAAGGGCTTTGCTATAGTCTTCGGGATCATCTGTAAACTATTCATGACCCTACTGCAATAATAATGCTCCTCTCGTTGCCTAATGCTTGAAGTGCTTCGACGTTCCACAGGTATCCTAAAGGGTCTATATTTTGTTCAATCTGCATTGAGTGCATGACTAAGTGCAGATCAGTTGCTTATTTAGCATGCAGATCAAAGTGTCAGAAGTTATCAGATCCTGTTGCTTGAGAACTATCCTAATGTTTGGTGAGAATTAACAGTGACGAATTGCTAAGAAATGGCCCCATGTTACCATATGTGCTCCAATCACATCTTGAAACCTCCTTGGTTGACCATAACATCTTCAAAAATGTGATCAACTTACGGGATGCATTGCTGACAGTGGGGCTGACGACCGAGCAGTGTGGGTAAAACTCCATATTTAATGGTGACAATCTTTTCTTATTCTGGTCTGCCTACGAAATCACTTCATCAGTGTCTCTATCAACCTGTGAGAGGTTGAAAGAGTGTCGCCACCTGCTCAACAAAATGTAATACGAGCATGGTTCTGTCCCAGAGATGAAAGCCTTATGTCTTATCTAGTTCCGTGTCAAGCACAACTATATCGGATTTAATTTCCTCAAGGATCTGCTGTAGTAGGATGTTCTTATTGCAGTATGCATGATTTTGCAGGCTTCATGTGCTGTCTTAACCAGGCTCGATATCTGATGCAGACTAGGTTTCAGGTATTGATGACAACATAAGGCAATTCTTGCTGCAACATGCATTCTTTGTAGTAACTAAACTTGTGCCACAACTCTATAGGCTGGTTAGCACTTGTACCAATGCCTGTTCTCAGTAATTTCTTTATGTAAAAACAGTCCAACTACTGTGAATTGTCTGATCTTCGATCTTCAAGATCAAATGACAGTGCCTTCCCCGGTACAATCCGCATTGGAATGCAAGCGGTGCGCTAAGTCCTATTCCTTTCGGTTCAAGTGTCAGACTCAAATTTCTTTAACTTGCTCATTCTTGTATTTTATCAATTGTTGGGTGAACAACTAGGAAAATACCATAATTATGGAATATTCACAAAGGAAAGAACAACATGATTACTTGGATAACTGGGAAAAATGCTACAAGTATGGAACATTTAAATGAAATGAGCAAGCACATCTAAAACGAAATTGGAAAAGGGGAGTGGTGAGAGATTATTTAAAATAGCTCTCAAGATCATAACATTTTGTCTTTTATAGGAACCCCAAGAGATAACGATCAAAACCAGTCGGATATAATCTAGTAATCTTGTCGTTGCCCGTCATTACCTGAACTTTCATTCCTTTCTCGCTGATCATTATTTTTATGTAATCTGTGTCAAATTCTATTCACATAATTTAATTACATACCATTATACATTTTTTTTTAATGTCTATTCACCCTCTTTCTTCTTTTTATATAGCACTTTGTTTGTGCTCCTTTTTCTTCCAAAATAACTAAGGTAGATGGATTTTGACCGTAAAGAGATTTCAATTGTAAAATGTAGGCTAATAATACTTAATATAAGGTGGCTTTTAAGATACAACCACCTTCCATTATGAATTAAAGATTGTTGTTAGGGAACCCATTGACAAATTATTCTATGTAAGTTAACCATGTTTGTAAACAACTCAATTTATCGATTATTGCTATTGATAAATGTTATGTATAAAGTAGAGATGTAAATAATACTCATGCCTAAGTACACAAACCGATGCACCTAATGGAGCGATAATTACATACAAAATGGTTGAGAGATCATAAAATACAAAGGTTTCAAGTTTTAATTCATTTTTTAATTTTCTAACCAATCGATAATGTTATTTTTTTTAACACCGCATGTAACTAACCTCCTCCCTCCATTAACAGAAATACGGCTTCTTTTGTAATACTTACATGTCTCTAAACGGAGTAAAACTTGCTGCACCACTAGACAGTTCTACATTGTTTGGCGGTATTTTATTTTTTTTGAAAAAAAAGAAAATTACCAATTATGCCTCACATGTCCGTGGCCAATCTTGATCATGCACCTTAAAAAGAACTTTAGAATTTAAAGATTGAGTCTCAATGAATTTTTTATTATTCGCTTAGACCTGATTTTGAATTATTTAAATTTTTTAATTGTCCGACCGAAGATTAGCCAGTATGGACATATAGTTCGGACTGTGACCGGTTCAATCTCACTTTCATGGGCTCAGCTCTACTGTGAGTGAGCTATTTCCATTCGACCAACCTCTTATGGCCCTAGTCCCGTAAAAGGAAAGATGATATTATCTGATATCTCTCTTTAGCTTTTTATTTCTGACATTTAATACAGTATAAATTTAATGTCACAATTACATTAATATATCATATTTTTATTAATATATTTTGTTTGTGTAAAAATATATTATTTATATTTTTATAATTTAATCTATCATATATTAATTCTTTAAAAGTAAAAAAAGTTAAATATTTAAGATGATGATACCTTTAATCAAAACTTATCAAGCCCTTCCAACGATTGGATTCAATTTTGTGTTTTCAAACTCCCTTTACTTCTAAGATAAAAAGTACTTCTATTTGGAATCTTTTTTACTTAAAATCACTTCTATACGAAGTACTTCAAAAAAAATTTCAAATGTAACCATCATTTCCTTTTGAAGATGGTTGAACAAAAAGTGATAAAATTGTGAACGAAGTGATAAAGAGTAGTATACAAAGTAATAAAAATGAACAAAAAGTATAAAATTGCATAAGAAGTAAAATGGAGTAGAGAATAATAAGAAATGATAAAATTGTGAAAGGATGAACATGAAATGACGAAACCGTGTAAAAAGTGATAAAAAAATAATGTAAAAAATGATAACAAAAATGATGTAGGAGGTGATAAAAAATAAATAAGAAGTAACAAAACTGTGAAAGGAGTGATAAAAACTGTGTAGAATCTAAAAAAGAACAAAACTACGTAGGAAATGATAAAAGCCAAGTTGATGCGAGAAACGATATTTTTTAGATGAAAAAACACCATCTTCAAAAAGATATGAAGCACGGGACTAACAATAAATGTTGCTAAAAAGTCAATTCATTCTCTTTTCTACAGTAAAAAAAAATGATAAAAAGATGAAAAGATGATATAATCTAACTAAATATTACAATCTACGTCAACTTTGCTGCATCACATACAGTGCAGCAAGTATTACTCTTTTTCTAGACATCATTTTGAGTGAATAACTAAAATATGCTCAAATCATGTGAGATGACATTATTAATGGGTCTACCAAAAGTGTAAGTTCAGAAGATCTTGTTTTCAAAATCTAAGCACGAAGACTTCCACGGTTAATGTCATCACATGTAGCTTAAAGTTAGATTACCTTCTCACTCTATACCAAAAGGAAGAAAAATGAATGGTCCTCGGTAAAAATCAACATGACCCAACCACAAGTTCGATCTACTTACACATTCAATAGTATGATTAACATTCACGAAAAACTAAAATGCAAGAAAGAAACTTATGCAATCACTTAAGCACTTGAGGAAGGAGGATGCATACCAATAATATGACGTCGGAGAAAAAAGAAATTGGCACCGAATGCTTGCAGCTGACACACCTTTCTTCTTTCTAATTATTTACATTGGGCATGAAATTTGGAGGTTCAAAGAATAAATCTATGGTGAAAACCTTAAAAAACCACGATGACTCATATATCCACACTTTCTCTTTCCCCTCCACATGAAAAGGAAATGGACAGGAAAAACCCATTCAGACCCAAACATTTTAAAAGAATAATGACCCAATAGGCTAAGCCTAGAGATAAAAGATATTGATATTTTTCTCTCGCCCTTTTAAACTGAATAACCTATCCTAGAGATAAAACGCACTGTTTTTTTCTGCTACCTGCATCTCTTGTCTTCTGCATATTTGTCACCCCCCCCCCCAAAAAAAAAAAAAAAACGCCCCGGGGTACTATCCTTTCATTTGAAATATTACGATTGGCCATCATCATTCCCCATTATTGGAATTCCCATTTTCCAAAATGTCGGCCTGTGAAGTCTCCGAAGCAGTATCATCAACAGTCAACTGTGAAACACCATCAGTGACGGAGCTCCCATCCTCTGAAGGAGCTTTCTGTGACATAGTCTCCTCTGCAGAGGGCTCCGACTCCTCTGATGGTTGCTGCAGGCTCCAATACATTATGCTGGCTGTTAAGGTGAGTATCATTTTCTGGTTCACCTGCCATAGAAAGGAAACAGATGAGCACGAACAAAAGAAAAGAATTCAACTAGAAAACTCTACGATATCTTTGTTTGATACAAGTGCAGGAAAGGAAAGAGATATTGTGAAATCCATTTAAGGCATGGGCAGGAATCAAGAAGAATTGATGGTCCGCAGGAAACATAACAAAGGGCGTGTTTGACGTAACTCTTAATTGGAAGTCACTTTTAGCTTCCTCTTATAACATAAAAAATAATAGATATAAGTGGTCATAACTAATTTTAAGTGGTTATAAAAGTCAAACCTATTCTAACAACCTCACTTTTTCTCCAATTTAGGAAGCTCCGAGTTGGAGATTTTGGTTGGAAGCCAAAAAACAAACTAAATGCTATGGAATTTACTTCCAACGCCTACCTTGTTTCTCATAAAATAATTAGATAAAAGTTCTAAAAGTGCTTCCAATTAGAAGTTGCGCCAAACACGGCCAAAAGGCTACATATGAAATCAGAACTAAAACCCAATTATTCCTTTCCAACTATTTGACAAGGTATTGAGAACGTACCACAAAAATTTGAATATCTTTTTTTTTGGAAGTGAGCAAAAAATTTAATATCAGAGTAGGAAAAAATACATTATATATACTGTACCTCCATAATATCCTCAGGCAACAAGAAAATGGAACACCCGAGCTTTCGTGCAACACTGATTATGTATGTGGCATTCAACTTCTTTTCGTCCTCTGTATTGAATCATTTCAAAAACAGTAAGGTTAATAAAGGAAGGGAAATCAAAGAGATGATGATGAAAATAAAAATAAAAGGCTATATCAACATCTTTATGTATCATCTTTCATAGTCCTTCTTACAGTTTTGGAGGGAAAAGGTGCTGCAAATAAATGTACCAGATCTTTGGCATGGTAGAAAATTGTTACAAGTCAAAAACATGAAAGATTTTAACACAGTCCCAAGAAACATACCACTTTCACCCTTTGTAACGAGGTTCCAATTGACAACCCTGGGTTCTACAGAGCTGAGTAGTTCGAGGAAGAATAATCCATTTGACAAATTCTTATCCTGAAGAAAAACGGTGCAAAAATATATCAATAAGAATGTGGCCAATTTATGGAACTTAGACTTAAGATCTCACTTGATGTAGAGATGAAGATTACCCTAAAACTTTCCATTTGGGATGTTCTTCCAGTGTTCTTGACCTTGCTATTTGCCCAATTTAAAATGTCCGCATCTGTTACCTCTTTTCCTTGGGAATGGAATTGGAATCTCAAATTCTTTAACAATTGAAGTATATTAAACCTCATCAACTGCCAAAGATAAGCTGAAAGAAAGGCCAGTGAAGATTGAATTACATAGACATCATAGAAACTCCACATTTAATTCTGGAACCTAAAGATGCTTGCCAGATGAAATACTGTTTCCAGAAGTAGTTGCCTTATCCTGTGGTAATATCAATATAGTTTTAATTTGTAGGTGAAAAGGAGAAAAGTATGCAAAAAAAATTGTCACAAAATCCAATTATGCAATTAATTGGGGGAGAAGATTGTGGATAATTAGTGGATAAGGAATTAATTGTGGGTAAAAGATTGTCGATAAATAGTGGATGAGAACAACAAATACAATAAAGCAAAAACACTAGTAATCCCAAAAAGAAATAGATAAATCATGCATCAATACCAAGGATCAGCTTCTTGTTCCCCTGCACAATATCATTTCCAGCAACATTAACAAGGGAAAATTTCAATTCTTTCCCAATCCTTACAACTTGATTGCAATTTTCAACTTTTCTAAATGGCATCTTAATTGGTGGCTTCGAGGCATGCTTCCAATTAACTGAACCAGGAGAGATTTTATCCAACACCTCAAGAAGAACCCATCTGCACAAGCAAGATGCCATTCAGGTAGGTCCACCGACATCTCTAACAAGTAATGCAAGACAAACATACCCATTTCTGACATCTTCAAATACGTTATTAATGTATGTAGTGATTCCAAGACTATTGATCCACAGCCGGAAGGCTCTTTCCTCCCTAGATACCTGAACATCATCAGGCATCATTTCCGCAAATGAGATATTTTTACTGTCTGTTGATAGGCCATTCCTGCAAAATTTACACACATTTAAATCCAGTCAATAGAAACAATATGCCAAGACCTAGCTACTTCTGATGAATGATCATTCCATTATCAAGAGGACATAAGATCTAAACAGAATACTAGTTTAATGATTGCCAACAATAATCAGCATGAAAGAGCCCATTCAGGTTGACCACGTTAACCACATGAAATGAGTAAACGATTATAAACTGCAAGTTTATGATAGTCAACAACAGGTGATTTGCTAATTGAATGCTAAATTTTAACTCTGTTCTAGAGGTTTCTGCCATTGGCATCTGCATTTCCTACTCTCAGCCAACCACTTAGCTAAAGGATATCTGCATAAAATATGTCATGCTATCTTCCAGGAAAAAAAGGATGCAACAACTAGTTAAAGCCAGAAGCCAGAAAAGAAAGGAAATTGCACGAGTGATTTGTTAATGACAAACATAAACTTTTTGTTAATAACAATGACTTTAAGCCAAGTTTAGGAGAAATGTGCCCCATTAATCGACGTAAAAGTATAAATTACCTATCAGATTAGAGAAAAAAGTCCAATTACTTACCAATTGGAGAAAAAAAAAACTCCAATTACTTACCAAAAAAAAAAGTTTACTTAATACACATTAAGATGAAAACTCATGAAAAACAACTCATTATGCATGTAAATGAACGTGGTAGTGAAATATAGAATAAACTCAAAACACCATCCAGATCAAGCCGGCTCGCAGCGAACCGCACCCGACTTGTGCGATACATGCGCGTAGGATCGAGTCACATTGAGTCAAATGCAACTTAACGAGTCAATGTGTATCCGCAGATTGGACTCACCCAGATACAAGCCAACTCATACAAGTCGGTCCAAGTCGATGAACCATGCTTCAGCCCACTTTAACTGTTAGAAGCCATGGGATATCTACTCTGCATTTTAGTACAGCAGATCCCATATGCTCGGGAACAAAACCACGACACCTATATATGACAGGATTGGATCAGCTTCCAGGATCAGCCAGTTCTGATCCCAGTCCGATCTGATCCGAATTGGCCTAATCAGGCCAATCCAAAGGAAGAAACAAGGAATTCCAGGTCGGATTGGGTCCCCGAATCGGGACCCGGTGATCCCGATCCGACCCAAATCGGATCGGCCGATCCAAATGAAGTCTAGCCAGTCCGACTCGGACGGATTTTTTTTTTTTAAAAAGAAAAAAATCAGAAAAAAATTGTATACATATGATTAAGTGAATGTACAATAAAAATGAATGCAATTCATGTACATCCATAAAAATATATACATTAAAGACAACTAAGGGTCTGATGTCCGGAAGAGTGATGTTGTTTCCTCTGAAAAAGCAAGTGGACAAGTGTCCCAAGGGCCGAATAATTGGAACAAATCGAAGGGATTTGACAGTGACTCTGCAAAAGCATAGAATTCCACATCTGTGTCAACCAAAGGAACAATGTCTAATGAGGATCAAGCTTGGACTCCAAAGATTGATTCTAATAAAGCTGACGAGCCTGGTTGCTGGGGCAATCGCAATGGTTCATTTCAGCAGAGAGATACTTGGAGTCAAGAAAAGCCTCATGGTGGAGCACATAGTTCTGGCGAGGGAAGTGGCTGGGAGAGATCTAATGGGGGGAGTGCATAGAACGGCGGATGGTAGCCATTCATAGCATGGCAATATACATCAACTTCTTATTTCTGCTTTGATGGTTCTGTATCTATTGTGATTGCTGGTTATTCTCTTTTTATCTTATATACTAATAATCATCTGTGTATATTTTCCTTCCAATGTCTGAAGCCAGTGGCCATGGTTGGCAGTACCGGCCGGTACGTACCGGTATCAGCTAGCACCGGTACCCTTGATTTAAAGGGTATCGACCGGTACCGGACCGGTACTGGGCCAGTACCGGCCGGTACGTACCAGTACCGATACCTACCGATACCGGTACCGGTACTGCCATCCTTGCCAGTGACAACTTTTTTTTTGGATGGAGCCTATTTTGGATCTTTTCAGATAAAAGGCAACAAGGTTTAATCACTTCATTTGTCCCTAGCCTATTATACTTGAGATTTTTCAAGCTGTAGCCGGTTTTGGGGGTCAAGTTGCCGGCGGCGATGAGTGGCGGCGGTGGTAGCCGGGGGAGGGGGAGGGGCTGGGGGAAGGGGAGAAGGCTAGCTGTTGCTACTGTTGGTTGGATCGCCCCCTTAAGGGGGGGATCCGATCAGGCCGGTCCGGTCCGATTTGGCCTGATTCGGACCAATTCACACTGTTTTTTTTTTATAAAAAAAAAAAATCGGGGGCGATGAACAGTGAATTCCCCCCCGAATCGGATCAGAACCCGCCGATTCCGATTCGAATCGGCGGATTCCGCAATCCATGGGAAGAAAGGCCGATTCAGGATCATCATCCTAATTAAAAAATGCAAAAAATTCTAGAAAAACAGGGAAATTGAAAAATCAGGGAAACTTCAAAAGAATTTCATATGCAAATCATTTGAAAAGGAAAAAACACAATACAAAAGAATACCTTAGAAAAACAGTGAACTTGGCCAGAAGAGGGGCTTAAAAAACTCCTTTTTGGCGGGATCGGCTTGAATCTCACTAGATCAGGCGATTTGGCCAATTCTGGCCTGATCCAGGGCGATCCAGGTTGATCCAGCTGCTTTTCTTTCTTCTTTTTTTGGATATTTTACCCGTAGAATTGGATCCACTAGTGCCAATTCCAATCCGAATCAGCCGATCCCAATCTGGATCAGCCAAATTCTGCATTCCATGAAGACTTCCCTACATTCTGCCTGAACAACGAATAGCAAGCTCTCAAGCTTTAAGTACTAATTGATTGCAAACTTGGGCAGTTTTCCCAAGCAGCCTAACTTAAAATGTTCTTCCTTCTGCACCCTTACTTCACCTAGATGGTTCAAGATCGACTTCTTCACTGATTGACAAAAAGAATCCCTTCCTCACTCACCAGTCACCACTAATGAGATTCCACTACACCAGAAATCCCACCCACTATATCTTTGGTGCCGAACCACTCTCCATTAGCAATCTAGATGGCAGTAAATAACCCCAAATTTATAGTCCTTTCTCACCGCCCCACTTTTGCCATTTCTTAAAATCTTCACTCACCACAGTGCCCTCAACAACATGGAACAAGGACAAAAAAAATTGAGTTTTCATTATCAAACTGGTATCTCACTGTAATTGTCTCACTATGGAATTTCACCTATATCAGTGAATCTAGCCCGGCTTCTGTCAGTGGAACCATCTGCAGCTAAAAATGACCCTTCATGTAAATATCAAATGGGATTGGGAAGGTAAAGAGAGAGCCGTTGAGCAGGAAGGATCCTCAATTCTCTCCTCACTGTTAACACCCTCACCAAGGCCTAAGAGGAGCATTTTCAGTAGCTAGCACTTGACACTACCCTGCAAGTTTGTCATAGAAGTGAGGCAAGAGGTGTTCCATATTCTCAGCCTCATCTCAGGTTATCTTCAGACCACACTCTGCCAACAACTGCAGAAGTCCACCCGTTATAAACAACTATCCAACTAAGCTAATATTGGAGGATAGCCCACCAACCACATGGGCAAAAGTCAGGAACCCACTGGAAATATGAGGGTAAGCACCTCTTCACCCTTCCTACACATACAAAAGAGGTACCCTGAGAGCTTTTTCCATCAATTGGCATGATCATGAGGCTTATGTCATATTGGTCCTTCAGTCGCTATTCATGTGACCATTCTCCATGAGGACCAAATATCATACACTAGCATTCAAAGGCTCAGTCTTATTCATGTGGCAAGTGAATCTGGTACGTGATAGGAGCAAGAAGATAACTGGCCTCAACCAGGCTTTTCAACTCCATCCATTGGTTGTCGCAAGCAATCTACATGCTTAGTCACTTGGTCCACCACATTTACATGTGAAGGCAGGGCCTTCACGACACCTATGATGTTAATGGTGTACGATCTTATGGAGATCACAAGTCAACACTTGGCGAAAATGTCCACAACCATCCACAAACAATATGGACTTTCGACAAAGGAATTTCATTCGGGCCCCTGAAGTTTCAAAGAAGCAATAGGAAAAGGGTTAACAACATAAAAGTTTTTCACTTGATAAGCCAAGCAAATTGCATGAATAATTCAGATCATACTCGCTGAACCTAGCAGGAAAAAAAATAAAAGTGAGAAAATCCAATCTCTAGATGAATATCCATATAATAACACCGTCACAAAAGTAAATGCAGAAAAGATGTTTCAAACTGAATAAAACATAGAATGCAACATGTATGGATGGAGTTATGGAAAGCTCTGCAATCATCAAAAACTTTGAGGCTAGAAAAGGAATTTGTTGACCAAGACAGCACAGACCGTTCAGGAAAAAGATATGAAACAATTCTGAGAATATTCTTTTTCACTTCATTTTCTGGATGAAAGACAAAGGAAAAGGACAGCCAACAAAAAGCATAGTTCTGTTCACAGAATATTTAACTATAAAATTAGAGAATCCAACATTATACACAGAAGAAAATTAATCATGGATAGTAACTGAACCATAATGACAAAGAAGGGAGCAAGGTATGGTCGGAAAAGAAATTAAAAAGTGAAGCTCTGTACCGATGATGGAATATGTCTGCAACAAATGCAAGATTCAGATTTGGTGAGCCCTCAACAATGTCTTTTGGAGTCAAGTATCTTTTGCAATTCATCCTCTCTGCATGGTCCAGGATCATCTTTGCCCTTTCAGTGGGATCCTTGGTATCCAAAGTGGCTGGGCTACAGTGTTCAGGGGCAAGGACATTGAGGAGGTAGGCATAAGCCTCTCCATCCTGCCAGTCAAGCAAGCAATGAGATGCATGAACCAGTACAAACCTCATAAATAAAAAATGGATATAAAGGAAATTCATGGTAAGAAGATAACACAAATAGCACAAAGATGATTTAAACTGAGTCTGTGTGTTCTAGGAAAGAAACTTTAAACTCGAAAGGAGTTGCATGGAATGTATCCGTCGGCCACCAGAATGAGTGAGTTCACTTGAAGAGAGTTACCGCATAGGGTAGGGGGAAATGAGGCTTATATTTTACTCATCCCAGCGACCAGGCATCCCTAAAACTACCACAGCATTGTCACTAAAAATTCCAATTACCTGAATGGAAAGTTACCTGATGCATACAAGAAGTAAGGAAGCAAAAGTTCAAGAAACATTGAGATAGGATAGGTGATGATTGATAATTGGTAAAGTTAAGATTTTGTTTTCTCATTTTAAATAACTCCTATTCCAATCTGGATTGTGACTGCATTGTTAAACTTAGGTCATAGACCCACCCAAAGCCGGAGATTGAATTGGCGTTAAAATGCTCCTCAGGTAAGAAATTCCAAGAGGTAAAAAAGCTTGGCATATTATGCTAAAAAAGGAAATCTGGAAATTATGATGTTTCATGTTTGGCTGTCTAAGAATTAGGAAATCGTGCATTACATAGTCATTTTAAGGACTTCTGACCCACAAAATGTTGAGTAAGATGAGCTGATCAGCTTTGTTTCAGAATTCGTTGTCAATTCAAATCTAGTAGATTGCAGAAATACTGTTTGCCATAAATATTTAGCCGCAAAAATCAGTTATTGCTTTCTCTATTAGGGATGGGTGGCGGTTCATTTTGGGTGCAAACTCCATAAGACCTCCATTTGACTTTCGGGAACCATCAAGGGCAGTTTCCATGAATATTTGTCTCCCTCAATTTTAACCTTGCTTTTCTCTCCTTTGTCATCAATTTCTGCAAGCATGTCATAAACAGGTATAAACAATGGTGATCCCTCTCACACCCCATCTTTTCCCTCATGGCCTGTACCACTACCTCAATCATCTAAACTGAAAACATTCACGTAACAGTGTCCATACCAAGAATCTAAAATAATGTCAGACTACGCTTGCCCCTCAACCACCTGCCCCCGGTGGCTCTGCCTTCGGGACCAGATGATATTGGTGGCCATGGGACAGAGTTTCGCATGAAAGAGAGGCAGGCACATGCTGCACCGTTGGATGACGTTGTCTGTGACACCAGGTTCCATTACGACAAGACAAACTATGTTTACAGTACATGTGGAGACACTAGGTAGGCAACCAGATTGCCACATTGATTGATGGTGAAGGAGGCTGTGCATCTGTGTGACTGGTGAAGGCTTGCAGAGGTGCTTCATCTCTTATCAGCATGGGAGGGATTGATAGAGGTGATGTCATCAATGGCAGTCTCAAAGGACTGTAGACTGCTCCTTTTCCCCTCCAATGACTCAGATAGGATGTCAGAACCTCGAGTTCCTGAGATCAGAGTCTCTCCCACTTGGTTTCAGTAGGCGAGGGACTCTGGTGACTCTTCTATCAAATGGATGTGGGAGGAGCTAAAGGACGATCTGAAGCCAGGGAATGGATTACCCAACAACACTGGCATTCTGTTTATTGTCAGAAGGCAATGCTTCTAGATGGAGAGCTCTAATGACAAACCTGTTATATGGTGGAGCGACGATTATGCAAATTTAGCAAAAACCTCACGGTCACTGCATCAAAAATCTAAGGTTGGGAAGAGATAATTGCCATTGCAAAAGGAAATCCTTTGTATGAGGGAACTGGGGACAGCAACAGGAAATGGATTTAGAGCTAACTGTTTGACAGGTATAATCTGCAAATCTCTTGGCAAGGACTTTTAGTTATTTGTCTAGCAATCTTACATGGGCTTTTTGGATGGGAAGTTATTAGGCTAAAGGGTCTTACATTTATTGTTATAACATTCTTTTTTTATTCAATGCATGCATTCTACTATCCAACCAAAAAGAAAAAAAAGTACAAAAGTTAATTTCAAGTTTTTGGGTCACTTGTTGTAGTAACCCTGTCATGGTCCTCATGGAGCCAGGCAGGAGGAAAGGACTACCCGCAGGTGAGGGCTAACTGCGGGAAGGTGGTCTATAATGCCCCAACATGGAGCTGCCATGGTGTGTAGCCACCACTGTTTCTGAGGGCTGAGGTAGGAAGGGATTGGATAGTCCCAGGAAAACAAGAAAAAGTCATTAAGCTGAACATGGGGCTTAGATCTATAAATCTTTAAGGCACTTTTTGGGGACAACCATGCAGACCTAGTCCAAAGCATCCTATCTCATGAGAGTTGGGTCAGTTCATTACACTTGCATACATTATTATAATGTGATATAGTTGCATAATGCAAAGCATTCCGCCCAATATTCTCACTGAATTATGAGAGGGGATGACATGTGCTTCACCATTAAAAAAAAAAGAGTATGACTTGTAGCCACTAGCCTCTCACCTCTAGGCAATTTGTATGCAGAATCACAGCGTTAGACATGATATTACAATATAATGCAATGTTGGGAAAAGTTGTTTAGTCCCACACTGGGTACTCACAAGGCACTCAATGCCTACATTAGTTTTGGTCCTCTCCACCCACTAATTCAAGTTTTGGGTTGGTTGTTCGATCATGTAACATGGTATTACAGACGATTTGTATGCCCCCCCCCTCTCCCAGTTGCCCTCGTAGTTTTGGAGAGAAATGCTGTACAACTTTTGTAGTGACTTAGTCCCAAGACAGATGACAAGAGCAGGCTATTCATAGGAAAAGGCTCCTAGGATGTAGGAGGAAAATTGTGCCTATGTGGAGCCATTGTAGTGTAAAACTACCACTGTGTACATAGGTTGGCATAGAGATAAAGCAGATTACTCCTATATCAAAAAATGAGAAATAGACACCAGGTGATAAATATGGGGCTTGAATTCATCACTTTTTAGGCACTTTTTGAGGGCAAAACGATGCAAGCTTGGCCCAACACGGACATACCTCACGAGGATTAAGTGGTTCATTACATTGTGGTATCAAGCATAATACGATATGAGCTAATTTAAGGACAAACCAGGTGAGAAGTTGGTGGGCTTGTAGTGACCTAGTCATGAGCTGGATGGTAGGAGAGGACTATGTATAGGGAAGCTTTACCTGGATGTAAGGGCAAAAATGTACTAGTGTGGAGCCACCACGGCATGGAGCTACCACTGGCTATGATAGGAATGAACTAGATTAGTAACAGATCAGAGGGCAAGAAAAAGTTTTTGGAATGTAAATTTGGGACTTGGATCTATTATATGTAAGGCGCCTTTTAGGGACACACCATGTGGTTTAGGGACAAATCATGTGGCTTCAGCCCAAAGCAAACAACACCTCGTAAGGGTTGGATTGAGTCATTACAATTTCACTCGAGTTCATAGTAATTGGGGTGTTAGCAAAATCCATTTTGCAACTTGCAAGCCATCCCGTGCCTATATTAGTTTTGAGTCTCTCCACCCACTAACTTAAACTTTGGGCTGGCAATTCAGTTCATCACATGCAACTATAAGATGATTGCAATATTGATGAGAAGAAGAAGAATAAAAAATAAATTGATTATAGTTAACTTTCTTTTCAATGACTAACTTTGGATTCAATCTAGATAGGACCCTTACAAGTGTACCAAGTCTTAGAGTCTAAAAGCCCTAATTGGATTTCGCATATTTGGTGGGAAAAGAGATAAAGACAATGGATAAGATCCAGAACTTGGGATTATTAACAGTGCAATCTTGTATGCCATTTGGAAGTTTAAGGTTCTTATTTATGTTAGGGAAATCCTAGAAACTATTTGACTTTCATTAGAAAGACTCTAGTCAACTTTAACCAAGATACTCTATTTTAGTTCCTTGTAATTATCCTCATACTTCCACGTACAGTGAAAAATAAATATTTAACCTTTTATATTGTTGAAGAATCGAAAGAAGGTGTCTCTAGTAAACCTTAATCGAGCAAGATAGGATACTTCATGTTAGTTCCTTATGGCTATCCTAATATTTCTCTTCGTGTAGAGAAAATCAATGATTACTTTTTTATATTGTCAAAGAAATCGAAAAATAGTAATAAGATAGGGAAGTGATATCTTGAATACCATACAGATAGGAGAAAAGTCATAAATCCAGTCAGGTCCCAGCTGGAATTGACTGGGACATCCTGCAGGATGGGACGGGATACTTTCCATTCTGTCCCAACAGGTCCTGCTCTGTCCAGGCTGCCCAATCTGTCCCAGGCTCCCAGCCATCCTGGCTTGAAATCTTCCAAGCTCCTTAAACCCTTTTATGACCTTATTTTTGGGGGGTGTATTTGATAAATATTACTCTCTGTAAACCCATAAAACCATCCCAAAAACGTTTTTTCTTGATGCACCCTTCTGTAAAGACTAGCATGAGTTGATCTTGTGTCAGTTTCATTAGATATGTTTGTCTTGCTGTTATTTTTATTTTTATACATTTGTCTTATATTTGTTGGAAAATTGGAATATGCACGCAAAAAATCCCTGGACAGAATGGCAGAACAGTCCAAGATGCCAAGGCATCCAAGCTCAGTAGAAAAATGGGTCAGGAGCTGGGACAAGATCATCAATCACAGATAGAATAATTTGCTTCTTTTTTTATTATTCAGAAGACTTTCTACCTTGCAAACCTTGTCATTCTCTAAATCATCAAATCTCTTTGCATAGTTGTTTTGTGTAAAGCATATAGCAAGAGGGAAGTGGCCATCTATTAAGGCTTAAATGGATTCAGAAAATAGCCACTATTTGACCTGGAAGGAAAGAGTGTACCAGAGAGTTCTTAATGAAAGAATTCAATGCATTCAATCTGTTTGTAGTAGAGCTTGCAATTTACATTAAACCCCGATAATCTTTCAAACTTTCCAAAAATGAAACAGAAAGTTAAAGAGAGAGAGAGAGAGAGAGAGAGAGAGACTAAAAAGAGAGGTACACAATTGTCAATAAGTCAAAGCATGGAAGAAAGGGTATTTGGCTTACATAAGTCACCTTTATTCCATTGTATAGGTAATATGTATCACATGACTATGTACTAGAGACTTTTGGTAACACTACCTTCACATCAGAAGAAAAGTTGTTTATAGGCTTCTTGTAGCCTGCTTTCTTCAGATGGAAATTCATCCATCGAAGCAAAACTTTTTCTGGTGCTAAACTCATTAGCTCCTCCACATCCTGTCCAATTTAAGAAGAAGCAAACTTCAATATTCTCCAGTAGATTAAACAAAGTAGAAAAAGGCTACCAAATGATCAATGTTATGACCTTACTATCATCCACCAACTCAACTAGTTGAGGTGTCTTCTTTAGGTTGAGATCTGCTAACAGTTGTATCTGGTAATAGGATCAATAACAACTAATCAAGATCTAACAAACTGACCAGGATGCATGGACAAGAAGAATGAGCAGGGGGGAAAAGGACATCCTCAAAACATTCCTCAAGTCCTGAACCAAAGGTTCATTCCGCAAACAAGATCGCATGTTCTTCTTATCACACAATTATTCACTTTCATTTATAATTGACTTTGGAGTACTGGGATATTTGCTCCAATTTTTCCATTAAAAGAAAGAGACTGTTCTAACCCATACCTTAATGATCTGAGATATCAATCCAAGCAGCAAGTGAGGCTGCATAGAGATAATTGAACCACTCAGTTTGCAATTTGTAAACAATCATTATTGAACAAATAACTGAAACACATTCAAAGGCAACAATAAACTCTAATTCAAGAGTGGCTGGTTTAGAGAAAAGTTTGTTTTAAATAAAACTAGCAAATATGCAGGCATCTCCCTTCATGTTCGTTACACATGTCTTGAACTAAACTATAATACTACAGAAATTCACACAGAAGTCACCAACTTCGACCAAAAAACAATAATTCATTGAGCAAAGTAGAAGCTTTTCCAGTCTTCTCCCATAGATGATAAGAAATAAAAAGATAAAGCAGATACAAAATAAAAGCAAAGAGAATCCACTGGCAGCTTTTGGTCTCCTTCCAAAGCTAAAAAGACACATTGCTGAAGCCAAATAACATGATAGCGATACTTACCCTCCCTTCAACCAAGTCCTGTGTTCCAATGTTAACTACTGTGCAACCAATGGCTTTTGCAGAGTTAAGACAAAGAGTGTGATTCTCATTCCTCTCCCATGGGTTTATTATCCGTTTTGTGTTGATCGCTCTCTCGTCTATTGTCCCAGGGACAGCAACATTAATTAGCTTACTGTAAAAAGAAAGAAAATCAAATGCAACCAAAGTAAAGAAGCCAGTTCGTCTCATAAAAAATTAAGAAAGAAAGGAAGTCATATGAATGTCAATGATTTATCAAGAAAGGATTTACATAGTAATTCAGTTCTCACAATAAAACAAAAAAATGATGAGTATAACCATTTTGTTTCAATTAATCCTGAAAACTGTCAGCCTATTCAAGTAACCACTAATCTATTTTCTTTTTGCTTGATTTCTCTTTTTCTATGGGTTGATGGAATGCGCAAACAGCATAATGAATTGTATTTTTTCGGACCAAAATAAAATATGATGTGAAAGTGACAAAAAGACACAGTTACCATAGAAGGACACCATCTTTTGCGACATTGAAAAGATCATTCGACGCAGGATCCAATGGCAGATATTTCTTCAGAAATGGATCCTCCCCAAGATAGCTATTGATGTGTGCTACATAAGCTGATTTCTCAGATTCACTGATGGTGTGCAAAAGTGTGGTTGTGGTAGCCTTTAGGAACGCCGAGGAGTTCTTCGCACTGCCCTGCTTGGCAGTGGGTCGCGATTGCAGATTTAAGTACGCCTGATAATTCAGCAAATCCAACTTCATAAAAACACATCCCACTTTCTTCCAAAGAGGAATGATCACATTTCATGTGATAGCCAAAAAAACAAAGGTTATGCATCAAGAACAAAACATACCCGTAAAAATGCCTCAAAATCTATCTCCTGGCTTGTATCTGAATAGGATTCTCCCAATATCGTCGAGATCTCTTCCTCTGTGTACATCTCGCTAAGAGCTTTGAGCTTTCCCATGATGAGAGGCAAATCGCCGACCGTCACATGGCCCGACTCCCTCTTCGTGGACACGAACTACCATCCCGTTGTGAGAAAACAAAAACTTGCTCAATTAGGCACAGAAAGCACCATGATCTTAAAGCCTACAAAAACGCAATGACATGCAGTGATCGGAATGCTCACTCACTTTGGATTTTAGCCCGCGGAGCTCGACCTGTGTGAATTGGCTCTGAAGCCACGGATCCGAGACCAGAACGCCCACAAAACTCGACATCCTATCCACTTCTATATATCCACCGACCTGCTTATCCTTAATTTCTCTCGACTTCGATCGTTCCCCCCGGGATCCGAGGAGATGCGGATGCTATAAACCACAAACTCCCGATCAAAAAACCTCAGGGGTTTGCAATTGCATGCACACAGCACCAAAACGCATATCCAAAAAATTAAAAAAATGTCTCCCGATCGATCTAGAAACCCAAACGCCTCCGCAGGATCACGCAATTGGGCGCGCAATCTCTACTTCTCTTCAGTTGCAAGAACACACCTAAACAAAGATCAAGATCTTCTCGTCGCAGACCCAAACAAGCACAGAAAAAAAAAATCAAAAAATGGCACAAATCCGCGAATTCCGCACTAGTTCGGCAAAATCCAAAGAAATCGGGATCCCCGCGGGAAATCCACCAGGGAAAAACGAAGAACCGCAGACCAAAATGGGATTCCCTTCCTCCTCCTTCCTCTCGTCCCCGCTGCCACCCCTTTTTTTGTTTGCTTCTAATTTTCCATGTTGCATGCGGGATTGAAAGGGAGAGAGGCGGTGGGATTTGGAATTTTCTTCTGACGAAAGCCCAAGAAACAGGAGAAGCGAGAATTAGAAAAAAAATAATAATAAAAAGAAGTTTTATTTTCGCGGACCCGCGAAGAGTGGCGCCATGGCGTCGTTTTTATAGGTGACGCTGCGGCTGTTGCTGCCGCCTGCTGGCACACAGCTGCCTCTTGGGGGTAACAACTGCCCGGCTCCATTGGGCGGTCTTGTGGCATGGTGGCGTCATTCGCTTAGATGGCGTCAGCTTTAACAACTTGGGTCAATGACAATGTGGGTTTAGTTTTTGGGGTCGTGTAAAAGGGACGTGCACTGCTGCTACGCATCACAGAGCCGAAGCGGCGGGGGCCGGCTGGGCCGCGGTGGCGGAGGTCAAAGCGGTCTGCTGAATTGGGTAAAGATGTCGGTCGCGGAAGAGGGGTGGGTGCGCAAAGTGACAAAAAGGGCCAAGCGCTAACGTGGGCAGCTTTTGGGAGAAAAAATGGGGTTGTGTGATGTTGAATATTATTTAAATATGTTTATTAATAAAAATAAGTCAGGATTTTAAAATACATATTCCTAAAAAGTACATATTTGTATCTATATCTCTAACTCCTATATATTGCTAACAATATCTATGAAATCTTCAAAAAAGTTGCAATTATATCCCTCCGTCAAAAAGTTGTTAAATCAAATTTAAATATTTTACACATATATATATATATTCCTAAATTTACTAATATTCTTCATATATATTCATAAGTTCACTATAATTTTGCATATGTACTCCTGACGTTATTAAGATTTACATAATCTTTTTAACATATTCGTTTGAAGTACACGCTTTTTTGGCGGAGGAGTATCAACTGCAAGGCTTATGAACATTTCAAGGATATTGATAACAATATGTACAGAGTCAAAGGTATAGATTCAATACAGTGTTTTTAGGGGTATATGCTCAAAAAATTTAAGTAAATGTAATATAAATTCAAGCATTTGACACTCTTTTTCGGACATGAAGAGAAACTTCTATTTAACTTAAGAGAAGCATACAACATAGTACAAGGGGAAAAGGTGCACTGCACACCGGGACAACCGACTGATATAGACAAGAAAACACATCAGTAGGCATGAGAGTGGTGGAGAATACAGTATTGAGGAACTCATTACGCAAAAGGTAGAAATTGCTTAGACCAACAAATAAACGAAGATCGCCGACTGTTGGAAAAGTTGAAATGTCGGAAGGAGTTTGACAGTGACAATGATCTACATGGGATGGAGGCTCCCTCCAAATAGTCTTCCTAGGGGGAGCAACGCAAACTCCATCCATTCAGAATGAAATAACTGCAGCTTAACTATGATAACTAAAGTACCCGTTTGTGTAGTGTTGTGGTACACATCTCTCTGGGGAGGTCGCAAGGTCGAACCCGTTCGCATTGTGTGCAGGCGGAGGTCTCCCCGTGAAATTATCGTTCCTTGAGCGGAAAAAATCGTCTGTTTAGACATATATTTCGTGTATGAGCGGATTCGAACTAAGCTCCTCGAATTGGATATTTGATTTTGCAACTACTATGTCATTTTGTCCAAAAAAAAAAAAACTATGATAACTGAAGAGTTTGGAAAGAAATTGAAAAAAACATGCCACCAAGTAAGACGTGTGATTATGTCCAAACCTTTGAGTTCCACTGATACATACCAACCTTCAAAGAAGGGGAATCTAAGAGGATGATCATCTCCAACTTTTCAAGAGAATGACCTGCACGTGTTAGAATAATTATACATCGAAAAAAAGATCAAATCAAAAGTATTTAGTAGATGGCACTTAATCTATTCATTGTCTTAAGATTTTGAGTTAAATGACCCAACTACTTCAACATTGATGTTGACCTAAACGATCACAAATATTAGCAGCCATCACGTTAAGAAAATCCATTGTAAAGGATACACAAGAAGGGAACACAAGTAAAAAGGTAGGCAAACAAAAGGAGATAATTAAGAAGTAGGTATCAATGATAAGAAAGAGGAAGAAGAGGGAAAGGTGGAGGAAAACAAAGCCAAAAGCTGAGCACCAACGAAGACCCGGGGGTTCGACAACGGGGAAGAAAACCCACAACGGGGCACAAATAACTCCCATTAGGAAAGACAAAACCCAGTTAAAGAAGATTTTATTCCGACAAAATTATCCCAAGAGGGAGCTGGCCACGGCACCTCTATGTAACCCCCCTTGCACGTGTTCCCTCCCAATCCAATCAACAAATATTTGACACTTGGTGTGTGAATCTTGTATACCGTAGATCTTTTGATTCTTTGCTATGTTTGATGTGAAATTAATATTATTTGTTGCAATATTTAAAGATAATAATAATTAATTTTGATATTATTATTATTATTAAAATAATTTTATGAAATAATAATAATTAATTTTAATAATATTATTATTTTTAAAATTATTATTATCATTATTATTATTAATGAGATCTTGCGTGCTGCAAAATGAATACTACAATGTCACTGCGTGCTGCATGCATGGGCATTGCAATGGATAAATAAATAAATAAATAAAATTCTAGGTCGGCCTCAAGATACTTTAACCGTCATAACATTATAATGCCTTGATCGGACGACCCAAAATAATATGAAAAATAAAAAATTGAGCTCCGATGAACAACTGTACGAACAATTAGAGCACCTTGAGGCCGACCTAAAAAAAATATATATATTTACCCACTGTAATGTCCCTGCGTGCAGCACACAGAGACATTGCAGCAAGTATTACTCTAGCAAAATATAAAAAAAGAGGTATACGATACAATGGTGATGTGTATAACTGAAGTCTACAACCAGCCTTATGTGTTTTTTCAGAATTTTTTTATTTAATAATATTAACAATAACGGCAAAGTTCTGCTTTATTCTTAAGTCGTGTTTTAGACAATTTTGTGCATGTTTTCCTTAAAAGGTTTTAAGTTTATGTATGTCCAACTTTAAGAACCCAACATACCCAATTTAGAATATACAAGATATGCAAATCATAAGTTTATATTAGTTGCAAATGTATTATATAAATATATATATTGGTATAAAAAAGTATTATGTAAATATATGTTGATGAATCAACTCCCTCGCCTACCTTTATGATTGTTGGATGCGATGTCCTATTTCGCATCTGGTGAATAAAAAATGAACATACTTCAAGTTCCAGAAAAATATAAAACATGTTCTAAATAATTTTATCCAGTTATTTTTTCCCCGCTACAAAGGGTAAGCTTTTTGTTTCTTGTATATCCGTAGCTTTATTAACACTCTTGGACATTTAAAAATAAAAGCTTAGTGTTATAGCTAAAAATGCTAAATCTTTATTCATGTCGTGCCGGAATCGGAATAGTTTTATTTTGTGAAAAAACTGTTATCTCTATGTTATTTTAATTATTGATGTCTTAATTAGAGGAACTGCTGTAATTCTTGAATGCAACGGAGGCAACGTGTACATAAAATGCAAGCTATCTTTTCAGTTATCCACTACACTCTTTCTTATTAATCTTCTTAATTTCATCAACATAGCTACCATCACTTCACCCCATAAAAGCAGATAATGAGACCTAAAGATGACCCTACAAGGGAAGGTGTTAGGCTAAGGTCAGGTACGACCGATCAGTCATTTAGTCAATCATTTGCTCAATGTCCTGAAAGCTGAGTCACAGGGGTCAATGGTACAGTATCTCTCAAGAGATTTAAAAAAAAAAAAAAGCAGTATCTCTCATTCCCATGGATATGCAAAAGATAAAGACTGGTAAGTGGTGAGCACGTACAATGAGGAATAAATAAATAAGGGACTAGTTATTTGGAGACAACTGGGCAATATCATAAGAGCAAAGGAGAAAATAAGATGTGGATCCCTATTTGAACATGTCTTCGCCATTGTGTAAGGGGTTATTGAAGAGGGAAGTGCACCTAATAGGTCGGGAGACAAACTCATACCCTCCTGGTATGTACTAATTTTTTTTTTCTCTAAATGTCCAATGTGCTATAGAGTGATGGAGCAAGACAAAGATTCCACAATGTTGGGTTGGTCTCAGGAATGACTACAATGATACAATCAGTGCAAGAACGACCGGATGTGGTAGGAACCTCCATTGGTGGAACTGCAAGAGACCTCCATATCAATCCTAATTAGCTCTCAACATCTCTAGCACATTTGAATCAACTAGGCATCTAAGAGCTCATGGGGAAGAGTGGTCCATGGTGGCTGGCGAAAAAACAGAAGACTCGAGGGAGGAGGCTCTAAGTTAGAAGAGAAATATTGAAAGCGAAGACCCATAAGAACCTGTGGCACCTATTGCTAGCACAAAGGAGACAATGACAAAGAGCACCCAATAAGTAAGTTCTCCTCAGAGATGTTGACATGTGAAGAAGGAGAGCAAGAATTTGGTGGCCAATGCCAATGAAGAAGAATGGAAGTAAGAGGAGCAAAGGAAGAATAAGATGTAGTAGTACAAATAAAAGAGTCGCTTACCCCTAAGGCTTATCTTAAAATGCTTATTTAAGAAGCCAAAGGCTAAATATTTAGAGTAATAAAAGCTGCAATGTTGCTGCGTGTTGTATGCAGGGGCATTGCAGTCGGTAAAAAATATTTTTATTATTTTTTTCTAGGTGGATCCTAAAGTATCCTAACCGACTGTACAGTGCAATGTTCGATCAAATGAGCCAAATTTTTTTGAAAAAATAAAAAATCGAACTATGATGAACAATTAAAAAAATGTATTTTTTCACTGTTTATTGGAGCTGGATTTTTTATTTTTCAGATTTTTTTAAACCGTCCAATTGAATATTACATTGTACGGATAATTAAGACACCTTGAAGCCACCTAGAAAAAAATACTTTTTTATTATTTACCCACTGTAATACGCCTGCGTGCAGCATGCAGGAGCATTACAACAAGTATTATTCAAATATTTAAGATCGAAGAAGTAGCTTTCATGTGCTGCACCTCCTAAAGTGGCAGCCAATGGACAACCGATGGGACATATAAATCTGGATCTCCATTATTGTGTTAATGTCATTTGATGTCTGTAAGAGTTGTCATCTTGGTAATAGCTGACCAATGGTTGCGGGCGTGTAAGTATGGATCTCCATTACTGTGCTAATGTCATTTGATGTCTAGGAAAGTTGTCATCTTGGTAGTAGCTGACCAATGGTTGTGATGATGCTTAGGGAGACATGCTTAACTCTATGGGCAGATGATGGTTCAACATGTGGCTTCATCACGGCCACTACCTCTAAAGCATCAAAAGTTCGAAAGAAATAAGAAGCAAAACTGAGTGAAAAATCCAGGTACGAAACTGCCAAGAAAGGAAAGGTGCAGATTATCTTACTCTAGCGATTGACGAGAGTTCTTATAGTCTTCAATTCAGGAGTGCCATCTGCAGCACGATGTCCTTAGGAGGGAGAGCTAAGTTCTCTTCTACTCAGTAGCGGACACATAAATTTTGTCTAATGAGGTCACTTGGATGTTAAGTCATAAACTTGATTGAGTTAGTGGGGTATTGGACTTGGACCAATGGAGTATTGGACTGAGTTAGTAGGGTTCCGAATTAGACTGTTTTCCGAATAACGCTTGCATCCTCTATCTTACCGCGACTGTTGGCATCAATAAATTTGATAAAATCCAGTAGGTCCCAAGACCCCGCTGGATCAATGCTGGAACTGCCACTGCCTCTACTCCTATTGAACACATGACTAATTTGGCCAGTGAAGATTACACATGTTAGGTAAAAAACAAAACAAAAAAAAAATCTCTAACTCGATATTAGTACTATATGATATTTGATTGAATAGTTGGAAAAAAAAGGACTCAGGTGAAAAAAAATACTAACAACCTAAAGAAATTATGCACACTTTGAGTGGCTCAAGTCCTAGTGCTTTTGTCTTTCTTGTCAGTCTTTGATTCTATGTAGCAACAATTTTTTTTCCTTCCTCTACAAATTTGATTTACTTTCATTTAGGAGGAAATGAGACACGTGTGACAATGTCACCAAGGAAACATGTAGGTGAGGGGAGAAGGAAACGGTTACAAAAATTTCTTAGAAAAGAGGAGAAGAGAAGAGTCGAAATAGCAATAAATAATTAATGGCATATTTAGATAACAATTAATCAAATGGAGATGGAAGGGTCACATTGCATGTCATGGCATTCAATGAATATCATATTTGCCTTAATAATTCATTTTTACATTCGTGCGTTACTTATTGAACAAAAGTTATGATATAAGAAAGAGGAAGAGTAGAAATTAGGGATTTAAGCGGAATAGATAATTGAGACGTGAGTTCAATATTTAAGGTTTATATTTGCCTAAATATATTATTTTACTCCGTTTTATTTTTTCCTAAAATGTTTTAAATTGTTTAAAATTTCTGTCTTCCCTAAGATTTGAATAACTTTGTTCTTCAATAAAGATCGGAATCTTTTAAAAAAACTTAAACAAGTGAGGAGACAGGCTACGAATCAAGGACGTCCATCAAACTCTCTATGGATGAACGGCCGACGACCAGGAGGGTGATCCGACGGCTGCAGATCGCCGAGCATCCGCCCGATGCTCATTGTAACCTCTCTTCACTACCCCCTCCCCCGGCTTTCCACCTTCCAGAAAGACCGTTTGGATTCCCCGCATTCCATTTCCGGCTCTCTCTTTCTCTCTCTACCCCCGCCACTTCGGACTTCGGAGGGCGCAGGGAAGCGCGAGGACGCCACGGTCATGAAGAGGAAGCTGGGCGACGAGGAGGAAGGAGAGGACGGGAGCCCCGCGGACTCCAGAAGGAGGAGTCTCTCCCCCGGCGCAGGCGACGAGGGTGGCGCCGACAGGGGCAACCCCCTCCTTCAGCTGACCTCCTACGATGACGACGACGAAGACGACGAGGCGGGGGAGAAAAGGAGGGCGGAGCTGGAGGACGGGCACGGAGCAGAGGGGAACGGATGGAGGCAAGACGCAGAGGAGGAGGACGAGGACGCGGGCAGCGACGGCGAGCGGCGTGCATCGGCCCCGGATGGCGCGAGGCAGCAGCGCCAGGTGGAGCTGCGGAGGGACTGCCCTTACCTGGACACCGTTAATCGACAGGTGATCACCTCGGAGTTTCATGTTGGTCTGTCTCTTTTGGGGGAAGTTTGTGGTGGATTTTTGTTCTCGTATCGACGAAAAAAAAAAAACTTGACGAGGTAATTACCTAGAAAGTAGGGGTTTGGGAGAAAGGGATTTTTTTTTTTTTTTTTTTTTTTGGGGGGGGGGGATCCGACGAGAAAGCAGGTTAAGTGCATTGAATTAGCTTGTGTATTTCAATATTAGGTTTTAGAATGTTTCACTCTTTCCAGGGATCTGAGTTGGGTACTGTCAATTTACTGAGGTCTGGTTGTTCATTTTTTTAATAGTTTCAGTTATTTTGTTCATTGTCTTTAAACCATGGTAATTTGATCCGAAATCCTTTCTAATATGGTACAATCAGTTCTAATATGATACTATCTGTTTGGTTTTGACATTAGTATGAGATTCTTTTGCTCTTTGATGAACATAAAGGCGTTTGTGGTGCAATTTTTAGTTGGAAGTCACTTTCAGCTTTCTCTTACAACATAAAAAATAATGCATGAAAGTGGTTACAACTAATTTTTGGTAGTTATAAAAGTCAAACCTGCTCTAACAATCCCAACTTTTCTCCTATTTAGGAAGCCTCAATTTGGAGCCTATGTAGTTCGAGGTGTGAGGGGACCGGGGGGGGGGGGGGGGTTCAGCCATAAATGCCTAGGCGGTGACCTAGGCATTTGAGGCGACATTTTTAAAATAAATAATTCATAATTTATATAAAATGCCAAAAAATAAAAAAAAAATCATACCAAATGAAGTATTCCTTCACTCAAATATAACCAAATAATTTTAAATCAAGCCAACTGAAATAAAATTTAATCAAATCAATGTCGTAATCAACAAATGCATGGAAATTTTGCTATTGCTATTAAGTAAACCAACCATAATAAAAATGTACCAATGGAGTATAGACAGATAAAGGGAGAGAGATTGAGAGACTAAGAGAGACAGAGAGAGGAGAAACTGAGAGAGACAGAGAGAGAGAGAGAGTGAGTAGTTCTACTGTACGGCTAGGGCATCTAGTGTGGCCTGGCCGTACAATAATCTTCAATCGATCTGATCCAATGAAGTAAAAAAAAAGAAAAAATAAAACAATGGTTTGTTGCGGCACCTTCGGCGCCCGAATTCACGGAGCGTTGAAGGTGGCACAACAGGGGCCCTCTGATTATCATTCCAGCCGCACGCGGGGGGTTCCCGCGCACGTTGGTGAGGCGCTAGGCCCTTCGATCTTAATCAAGGGCCCATTATGGAATACGGCCCGTATTCCATAATTTCTCTCTCTCTCTCTATATATATATATCTATATATAGGGGCTGAGAGAGAGAGAGAGACCCTGTAACTTCACTTCAAAAAGAGCGGGGGTGGGAGAGAGAGGGGGGTGAGAGAAGAGAGAGAGAGAGCAATCGAGAGAGAGAGAGTGATATATAAAGAGAGCAAAGTGGAGAAAGATATAGAGAGGGGGCTCTGAGCCCCTGTAACAAAGTGAGGGGGTGGGGGTGGGGAGAGAGAGAGGGTGAGAGAGCTTAGAGAAGAGAGAGAATGAGAGTGTGTGCAGTCATTGGAGAGAGTGAAGTGCAGAGAGACAGAAAGAGTGAAGTGCAGACTGGAGAGAGAGACAGAGAGAGGGGGTGTAGTTGAGAGAGAGAGAGAGAGAGGGTGAGGGCGAGAGAGAGTGAAGTTGGTTAGAGAGAGAGAGAGAGAGAGAGAGAGAGAGAGAGCTTACTTGACAGAGGACTTGCCGTCCTCCGTCACTATCACGGGTAGCCTTCTTTGCCGTTGTCGGACTGGAGTGCCAAATTGTCGTTGCTGAGGTTGCACTGTGGAGCGGGCAGATGGGGGCTCGAGGTCGGGGGGAATGGGCAGTGCAGGGGCCAGATGGGGCTCGGGGTTAGGGTCTCCATCGCAAGGGGAAGGGGGGTTAGTGGGCGGGGGATTATATATCATGGGTATTGGGCCCTTTGGGCTGTGTCAAATGGCCAGTTGGACCAGGCTGACAAACCAGAGCCCCTTTCTTGGACATACTTGATGTGCTTCAACATTTGATCCATAGCCCTTAGGTGCAATGTTCTTGGTGCATGCATAAACTTACTCACCACCCTTACTGCATTAGTGATGTTCGTACATGTAGGTGGCACATAGAGATGTTTGCCCACTGATCTCTGGTACATGCCTCTATGACCATTGAAGTTGGCTCCCCTTCTAATTCACTTAAGCCATGGTTGGTGTTTAAAGGTGTATATGTTTGCATCCAACTTTCCTATCTCCTTTAGTAAATCTATGCTTATGCTAACATTTGTAGGTGCATTTTCAGGATCTTGCCACTTTTTTGCCATGGAAATATTTGAGATGACCAAGGTCCTGTATCTTAAATCTCCTTGCCTAGTCGTCCTTCAGTAGCTAGCTGTTCGATTCTTTCCTACGATCACCATATCATCCACATATACAATAAATATTGTAACCCTTCTGTCCTTTCACTTTGTAAACAATATATAATCAATATTTCCTTGTGTATAGCCAAAGTGGATCATGGATACTCTGGACCATAGTTAGTAAATTCGTGTATCATATGCGTGCAATATGTGTACGCACGTACAGAACAAAAAAATGCCCAACCACTGTCTGATTGGCAAAGATAAGGTTTGCACACATATATTATATCCATGATGTATAAAACACATGTAATATGCTTGAACGTATTAAATGGTGGTTTTATCCGGGTGGTGGCTGAATAAAACCTTGCACCTTGGCATTACATGACTGCCTTTTTCTCTGCTTTGCACGTTCCCCATGTTTTACTTTATAGTTTATATTTATTTGATCCCTAATTTGCTATTGAAGCAGGTAACTTCTACCCAAGGTTTGCCGTATTGTATCAGATCGGGCCGACTTGTACGAGTCGACTCGTATCTGGACAATCACGAGTCGCTGGCACGGGTGGATCGTAGGAGTCCAATTGGGACGCTTCTGGATCGAGCCGTTTCCCCTCGTATCGAACTAACTCGTGCTGGATCGCACGATACGAACACGAGTTGCTGCGATCCAATGTGAGCCAGTCACGGTTCGGCTCGAGTCGGTGCGATCCGACTTGATAAAGTGTGATCCACTCTCTTTAGTCTAGGTGTACTACTTTGTTTTGTTAATTGAGATTTGACGTTTCTAACTTTCTATGAGATGTGGTATACTATTTTCTTTTGCAAATTGAGATCCCTAGATTAAATTCCTCTCAATTAGTATCCTAGACTGATTTTTTTACAAATTAAGTCCATTTAATTAGAGTATTTTTCTTAAATGTGACTTATAATCATTCACAATAACGATGGACGTGAGGTATGATGTTTATAATTAGGTAACTATTCAAAAAAAAAAAAGAGTGATTTGTCAAAAAAAAAACTAGCCTGCATTGGCTTGAATCAGCCCGACTCGTGCAAGTCGGCCCAAGTTGGTCTGAGTCGGATCGGATCTGACTCGTATCTGGCCAAACCCGATCCGATCCGGATCCACGAGTCGGCGAACCTTACTTCTACCCTAGCATTTTTCTTTATTAATGCCATTATTTGCATTTCTCCCATGTTTTGTTGCTGAGATAAGATGCATGGATATTTGTCACATGGGAAGATATGTGTGGCTGCCTTGACTACATGATGGTTTATTTTTTATATTAAATAATGATCCAACTATGGGATTATGATGTGTCTGCATTTTAAACTATGTAATGGTGATAATGATAAGTAAATCACAAGTAAGAGACAGGAAGAGAAGGGGGAAAGAGGCTTGTCATTGTAGGACAGAAGGAGATGAGCTTTCATTTCCTCTTCCATTTCATTCACCGGCTTTGTTTCCTTCACAACTTTTACAAACGAGACAGGAAGGGAAGGGGGAAAAGTGGATTGTCGTTGTAGGACAGAAGGAGATGTGCCACAGAAACCAGATCATCTCGCACTAAAATTTGCAGAAACAATTCAAAGATGTTTTTTCTAGTGGGTTTCTATCAGCAGCTTATTCTTCCAAGGGAAACGTCTAATAATCCATTGTTAATTAGCTTACTTCCGGCATCTTTTGTTTTGCGTTTATGTTGATCTTCACTTTCCATTTCTCATTGTAACTCCATTCAATAATCTTCATGCAGGTTCTCGACTTCGATTTCGAGAAGTTCTGTTCTGTGTCTCTTTCAAATTTAAATGTATATGCGTGCCTAGTTTGTGGCAAGTATTACCAAGGAAGAGGCCGTAAGTCTCATGCATATACTCACAGTTTGGAAGCAGGTCACCATGTTTACATCAATTTGCAAACAGAAAGAGTTTATTGCCTTCCTGATGGCTATGAAATCATTGATTCATCGTTGGATGACATTCGTCATGTTCTTAATCCAAGGTTAGCATTTGTTGTTCACCTAATTCTGTCTAGTTTTTGTAGCCACCTCGTTCAGTTTATTTATCATGTATATGTTGATAATTCAAGTCTCTCTTATATCTACTAGTATTAATTTAGGGACTTCTGCAGCTTATTGTATGTAGCTCCTTTACTTTTTGTCAATTAAATTATGCTGGGCGTCTGGTGTGGCATATCAAAGAGAACTAAGTTCCCCCACCCCATGAAACCCCAAGGCCCATATGTGGCTCTTTTACTTTCAAGCTAATAGACAAAGTGACATTTGGGCAATTGATGTGCTAGAATTTACTTGAAATTATCTGAAAGACTCTTTATTTCTTGACATGCTGACTTTTCTATGTAAATGATTTGTTATCTTTTGTATTGATGACGACTATTCACTACGTTGTGGGAGCTGCAGCTCTTCTTTGTTCTCCGTAAACTCTGTTTGTTTTGACATTGGTCAGACAGACTTCTAGGGCAAAAACTTGGTTAACTCTTGGATTTAGTGTTAAAGGTTTCTGCTTAGATTTATGATGTTTTCTTGGTGACAACTGGTAAGTGCTTTCTTTTGGGAAGGGGAAGGAGGGATAAGAGAGGCATCCATTTAGTGGCATGGGACAGAGTTTGTAAAAGTAGAGATCAGGGGGGTGTTGGATTGACTCAAATTGGACTGTTTAACAAAGCAGTATTGGCTAAGTGGGCCTGGAGAATGGGAGAGGAGAGGGATGCTCTCTGGGTAAAGATCATTAGGGAGAGATACTATTCCAATGTTCCTAGGTGGACTTTAAATCCATTTAGACCTTCAACCTTGTCTCCCATCTGGGGGAATATTATTAAAATGGTGGATTTGGTCAACCTAGCAATTTCTTTCACTATTTGTAATGGAAAGCTGATCAGGTTCTGGGAAGACAAATGATATTGTGAGGCTCCTTTTGTTGTTCAGTTTAATCAATTGTACCACATTGCAGAAGATAAACAGATGTCAGTAGCCCACATTTATTCTGTTGATGATACTTCTCATTGGAACATCAGGCTCAGAAGCAATCCAACAGAAATGGAGCTAGATCAACTGTTGGGCATCGGGAGTATGATACAGGACATTACTCTAAATAGGGAGATGGAGGAACAGAGAATATGGGTTTGGAATAGTAAAGGAAAAATGTCTGTTAACACCCTCACTAAGGTGCTCAATGATGGAGGATAGGGGTGAAGTGGGAACATTTAGAGTGGTCGAAGCTACTGTCGACCAAGATTAACGTTTTTCTTTGGAAATTGACTTTAGGGAGGCTTCCTACTGCAGATAGACTGAAAAGTAACATCCATATCAAGGAGTCTGTTTGTGTTTTCTGCGGTTTGTTTGAAGAAAATGCTGATCACCTGTTTTATCATTGTGGGATAATTAATGTGCTTTGGAGAACAATCTGCAAAATTCTACAAGTTCAGTTGAAGGAACGGCAGAATGTCTTAAATCTGATGGAGTGGTGGGAGGCTACTTGTCCAATACAATCAGAATTTCAGGTTTGGTCACTTTTTCTGCCGGCCACGCTATGGGGAGTATGGTTTGAGAGGAATTACAGAAGATTCAGTCAAAGTTTCAGCAGTCTGTTTGATATTTTGAGCCATACTGTTAAATGGGCGATTGTTTGGGGTAAAGCAGCTGGTATTTCATCAGTGGAGAACACTTCCCTTCTCTGTAAAGCAAGGAATTGGAAGACTATGATCCTCTGATAGTTTCTATAATATTTTCCTATTTTATTTGCTGGATAAAATAGGACTGGGGATTTATGTATTCTGTGTAATGGGGGGTCTCTTTTTATTTCCTGTGCTTCTTGCCACCTGTTGTGTGTAGTGTTCTGTTTTCTATTTGCAATGAAATTGTGGCCTATTGGCCACTTTCCTAAAAAAAAAGGTGCAAGCAAACACATCATACAAGGAATGATGTAACTGTTTAGAAATGTGGCCATCTCCAATGACCCAGAGTTGTTTAATGTAGTTTTTTTAAAAGTGTGACTAGTCTCATGTGTTTTTGGGTTGCAAGAATGTCCTAGGAGAGCGTTAGGTTCTTATGGCTTATCAGTTTTTTGAATTTGACACGATACGTAGGACTGGTATCAGCTAGTCTATTCAACCCCCCCTCCCCCTCCCTCTTGATGTCATTAATCAGGGTTGAGGCTACCTTTTGTCCTCCTTAAAAGGGATTTCATGTTTTGTTTCGGGAGGATGTCTTCTGCTCCCACCAGTTGCATTACTTCCATTTATTCCTTTATAAAATGGTGATACAAACCCACCTACCTTTTTTGAAAGTGGATAGTACCACTGTATATATTCAAAAATAGAGGAGAATGTACAAGAGTGTACTCAAACCCTTATATACTATAAAAAAGCACCAAGGTAGTGCAGGTGACACCCATCATCCATCTCCCAACAGACCAAAAAAGGAAGAAGCTGATACATGACAAAAATGCAAGGCCCACTCTCTCACTTTTGCACAAACAAAGACACAAACCCACCTGCTTAGAAAAATATTCCTGCATATGGCATCAGTCTGGTAAACTCTAGGTTTCTCATGCTAGTAGTTTCTGACTTCAAGTCATGTTCAATTATTTGATTAGAGAACGATACATTTATCAGAATCTTAATTGTAGATGGAGGATGGACATCCATACTTGCTTATTCAGGACATGAGAATTGATGTAAAGTTGGTGGTATTAGATCTTGGATATAGTAGCAAATGACAGGTTCCAGGCTTCCAGCTAAATTCTTTTGTTGTTCCCACCATTTGGGTGACCGTGGTTTTGGTGTTTTTTTTGTTTTGTTTTTGGGGGGGGGGACTAGTTGTTATTAGGTGTAGAAAGATATCTCAATCCCTTACTGGTTCACTTTAACAATGAGATTCATGCCACAGACTGTCCAGAACCTCCCTGAACTTCGGTTGGTGGTATGAGATCTTGGATGTATCAACTGCAAAGGTTACAGATAATTCTTGTATTTTTTTCATCATTTGGGTGACTGTTGGTCGGGGGATGGAAGTTGATTATTAGATGTAGAGATATATTTCAATCGCTTGCTGGATCACTTTATCTCGGAGATTCATGCTACAGGCTGTCTGCAGCCTCCCTAATTTCAGTTGGGTGCTTTTTTTGCATTATCATTCATATTGAAAAACTGTCTACCCTACCAGTATTATCCCTTTCTTCCGATTCAATATTTATCCAAATGGAAAATCTAGATCTACCATTTATCAAGACAGCTGTGAGCTCTCCCTCGAGTGATTATGAGTGTAGGATGCTTTCATTTGGTGGGCAGGATTGACAGGATGCCAACCAGAGTACATGAAAGGACAGGCTGAGGTGATTGCTGTTTTTGGATCACGATCGATTCACAGAAGCAGATTGATGCCGGAGAATTCCTTTGCTGTGAGGAGCAATCATAGAGCACATTGGTCTGCTTTTGAGGACTATCAAAGTTACAATTAATTCTCAAAGCTGCTGTTTTCACACCAAGGACATTTATAGAAGTCTCTTCAACATGAATTTGACGCACTCACATAACTCGGACACCCTTGGGGTAGGGCAGTCCTAGAGTGTTGAACTAGTCTCTACTATGTTTCTTATTTATTATCAAGGAAGAGAGTGTTGTTCACTTCACAATATTCTGGATTTTTTTGATCTGTTTCCTTAGTTCGTGGTATTCTGCATGGTCTTGAAGTGTAGTTTGTTGGTGTAGCTGTTGTAGTGAGGAATCTCCTTTCCTTACACAGTTATACTTTCTTTAGTTATTTGGAATAAAACTGGTGGTGCCAGTGCTAATCTCTTTCAGAAGAAAAAGTATCATCCCTCTGCTAGTGTCTCCCTCAGTTGGTATTTAGGATTGGCAGCTTGCATGATCTGTATTTTTTTTCCTTGGAAATGATAAGGGAAGTTCCGATTTACTATTTGGCATGGGTTACTGGAGATATGGAAGTGTGATGCAGAGATGTTTGGGAAAAAGAAAATAGAAGCATATATTATTTGCCCTTCTGGTTATGGAATGCAGAATCGGTTGATCTTGATCTGGATTGGCCAATCCTGACCTGGATCGGCCGATTCGGATTGGGATCGGCGGGTCCAGATCTGGCCGGAATCGGCCGATTCTGGCCAATTTCAGCTAATTCCGGCCGATCCCCGATCCGATCCCGATTCGGATCGGGATCGGTGGGTACCGATCCGGCCTCTCGATCCGTGCCGGAATTCCATGCTTCTGGTTCCTCTGTCAGTGTTTAACTTGAGACAGAACGGTATTTTCAGCCATCTTCTTTGGAAAGATCCTCATCTATAAGGATTTAAAGAATTGTTCATTTCTTAGAGTCCTTAACTATTGTTGTTGGGTTTGGTTTTTTTTTCTTCTTTTTTTTGAAGTTGTTGGATTTGGGACTTAATATCCCCCATTCTTCGTTTCTGCTGTTGTGTGTGTGTGTGTGTTTTTTTTTTTTTTAGTGGATGGTACCACTGTATAGTATAAAGGAGAACAAAAATTACAAATATGAATGAAAGGATCTCTCCACCCCACTCTACAAAACATCAAAATGGTGATACACAGCCCACTGTGGTGTTATCTTATCTTGCACACTGCTAAGTTTAAAGGCTTAATGGCTTATATTTCTTCTTTTTGTTCTCTCCCTCTTTGATTTTGATGTTTTTACATTATAAGTAGTGACCTGAAGTAGCAAATACAACAGCAATTGAAAATCATAAGATATATCACATTTCCAGAAGAGTGAAAGTACAAATTAGTTTGCAAGGTATAAATTGTTTTAATGGGGAAAAGTCAGTGTTGGATAACAACCAGCCTGACCCAGTAAATCTCCAGAGTTAGCTGGCACTTACCGGTTCTGTGGAGGCAGTTGTTAAAGATACGGATGACGATGCCATTGGTGATCCCATTGATCCGCCATCAACACTTCATGAGAAGGATCCACTGTTATCGCTTCAAGATAAGGAAATTTTAGCTGTTGTTGAAGCACCGTCTCGGCAGAGCATGCCTCCTGAGATCCAAGGTGTACCCGGAAAGGAGAAACATGTTCAAGGTAATTTCCTTGATTTTTGGAGTGACAAAGAACTCCTAGCCAAAGCTTCTGCACTGGGTATTCAGATTCAGAACAAGCAAGGCCAATTTAGAAGGTTATGGAGGACCAGTTTAGAGGATATGCATAAACCAGACAAATCTACTTCAATTAGTAGCGGTTCTCAAATTCCGGATGATAAATCAAGGAGACAGCGATGCTGGAAATCTTCTTCATTTTAGTACTTATGACCCGTTTGGTATTGTTAGTGGTCATCTGTAATTTGTTGTAATTTCTTTTTCATAGCAAATTGTCAGTACGTAGTCTGGTGTTGTTTTGGTTTTTGTTGTAAGGTGTCTAGTTGTTGTTTCGATTTTATGTGAGTCGGCGAGGAATCTCTCCAAGCCATCTATTGTATTGCCTCTATATATTTGTATATAATTGGTGGTCTAACCCACATCTTTTTCGATAAAAAACAGCCAGGTTGACCCATGAAGCATGTCACCTCTCCGATCATGGCAAAGAGCAGCTTGACAACAATTACTTCCCACAAGCTTCTATAATATGAATAAGCAAGATATATGAGAAAGGATGTTGTTCTTATCCAACCAATGCAACATCTGGCCTTTATATGGTCCATGGCTAGGGATTGCCAGGCTTTCCTGGGTGCTGGATGTGTAGCACTCTCACTCATGTATGGTCTCAAGGTCTGATTTATTCTCATGGTCATTCTTTTTTTTCAGAGATCTGTAGAGGAGGATGCACACAGAGGGTCAAAGGTTGATTCCTTAAGGTTGGGGTCCGCAAAGATAGTTAACTTTCCTTAGCGTAGGGTTGAAGAAAATTTGAGGAGTCTCTGCTGGTGTATGGTGGGCCATCTTCAAAATTTTTTTTGTGGATCTTCATGTTGTTATGAACCAATCTTCATTCATTATTGTTGGGAAGGATTGGTATATGGTGAGTCAAGAAACTGAAGAATGATTCTTTCATCTTTCACTTTCCTTTTGAGGATTAGTTTCATGAGGCTGTAACTGATAGAGATATTTTCATCAGCGATGAATCATGAACAAGTAGATTCCTCTGTGATTGACAGGTGCTCTTAAAGTTTAAGGGTAGGTTCTATCGAATGGCTATGAGACTTGCTATATTATATGGTACTAAAGTGGGGCTGCGAGGAAATATCACGTACAAAAACTATGGCAAAAATGAGGATGTTGAGATGGATGTGCAGCAAGACTAGAAAGGAGAAGATTTGGAATAAATGTATACATGGTGATTTAGCTGTAGTCTTATTCACATTATGCTCAAGGAGAGTAGGCTAAGATGGTTCAGCCACGTGCACCGCCATCTGAGTTTGGCTCCAGTCAGGAGGTGCGTTCAAATTAAAATATGGAGGAGGGTAGAAGAACTTGGGGAAGAGCTAAAACAAGGTGGTTAGATGTAGTAAGAAATGACTTGAACTTCCCAGGTTTAACTACAAATATGGCATTATTGGATAAATTAAAATGGCGGGATAAGATTCATGTAGCTGACCTCCAAATAAATGAGATAAATGATTCGGTGATGATGACGATGATGGATATCTTGGCATAAAGACATTTTCATGGAGGTGGCTCCTTCTGGCTGACTCAGAGATTTAGGCATTACTTTTGTGGTAAAGTCTTTCACAAAATAACTGATGTCTTTGGGCAATTAGAAGAATGGGACCTGAATGCCTTGTGTCGGCAAATATGAAATCTGTGAGGGTCCTGGTAGAATCTCATTCTGCTGATGGAGAGCCCAAATTTTCTTTTATGAAAATGGGGCAACAGGATTTTCAAGATTTATACTCCCGAGGAAACTTACTTCCCCAAAGTATCTTTAGGTAGTTGGCTCAGATCCTCGGACTATGAAGGAGGCTGTTCAAGCTTATAAAAGCTACAGACAGGCCAAGGAACCTTTGATCCCTTCTCAGTGCAGTATGGATTCTTGCATTGAAGCCCCCGTTGGAATCAGAATGAAGTGAACAAGACACACAACGACTACAAAGCTAATGTGGATGTCTCTAGGTCTTCCTATCGAAGACTACTGAGTCAGATAGTGGTGACTCATGTTTTATTATTGTCTCTTGGCCAGGGCTGTGTACAATTCAGTTCCAACCAAAAAAAGACAAATCTTGGTTCGGTTTGAAATTGTGTTTGATTCAGTTCGGTTTCACATGTTTGTGAAACAAAGCAAATTGAAAAACCATGTGAACCAAACTTCGCAGGTTCAGGAAAGGAAGATCATAAATTCTTTTCGCATGTACAGAACTGGGGATGACACAAGCTCTAGTAACTACGTCTAAATGTTGGTGGTTTTATCATTGATTGGATGACCATGGGCACTTCCAGCTTGAGTTGGATGTGGATGGCATGGTTTGCAGAACCGGATCGGAACCGGCGGTTCCCGATCCGGTTTGAACTGGCCGGTTCCGGCCGGTTCTGGCTGGTTCTTACTGGAACTGGCCTGACCAGTTCAGATTCCGGTACCGGTTCTGCGAACCTTAGTGGATGAATGTTTAGTGAGAACATAAAGTGCTTGGATGATATGCTGGAACAACTTGCCCAAATTTGATGCATCTTATATTGTTTATTCCATTTCATCTTTTGTACTTTCATTTTGCCTGAGGGTTTAATGTTTCTTTCTTTTTCACATGCATCCAGGTTTCAAAAGGAACATGTTTTACATCTTGATGAAAATAGGCAATGGTCAAGGGCGCTTGATGGCTCAAACTTTCTCCCTGGAATGGTATTCATAATTTCATATCTTTTTAATTGTCATAAAGCTTATCTTATTTTCTCTTGCATTTTAAGTACAATCTTGTAAACTCACTTTGTGGACCAGGAATCCTAGTATAAGTTTTGAACTCATGACATCTATTATGCTTGTGCTAATCCAAGTTTCTTCACAATGTTTCAGGTGGGACTGAATAATATCAAGGAGACAGATTTTGTTAATGTCACAATTCAGTCATTAATGAGGGTGACACCCCTCAGAAATTTTTTTCTGATTCCTGAGAACTATCAACATTCAAAGTCTCCTCTAGTTCATCGATTTGGAGAACTTACAAGGAAGATCTGGCATGCCAGAAATTTCAAAGGACAGGTTGGCATATGTTAAAAGACAGCGAAGGAATATTAAGTCTTCTTTATTCAACACCAGGGCAATAACCTGATATGCACATACACATACATACACACATTTACACACACAGATATACACACATATGTACATGCACAAAATAACAAACATACATATATATGTACATACACACATGCAAGGCATAGAGTATGAGAGCTCCAAGAATGCTGAGTAGATGACTGTACCGTAGACGAGTGGGAATATGAACCTCGATTAGAGTGGAAATAACTAAAATGGTCAAAACCTAGAATGACACTGAATGCAGAGATTGCCATAGAGTATGAGAGCTCTAATAATCCCAAGTAGAGGTCTACACCATAGACAAGGGTGGTAACACTAATGTCGATTGGAGTGGAAAGAGCTATAATGGCAAAAACTATAATTGGACTGGATGAGAGATTACCATAGATGCAAAAATGAATGAGTACGCAAAGAAGTCCAGTGGAAGGTAGGTCCACAAAATGCTCAAAGGAAGTTCTAGATAAAGAAACAAATTGCTTCAATTAAATCAACATGCTGGAAACCTTGGATGATATAGAGCAAAGATAACTGTGAAAGGAAGCAGATGTACAGCAAAAGATCATCCACTATCTTTCGAATGGGATGCCAGACAAAGAAATAGACTGCACGAATGCAATCATAATGTAGAAGAAACCTTTTATTGACATATGATACTACATTCTCGACGATGCAGAATGTGGGTGCAAACATGTGAAAGAAAGAACTTTGACCAATTACCAAAGAAGGGCTGAGCCATTGCAGAGATATAGGTACAAACAAGTGTTGGAGGTGAACTCAAACCAGCTTGGAAAAAAGGATGAACCAGTAATTAAAGAAGGAACAAATCGGCTGTGAAAACCAATTGACCTAGTTTTTAGAGATTGAATCATGGAACCAAGTGAACTGGGTGAAAATCGATTCATTTAGAGACAAGATTTGGCCCATTGGGCCCTGGATCAAGGAATTCTGGGTCGGGTCGGGTCGGGTCGGGTCTGAGGATCGGGACCCGCCGATCCCGATCCGATCTGGATCGGCCAATCATGATGAAGATTGTTCGGTCTGGATCGGCCCTATTAAAAAAAATAAAAAAAATAAAAAAAATCTGAAAAATTCATAAAACATCAGGAAAAATCAGAAAAAATATAAAAAAATATACACATATTATTCAATGAATGTACAATAAAAATGAATGCAAATCATGCACATCCATAAAAAATGAACATTAAAGACAAATGACTCGCTAATAATTATTGTTGTACACTAATTAAAAAAGATATTATGAAGTATTTTACATGAAATTAATAAAACATATCTTAGAAAGATCACATTTGTGATCCTTCATCATCCAACTCATAAGTTTGAGCCGGCGGCCCATAATCTGCTGACATATGTGTTAGATATACCTCGAGGTGTGTTTGCTTGTTGGCTTGAGCTTTCTCTTGATTGTGCTGGAAAGACATAAATGCCATACTGAATAGGTGGGGGTCCAGAGTACCTCTCAATAGTGCTGCTGATGTCTGAATACGACAATATAGGGAAGTGAAAAATGGGCGAATAAGAAGATCCATATTTTCAGCTTGGCCAATTATATCCTGCTTGTCTCTGTTGGCCTTCAAATCCTCCTTGTTGTCTTTGTCTTTGGCCTTGAGTTCCTTCAGAATGATTCGGAGGTGCAGAGTAACATTCGTATCCTGAATAACTACTCCCAAGTCCAGAACCTCCTGATAGTCCAGCACCAACACCACCACCATCGCCATCTCCATCATCATCGCCATTACCTGATTGTTGCTGAATGGAGTCATCACTCTCCACTTAGCCTGTTTCGCTAGCTGCCTTCTTTTGCGCCTGTAGGTTTGTCTCTCTGTCTCGTACATGCTGGCCAAATGAGATGATAAAGTTGGGGTGTCCTCAAGTGTCTCTCCAGTTTGCTGAATTCTAGCTGTGTCTTCTCCTTCTTCTTCTTCTTCTTCCGTCGGGTCTACTCGTTGTTTTGAATTTTCTTTTATTTTTTATTTTTTTCCTGCTAGATGACTGCAATAAAGGTCTCGCTGGCTCTTTGTTCTTTTTTTTATGTGGATCCACGTGGGTAGCTGATCTCTTGAGTGTTGGCTGAGAGGTAGAAACTCTAGTAGTGTCTGGTATTGTGGCTGACTTTCGACGCCTCTAAAAAACAGGTGCACCTTTTTCATCTGTTGCCTAAAATTCAGAATTTCGAATAACTACTCCATCTAATTCACCTCCTGCCCAATTCTGATCATGAGGATCAAACTCAGGCTGAGCATCTCTGGCTGCTCTACTTTCCATCTAAGAATGCAATGGGTGTTCTTCATCCAACAATTCATCGATATTGATCTGATGTAGAGGCTCATCAACTGGTCTGCTAGCAAACTCCATAAATTTCTGTTGTTCTAGCCATTGTCTTTCCTAAATCTATTTGATCTTTAAGCGCATGTTGTAGTGACAATACACTAACTTCTCCAGTCTAGAAACACCGAATATGTTACGAACCTTCGTGTGAATGTGACTGACAGTTTATTTCACATTGACTGGAAGAAGTGATTTGACTGAGTACTTTCACTGCAATATACGTCAAATGGTTCGTGGCAGCTTGTCTATAATTAATTTGGATCTACCATTCAACTGTTGCCAAAAAAGAAGAAGATAATATTAACAATTAATGATAGTAATTTATTAAATTAAGTGTTTGATTATTTATTGTGTAATTCACCTGGAGTTGTCCTCATTACTGCAGTCGTAACGTCCTCATCTCCATAAATGCCAATCTTCAATTTAAATCTCTTTATCTACAAAATAAATGTAAATGACATAAGCTAATGAAAGAAGATTGAATTTTCATAAATTCTTACTTTGTATGTTATCTCTGCTAAGGCATCTATCATTTCGTTCGTATTCCTTGATATTCTAGTAACGACATTTGTTGTGCCTCGGATGACCTCTCCATCATTGTGCACGCTCTCATCATATTGATATCTTGGGTTGAAAAAATATCCTGCACTTAAATTAATGTTCATTAGTTATCAAAATAAATGTCATTAATATTAATTAAATAAAATCAAGTAGAAAAGAAATAGAATTAACCAACATTATGGAGATCATAATGGAGAGTCGACTCTCATCTGTTATCGATGATCATCCACCATTTTCCAGAAGATGTAAGATTGCTTGCCCTCAAGTGCTCATTTGCTCTATCCATTGTCTCATATAGATATTCTATATCATTTTTGTCATCGCCATTAACCAACCTCATAACACGTACCAGAGGTTCGACCACTTTCAGGTAGCGAGAAACTTTATCTCATTTTTTTCCTCCCCCTAACCAACATTTGCACTGCTACGGAAACATCCCTAGCACCGGCCTTCTGTGTCCTTATATGTGTCAGAAAATTGTTAGAGTGGACTAACTGGGCCAATTGATGCTTGTACTTCATCATGCTCTCTAAAGAGATGAAGTTGGATGCGTAAGGCCAGTACGAAAGAGATCATGTCCACTTGTATGTTCTCTCATCATATGTAGGATCTTGTTGTTACTATAAATAAATCCGATGATCATCTGAGTTTGGTCTACCACCTCAGCAACAAAATGCTCTTTGCCTATATCCTCCATCATCAAGTCAATAAAATGTACCGCACAAGGCGTCCAGAACAAATCCTTCCTCTTCTACATCATCAATCTACCAACTGCTTTGTAGCTTGCTTCATTGTCAGTGACCACTTGTACAATTATTATCTTCACCAATTTCCTCTACCACCTCATCCATTAGCTTGTACAAATAATCAATATTTTTTATTTTGTTAGAGGCATCTATAGACTTTAAAAAAATAGTGCTCTCGCTGCAATATACAAGGAAATTAATTATGGATCTCCTTGTGGTGCTTGTCTAACTATCACAAATGATGGTACAATCACGCTCCTTTCACATATTTTTGAAGTTGTCCACTCTTGCCTTCAACTCATTGTACTCATCCTCGAGTCCAACATCATAAATGTAGCGAGGTGTGGGGACCTTTACACCAGGTCCAGTATCTGCAATTGCATCCACCATCGTCTGAAAATATGAGCTAGATGCTGTATGTGCTGGTACACCTGCATGCAAAAATCGCTTCACAATTCCTTTCAAGGCATTTTTTGCTGAGGCCTTGACTCCTTCCAATGCTTACTTGATTCCAAGCTGTCTGGTAGATCTTGTTCTATATAAAAATTAGTCCATAGGACCCCGTGTCACGTCTGACGTCCGTCCACAACTCACACAGTACTAGTAACCCTGCGAACAGAAGAGCCCCTAAGAAGGAATCCCCCAGACTGAGAATCGGTAGGCACTGATCCAGCTAATGATATAATGCCTCTTCGTCGGTCCTCATCTTCTCTATTTGTTCGCAGATTGGCACGAATAGCTCTGGTGTACTCTGGATCAGAGTCATCTGGATTTGTTCGCAGATTGGCACGAATAGCTCTGGTGTACTCTGGATCAGAGTCATCTGGATCATTCTCATCCTCATCATCATCATCTAAACGGATCGCTGCTGAACAGGTAGTCTGTAATTCCTTTGTCTTTGGCATCCTGATATCTCATCTTGCAGATCCATCTTTTTTGGTTTTTTAACCCAGCATGTAAGCTCTCATTTCCCTCTTCAAGTTCAGTAGAACTGACTCACATCTGCTGACATCTCCTGTTATATCAGTAATATGATTTTTTAGGCGATATACGCCTCCATCCATCTCCTTTCTACACTAGTTTCATTTGACCCTCCTTTGTCTACTGTCTAATGCTGCTAACTAGGATCAACACCTTGCTGGTCCACATCTTGTTCATGATGTCCTTGCTCTGTCATATTTTTACATAACATAAAAATATATAAATAAATTTAAGTAACACTAATCACGTGTAATTAATGTACAAATCTATACAATCAGGTTCATACAAAAGTCTAAATTTTTAACTCATAATTAGGGTTAATTTTGGAGGTTTTGTCTAATCAACATGCTAATTTTTTTTTAAAGCTAAATATTAATAGATCTACACTACCATATACCATTTCTATTTTTTTTGGAAATTTTAAAAAATTTAAGATCGAAATATACCTAATCCGGATCAGGATCCGACAAAGAAATCCGACGTCGACGGCAGCGGTGACGGCGACAACAACGGCGGCGGTGACTGCCGGAGGGCTGGTGATAGGGTGAAAACCTCCTTCTTTCAGTTAAGATATCAAGGGGGGGGGGAGAGAGAGAGAGAGAGAGAGGATGGCGGTGGATCGCCGGTGGCAGGGGGGCACCGGGTGGGGGAGGGGAAAGCTGCAGCAGCAGCTACTGTCTCCCGATCCCCCTTTAAGGGAGGATTTGGGATCGGCCGGTATCGGACCGGATCGGCTGATCCGGGCCCGATATGGGCTGATCCCAATACTTAAAAAAAAAGGGGGGGGGGTGAATAATGATTCCCCCCTCCAAAAATCGGATTTGGACCTGCCGATCCCAATCCGGATCGGAATCAGCCGATCCTGCAATCCATCCCCTGGATCTAATTAATTTTTAGAAAACGGATCCAATTGTATCAGGTCTTCCAGGCTGTTTCCTGTGTCTTCTGTGTTCAAGGCTGCAAATTAAAGAAAAAACTCCAATAGCATGACTGCACAGCTGCTGCAAACCTACAGTGACCAGCACCAAAAGTGAAGGTGGTGACAAGATGACAACAAAGTCTGGTGGAACTGGCGGGGGGTCAGAGTGACAGGTAACAGTGCAACTGCGAAAATGATGACAGGTGGAGGCTAAGAAGATGATGACCAGCGATGACTAAGACAACTGGTGGCCTTGCCTGCTGGTGCTGACAAGGGCAAAAGACTTGGAACCAGTGATGACATCTATGGAATCCGACACCAGCAAATCAGAAAATGGTGATGACATGGAAACCGGTGCAGCTGATGGGAACTTATGATGAACTGGTGAAGGCTGCAACATGTTGGCATAGATGCCAGGGCAGTAAAAGAAGGCTGAAGATGCAGCAACAATGTGAGCAACCAATGATGAACAGGTAGCAGCAGCCGAAGTCGATGGCAGCACAGGGGAAGATGCCGGAGGATGATGGCTGCAGCAGCAATTGCCTAAATAGTCGGGAATTGCCAAAATTTGCAGACATACTGCAATACCTTCGTAAGGAAACTCTCCTAATGATGAAACCAACAGCACAGGCTGAAATCAATGGCAGCGAAGATGAAGACAACAGAGGATGATGGCTGCAGCAGCAATTGCCCAAGTTGTCGGGAATTGCCAAAATTTGCAGTGATGCTGCAATACCTCTGCAGGGGAAACTCCCTTGACTCCACAAATAGCACAAACCCCAGGGGTGGGGGTCAAAAAGGCAGTGCAACAGAGGGATAGGACGTAGCGGGGAAACTCGGCACTGGAGAGAAGCTTCACGTCTGCTTAACAAAGTGGACGCGAAGAGGCCTGTTGAGGACACATGAATTGTCGGAGATGATAAGAAACAGGCTTAGGTTCTGATGCTACATGTTAAGAGACAGATGAATTGTCAGAGATGATGAGAAATAGCCCCAGGTTCTGATGCTACGTGTTATGAGACAGTGGGGAAGGAATAAAGCTTCTCTTCAGTGCTAGGGCAATGCCCTATACATACATGCAAGTGTACAGGAAACAGGACTATTCTCAATACTAGTTGGAATAGAACACCTCTCTAATACTAGTGAGAGTATGATATGTACAGCATCTCCCCAATACAGTTAGGAATAGGACAACATAATAATTTAAATGGAACTGTGGAACTATGATCTGCAATCCTAATGTAATAGGACTAAGAATCCTAATACAAGTAGACATGCATGATATGCACAATTGAGGACTAAGAATCCTAATATAAGTAGGCATGCATAATATGTACAATCTTTCTCTAACAGCATCCTATAATTTTGATTGTTTTAAGAGCATTGTTTGCCTGACCTTATTAGACATGATTTTCTCTTTTCACAGGTTAGCCCACACGAGTTTCTGCAGGCTGTTATGAAAGCTAGTAAAAAGCGGTTCCGGATAGGCGTGCAATCGGATCCCGTGGAGTTCATGTCATGGTTGCTGAATACGCTCCACACAGAGCTTAGAAATTCAAAGAAAAAGAATAGCAGTATCATTCATGACTGCTTTCAGGTTGGCAATTTCATTCAAGTCTGTTCTTCATCCTTACCATGTTTTTTATTACATTTCCTGTACACATGCAGGGTGAATTGGAAGTTGTGAAGGAAATTCATAAGAAGACATTAGTTGAGAGGAGAGAAAATGGTGATGAGCAGAAACAAGCAGATACTGTAGAAGCTGTCACAACAAACCGCAACATTGCGAGAGAAACTTGCAGAATGCCATTCTTAATGCTTGGTCTAGATTTGCCGCCACCTCCTCTTTTCAAAGATGCAATGGAAAAAAATATTATTCCTCAGGTGAGTACAAATAATGTTTGTTTCTTTAGCTAAGGTGATCTTATGTATGAATTTTCTTGAAGACTCTTTCCCCTGCATGTCCATTTCATGGTTACCTAGCACTTCAGCTGAAATAATTAATGAGTTTACATCCACATACATGATATAATGACCCAGTCATGAGCCGGGCAAGAGGAGAGGGCTATCCATATGAAAGGACTACCTGCAAGTAGAGCAGTGTGGAGCCACTATGGTGTAGAGTTACTATGGTGTGGAGCTATCACTATGACTAGAGGCTGGGACGGGAATGAACCAGATTAGTTCTACATCGGAAAATAGAAAAAAAGTTAATGGGCTGGGCTATATATGAAGAGACCGTATCCATAATTTGTGAGGCGCCTTTTGGAAACAAAGCCGTGCGGACTTTGCCCAAAACGGATAATACCTCACAAAGGTTGGATCGGATCGTGTTATACAATGATATCAGAGTAGGACTCGTGCAGTACGATACAGACTGGTTCGGGGACTAACCACATAGAAATTGGTGGATCTGTAATAACCTAGTTACGAGCCGGGTAGGAGGAGAGGGCTATCTATAGGAAAGGACTACCCACAAGTGAAGCAGTGTGGAGCTGCCATGGTGTGGAGCTATCACTACGTCTAGGGGCTGAGGTAGGAATGAATCGGAATAGTTCTGTATCAGAAAAAAATAATAATTACTGAGTTATATATAAAGGGCCATATCCATAACTTGTAAGGCACCTTTAAGAGACAAAATCATGCGAATTTGGCCCAAAGCGGACAATACCTCGCAAGGGTTAGATCGGGTCGTTACACGTGATATCATTATCATTATTATTATTAAAGTTTGTACCCGCATACAATGAGTTAGTGACAATGACCATTGCCCTTTTTATGTTTTTAGACTGTACTGTACTCTCTCCAAGATCTTGAATTTATAGTCTAACTGAACAGTGCGAGCATCTAGAATTAAATAGCATGTCCACCACCACTACCGAAACAACATAACCTCAAATATAACCTTCAATTCTTTTTTGTTTCTCAATGTCCCATAATGGTTTCCAATTGCATTATTAAATCTTTCCTATAATATATGGATTGTATATAAAAAACCAAGGCAACACCAATAGCAACTGGTTATTGCCATATGTCCTAAGATGGATTCCTTGAAGAGTTATACTTGCTGCACCGTTGCTGGTGTAGCAATGCTGAGCTAAATTGAGTCACACACACCCATTGGTCTACGTCGCGCGTTCCAAATTTGACTGTGTCAGGACCTCATTGAATGTGCACCGCCTTCTTTGCGTGAAAAGCGACCAAAGATAACAGATGAATGTGTAGCATCATGCGAGAGAAGGCTACCTATAATGATTACGTCCAATTTTCCTTTTTGGCATTTCCCATCATTCCCTCTCCTTCAAGAGGCTGTAACCTATAATGAGAAGCAAGACGATTGAGCTATGTTTTTTTTCGCCTCTTCTTCTTTCGTTGTACCCTTGTATCTCCATATATCTTTCCAGTGTGAAGGAACACAAAGAGTACTTACCTCTAGTTTTTACAGGCTAAGAAATCATTTTCCAAAGTTCAACCGATGGAAAGGTGGCATGTAGGATAATTGCAAGGTAGGTGAAGTTATTGCAACACAGAAGAAACTTTCCTGGATCTTCTTATGTCACTTGAATGCTCTCCTTAGCTTCTTTAGTCAAAATGTCACTTGAATCCGCTCCTTACATAGTATGTATTCGTGACTAGGGACCCTTACAGATGTTTTAGGAGTGCATGTAGGTGTTGGCACTACTTAATCTCCTTAGCATTTACACGCAACCATTCTTTTTTTGATGATCTTCATGCTATTATAATGACTTATGCATACTCTTGAACACCTTCTTGCTTTCATGATTATATGTATGCTCTCTTAAGCACTTGCATGCTTTTTAGATGACTTATATACTATCCTAAACACCTTTATGCTCTGATGATGAGCTATATGCTCTCCAGAACATCTATATACTTTATAGATAACCTATATGTCTTTTGAATGCCTTCATGCTCTTATAGTGATCTGTATGTTTTTATGAGTAGCTTCATTAGATTACTTTTATGTTCTCATGATCACTCCATGATCTTATGATGATCTATATATTTCTTGGAACATCTATATGCTCTTTGGATGACCTATATACTTTCTTAAACATCTTCATAGTCTAATGATGATTTGTATGCTCTTTTAAGTAACTTCATACTCTCTAGATGACCTATATGTTCTTTTGTATGATTTAATTGTATATAATCGTATGACGGGAAATAGAAAATCTTTAAACTGTCGATATAGATGCCAAAGATATGATCAATATATTAATAAAAGCTCAGTTAGTTGAAACAACCAACTAAAATGATTTGGAATGAAATTCGACACTGTTGATGACATCTAAAAATTCTACAATGTATATGAAGATTCTCAAAAAAGGAGACACATATATCATGGTAAATCACTTTTAGAAATACAGGTGAAAAGTCTGAACCATTTTTTTTTCTTAGACTTGAATGAGTTTGATCAATTCAATTGAGAAGTGCGTTTTAGATCCACTTGAAGTCAAGAGTGACATGTTTATACTTTAGCAATGTTATTTTGTGCGACACAATTTATCTCATGAATACATATCAGATGTCGCTTGGTGCTTTTGTTGGAGTTAATCACTATGACAGTCTACTCTTTTAGGCTGTGCCTTGTTGTCAAATGAGAAACCTGAAACATTTGAGTGGCTTTTCAATTGTTGGCTTTAAGTCAACAATGGTGTGCTATGAAAAGCTGTCATAATTGATCAATATAAAGGTGATAGAAGCAACAACGAAGGTAGTTTTTTCGAAGACACATTATAAGTTCTGCTTGAGATATTGAAGAAAGTTTTCGAGAAGATTGGTCATGTTTGTGATGTGCATGATAACTTTATAGATCAGTCCGATCCATGCATTTATAATTTTAGTTTCTCATAAGATTTTGAAGAATGTAGGGCCACATCATGTTAACTTATTCGGAGTGCAAGGAGAATGACTGGATGAATAACTTTTATGAAATCTGACAAATGGATATTATTTATTAGGTTTACGTGCTTTTTTAATTGTGATCATGCTTTCTTGGTCAACAATATACCTTTCATCAATGAAATGATTATTTTTTTTTAGCATATTGTTTGCGCGAAGATTTTTCTAACCTTCGTCGGGACCTGACCTAGACACATCTCTCCTATGTCGGATTATTCGGAAATCCATTTTTTTGTTTATTTAGAGGATTTATAGGTCGGTTTTATATTTTATCGGACTATGAGAGCTTGGGATTAGCCCTCAGGGAATCCGGGACTTCGAATCAAGCGAAGATTCGAGTATATGACCTCTCTCCACTGACCTCGGTCAGTGTTAATTACGCTGAGCAACTGCTCGGCAACCCTTGATTAATCGTCCGTATGATGTCCTTAATCATGCAAAACTACTACTATAGGCAGCGCATGCATATGAAGATATATTTTAGGTTAAACTCTTGGCCTCACCCAAGTTTAGGATGTGTTTATATGATTTTGGATTGATCCCAAGCTATCTGGATTAATTCCAAGTATATTGGATTGACTCCAAATATTCTGGATTGATTCCAAGTATTTTAGACCTATAGGGGTATTTTTGTAATTATGCCAAGTTGGAGGGTATAGGGAGATTATGGTTATTTAAGTGTATGAAATGAGTTTTAATGATTTAGGAAGGTTTCAAAACCTTAGGAGGTATTTTAGGGTTATTTCAAGTGTGTTTGGATTGTAAGGGTATTTTGGTAATTTTGCCCAAATTGGATTTTTAGACTTAAAGTCTATTTTTATATTTTTCTGAGATTTTTATTTATTTTTATCATATTGAGGGTGTTTTGGTAATTTTACCCATCTTATTAAGGTTTGGAGGGTATTTTGGACATATGAGAGATTTTGATATTTTTAAGAATTTTCTGTGATTTTTACTGATTTTTAACATGTATGAGGGTATTTTTTTGTAATTTGTATTAAGCTCTAGGGGCATTTTAGTCATTTCAGAATTTTATATATTTTCAGATTTGGTTCTCTGTTTTTTACTGGTTTTTACTGAATTTTACTGATTTTTTTATTAATTTTACTGATTTTTATTAATTAATTAGGTATATGAAGGATATTTAAGTTATATTTTGGATTTATGTAATTTCCAGATTTTGTTTTCTGATTTTTACTGTGTATTACTGATTTTTACAGAATTTTTATGATTTTTATATTTATTTTATTAATTTTAAATAATTTTCGCAGATTTTATTAATTAATTAAGCATGGAGGTATTTGAGTCGTTTTTAACTTAAGTATATTATTTTATGTCTCAATGTTTCATTATTAAGTTTTAATTATGAGTCTAAGATTAGTTATGTATGGGATGAGGCCAATGATATTTTAGAATATTTAATTATATGTTTTATGTATTTTAATTAGTTATAAAACTAATTATTTTACATATGAAAATATAGTAACATAGTGTTACTTAAATAGTAGATCCATGAACACACATGCACACACATATGCTCAAAGAACAACATGGGCATTTCATTCATCATTTCGGCATAATCCCGTTTTGTAAAACGGTGATTTTACAACATAAATTTGGCAGAGCTTCCCCTTAGGAAGAGAGCCCTCCAAGAAAATATCGCCTCCAAATCGCAGCAAACCCGGGCAAGAGCACCGGATTTGGTCTTCAAACTGGCAGAGTTTCCCCTAGGAAATTTTGGGCCAAATGGGCATGGGGCTTCTCCTTACCCCTTGGGGGGTATTTATAGGCTTCAAAGCCTTAACCGGTGGGGGTACTCACCGGAATGCTTGAGGTGGGGGGTACCCACCGGTTCCATCATCTCTCCTCCCCTCTTCTTTTTTTTATATATTTTTTTTGGCCAATGGGTGGAGAGAGAGAGATGAGAGGGAGAGCATGCAAAGGAGAGAAAGGGAGAGAGAGGGAAGGGGGGACCGGTTGGCACCCCCACCGGTTCCAACCGGTGGAGGGGGGTGCCACCGGATGGACCCCCCGCACCGGTTGGGAACCGGTGGGGGGTCTCCCCACCGGTTTTGGGAAACCGGTGGGGGGTTCCCCTCCCCACTTCTTCCTTCTTTTTTTCTGTTTTTGGAGCTCATTAATGAGCTTGGGTGACAGATTTGGGGGATGGGCCAATGTGAAAAGGGTTTAAACCCTTTAAATCCAGATTTGGCTCCATGTGAAAAGGGGTTTTAGGATGAGTATTAAATGGAGTTCACATGGGGTTCTCAACCCATGTGTGAATGGGGTTAAGATTCCCATTAACTCCCCTTCATCCTAATTAATCCCCCCCCCCCCCTATTCTTTGAATTTAAAATGGGAGAGAATGGAGGGATTCTCCTCCCCCCCCCCCCCCCCCCCCCCCCCCCACCGGTTTCCCCCTTGGAACCGGTGGGGGGTCCCCAACCGGTGGGGGGGGTGCTTTTCCCCCTCCCTTTTTGCCCCTTTTTTTTTTCAAAAAAAAAAAAAAGGTTTCAACACATATCTAACTTTTCCGGAGCATATATATTATGTCTAAAGTATTCTTACATTTTCTTTAGTACGTCCATCTTTCCTTGAGCATTCCATTACTATTATTGAGCATATTTATCTTTTTCTTAATTATGCATATTTTTTCTTGAGTGTGCTCACATTCTTTTGAGTTCTTAGCATGTCCACATTTTCTTGATCATGCTCTTTATTTCCTTAGCATGTTCACGTTTTCCTAAGCATGATTTTTATTTCCTGAATACGCATATTATTTTTTGAACTATTTCTTGAGCATCCATTATTACTTTCTGATCATGTTTAGGAGATAATATGCATGTTCAAGAAATAAATAGCGTGCTAAAGAAAATGTGAACATGCATATTATTACATAAGCATGTATGCTATTTCCTGAACGTGCCCTTTATTTCTTAATTCAGGAAATAAAGGACATGCTAAGGAAAATGTGAACATGTTAGAAAGTAATATGTATGCTTGGGAAAGTGTGAACATGCTTAGGAAAGAATATGCATGTCCAGGAAGTAAAGAGTATGTTCAGGAAAATATGGTTATGTTTAATAAATAATATGCATGCTTAAAAAAAGATGGATATGTTCAAGAAATAATCATGGAATGTTTAGGAAAAGATAGACATTTTAAAGACAATGTGAAAAATGCTCTAGATATACTGTATATGTTTTAAAAAAGTTGGACATGGTCAAAAAATAACCAATTGATTAATATAAAGCATATTGTTTACCTAGGGAGAATGATCGATATTATGAAAGTATACAAACATGCAAAGAATGTTTTCTCTAAATATGTGCCTACTAATTTGTGTCGGACTTCATAAAGGTCATTCGTTTAGCTATTCTTCTTATACTATAAGTAGATATAATGTAACCTCACTTTCTTTTTTCAAAATCTTATGAGAAATGAGAATAATAGATATATGGATCAACTTAATCCATAAAGTCATCGTGTGTACGACAAATATGTCTAATCTTGTTAGGAACGTTTTTTAGATGTGCCACAAGTAGGACCTATGGCGCGCATTTGGAAAGACTGTCTCCACTACTGTCTCCATTGCCTCGTCTTGGTGAGTTTCGATAACTTTTGGCGGCATAACATTGTTGTCTAGAAGCTAACAAATGAAGAGTCACTCAGATATTTTAATTTTCTCATTCGACAACAAGACCCAGCTTAAAAGAGTGGACATTATATTTATATTTTATTTCAACAAAGGTAGCTAATGACATCTGGTATGTATTCGTGAGGTAAGTTGTGTTGAATGAAATGTCATCATCAAAGTATAAACATGTCACTCTTGATTTTAAATGAATTTAAAATGTATTTCGCAACTGATCAAATTTATTCAAGTTTAAGATAAAACAAGCTCGGACTTTTCATCTACATTTGCAAGAAGCAGTTTGCCAAGACGTGTTTTTTTCTTTTCTTTTTTTTTTCTTTTTCTTTTTTTGAGTTGATCTGTCTCTCTTGATCTAGGAAATTCTTACAATCTTTCTCTTTGAAATCTAAGTGGTAAATATCTCTTTTTTTGTAATTATAAATAATCTTAGAGATGTTTTAATCCACACTACATGTACGTTTTTATTTTAACTTTTTTTATTGTACAAGTCCTTCTATAAGAATGAAGATATGCGACAGTAAATACACTAAAGTTTATGATTATGCTAAAGGATAACATACTGTATGGTCCACTTCTATGATACTTTGTCAAACCTTATTTTGATTCTTGTTGGATATTCAATTTTTGCTTAATCTTTATGAATTTTTATAGTATCGTATTTTCTTAACTCGTGCGATGACAATCTAAATGTTTGTAATAGAAATATGTTGAGTGCCAAAACCTTTTCTTCGTGCATATGCATTATAGAATTTGTAAATATAAGGGTGTCGAATTCCATTCCAATTGTAAGTTTAGTACAATTGATTGCTTCAATTGATTGAGTTTTTGTAGGTGTCTTGATCATATCTTTGGTATCCATATCAACGGTTTAACGATTTTTTATTTCTCATTATATAACTACATAGTACATGAGAGCATATAGGTCATATAAAGAGTATGAAGCTATTCAAGAAAATATACAAATGATCATTAGAGTATGAAGGTGTTTAAAATAACGTGTAGCATCAAAGGAGCATGTAGATGTTCAAGAAAGTATACAGATCATCATGAGACCATAAAGTGTTCAGGAGAGTATATAGGTCGTCTAGAGAGCATGAAGCTATTGAATATAGTATATAGATCAATATGAGAGCATGAAGGTCTTCAGGAGAACATATAAGTCATCTACAGAGCACGCATGCGTTCAAGACAAATACAACTCATTATGAGAGCATGAAGGTGTTCAAGACAACATATAGATCATCTATAGAGCATGCAAGTGTTCAAGAGAGCAATAGATAATCATGAGAGTGAGACGGTGTGTAGGAGTATATATAGGTCATCATGATAGCATGAAGATTATCGAAAAAAATGGCGGTGTGTGCACAATGTATGCGTAGGAAAGCAATTGACTAAGGAAATTAAGGAGAGCATTCAAGTGACGGTTTGACTGAGTAGACTAAAGACAACATTCAAGTGATATAAGAAAGTTTAGGATAACTTTTTCTGTATTGTAATAACTTAACCTATGTTGTAATTATCCAACAGCCTACAAAAATTGGAGGGTAAGCACTTGGTGGTTGACTCTTTGTATTACTTTGCACTAGAAAGGTATGTTGGGGTGCAGTGGAAGAAAAAGAGGCGAAAAAGAACTATGCTCGGTTGTCTTGCTTTTCGCCGCAAATTCTTACCTTTTGAGAGGGAGGGGAAGATAGGAAAGGGCAAAAGAGAAAATTAGATGTCATCATTAGATGTAGCCTTCTCTTGCATGACGCTGCACATTCACCTATTGTTTTTGGTCACTTTTCACACGAAGATGGGCAGTGCACGTTCGACGAGGTCTTGACACAGCCAACTCAGCAATGCGCGACGTGGACCAATGGGCTTCTGCGGCTCAATCCAGCTCAATGTTGCTGCACCAGCTTGAATAGTATGCTAATGCTGCTTCCATTTTGGAAAGGGAAATGCTGGTTGAACTGCTTAGAGCCTTGTTGAGTTTGCTTGTACAGTGGATTAGGATTAAAGAACTTATGCAATATCAGATAAGTTTTTCCATTTTAGATACATGTGCAGCATTCTCATCTGAATCTTTCTTTTCAGGTTCCACTTTTTAACATACTAAAGAAATTTGATGGTGAGACTGTCACAGAAGTTGTGCGGCCATGCATAGCAAGGATGAGATATCGCGTAATAAGGCTGCCAAAATACTTGATCCTTCATATGCGCCGTTTTACAAAGAATAATTTTTTTGTGGAGAAGAATCCCACACTCGGTAAGTGTCTACTTATTCTTTTGGCAGTTTTTATTCTATTCTTTTATAATTTCATGTTTTGCTGATCATGTTCTTTTAATCCAGTCAACTTTCCTGTGAAGAATCTTGAATTGAAGGATTACATCCCATTGCCAATGCCCAAAGAGCATGAAAAACTGCGATCAAAATATGATCTGATTGCAAATATTGTTCACGATGGCAAGCCCGGTGAAGGTTCTTACAGAGTTTTTGTGCAGAGAAAGTCAGAGGAACTATGGTATGTGCTTATGAGGGACTGGATATTCTTTTGTCCATGCAAACTCGTCTTCGGAAGCCAAATTTTTTTTTGTTCTGCTTTAATGGGGTGGATTTGGACAAAGCATACCCAAGTTGCAGCTTCAAGTTTCTTAGTGAAAGATGAACATTTCTAACTCGAGCTTATTTTTCCAGGTATGAGATGCAGGATCTGCATGTGTCGGAAACCCTCCCTCAGATGGTTGCCTTATCTGAGGCCTACATGCAGATATATGAGCAGCAGCAATGATTGAGTAATCTTGTACACCCGTCTGGGTTAATTCAGGGAGAGCAGAACTTTGATAGACGTCATAGTCTGCTGAGCAATTGTATACTTCCTCTCGTTGGGGTCTATCAGCTCCCCATTAGGTTGGGATATTATCTTGGTTGGCAATTTTCATGTAAAAATGTTTCTTGCATCTATAAAATGGCTTTTATGTCACAGTTTTTGGCATATAATAATGTTTTGATGAAAATTATGATTTGTAAAATGGAATTAGATGAAGCCGCAACGGGGCCTTGCAGCTCAGGTCATTGCGAAATGATGGAGTCCATGGTTTTGTGCTTACAGTTCTAACATTATTGTTATCATCTTTGTTAGCAAGCTGTTTCAGATTTTTTCATTTGCTTGTGCTTGTTTGGGATTGGAAATGGACCAACTTTCTAAATTTGCTTCAATTGAAGGAGACCCCATCATGGGGAGAGGTAAACTCTTGTTAGAGGGAGAGCAATTAGAAGCGGTGTTGCATTCTGATCTCTGTCAATCTTCTGTATCAATTTCTTTAGTGGTTGTGTGATTGCATACAGACGTGATGTCTACAGTGTCTTGCTTTGGCCGTGCATCCAAACAACTGGCAAAATGAGGTGGGGATGTGCGTTCCCCGGCGGGGTGGAGGGTGGACATATCATCTTTTATTTTTCCTCTTTCTTCTCTCCGGACTTAATTTTCTTTGGGGAGTTTCTGTTCCTGGACTTTCCACTAAGTCCATCTCCTATTCCATTTTGCTCCCAGTAAAGTGGTTCTTCTTGCTAGACACCGGCAGCGAACGGAGAACTTTGGTTCCAAGCACTGACATAGTTTTTAGGGTAATACTGTGCTGCAACCGCCGTCTCATCATGTGATCGGACGGCGTATGGTTTTAACTTCCGCTGTACCTTCCTGCAGGGCAGGGCAGTGCAGTGCAGGGGGTGTGCGCCGTCCGATCCTGTGATTGGACAACGGTTGCAGTTACAATCTCTGAGGCATTGCAACTTCAGTTTGTATAGAAAGATGTATATTTCATGTGAAACAACCTCAGTCTTCATTGCATCGGTTGGCTCTGATGCCAACTCTAAGGAACCATGATTTTACGGAATATAACTGGTACCAGGGAGCGAGTGTATTATGTGACCGCGGTGTCGTCCACTGCACGACCAGTCTATTGAGCGTTGACGGATGTCAGATCACCTTTCAGCATGATCCGCTCCCCTCCCACAGAGAAACCCCTCCCCCTTATGACAGCAGCATCTTCCCCTCTCCGGTCACCTCTCCCACCTCTGCTGCGTTTAGGGCTGCCCTTAGTCTTCTCTTGGCCAAGGAAATGACATTGAAACTCCTAAGCAAGTTATGTGATCAATTGTATTTTTTAGATAGAAGATCACCTTCAGTATCTTTAAGGATTATCATGTCATGCAAGTGTGGAAGCTCCTTGGTGATGACCCTCAAACTTATGAGGGACCACTTAAGTTGATGATATGTCCCAGGGGGCATCAGCTAATTGGTCATAAATGGATATTAGGAAATTTTAAACAAGGTAGGGTGGTTTATTCAAATGAAGAGGTTTTAAGGAGACATGCTCTGGTGTCGGCCTTTACCTCTATTAGAGTAGTATTGACTATAGTTGCCATTTTAGATCGTGAATTACATATCATGGGTGTAAACACAACATTGTTCAATGGTTACTTGAGAGGAAAAGATTTATATAGGACAACCTGAAGGATTTAGTATCAAAAGTTAAGAAAATAAGGTGTATGAGATTAAATGGTTGCCAAAGTGGTAATACTTCACTTTTTCATAAAGTGATCACTAAATACGGATTTGTTCATAACTCTTGCGACTCATGTATACTCCCAAGTTAGTGGAGATAAACTCAACATTTTGTCCCTTCATGTAGATGACATTTTGCGGATTGGGATGGTCGGTGATTAATTAGAACAAAAAAAAAAAGATTCTAATGAAGCATGTCCCTCATTAGTCTGTAACGCTTATGGACCATGTCCATTGGATGCGGCAATGTGCTTGATTGGAAATTTGGAACCTACAATTAAAAGGACGACTTCTTGGTGTTTAATAGAGGGGCAGGATTTAATCTCTCTCTCTCTCTCTCTCTCTCTCTGATGCATTCTTTTCCTTCGGTTATCTCTCCCTCTCACATCCTCATGCATGCACACTCGATCTTTCTTTCTCTTCTCCATCAAGAGTATTTACCCCGTGCACTTAGGAGGAGAAATCTGCTGGTCCCGAAGAGTATCATGTGAGAGGAATTAGTGGATGATCTCCAATTATTTATCAAGTTTGGGAAGGACTTACTGAAGGAGAATCTCTGGCTCCTTCACCGCTACTTTTGTTATACGTATGCTTCTTGCAATGTTTATATTAAACCGCTATGTGAAATCTAATATGCTTGTGAAAAAGGGTCGAAGGATTGAACATGTCACAACCCGTTGCATGCATTTTCACGTGCGTTTATTGTGATTTAAGCAACAATCTCGTCAAACATGCTAATTAAGCTAAGATTAACATGGGCTCCAACTGTAGGATTAAGATACAAAACAGTACTACTTCACTCCAATCACCGTCCATATATTACTTCCCTCTAGTCATATATATGGGACCTTGCAATCCTTCATTGCGTCAAGCATTCGACCACCCTTAAACAAAAAAACTAGTGCTCATTTCCCTTGCGTCGGAACGCCACACCATTGTGAGGCATCTGATGAATAATTAGGTCAAACATCATCTTCAGACCCAGAAACTGCCCATGTGACCCAAGTCCAAACACGCATAATCTTTCTGACAGGTGTGGTTTGGGTTGAAGCTTGGGAAAACTGGGCGTTTGAATCTTGGGAAAGGAAAACTTCGCTCACTAGTACGTCTATTTCTCTTGTTTCTGACGTTGCAGGAGGGCCAATGGGTGGAAACGCAGACGAGGAGGTGTACAGCGTAGAAAAATGAAGGCCCTGCTGTCGCCACTCCTGAGGTCCTGTATCCAACTGCCCACTGATATAAGATCTCTCTCTCTCTCTCTTTATATATATATATATATATATATATATATATATATATATATATATATATATATATATATATATATATATATATATATATAGAGAGAGAGAGAGAGAGAGAGGGGCATCCTCATTCCTCCAAGGGGCAGGAGCGCTTGTACTCTTGGAAGCACCTCGTACAAGATCTTTTGTGGCATGGTGTATTAGGCATGGCCAATGGGAGAATGCCATAGTCCTTCATGATAGTCCTCATTAGCCGGGCACACAACACCATGGCACAGGTGATCTCTAGTATTCTCCTCACCCTAGCCTTCCCCTCTATGTTAATACATGCACACATGTATAAAATAAGAGAAGAGATGTTCTCAGTACTGTATTGCATAGGAGTACTCCGGAGTACTCCAGCAGTACTGAGAGGGGGGAGAACATATATTTGTAAAAATTTTAAGTCACATGAGAGATTTTTTTAGCAATGTCTTGTCCTCTCAATATTGCTGAATTACTGTTCAACACAGTACTGAGAAGATCTCTTCTCATAAAATAATGTATAAGCTTTAGCATATAGAAAGTTCTATCCCTCTTCCACGCCTTCCCTGTCTCCCTACATATATACCAACAAAGCCCATAGGATACCTTCCCCCTCTCTCTCTCTCCTCCTCATGTTGTTCTACAACACAAGCAGTGATATGAAAGAGAAAAAGGCTACTGCTATGGCACACGAGCGGCCTCTCTTCCGGGCATCACTTCTTGTCCGACGCTTCCGTCCGGGTGCCGGCGGGTCCTCTCGGCGTCTCCGGCGCCGTGTGTGAGAGAAATTCACACGGGTCTCCCGGCGGGAGATGGGGTCTAAGGGAGCTGTTCGGTGGCGTACACGGGAAAGCCAGGCATTCTTCTCAACCTCCTTCCTCCTCCTCACTTCTCCTCCCCCTGATATATAAACTTTTGTACTCAAGAGCAGCACTTGCTCAGATTTTTCTCTCTTTTATCTCTTGGTGGGTTCTGTAACACATAGATGTTGGTGACAAATTTGCATATAGGCCTGCCCTGAGAAAGGTAGAGGCAGATGGAAAGAAATGTCATAAGATGGAACCCTGGTTTCCCTTGTCTCCTCCACATTTTTTTTTTCCTTTTCCTTTCCCTTTTTTGGCTTGTTATAATATGTGGGGTGCAAGTGGGCGCATACAATTCCATGATCTCACGTTATCCTGTGGCATGTAGACAAAAAAAGGAGAACCATGAGAGAAGAAAAGAACTTTGGAAATATATATATATATGTCATCAAGTACTCATCTAACTAATGTGTTCATATTTGAGATACGAAGGATAATTATCCCCTGCTTGTAGTCTGCTACAAGAAAACGATGACAAAGTTCTGTTAAAGTTAAGCTGCTATATAATTGTTTTTTATGGTAGTTGATGGATTAAAACCTAGGCACCATTTTTAGAGGTGCGAACATGTAGTATCTAGATGCTTGCATCCCAACCACCATGATGTTATCATATAATTGTTTTGCATATATAAGACTTGTTGAACACTCTGAGAATAAACGTACAAAATAAAATCATGGCTTTTGCAGTGAAGTCTATCAATGAGATGGTTCCCTGGTCACTGATCAGACAAAACCATTGAAGAGTTCTAATGAAGCTTCATATCTCCTCCACCGACTGCAAACAAGTACATTGGATCATTAATCCCCTTTCAAGTTAAATTTTTTTAGCATTTTGCAAGTACCCTTTTGAAGAATCATCTGTGTAAGAAATACCTATAAAATTTGTATAGTTTGTACATGTGAAAGACCTCCTAAATGATAATTATATCTATCAAGTTACATCGTCCACTGTCGGTCAACGTTCTATCCAGTTAGATGCCTTTTGTACATGTTTGGATGGAAATCAGTCAGTAAAGAGAGGAGAATGTTTCAAAAAAAATCTTCATATGGTGCTTTTCTCATTTCCGAAGAGAGATTTTTACGAAAGACTCATTCTTTTCCTCTCTGTATTGACTGAGTTCAATCCAAATCCGTACTGAGAAGAACCGCACTCCTTTTGTAAGCGGCATCTTTGCACGACATGTACACTCTGAGGAGGTTTATGTGTATTAAAACATCAGGAGGTTTTTACGTCCCTGTGACTTCTTATGAGGGTTTTGTTCTAGATTATTAATTTTCTTCTTCATCTATCTTCGTTCTACCATTGCCATGGATTGAGGCATTGGATTTGACTTTAGGTTGCTCTAGAGGGGGCAACTGAGGTGCCTTGAGAAGTGCATTCCCAAGGGGTGTGAGATTGAAGGCTAGGTCTCTAATTTCTAGGGTTTCCTCTCCCTTTTTTAACCCCCCTTAGGTTTCTTTAGTGCCTTATTTCATGGTGGACCGTGGTGGGTGCTTATTTAATCAATTTCTTTGACTGCAATTCAAAACTATGCGGCACGCGTTGCGCCCAAGAGAGGAGATGAAGGGCGCCTGTCTTGTTGACTTTACTAGGCTCCTCATCCATCTAGGGTTCCTTCAAAGTTTTAGAAACCCAACATACCCCCAAAAGTTCCAACTATTGTAGAAGTGCTTGTGCCCTCATGTCATGGGTTCCTTTTCAAAGCCATCTGTTGTTGGGTTCCTGGTCAAATGCTCCCACAATCTTTCTGTCTGATTTTAATGAAAAATTCCTTTTAAGATGTTTGAAAAATATGCCCTATTTCAAATTAATGGCTTCGAGTATATGTTTATTTCTGAAATTCAATGGAAGTATACGCCTCTTAATTTGTGTATGGACAGGAAACGTGTAATATGGCGATGAAATTATGCTTTCGAGTGTTTTTGCAAAAAAATAAGTTAAGACTTTTTTTCTGAGGGAGATTTTTAAGGGAATAGTTTTCTTTCTAAAAATTAAAAATGTTCCTCCAAATACCTTTCATACACCATTTTCTCTCCCAAGATAAAATTTGAGATAGAATTCACGCAAAAAAGTGTAACCAATACCTCTTTAAAGGATCTTCACTTCTCCAATTTACCACCTAACCTAGTGGACCGAAATACAAGTTAATTTGATAGGTTTCTATTGAGATTAGACTAGGTAATTACGCCTAATGATTATTAGCTCAATCACTAAATCTTTCTATTGGTTCCACCAATTAAAATGGAGTCTACTCAGAATTGACATTAAAATCACCAATCGAGATACTTTTCAACCCCCTCACCGAATCAGATGGTTTGGTGACATTGTTAGTCCAGCCCTCTCAACTAATCTAATCTCAAATTTTTGATTGGTGGTAGCTAGATAGAGGGTAAGTTTCACGGTGGTAGGCCCAAATGGCTGCCAAAGTTCTCTCGTATCCACGTGAACGAACAATGCTAGGACATGATATGACCCAACTTATGGTGTATGTTATAGTATTTGGTAGGATATGATATGACCCAACTTATGGTATATGTTATAGTATTTTGAGAGGCTCACACCGTGTGGGTCCGGAATAAACACATCAGATGTTGATGTTACAATTCCTGAGGGAGATGAGACCAGATGTATTGAGCCAAACTAACAAAGAGATGCCACATTTCTTAGTGTCAAAGACCGAATTGAAAGTTTGGAGTAACTAATTCATTTCAGTTATTAAGTCTTCTTATTGATTCTAACAAGAAAATAATCTTATTTAACTTTGATGTCCGACAGGTAATATGATTCTCATTCAGGAGTCGTGTTTAATTAGTTTGACGTGGACCACCGTAAAATATTGACTTAGAAATCACTGGTTTTAAAACGGAGGAAGGTAAAATCTCCAGTTTCAAAATCACCAATTAATTTCCTAGTTTTGATCTCCTATAGTTTTGGACTGAAATCATAAGATCAGTTAAAGAATATCATGCAAGTCGACTGATTTTAGAATACAATAACTTATGGCACCTCAAACATACGAAAAGTATTACAAAATAATTTATAACAAATCAAACATAAGAAAAACACAAGCTTGCAAGTTTTTACGATGTTTTGCAGCAGTTTATGGCACACCAAACAGTCACTTCATCAAAACTAAGATTAGTGATCACTTTTTTTTACTATCACTTAATAATTAATTAAAGAAACCAGATCTTCTTAGTGACCAAAAGTCTGGCAGAATCAGTCAGTACAGAAAAAGAAGCTCGGCGTTAAGAGGGTTTTTCAAAAAACTCTCCTTCTCTCTCTGCACTGACCGAGATCGATCTTCTATCATCGAGAGCATACCATTTCTTAATTGAAATGTCTATATATACATATATATGACTTTAATAACTGCATTATGCCACGGCAGAGAAGGGGTCATATCACTGGGGAGGGATCCCATTCCCTCTGTTGGACCATCATATGTAGGGTTGGTGGGGGAGGTGGTTGCAATTAGAAGTGTCTTGTTGCTGCGTGGGTGCTTTGGGAAGGCAGCACCGTGCCAAGTACATGTGAACCCAGCTGTTTTGGACTTGGAAGTACTATGGAGGTCGGACGCTGTTGGACAACTGCGTACTTCCAACGGCACATCACACACACAACTCTTCACTTTTCCTTCGTTTTTTTTTTCTCCCTTGTCAGGTTCAAATAATGCATGGTTGCTTCTTGCATGTGTGTGCATGCCGTGGTGTCAACAGGAAGAGTGCAGGGGTGGAGCCAAAGTAACTTCGAGTAGTGGCGGACGTAGAAATTTTGTCTAGTAGGATCAATCGAACATTAAGTCATAAGTATGACTGGATTAGTGAGATATTGAACTGAATTATATGGAGTCTTTAGTTGAGCCAATGACATCTTGGATTGAGTCGGTGGGTTTCCGGACTATATTACATTGGATTGGATCAATAGACTTGACAAAATCCAATAAAATCCGAGAATCCCACATGATCAATGTTGGATCCACTACTGACTCGAGGAGGGGTCAATGTGAAAGTTTATGGAGTACGAAGATGGCATGGATAAGGGGAATGATGAGAATGATGACTCAAGATAGATTAGAGATTCGATTTATACCTTTCGTGCATAAGATTGATTCATGTTAAATTATTAGTTAGTAGGAGATCTCCAACTCAAAATTGTAAAAAGTTGGATAGAGTAGGCATGCGTATGAATAAATGTGTAATACTTATTCGGGGGGAGGGGGGTTGTAGAGGAGAAGTTTATTTTCACTTTCGAAGGTTCTTTAAAAAATTTAAGAAGATAAGTTTTTGATACATCATAAAGAAGTTGTAAGTTCAACTTGAATTTTCCTTTAGTACTGGGGTGCCCCCAATTAGTAATAAGATGTTTAATTAGACCCACACTATCAAAGTGTGAGATCAAATTCAGGGTCATCTAAATTCTTATTTAAACGGAAAACATACAAACAATACATGGGCTCTGAATTCGGAGTCTCCTAGTTGCAGAATTCCCACCCTGCCATTCAGTCATGTGCAATCCCAAATCTTCCTTATTGCATGTAAAAATAGATAATTTCTGAGGATTTTTTTTCTTTTTGATTCTGAGATAATTTCTATAGAGAAGTGTACAATACCTAAGTATATCTAAGCAAGAAGAAAAAGGTCTAAACTTTTAAGACCATCCCACCTTATTAGATTTTTAACATGGGACTCATCAAAGCACACTACCAAAGCAATCTTGGAAGATTTGTATTCTTAAAACAAAAGCTAACAAAAAGGACATCTCCACTCTTACAAATTAAGGACAAGTTCATTTAACAAATAATAAGAGCAACATACTTCTCAAGGAATGATGAGAGTTGGGATGCATACAAGTGAAGTTAAAAAAAAAGAGTCTTTGAACATCATTTATATGCTCCTGTACTAATACAAGATTCAAAATGACAAATATTCTTAATCTTTTCTTTCGTTTATATCAGATTTGGTGCTTATTTTGATGTAAATGGGTGTCCATAAATTTGTGCTATGGGTTAAATTAAGTTACAGAAGTAAATATGATGCTTTAGAACTCAAAGACGAGGAGATAGAGATCTTCTCTATGAGTACGGTTTTCCCTTGGCGGTTGCACTAAGAATTCCACATGACCTTCCCAGACCCAGTGTTCCCGGCCACCCTCATCTCCATGGGCAAAATTGTCACTTTGTGATATTATCCTGTCTCGTTTGGGTTAAATGATGATTTTTTTTTCCTTAGATTTTGTGAGTGGGTTACACTGGGTTTGTCTTAAGTAAGCTCCAAAGCATCTAGTTCCAGAATATAAGGATGAGAGGAGATGGCATCTTTTCAAATAATGCTTATTCTATTACTTTCCAATTCAAGTTCAGCATTGTGGAGGGAGATTCAAAAAACTTCAAGGGCCCTTTTTGAATGATAGAAAAAGGATTTTAGGACACTCGAAAGCCACTTCACGTTTGTACGCTTAGCATAAAAATGTAGCGGATAAAAGTAAATCCAAATACGTTCTTCTTCCAATTAAGAAAATCTCAATTTACAGCTTTTAGAGGCTCATTCAGTATGTCATAAAATACCGTAAAATCTTAATTTTGAAATCATTAGATTTAAGACCAGTGAAAATAGAATCCTTGGTTTTCAAATCACTAGTTTTAGTTTACAATGATTGTAGATGGAAAATTGAAATCAACTAAAATGAGAATTTTAAGGTCAACTAATTTTAAAATTCGACAATTTACGACACACCAAGCGCATGAAAATTATTTGACATATATATATGACACACCAGTTTCATGGTTGATTACAGCACACCAAATGGCCCCTAGATAGATACTAAAAGCTTACATGAACAGCTTCCATGTTTTACTGTACCGAAAGCATTTGCAGTCCAAAAATACCAAACAGAGTGGAGGCAAACAAGCCTACATATTCAAGGAATTGTAGGAAGATGAACACGAAAGAAAGGAATTGCATGGTTGACGTCCAGCAAAAACAACATTTTCTACGTTGAAGTCTCTGTAACATCTGAAAACTGGATCAGTGGCCCTACTTTGTGACCATTTGTATTTCCAAGGTCTTCTCAATCCGAGGAATACTTGCGTACGTTAGTATGCATTCCTGCAGTTCACTGACCAAACACAGATCGGATAGTGCACGCGCGAAGGAAAACGGTTTTGTGACTCACACGACACCCATATTTGACATTAGACACATGATACAAGTTTCAAAATTGTATTTGCCACTTACTTTAAAATTTATGCCGTCTGTCTAATGTCAAATGTGTGAATCGCAAAATGATTTTCTATGCGCGAAAAGTCCTCCGCGCCATTTGATGTGCCAATCGGACAGCAGTTATAGTGCAATAGAAGCACTGCAGTATCTCTTGTAAATCATAAGCCCTCTTGGGGCCACAAGAATAGTCCCAAGTTTTGTCCAACATTTTGTTACAGGACATCTGCAAGATGTTTCTTGTCCAATCTTGTTAAGGAATAATAATTCAACTTTGTCTATGTAACGTTAAGATTGATGATATATGCTTTTCTATCTGAAGATTTCAAATAAAAATAAGGGTACCATTTGTAACCTCTTCCATTAGCACTGCAGAAAGTTAGATGTTTTATTTTATTTTACTTTGAAAGGGTGGCTCAATGGAACGGACAATAAGTTTTTAAGTTCTCAACTGACTTGAACCAGTAAGCTCCCAAAAAGAGGGCAAGGAGTGAAACTAACTGTTCCCACTTAGTACCTCCTAAAAAGATATTTTATTTTATTTTTTAAAGGATGGCTCAGTTGAACAGACAACAAAAAATAATTTTGACATAAGAAATTTTTAAACTCTCAACTGACTTGAATTTTTGACCTCTCAAAAAGAGGTCAAGGGGTGAATCCACATGGTCAATGACTGTAATTTCCGAGCGGTTCATCTATACATCCTCACTTGAAGGCTAAAAAGTCGAGAAACGTTACCTAGTTCAACTTTTGTACGAGATTGGAAATTTATGTTTATGCATTAACATGTTTTAGAAGTAAAAATTGTTTACACAGTAGACTGATGGAAAGCTACCCAGTTTATGCTTACACATATTTATGGTCTTAAAGTAAAAAAAAAATAAAAAAAAATGGGATTTTTGTTTTCGGTCCCTACAATCTTTCATATTTCATATGGTCCCTGATAATCTTGATATTTATTTTGAACTCCCTACATTCTTTAAACCTCCTTAAAACCCCTCCGTTAGCAATCATTAAAAAAAATAATATCTATGTCCATATTTCTATTAGAATATATTAAGAATATTTTCTGAATATTCCTCGTATGTTTCTTTTTCTAGTAGTTACCACTTGGAGAGACTTTTTAAGAAGCAGTTAAAGATTATGAGGGTTTTAGAATAAATATGAAAATTACAGTTTTGTGGGGACTAAAACATACAAGATATCGAAAGAGTATAGGGACCGAAGTAAAAAAATAGCCAAAGATTTCAGTTTTGTGGAAACCTAGAGTCATATAACATTAGGTAGAGATGCAAGACACCTTAAAGGCTTAAACTAGAGGATAAGAATAGAAGGTAAAGATTTGTAAGGGGGAATGTGAGACTGATGAAGGAGCAGTGGCTCCTTTCTTGGAGCAGCTTGGTGGCGCTTTCCTACCTTTCATCCCCCAAGGACTTCGCCGGAAACCCATCCTCTTCATTTCTCCACTTTTGCCTCCATGCTGAGAAGATTTATTCTCTTCCAGGGTGATCATTGCTGTCAATGGGCCCCTGAATCCTGAAAACTCGGCCCAGCCCAATGCTTAAAAATCGGTTTGGATAGTAGAATCGAGCTCAAAATAATTTTTTGGGCCGGAAGTCCATTTTATTTTTCAAGCTGGGCTTGAGCTTGGTAAAGCCCGAGCCTGAAAGCCCGATGAGCCCATTCCTTTGCAATGGTGCTTTATGAATTATTCATGTCCGTTAGGTCTTGGTTATTTCTAGTTTTAACATTAAAATAATGTGTGTACATTATGTTCTGGTTTGTTGTGGAAGCATAGTGTTTATATTAGTTTTGTTATTTGAAGTTGCAATTATTTCTCGTACCCTTTTTTTTATCCTAAAGTATAGGTGCTTCAGGTATGTGTATAATTATGTTAAATTATTTAGTAAGAAAGATGAATAAGTGCATACTTATCATGTTAGGTTGACAAGTTATATCTTTAACATGGAAAGCAATATTCTTTATCCTTAGGTCTGTAGCCCGAGCCCAAAGCCCGATTTATTTTGGGCTTGGGCTTTGACATATGAAAATGAACTTGGACTTAAATTTTCATAGTGGGCTTGAGCTTGGACGTTGCTAAGCCTGATCCGAATCCGGCCCATTGACACCCCTAGTGATCATTTTTCTTCTTACAAGATCTTTCTCACAATGAGTAGGGATGTAAATGGTAACTAATAACCCGATTATTCCAACTATTACCAACTTATAGGTCGGTTAACCAATAGTCTTTTTAAACCAATATGAATAATGGATAAATTAATGGATTTAAATTTTTTCGGACTGAATATGAATGGTAAATAAGACTTTGATTGCCTAATTAATTATTAACTTATATGACAATTAACAGATAGCCTTCCTAAACCAAAAACATAACAGATATGGTCATACATCTATCTTAGATCCGTTGCATCCCCAATTCTGAGGGTCCTTGTTAGGTCCAATTTTAGACTTGTCCATATGTCTCTCTTATTGCCAAGATTGTCTTTGTCTTGAGCAAGTATTGCCCTATCTCTTGTATTACATCTTGAGTCTGAAGCCCACCTTCTCTTTGCCATATCACGTCAGCACCAGACCAGTCATTCTTCGTAAGTAGTGAAGAAGTACATTTTGGTTTGAACCTAAGAAAAGAATATAAAAGCAATGATGCATAATTGCACTGATTGAACAGGAAAAAGAGCCACTATTAGACCGGATGGATAACATTTCAGAGATCGGATTAGATGCACCAAAGGAGTTCATTAGCTCTTGTTGGTTCCCACCTGGAGCCAACAAACTCCTCTGGTGACCCATATGATAATAACATATACGTTGTTAACATCAACAAAGGCACTTTTTTATCTCAGCTGAAGCCAACAACCTCCTTTAGTGACTCAGATGATAATCCAGTACCTAATCTGTATCTCAACATTTTTTGCATCCTAGGAGCACCTGCAAATAAGTGGCAGCCTGTGGCACTGCTCAACTCAACCGAGCAGACAAGCTGAGATATTATACTGGCTGCCAGATCATGGTATTGCAGAGAAGACAGTGAAGAGAAGATTGTAATCCTGCTGGGGGGCCTGGTTTGTTCAACCCTTACAACTTGAGTACATTCATGTAATGTGGGCAGGTTGCCTGCGCTTCTGAAATTGCAACAACTGCTGATTGCTGATTCCACAAAGCCAGTGTTTTAAGTATTGAACGGGTTGTGTACAAAAGATTGATACACAGGATAGAGGTCCTGACGCAGTCACACTGGGGAAGAAGTTGAAAGAATCATTTTATTGAATTTGTGAGTCAATTACAAACCAGTGTTCCACTTTTGTATCTGTGGGAAAAAAACATTTCCCAATCTAGGGATGGCAAAAAAAAAAATTTACAATCACAATTGTAACTATTTTACACAAAAATCAGGGCAGGCACCACCCAATTGGACATAACCATCTGACAAGCTAATTACCACACGCAACCAGACACTTTATTGGATAACCTGGTCAATACTCAATAGACATGGCTTCGTCCATTTTGAGATATGTGACTTGGGTTTGACTTGCGTAAAATCGTAGCTTTGGTCACAATATTTTCAGCAGATGTTCCATTCAAGTCTCTCTGTAGTATAGTGTTTTTCCTCGAGTTGTCCATGCCCACATGATTGGTGGATTCAGTGAGGAATTGCAGGCCCTTGAAAGTAACAACAGGCTAATTGTGTAAGAGAGTAAAAAAATACTAAATTATATGAATTACAAGTAATATTATATCCCTTGGACCTTAACAACTATAGTGTGATATAAATGAAAGTAAACCTATACAACACATACCTTGACTGACATATTAGAAAATGTTGATGATGACTGGTTAACACCAAGTAGAAGTTTAACACTGACATCCTGTCACACACAATGGTAGAAGGGGAAACATCATTCACTCAGTGTTCAGTATTGACACACATGGGGAAATGGGAAGATGTCCTATGCTTGCCACTAGATTGACCTTTTTTTTTTTCAATCTGCAAAGCCTAGAGCTTTCAATAGTAATGCATATTCTACAATTCTGCAAAGACTTAGAGCATGTGCCATAGTCCATGAACCACAAGAACTTGAAAAATGACATACAAAAAAGCAAAGAATAAGGGAGAAAATCCTTTAGCACATATTTAGCGATGGCTGGTCGAGATTCATGCCTATCCATTTTATTCTGCTCATACTAATCTGTGCTTGGCAAGAAAACAAAGAACGTTCAGAAGAATGGAGCCAGGAGTGGATATCTCCCACTCGTTTGTTTCTATCCTGGAGAGACCCTTGAATGGAAAATGGCCCCATGTGTTCCCCTCTGTAGGGCTGCAAGAGAACCAATACGCTTGATGAACAACTCATGAAACTACTCGCTAACAACTCGGCTCGGCTCATTTATTAAGTTAAATAAACAAGTTTGAGCAAAAATTTAAGCGCGGTTCATAAACAAGACCAAACTTGAACACATGTGAGCTCAACTTGATTATGTTTGTGAACAGACTCGTTGAAGAACTCCTTAAGAGCTCGTATAAAATACTCATTTAAATACTCATTAAGAATTCATTTAGATGCATATTAGTTACGTTAGTCATGAATAAACTTAAATTATTAAGATATTTAATTACTTATTACATTTAATATTTTCTAGAACCTTTATCAAATAATTTAAGATTGTAAGATGTCATGAATAATAATAAAATTAAGACAGTTAATGGTTAAAAAGTAGGGTTTACCTTAAAGAGGATGGAAATTAGAACGGAGCTGTTTCAGTGTTGTGGATAGTCTGGTATAGGAAACTTCAGGAAAACGGCGGCCAGAACAGTCTTCATAAGGACGCACGCTTTAGCCCTTTTGCTGTGCATACCGGGGTCAGCCAGCCATCATGAACTGGGTTGGTAAACGCTAAGCCCATTGGGCCATGGTTAGTTATAATGTAGCAATTTGCATGCTAAACATTTATAAGGTGGGCTGAGGTTAGTTTTGGACTAGTGAACTCGCAAGTAGGGCTCAAGCTCGACGCGTTCTTAAATGAGCCGAGTTTGAACACTAGGTTGAGAAACTCAGTCGAGTTCAAGCCAAGTTCGAGCTCGGTATTTAGTGGTCGAGCCAAGTCCTAGCAAGATAAAACTCAGTTTGACTCGACTCATTTGCAGCCAAACCTCTCTGTCACGTTATACAGTTGCCAAAGAGTATTTTCATGTCTTGAAACTGGATCTTTATTCTGGCATATGATCCCATTACCAAATGAAGGCTTGAAGAATGTCCACACTATTTCCTTTGCAGGTACTTCTTACATGGCAACTTAACACCACAAAAAACAAATGATAAAAAATTTCTACCTTCCCAGATTTAGTAAAAAATGAAATCAAAGTGAAGAAACGGCTCACTGAAAGAAGCGGAAACAAGTTCTGATGCTGAAAGGTAGAAAAATGAGAACATGGAGATCAAATCTACGTGCAAATTAGCTACATATAACATTCTCCTGCGGTTTCTGCTCAAGCCCATGAAACCCATCAGGCATGAGAAGAATACAATCCCAAACTTATTTCCTTTGTAAACGTTAAACGATTTGCCGATTTGGATAATGTATACAAACAAAAAGTAGGTAATAGAAGTCCACAAACTTTGCAACTGGAAGGCCTTCTGATGAAATCAAACCAAGAAAGAGATAGGCATGCATGCATGTGATGTCATACGTAGTGTTTCATATAAAAGAAATGTGGAAAGACAAGTTAGAACCTGAAGCTGCTTAGCATTCTGCCCATCTTTAACACCTCCAGCGGCCTGACATAGATAATATATTCCAGCATTCATATAGTCCTGTCAAATGTTAAAAACAGCACACCCAGTAAAATCTGACTTAGTCAACTGCAATGTGAATTTAACCAGATTATGAGAGAAACAACTGTACACTACCTGCTTGCTTTCAATAAGACCAACTTTTCCTTCCTGCTCAGTATAACAAGAATAATGCATCAGTTGATTTCTCTATGCACTTGAAGAAAAACATAATAGGTTCATTAAGCTTACCAGACCAGCTACCATATTTTGAATTGCTTCAATGTCGAATCCAATTTGAGAAAGATCTGATTTGACCTCGTCCACCTTCACAAAAAAGGTTTGTACCATGGGAACCAATTAGCATCATGGAGGCTCATTTGGATTAAATTACTGACCAATTTAATGAATAAGGCCATCACAAATTTGCAAACTCATTCCTCATAAATACAGAAATTGCTCTTAACATGCATGCATTATCCACAAGATCTTAAGAGCAGACATATGAACAATTAAATTTGATTCCATTGTTTAGCTTTAATCTAAATCAAGATCCACATCGAACTTCTAGTGAGGAAAGGGCAACTCAATGTACTCATAGATTAAGTCGGCATGGAGCCACCAAGCAACGGTTACCACTGCATTTGGAGACTGGGGTAGGAATGAACTGGATCAGTCTCACATTGAAAATGGGAAAAAAATACTGGACTATATATAAAAGGTCAGCATCCATAACTTGTGAGGTGCTTTTTGGGGGACAAAACCAAGCGGGCTTGGTCCAAAGCGGACAATATCTAACAAGAGTTAGATCAAGTCATTATGTAGAGGTATCAGAGTAAGAATCATACAGTACGATATGGGCTAATTCGAGGACGAACTATGCCGAAGTTGGTAGGCTGTAATTACCTGGTCACAAACTAGGTAGGAGGGGAGACCTACCCATGGGAAAGGACCACTCGCAAGGTTAAGCAATATGGAGCTGCCATAGCATGAAGCCATCATAGTGTATCCGGGGCCTGTGGTAGGGCTGAATTGGAGTAGTCCCATATAGGAAAACATGAAAAAGATATTGAGCTACATATGAAGGGTCCATATCTATAATTTGTGAGGTGTCTCTCGGAGATGAAACTATGAAAGGTTAGCCCAAAGAGGACAATATCTCACGATGGTTGGATCAGGTCAATACATAATGCTATTAAAGTAGGCCTCGTATAGTATGATGACATGAGCTAGTTTGGGAACAAACCACACATAAGCTAAAGGATCTATAGCATCCCAGTCACAAGCCGAGCTAGAGAAGAGGGCTACCCATATGAAAAGGGCTACCCTCGAGATGAAGTGACGTAGAGTTGGCACAAAGTAGAGGCATTATAGTGTAGAGCTACGACTATGTCTGGGGTTAGGGCAAGGATGAACTGGATTAGTTTTATAATAGAAAAGGGGAAAAAGCAATTGGGCTATGTATCTCTATAACTGGTGTGGTACCTTTTGAGGAAAAAAATCATGCAGGCTTGGCCCAAGTGGACAACACTTCACAATCTTTGGATTAGGTCATTATATAACCATTTCGACCACGTAATCAGGTGACAAAAGGATAAGTTCTTAAATAAGAAAAAACTCAAGTCAAGAATGAAGCAGATTTAAGAATCTAGCCAATTGATCCATTGACTTTTGACATAGTAATGATTCACTTTCCTGCAGCTCCACTAAGATATGTTTTTCAAACATTAACATTGCGTTTGATTGGAATACTGGAGAAATCCTCTGTCCCTAGTTAAAATCTACTTCCTAACACATGATTAATTATTGGAAACTTAGAAATTCACCAAGACAGGTAGGGGTACGTATTCCTTACGTTAATAGTAGAGAGCATGGCATAGCTCTTGAATTCATCTAACACAGCATATCAGAAAGGCAGTGGCATTTCCAGAAGTTTTGTTTAATGGGGGCCAAAGTTACATTTTTTTTCCCCCTTGGGGAAGGCAAGATAAAGAAGTTATATATAAAAGGACCTCTTTCCATCATTTTTAAAAACCGGATCAACCCGACAGGAACCGGATGAACCAGATTGTAACTGGTCAGAACCGGTCTGGTTCAAAATGGCCAGAACCAGCCAAAATTGACCTTGGAAATAGAACCAGAATCTGAACCAGGCCGGCCAATCCGGTTCCACAATGTGCTTTTTAAAACATTGCCTCTTCACAAATGTAAGATATATAATATAATAAATTTCTAGTAGGGTGGGGGTACCATGGCCCCTCTAGCCCCCCTGCAGAAAAGTCAAACACAAATGGAGGGAGAGGGATGGGGGGTCAGTTGCTGCATAACAAATGTTATAAGCCATTTGTGTCCCTCCAGCTCCCACCAAACAGAAAAAAAAAAAAAAAGGATTTAAGATCTCTAGTCCCCCAAAATTTTCAAAAACATCAGATCCAAAAAAATTCAAGTTGGAAAGAGTTTCTTTTACATTGCCAAATTGCCTCCTTACCTTGTGGATCTCTACTTATGCGTGTTAAGATTGTAAACATGCCAGAGATGAAACTTATAAGAAAAGTCAGAAATGGAAATGGACTCAGAAACACCCGTTGTGATAACATTTATGATTCCAATTTAGCTGAAGCAGTTTCAGAAATGAATGGTTCTGAAACCTGTAAAATGTATAAATTAAAAAAAAAAAAAAATTCTATTTGTGGATAGAACTCTGCCTAAGTATGAGCCTCTCGTGCTTAGTCTGTCCCAAGCCCGGATAAAGAAGGAGGGTTGCGGTAGGTGATAGTCAGCGTAAAAATATTGTCACATCTCATAATATAGATTCAATCAAAATTAACGTTGGGACGTCCTCTACTTACGACGTCTTGCACCGGAGCCTGGGTGTAGTAAGAAACAAGCAAGGTGGAGGCCGTTCCCCGGAAGCGACACGCCGCGTTGGCACCTAGATGTAGTGTTAAATGAGTAAGGGTTTTTACATCATGGACAAATGTGGATAAAGAAGTTAGTCCGTGGAACCGAACAGAGAATATGACATAAGACAAACTTAGAGAATACTAGATGTTACTACAAAAAGAATTTTAGAAAAGTGTGAGAGGAGGATCAGAGTAGGTACTTCGAATATTGGATCTCTTACAAGTTGATGGTACTTATTGACACCATGGAGAAAAGAAAAATCAATATTGCTTGCATTCAAGTGACTAAATGGGTAGGAGAGAAAAAATAAGGAAATGAGAAATACATGCTGCAAATTGTGATATACGAAAAATGAGAGAAATAATAATGGGATAGGTATTATTATTGATAAGACTTTGAAGGATGCAGTGGTAGCGATGAGGAGAGTAGGAGATAGGATTATCCTAATGCAATTAATTATAGATGGAGATACGATTAATGTAATTAATATTTATGCTCCACAAGTTCGATTACATAGTGAAAGTAAACGGAGATTTGAGAGGTTATGGATGACCTTATGCAGAGCATACTAAATGAAGAGAATATCTTTATAGGTGGGAACCTCAATGGACATGTAGGAAGTGAACGTCAGGGTTATGAGAAGGTTCATGGAGATTTTGACTTTGGGACTAGAAATGAGAAAGAGAAAAGCATCCTCGATTTTGCTACGATATGTAATATTGTACTAGCAAATACCCACTTTATAAAAAGAGAGTATCATTTAGTGACCTTTAAAAGTGGACAAAATGGAAACAAATTGACTTCCTTCTCACAAGGAAGATAAATCGTACTTTATGTAGGGATTGCAAAGTTATCCCTAGAGAGGCTTTAACAAGTCAACATAAGTTAGTGGTCTTAGATATTAAGATCAAAAGGTGGTTGGGTATGTTTAGAAGGAAGACTGTTACTAGAACAAGGTGGTGAGAATTAAAAGGGATGAAGCAAGTGATGTTTAAGAATGAACTTCTTAATATGGGTGATTGAAAGTCGGATTTGAAGGGTAATACTATGTGGATAGATATGGCCTCAAAGATTAGAGAAGTAACTAGAAAAGTGCTCGGAGAGTTAAAGGATATGGCCCACCTGCGAAGGAGAGGTGGTGGTGGAATGATGAGGCATAAAAGGCGGTGAAGAGTAAAAGAGAATGATATAAAAGATTGCCAAAATGTGATCATAATGAGGCTTATAAACAATACAAAATAGCAAAAAAGGAAGCAAGAAAGACTATTATCGGGTAAGAGCTCAGGCCTTTGAAAAGATGTATGAGAAACTTGGAACTAAGCAAGGGAAAAAAGATATTTATAGATTGGCAAGGATAAGAGAGAAAAGATGTCAATATCTAAACCACGTTAGCTGCATCAAGGATAGTGAAAGAAAGGTTTTAGTGAAAGATAATGACATCAGAGAAAGGTGGAGAAGCTACCTTGACAATTGTTTTAATGATAATCATAGTGGAAACATAGTGGGCATAGAATGTACAACATAGTGTAATGTGAACTATACTAGAGGATTAGATTTTCAAAAGTCAAGGCAGCATTGAAGATGATGAAAGTAAGTAAAGCTTGTGGTCCTAATGGAATTCCTATTAAAGTGTAGAAATGTTTAGAAGATGTGGGAGTAGAATGATTAACCCGACTGTTTAACAAGATTTTAGTCTCTAAGAAAATGCTAGATGAATAGAGGAAGAGTACTCTTATACTTATTTTTAAAAACAAAGGAGACATCTAAAACTGCTCAAACTATAGAGGAATTAAACTCATGAGTCATACTATGAAGCTGCGGGAGAGAGTTGTGGAACATCGTTTACATTGTAACACAACTATCTCGGCCAACCAATTCGACTTTATGCTGGGTCGATCAACCATAGAAGTTATCTTCTTCATAGGAGCTTAATGGAGTAATATAGAGATATGAAGAAAGATCTACATATGGTGTTCATCGATTTGGAGAAAACCTATGATAGAGTTCCAAGAGATGTCTTATAGTGGGTGTTGGAACATAAGATGGTACCTAGGTAAGTACATATAAGTATTAAAAGATATGTATGAAGGAACAACTACTAGTGTTCGCACAATTAGAGGGAAAATAAGAGATTTTTTTATTTCAGTCGGAGTGATTCAAGGATTAACAATAAGCTCTTACTTTTTCACATTAGTTATAGATGATTTAACAAAAAAGATACAAGAAGACATTATGTGGTGTATGATGTTTGCGGATGATATTGTATTGATAGATGAGACGCAAGAGGGAGTTAATAGAAAACTAGAACTTTGGAGGAGCACATTAGAGTCTAAGAGTTTCAGGTTAAGTAAAACTAACACAGAATACATGCATTGTAAGTTTAGTAAAGGTCGGATGGGCGAAAAGGAGGGAGTTAACTTAGATGGATGACAATACCTCAAAGCACCCATTTCACATATCTTGGTTTGATCCTCCAAAAAGATGGAGGATGCGAGGATGATGTTAGCTATAGGATTAAAACATGATGGGTGAAGTGGAGACTTGTCACGGGAGTCATATGTGACCGAAAGATCCCAATGAAGCTGAAAGGAAAATTCTACCGTACGGCGATAAGACCTGCAATGTTGTATGATAGCGAGTGTTAGGCGATGAAGAAACAACATGTCTCCAAGATGAGTGTTGCCGAGATGAGAATGTTAAGGTGGATGTGCAGACATATTAGACTAAATAAAATTCACAATAAGTATATTAGAGAAAAGGTGGGAGTGGTATCAGTTGAGGACAAATTGAGAGAAGGGAGATTGAGATAGTTTGGGCACGTTTGGCGTAGACTTAGGGAGGCTCCAGTTAGAAAAGTAGAGCATATTAGGATAGAGAAAAGGAAGAAAGGAAGGGGTAGACCTAGATTAACTTGGAAGAGGATAGTACAATATGATTTGGAGACTTTAAACCTTTCAGAAAAAGTAGCCCAAAATCGTTTAGAGTGGAGACAGAGAATCCATATAGCCGACCCCAATTAATTTGGGATTAAATTAGTTGAGTTGAGTATTCTATTTGTGGACAAGCTCCATAAGTATAGGTCGGTTGCCTGGACCCATATGATTATATGGACACTTATGTTAAGGACCAAACATAGTGAGTCCTACTCTTATAGTGACACTGTAATAGGTAGGGCAGGCAGGCATAGAAGCCTTTTTGGAAAAGGAGGGGGAGCATTGGCTTATGGTTATCTGGACCCTTATAGCTAAGGGCTGCACATAGTGGAGCCCAACCTAACATAGGAATGGGCAGGGAGGCAAGCAGGCAGGTCCTTTTTTAGGTTGGGTTTTTTTTGGTGGGTTGTTTGTTTGTTTGTTTTTCGGGGGGTGGGGGGGGGTGGTCGGGTCTGTATAGGGGTTGATCGCTCCCTCAAAGGGGTCCATCAATCCTCTTTTCTTCTTTCAAAATGGGGTCACTTCCTTGTCCAAAGCAGCTGGTTCCCTCAAATGCTGAATGGTTTCAACCATACAACAGCTGTAGCTTAATATAAATTATACAGTATAATGTCGGCAAAAGATATGGAAATACCTATTTTGATTTCCAATTCTGATTTTTATTGGTTGTGTTTCCTATTTTAATGGAAAGATGGATAAACATGTCTCCAAATCTGATTCTGATGAGTCGAAATTGGGTTGGGTAACTGGAAATCATATTTTTGTTTACAGCCCTACAGAGTGAGTGTGAGTGTATGTGTCAAAGAGAGAGAGAGAGAGAGATCCTTGTTTGTTTGGGGACCTAACCTAGCCATCTCCTCCTATCAGATTTGGGGATCCTTATCGTGATGTTTTTTTTGTTTATCTGGAGAAATGTAGGTCGGTTTTATTTATCTTATTTATTGGACTATGAGAGCTTGGGATTAGCCCTCAGGGAGTCCGGGACTTCAGATCAGGCGAAGATCTGAGCATATGACCTCTCTCCACTGACCTCGGTCAGTGTTAATTACGTCAAGCAACTGCTCGACAACCCTTGATTAACCATCCGTTGATGCCCTTATAACATGTAACACTACTACTACAGACAGCGCATGCATATGAAGATATGTTTTAGGTTAAGCTATTGGCCTCACCCAAGTTTAAGATGGGTTTATAATTGATTGGGGGATTTTTTAAGAGATTTTGGATTGACTCCGAGTTATCTTGATTGATTCCAAGTATTTTAGACCCATAAGGGTATTTTTGTAATTATGCCAAGTTGGAAGGTATAGAGGTATTATTGTCACTTTAGTGTGTGAAATGAGTTTTAATGTTTTAGGAAGGTTTCAAAACCTTAGAAGATATTTTAGAGTTATTTTAAGTGTATATGAGTTGTAAGGGTATTTTCGTAATTCTCCATCTTATTAGAGTTTGGAAGATATTTTAGACATAGGCGAGGTTTTGACATTTTTTAAGAATTTTATGTGATTTTTACAAATTTTTATTATGGATGAGGGTATTTTTGTAATTTCATTAAGTTTTGAGGGTATTTTAGACATTTCGAAAATTTTATATGACTTCATATTTGGTTTTCTGATTTTTACTGATTTTTTTTATTAATTTACTGATTTAATTAATTAATTAAATATATGAAAGGTACTTAAGTCATATTTTTGGTTTTATATGATTTTCATATTAGGTTTCTGATTTTTACTGAATATTACTGGTTTTTACAGAAATTTTCTAATATTTATATTTATTTTACCGATTTTAAATAATTTTTACAGGTTTTATTAATTAATTAATCATGAGGGGCATTTAAGTCATTTTTCAACTTAAGTATACTTTTTATGAATCTATGCTTTGTTATGTATGGGGTGAGGCCAAGATTGGGTTAAGAGAATGCACAGATTTTTAATTCAATTTTTAGAGTAATTAGAAAATTATATATATATATATATATATATATATATATATATATATATATATATATATATATATATATATATATATATATATATTAAAAGTACTAAAACATGATATTAATTATTTCGTTTGATGACACACAGGCACACAGTTTGACATAGAATAGCCATTTTTATTTCAGCCGAACTTCGCCTTATGAAGAAGGCTTTTACAATAGACAAATCGGCAGAACTTCCCCTTAGGAATAAACCATGGGAAGAGAGCTCTCCGGGACGAGAGGATCCTCCAAAACGCAGCAAACCTAGGTGAGAAACACCGAGTTTGGTCTTGAACGCAGCAGAACCTCTCCCTTGGAAATTTTCCACTCTTTAAGTATATGGAGTGGTGTATGCCTTGTGTGTGTTCATTGAGGACCATAGGGTCCTATTTATAGGCCCCAAATTGGGCCCGGTGGGGGGTGCTACCGGGGAGGCCCGAGGTGGGGGTACCCACCGGTTTCTCTCTCTCCCCTCCCCTTTTCTTTTTTTTATTCAAGAGGGATGAGAGAGAAGAGAGAGAGTGAGAGAGTCGGGGGGGGGGGGGGGGGGGGGTCCGGTGGGGGGGTGCCACCGGTTTGGACCCCCCACCGGTTTGGAGAGCAAACCGGTGGGGGTTCCCCCTCTCTCTCCCCCTCTTTTATTTGTTTGACTTTTGGCTCTTAATGAGCCTTTGCCCAATTAATTTCCTCCTTTGGCCAAGTGTGAATGGGGTTAAGATGGGGGATTAAATGAGGGCTTCTTTAGTGGGATTCTTAACCAAGTGTGGGTTTAAGAACCCATTAACTCTCACCCCTCTTTAATTAATCTCCCCCCCCCCCACCTTTTTATTTTTTTGAATTTCAAAAGAGAGAGGGAGGGAACTCCCCCCCCCCCCACCGGTTCCTCTCTTGGAACTGGTAGGGGTTCCCCAACCGGTGGGGGTCCCCCCCACTGGTTCCTCCTCTCTCTCTCCTCCCTCCTTCTTTCATATTTAAATAAATGGGGAGAGAGAGAGAGGGGACCACTTGGCTCTTTCCTATTTTGGGCATATTTCCACTTTGGGAGTTTGAAGATTTTCTTTTTTGGGCTGCAGGTTTTGGAGTCCTGTGGGGCTGGTTTTTGGGTCCATTTGGACTCCTTATTGGGCCTTATATTGGGTCTCTTATTGGGCCACTCATTGGGCCCATTATCCTTGCTATTGGGCCTCCATTCGGGGCTGTTTTGAGCCCGATTTGGGACTGTTCTTAGTCCATTTCAGGACTGTTTTGGGCTCCTATTTTGCAGCGTTTGGAGCATTTTTTATTGCTGCATTTTAGGGCTCCCCTTTGGGCCTCTCCATTAAGGTTATCAAGGAGATTTAGGGGCTGATCTTGGACAGCATATAGGAGTGATTCAGGGCTGTTTTAGGCCTTTACAAGAGCCTCGATTAAGGCCTCTTGGCCTAGGTATGTTTCTTGCCCCATTGCCCTCCTAATATATGCATATAGTCCTATGTATTCCCATGCATATAAGAGGGTCTTCATTTAACATCAACCCTCATATCATAGGTGTATGTTTATTTATTTTTGTTTTGCATAACATAGTCTCATACGAATATGAACATGTGCTATGCATATTTTCCATATCATGAGCTCACATTAATGTGAGCATATGCCATGTAGTTTTTTTTTTCGCACAATCATGTGCATATACATGCTTGAATAATACTATTGCGCATGAAAAATTTTCGGGTCAACAATCCTGTAACTCAGGCTGTTGCCACCAAGATCAACAAATGGGTTGTCCAAGCAAGGAAAATCAGGGGAAAAACGAGGCAAAAAGAGAGTGAAATGATATTGTACACCCCTTGTTAAGACATCTATAATGTACTATGGAACCATAAAGCCCTCTTAGTGGCAATGTAGGAGTAAATTATCCCTCATAACTGAAAATATATGTTCAAGTGAGTTATCCCATTTGCCTATACCAACCAGACTGTTCAGAAGTTCCATTAATTCATTTAGGGCAAGGTCGAATGCCTTCCTGGAAGTCAAAGTTGACTCAGTTGTCTTACCAAAGGGCAGCCCAGTGCCACAAGACTCCTGCCACTATGAGGTATGGGAAGAGTCAATTGTATGCAGCCTGGCCCTTGCTTTTCACAGCCTGTTTCCAGATTTGAACTCATGGCCTCCAGGTCATAATGGAACAACCTTACCATTATACCAAGGCTTCTCCACAGATATCTTACCGAATTGTCTATTAAGAAGTAACTGAGATAAATCTTCATTGTTGTAGAGGCTCATTCAATATGGAAATTTGACTGTAGAAAACAAGAAGAAACCTTCTTTTACCAACCTCGTTCAAGATAGCCTTAGATGTCTCAACCTGTTCATCAACTTTCCCATCCAAGACTTCAAGTCTCTGCGACAAATGTCTTCTTGTTGACTGCGCATAAACAGAACAAGTAAATTAAGATATGCAGAAAGAAGCAAACTTGTCCATCTTGAAGCATGTGTCTAAGAATAATGAGTTTTCCTGAAACATACAGCTAAAGTTGCTGACACTTGCTCCAATTGTCTTGATACAGTTGCAACAGCACTGGCCATATTACGTTTAGTCACAAACATAACATCAGAAAAGGACCAGCCCTGTAGATATGATAAGAAGAGATTTTTCAGATGACTAGTTAAAAATTAGCATAAACGTAACTCATCTTGCATTCTATAATAGATTATGAATGAATTAACCATCTCTCTATGACAGAAGTTCCTACAAACAGTTTATCTATCTTCTGCAAAATGACATTAGCTTGAACAAAGGCATGGTAAAATTTCAGCTCTTTAAGCAGAAGGGACTTTATTTTCACCATCCAACAGCAGAATGGAAGTCATTACTGAAAGATAAAGTACCACCAGGAGATCAATCATAATTTATTGGCTACAAAACCCAAGTATCTGTTGAGGTGATTGACAATGGATCTTGCCTTCCACCACATGTAGCAGTAACCCATCGCTCCAACTGCAGCAACTGGGAGAATGTAAGATGCTAAATTCCCTGATTCAGCAAGAAAATCTCTTAGCATCCCAAATGCTTTAGAGAGTTTTATAATCATAAATAAACTAATATGGTTTTAAGAAAGAGAATGCCAGATGAAAATGAGATTCTTCAGTTGTGTTAAGGACTACAAAGAACACGGCAAGAAGACAGCCTTACAGTTGCTAAATCACTTGTAGAATATGAACTCATCAAGTCACCCATATTTATCTATACAATTCTTGTATTTCCAAACTTAAGATATTTATCATTGATCATTATATTCTCGTATTTCCAAATTTAAACAAGCAACATATGTAACATTGTTATGGTTGTAGCCCTCTGGTTTTATAATAATAATCAAGCAGTAGAAAATATTAGCGGGGAGTGTTCAAATAACACTTGGGCACATGCATAAATCTAATTCCAAAACTGTACACATTCACAGTGGAAAAACGAAACATATGTGAGACACAGAATCTTCATAAGTGTCAGGTTCACAAATTAATTAGAGAACTCTGTTTCCAACAGCATGGTGTCTTTTCATGGACAGGCCAATGGATTTTCCAGCAAGATGAAATCCTGTACTGCTAATCCTAAGAGCAAAAGATGGGAAAATAATGAAAGCTCCCTCTTCAATGCACACAATATGTGTGTGTATATATATATATACACACACACACGCACAGAGAGAGAGGCAGTCTGTTTTCCATGCAACCTCGCTGCACAGTTTTGGCCGCCGTAGGATTCATGTCCTATGGATTACAAATAAAGAGAGAGTTCCCCTGTGAATTGATATCCGATATTCTCTCCATGCACAGGCCCATGCCATCTCTCTCTCTCTCTCTCTCTCTCTCTGGTATCAATCCGCTGGTTCTGCCAATCCAATCCTATCCTCTAGAAACCTACAGCCACCGGAACCAGCTGAGAAGAGAGGATGCCAGCCAATAAAACCATCTGGCCCTCCTCCACGGGATTGGAGAAGCAGGTCACAATAGCTGCACCAAAAGATGCTGTTGGAGAAGCTTACGTCACAGTCTAACATTCTCCTCTCTCTCTCTCTCTCTCACACACACACAACCTTCTGGCTTCTCTCTTCCCATCTCCTCTAGGAGCCCACCACCACTGCAATGCAGACCTGGCCGAGGACAGTCATGGCAGCCGATGGCAGAGATTATTAGTCTTCCACGCTCCTCCAATCTACCGTGCGTAGGCTCGCACCACCCTTGTGTCCACCGCAGCATCTAATGCACGCATCGTCCACGACACACACAGCTGAGCCAATACTCCCCAGTTTACCACGCTCTGGCTCCCACCATGCTCCAGCCCCACCATGGCGTCTTGTGCAAGTGTTGTGGACAGCCCTCAACAGCATGAAGAAGAACCCTGTCTTCTACAAGGGCAGGGCCTCCAAGGGTGAGAAGACCCAGCTAGGTCATGCATGTATGCACAAGTACCTCTTTGATGGGAAGCCCCTATGGGCCCGACTCATGAGGATGGGAAAAAGGTCTTGGCGGTGATGGGAGGATGGGAAGCAGGTAGCCATGCTGGTGAGGATGTGATTGTTCACCTATGGGATGAGATGATGGTGTTGGCCAGCCTAGGTAACTCCTTTTTTATGCCACCATGGATGGACGCCGACGTAGTTCAGTGACAGCACCGCCATCTAAACAACCAGGGCATCTCCAACAGCAACTTTCTGTGCAGCTATTGTTACCTGCTTCCATGGAGGAGGCCCAGACGGGTTTCATGGCTGGAGTTCCTCTCTTCTCTGCTGGTTCCAATGGCTGTGGGTTCCTAGAGGATGGGATTGGATTGGCTGATTGGTGGAACCAGTGGACTGAGACACCCCCCCCCCCCCCCACCAACACACACACACACAGATTTTTTTTTTTTTTTTTTTGGGGGGGGGGGGGTGGGTGGGTGGGGGGTGGGGGGGGAGAGAGAGAGAGAGAGAGGACAAAAGAAAGATGGCATGTGGCCCAAAACATAGCCACTTGAGACTTGATGAACAAGTTAGCAATCTGCTTAGGAGGAAGAATGCATGTGCGTGCCAGAGGCATTGAAAGATCATCACTGTATATATAAAGGTATGAATTGAAGAAATGAAGTCAAGATTCTGAAGAAAATGCCACAGCCACACAGCCTCAGTGAAAGGAGGGAAACCACCAAATAAACCAGCTGATTGAAGCATTCATGAAACCAATTAGAATCAAGTGGTGGGCTGAGCCTGATGAATGACCAATACATAAAACACAATAGAAGAATAAGAATCTGCTGAAGATTAATGCTTGAAATCAATAATAAACCAATGATAGCTACTGTGTGGAGTGTTTACTCCAAGAACGCAAACTGTAGCATTGATAAGATGTTTTGATCATAGACAACAGTAGCAATATGTATATCGACTAGAGTTGGAGGAGTTGAACTTGAGATGGAATATAACTGGAGCAGGTGCAGAACTTGCCATTGACATAACAGAAAAACAACGAGAAATGAAGAAACCCAGTGGCAGGAAGGCCCACAAAATGCTCAAATGAAGCTCCAGACAAAGAAATAGTCTATTCTAATGAGATCAACATGCTAAAAATTCTCAGGAGGGAATATGGTTTGCTGACAGATGGAGATTGAGCCAAACAGCAAAACAACACAAATGGCATATCAGAGGAAGAAAGGAGTTGAGCAGCTGGAATTAGAGCATTGCAAAACCCCTAGACGAGGGTATAATGCTGACATCAGAAAATGATGTGGATCAGGTGCCACATGGCACTGTTGGAAAATGGCTATTAATTAAGCTAGATTTGTTGTAAGTAAAGTTCTGAACCAGCTAGAAGAAAGCCTTGAACCGGTGCTGTGAAGGCTGTGTACAACCTTAATGAACACTTGAAAAGGATTGAACAAGCATCTTGAAGCCCAGAACAAAACTACCTTGAACAGGCTTTAAGTCAATTAGGTTGCCTATGTTGGGCCTATATCTTATGATCGGACGTGCAAAATCGATTCATGTATCAGATCTGGAAGGCTGCTCATGTGTAAGTTCTCTCTGCTCGACTTCCGCCTTAGGAGCCCTTACTAGGCCTGTGGCTGGTGGCACACAACAACAGTAGCATAGAGCCAGAGACAGCAAGAGATGGTGACAGCAACAAAGAGCAAGGGCAATATCAGCGGAGGCAATTGATGGCAATGCAGCAACCTTGCTAACAGGTCCAAATGACAATGACAATAGCCAAAGAAATGATGAAGACCAATAACAGTAGTGGTAAGCAGTTAGAATAGCAGTGATGTAAAGATCAACAGAATAAAGATCATACACGTACCACTAGAAGAAGGATCCCCATTGATTATAGTCATTGGCCTAGATAATGTCAAATCTCGAACCTCTTGTGCCAAACGACGGACCTGTTAAATGAAATGAAGTAAAAATTTAAGAGTAAGCATCCCCAAATATATCCTATCAATGAAAAGAAATAAATAGCTAGGAAAAATACTTTTTTTTACTTCTCAAGGATAAAACCACTGCTGGCCCCTAGACTGCCGAACCCATTGCAAGCAAAGGGCATCCACGCTGCCCCCTTTGGACAAGCCAGTTTCACATGATATTGTTAAACACAACCTCCTGGGGCTAGCTCAATATGGAGCACCCATTTGGGAGATTTCTTGTGGTAACTCCTAGCAGGCGCAGGGTGCCCACGTGGGGGCTCAATCTTGAGCTCTCAAGGTGAGACTCAAGCTGCAGAACCAACTGCTCTATGTATTCTGTTCGCAAAGATAAACTGTGCTTTTCTCCCCAATATGAATGTGAAAGTTGGACTTAACCAATGATGTAGTGGATGATGTACTGGTTGCAAAGACTTGACTAAACCCACTGCACATTTTTTGGGGATTTATATGAACCAAAAGTACACCAATTCTTCAAAGGCTCTTGTTTTTCTTTCTTTTTAACATCCAATATACAAAGATAAATTTTCAGCATCAAATATTTATTTTTCATATTTTCTTATCAACCACTTGGAACGGATTGCACCTTGGCTAAACAGTCTACAGGAAGGATTTGAACCATCTTTTATCACAATAACATAAAAAAGGTTTTATATTGGAAGGTTTTATAACGAAGTCGAAAAGGTCAAGGATTTCTTGTTTTCACACGTAAAATATATGCTCTAGTTGAAATTTCTTAAAAAAACAAAAACTTGTAGGATTTCTTATACATGTACTCAAGTACGTGGATCCCACATTGGATATGATCCTATTCATGTATTCATTACAAGAGTTGCTGATGCAGATGACATTTTATTTCAGGCAACAGTGATTCACCATGCAAATTTGATAAAAATATCAATGATATTTGCATACAACATTCTTTGATCAGGATGGACATGCTAGAAAAGATTACTTTCAACGATCACCTATGTGCATACAAGGACACCATAAGCGAAGGTGCAATACCAAAATTTCAATGCAAGGCATCTATTGATATGTATCCACTATACACTCAACATTCTTTTGAACACTTAGACCCAATACCTGAGCTGCAAGTAGAGAAGTATCATAGTGAGGCGAAATCTCGACCTCATTTATACCCTTTATTAGTTCCTGAAAAGTTTGAAGCACAGTCACGCTACACATTTAACTAGGTATTACAAAAGATTGAATCGATTTTCATTGGAGAAATTCAAGTGTTTATCATCACCCTCAAGAAAAACTCCAAGGCTAAAACACAAGTATACCAGACATAGAATCCAATTTCCACTACTCGAGCAAAATCCAAACCAGAGGCAGCATACCCAACCAAGGTCAGTTTAAATCAGAGAAACAAAAGGCTCCGAATCCACACAATTCCATTCAATAGCCAGTCACCTGAAGCTCCGATATGACATCGGAAAGTCGAGCGCTCCTCAAAATAACAGAACCAGTCAAACCTATGCAACACATAACCATCGACTATCCATTAGAAAGAAGGAAAAAGAGGAAAACCCAGGTAAGAATCAATAAACAGCGGCAAAAACGCAATCTGCCACCGTTTCATCCGATTTTTTCATGAACAGGGCAAGGATCGAGTCAAAGGAGCTAACTTTATGCGAATACTGCGCACCGAGAAGTGAGAATTACCTGCTCCCATGAGGATGAGGACCTTGGACGACGAAATCCCCGTCTGCATCGCCATTTGGGTTTCTGTGGAATTGGGGGGGTTCTGGAGAACCGGAATTCGAAATTGGGGCTGGAGACGAGGGGCGCGGCCTTTGTTGTCCGAGGACCCCAAACGAGTGGTCGTTGGACTACGCCCTTTATTTATTGTGTATTTTTACATATGTAATCCTCTTGAAACTTAAATTGGACACAGGCTTGTGGGTAGGGGGAGGGTATATATACTATCTGTCTATATCCCTATATTTATTAATTTATGATAATATTATATAGATAAAGATCAAAATAAAATATTCTTGGTCATTGGTGTCATAGAGAAGAATCAGTGTAGAGAGAGAGAGAGTCCTTTCCTATTTTTTCTCTCTCCCTCATCAAGGAGAAAGATAATTATCTCCTTTTTTATTTTTCTTTCTCTTTACAGATGAAGAAATCACTTCGCATAGAATCACTCCAAATGAAAGAAGGAATTTTCGCCTTTAACATGAAGTTAAATTTCTCTTTCCTCACAGAAAAAGTAAAAATAACAAATTTATCAAATGCATACACTTTTTACGAAAGTAATTATGTGAGAAGGAGAAGTTATTTAAAAGGATTTCTCCAAAGTTCTCAAATGCAGTCAATATTTTTGGAATGCAAAAGTGTCATCTTCAAAAGGGAAGTAAGAGACATGATGAATAATAAATGTTGTCAAAAAAATCAGTTCATTCTCTTTTCTACAATAAAAAAAGTGATAGAAGGTGGATATATAGTGCAATTTAGTTAAATATTAGAATTCATCTTAACTTTGTTGCATTGCATACCGTGCAAGGAGCATTACTCTCAAAGAAATGATCAAAATATGCTCAAGTTAAATGAGAAGGCATCGCCAAAAGAGTGAGGTCCACAAGATCTTATTCTTAAATTTCTTGATAAAGAGGTACAGCCATTAACGCCATGATCTGGTTCCTAGATTTTGACGATGAGGCGTGGCCAATAACGTTACACATGTCGAATAATACGTCCTCTAATTATGAAAAAAAACACTTAAAAACAGTTTTTTGTGCAGAAGCTACTTTTCATTGTTCATGGATCCCATGCTGTGATATAACATTATAACATGCAAAGGATCGTAGAAGGATGAAGAATGCAAAAGAAAAGAAAATGGTATAATAATGTTCCTCGACATCGAACTTATCACGCAGGGTACAAAAAGGATAAAAATGCCCCTATTTTGACGTAACAAGTCAAGTCACTTAAACTGTGTTGACTTTTTGATCTACACCGGTGATGTTAATTAACTTAGACCGAGTCTTAATGAATTAGAACCTGCAAATTTTCTTCATGAGCAAAAATAGTAATCGATCTTGGTCGCTTACTTTAATATTATAATAAATTAAGAAATATATATAAAATATTAAGTTTTTTTACATATATACCTTTCGGAAACTCATAAATGTTGCATCTACATCCTTGCCGTCATGTCTGTTTACCTCGATTAGTTGGAACGTGGTTAAATGAGTAAAAGGACTAACCTACCCTTCATTATTACCGGCTGTCTCGCCTCTACCCCTTGTCGCCTCCCCATCCCCCCCCCCCCCCTGCCACCGCCGACCCTCTACACCTTCCTGTTCGCCTCTAGGAAGCCCTCCAGCCCCTCCCACTCCAACTCCCCCACCCACGTGTCCATTGACAACACCCTGTTGACAAGAGTCTCACGATGAGCCCTTCTTCATGCCCAACGTCGCCTTCGCCTCCTCCGTCGCCAATAGGGCCCATATGACACTGGTCTGGTACAACCTGGTCTTGCTCAAGTCATAAAGGGTGGTGAGCCCCGTCATGTTTTGTAGGTAGTCCAGGACGTAGTTCCTCTCGTCGGTCATGGCCGCCCGTTGCTTCTCGTGTGTCAGCCTTACAATGTCGCGTTGGAGCTGCTCTACCAGGGCCTTCTGCCTCACGTTGATGAAGCCAAAGAAGTAGACATTGTCAGCATGGGTGGCAACTTGCGCTACAGGATGGGTGAGGTTGTTACCTATCTCCACACCCTGCAGGTTGACCCGGTGCGCGGCGCTTCCACTACAGGATGTGGTACCCGATCGAGGGGATGTACTTGCCCACGTAGCTGTCGCAGTTGAGATCGAACGTGCGAGAGTGGAGGGATGGGTTGGAGGAGAAGAACGCCTGGAAGGAGACCCAGAGGTGGCACGTCATGGCATCCTGGTCGCCGGGGATCATGTAGGGGTTGTCGAGGAAGAGGAGGCCGAAGAGGTGGTCCTAGGAGTAGGGGTTGTAGGACATGGCAGGGCCGGAGGTGGATTTGATAGTGAGCCAAGGGTCAAGCTTGAAGAAGTTGCCAAGGAGGGAGGTATTGTATTCTCACACTTGAGAATGAGTAAAGGTAACCATGTTAAGGTTAAATCTAGTATTTCACATTTTTTAATGCTTTTTGTAGCATACTGATGAATATTCGTTGTGGGTTAAAGGCTCCTTAACCTGAGGGGTATAGATGCAACATTTATGAGTTGTTGAGGGTATTCTTGATAATAAGTGAGAGTTAAGAGTATATATATAAATACAATATTTTCAAGGGGCATATACGTAAAAAATCCTAAAACATTCACTTCACATAAAAATTGCGCCCAACCCCCTATACAAGAAGCGGAAACTGTGATTGCACTTCACATCAGTATTCACATTCGTATTGAAACGAGATCGTTTTGACCTTTCTCGTCTGAACTGTCCAACGCCCTCAAATATATCAAAATGAGTCATACATGTACTATGCACGTCATTTTAAAAGTGATGCATTGGGCGGTCTAGACGATCTCATTCCATTGGTATTGAGCTAGTGGTAACACGGTGCTCAAAATGAGCACCCAGACCTGGCAATTAACTACCCCTTCAGAGAAAAATGGCCTGCAACTTAACTCATGGTTAGATGTCTATCAAGTGTATGTAAAACATCCTTAACTTCGAACATCTTTCAAAAGGTTGAGGAACCTTTTTTTTAAAAAATTCAAGGAACTTCAAAATTCTAACTCGACCAATTTTAAATAGACCTTTCTAACTAATTTGACTGGAGATTCAGGATGAATTAAAAAAAAAAAAATTTGAAGGTTCAACCAGGTCAAATTCAGATCATACATTTTTCGTACAATTCATAGGTTTGACATAAAATCATGTTTGAGCGACACATGGGCATAGGGCGCAAAGTAGATTAATGTTTGTCAAACCGTGTGTGATGCAGCAGTGCGCTGCAGCGCCCATGGTACAGAGTTCATGCATCTGACGGTTCAGATGTATATGAGTGTACTATCATTATTTTTTAATTATATGATTAAAGATCGGACGGTACTAAAGTTGAGCTGAGGTGATTCTTAACTTGACAAAATTCTTTTGAAGAATAAAAAGAATTTGGGTGGCTACACTACTGTTCAATCAAAGAAATCAGATGACGATGCTTCCATGTGGTGCAATTCTTGTAGACAAGTGATGCAGCCAGTAGTACTTATGTAAGAAATATTTATTATAAATATAATTCAAAATTTTAATACTACTTGATAATTAATATTGATTTTTAATAAAAAATGTAAAGTTAGCAACTATAATTCTTTAGAAACTATCATACACATGACCAACGAGTGGGGTAGAGAATATGCATAAGATACCGGTATCATTTACATACATATGAATTTTCGAATGAAGCTCTTCTTTGTTATATCAACTAAAATACATTGAAAATGCCTCTTTATCTGACATGTAGTCTTTTATTCCTACATATTTTAAAAATATTTAATTCTACTCATTGAATATTCTAGATTATATGGTTATATAGGTCTCAAATAACATCGCATGGATTTTTCTATTACATCATGTAGTTTAATTTTTAAAAAAATCTCAGCAAATAAAAGTTGTACATATTTTACATTTCTCTTGAATCACCTTTTGCTCGTTTGCCAAATTTTTGGTAGTCATACTCAATATCTAAGAAAATTATATTCAAACATATTTTTATCATATTATACCGTTTGTGTATATTTAATTATGAAGTGTGCATATATATATAAAATCTTCTTGAGGGAGTTACATTTTTTCGTAATATTGGGCTGATGATTCTCAAATTTTACTCACCAAACCAGCAAGTGTTAGATAGTGACCATCCCTTAACATTAGGAGTCTGTTGCTGGGATAAGTATGGAGACTTGGTCTCCCAGCATCCCTATAATGTAGGAGGCGGTTCCGAGGAGGGGGCGGAGATAGTTAACGGAAGGGCCTCTATAAAAAGAAAACCGAGGTGAAGAATAGAACTTACCTTGGGTTAACTATCGGAGCCCGCTTTCCTCTCTTGTGATTTTCTCTTCTCTCTCTCTTGTTCCTTCACTGGTATCAGAGCTGGTTCGTCCTCGCCGCCGACGCGCACCGCTGCCGCCTCGTCCAGCTGCTGCCCGCCGCAGCACCGCCGCCGCTGCCACGTCCCGCCGCTGCAGCCCGCCGCACGCTCGCCGCCGCTGCAGCCCGCCGCAGCACCGCCGCCGCTGCAGCACCGCTGCAGCCCGCCGCAGCACTGCTGCCGCTGCAGCACCTCCGCAGCCGCCGCTCGACTGCCGCCGCTGCAGCCCGCCGCAGCCCCGCCGCAGCCCCGCCGCACGACTGCCGCCGCTGCAGCACCGCCGCAGCCCGCCGCTGCTCCTCCTCGCGCTACGGCACACCCCGCGAACCGCCGCAGCTCCCCGCGAACGCCGCCGCTGCCACGTCTCGCCGCTGCCACCGCCGCAGCCGCCCTCGCCTCGCACTGCAGCACCGTAGCTGCGAACCGCCGCTGCCCCGCTGCGAGCCACCGCCTACCCCGCTGTCGGGACACCGCCGCTGCCCACCGCCTGACGCCGCAGCCTCCCGTGCCTCGGCGTGCCCTCGCCGCCGCGCACCGCCGCTGCTCCTCCCGCGCGTCGCGGCTTCCCCCGAGCACCGCTACTGCGTCGAGATCCGTTGTGTCACCGCCGCTGCATCACTGCCGTTGCTGAACCGCCACAGCTCGCTGCAGCACCACCGGAGCACCGAACCACCGCCGCTCCTCGCACGCCCACTGCAGCACCGCCGCCGCCGCGGACAACCACCGGCCTCTCCACGCGCTGCAGCCAGCCACACCAATCGCTGCTGGTTCGCCGCAGCAGCCCGCCGCAGCCAGCCGTACTACGCCTCCGGCTCACCCCGCCGTTGCCCCGCCGCACCGCCGCTGCCGCTCGTCGCCGTCACCTGCTGCCAGCAGCTGCACACCGCCGAGCTCGCCCTGCACACCACCGAGCTCGCAGGAATCTTCCCCAAAATATCTGCGAACAGGTTCTAACCCATTCCATCTCCCAATGGGTGAATAAGATATATATTGGGTGAATAATATATGTTAAAGGGGGTAGCTTTGAATCCTTTCACCTGCAAAATATTTAAACCAATCTGCACTATCCGTATTTCTTTCAGATAAAGGCTGTAGAATTTATTAGACTTGTCAGCTTTGCCTCTGTTTAATGTTATTTTATGCATGTCATATTCCTGCCACAGATTATTTAAATCTCTTGTTTATTGTTATTACACTGTACCCAACACATGCTGTTGTAAGAAGCCATTAAAGCTGCTAACATTTATCATATAATATACTTTATACCTGAAAAGCATTCTGATACATCTTTATTGCTCCTTTAGTGTTATAATTTAAAAATCAATCCTCCTCTTCACCACACACGACTTGCATTGATTTTTTCAGCATCTGTTTTGGACTCTTAACTGATATATATAATATTATTTTGAAAAGACTGGTTCGTACTTCCTGTTAAAGCTGCTGCAGATTACTTTTGTGTATGTGGTGATATGTGTAGTTGTGCAGATTCTAAATTCATGTGCATTTTAATTTAATGTTTCTTACATGCTTTATTAGATTCCTTTAGTGTTATAACTTTACTTGATATTTAATATAATCTGTGATTATTGCTTAAAGACAACCTAGTTAAATATCTGTGTATTTGTTATAACCTGCATCACTGATTATAACTAATCATTTCATATTAAGTTATTGCTTGATAAATTGATTATAATCATTTCTGTTTAGAAAATTTAAGTTATATTTTTTGATTGTTGTTAAAATAAATTGATATTATTTATGTAAATTAGTTATTTAAAAATCTGTTCTGCTAAGTTGAATCATACAAAATGATGTATGTTTTAATGATATTTATGTTACAAATCTTAATTGTTAAGTTATGTGTATTGAGCTTCAACCTTGTCCTACTTAAAATGGCCAGTAAACTCATTGCTTCTGAACTGGCTAAACTGGACAAGTTGAACGGTACCAATTATGACATGTGGCATAGGAAAATTAGATATGGTCTTATTCATGATAATATTGAACATGTACTTAACAGTACTGTTCCGGAATTAACTGATAACCCCGGAGAGGGAGACATCAGGAGAAGAGAACAATGGTTGTCAGATGACAACAAAGCTAAAAGCCTGATGCTAATGTTCATGGAGGACAACCTCATAAAATTCTTTGAAACTTATGAGACTGCCCGGAAATTGTGGGACGCTATTAAGGAGAAGTATGACACCACTTCTGAGGTGAATACTCAGCTCCTATTGCATCGGTATAATTCTTGCCGTATGCAAGAAAGCGATAGCGTCATAGAACATGTGAATAAGATGATTGTTATGGCTAAAGATCTCTACACTGCTGGAACAGAAGTTCCAGAGAGAATGCAGGTGGCGACTATTTTGAATAGTCTCCCATCTTCATTAGATATGGCTGCCACAACCCTTAGAATGAACGGTACCGTTCTTCGTGTCACTGATTTACCAGCTAGGTTAGCAGTTGAGCAGGACATCATTGCCAGTAGGAAAGGTCAAGAGCTGAACTTGCAGGAAGTGAATGCTATACACCAGAAGCCCTCATCGGCATATAACAAAAGCCAGAATCACTCTGTTGGACCGAATAGGCCACAGTTCAAAGCTAAATCACACTATAAAGGCAAAAAGGTTCCCCGTGGTGCTTGCTACACATGTGGCAAATTTGGTCATTACAAGGCCAATTGTCCTGAAAAGCACGGAAACAAGGGTAAACACCCAGAAAAGGGGGGAACCGGCAAACGTGAATTCGTCGGTTTGACGGAATGCAATGCTGTGATTATCGACACCAACGACTGGTGGGTGGATTCTGGCGCAACTTGTCATGTGGCAAAGACAAAGAAAGGGCTGGTGGAATTCAAGCAGCTGCAACCTGGAGAGCAGAGAATGTACATGGGAAACAACTCCTATCTGAATGTAGAAGGTGTTGGAACATATCGTTTAGATCTTGGGGACAGCATCATGGTCCTCAAGGATGTCTGTTATGCGCCGAGTATTAGGCGCAATCTGTTGTCTGTAACTGCTCTCATGAAAAATGGTCTGGAAGTCCGTTTCTATAATAAAAGAGTGTCTATAGGAAAGAACAAAAAGGTCTTTGCCATGGGAAAACTTGTTCCTGAACATGGCTTATTTTGTATTCCTGTTGTAGATACAGAAGTTAATAATATTAATGATGCTGTTATGAATTATTCCTTGTGTCTTCTGTCTGAATGTGATCTGTGGCATTTTAGATTAGGACATCCTGGAAAATCTAAAATGGAACAAATGATAAGATTGAACCTACTGCCATTAACTAAGATAGAATTGTCACCATGTGAACATTGTTTAGTCGGTAAAATGACTAAGAAACCTTTTGCAGTAGGACATAGATCACAAGGACTACTGGAGTTGATCCACTCAGATATATGTGGACCATTAAGTATAAAAACATATGATAGAAAGGAATATTTCATAACATTCATAGATGACTATTCCAGATATGCCTATGTATATCTTATTTCTGCTAAATCAGAAGCTCTTAATTGTTTTAAGAAATATAGAGCAGAAGTAGAAAGGCAACTGGGTAAAAACATTAAGGTGTTAAGAACAGATAGAGGTGGGGAATACAACTCAAAGGAATTTGAGTCATATTGCCAAGAGCATGGAATAAGGAGGCATGTAACTATGCCTTATACGCCACAACAGAATGGTGTGGCAGAAAGAAAGAATAGAACGCTTATGAATGCTGTTAGATGCATGCTATCGCATTCAGGACTCCCGAAGAATTTTTGGGGAGAGGCATTGCTCACGGCAAATTATACATTGAATAGAATTCCCACTAAGTCTATCGAAAGTACACCTTATGAACTGTGGAATGGGAGGAAACCAGAAATAAGTCATCTTAAGAAATGGGGGTCAGTAGCCCATGTTCTCATTCCAAATCAACTAAGAGACAAATTAGACTTCAGAACATTGAAGTGTCGATTCATAGGCTATTGTGACAAATCATCGGGATATAGATTCTTCGATAAGGAAAAAGGAATCATTGAATATAGGGATGCTACATTTCTAGAAAATGTAGAGGAAGAGGAATCTCATCATGAGAAAGAACCTCTAAGTGTAATAGACGATGACTATTACAATGATTTACCTATAAATGATCCAGAAATCGAAGAAGAACTTCCACCAAATGTGGAAGATGATCAAATGCCTTTGAATGAAACGCAAGAAAATCAACCTGTAATTGGCAATAAAAGACTTAGAACTCCACCGGCATGGATGGATGATTATCACTTGTACTTATGTGAGCCTTCATGTCTAACAGTAGACATAAATGAGGATAATAATATAGATCCCATGAATCTGAATGATGTATTGAAATCTTCAGACTCTGATCTATGGCGAAAAGCCATGGAAGAAGAAATTGATTCCATAAAAAGGAACAATGTATGGGAACTATGTGAATTACCCAAGAATAGGAAGGCTATAGGTTGCAAGTGGGTATTTAAGAAAAAGATCCGTGTAGATGGATCTATTGACAAGTATAAAGCTCGATTAGTTGCCAAAGGATTTACACAGATGCCAGGTATAGATTTTCAGGAAACTTATTCTCCTGTGGCTAAATTTGCATCTATAAGGATGATTTTAGCAATTGTTGCGCATCTTGACTTGGAACTTTATCAAATGGATGTCAAGACTGCATTCCTTAACGGAGAGTTAGAGGAAGATATATACATGAAACAACCTGAAGGTTTTCAGGTAGAAGGTCAGGAGAATAAAGTATGTAAACTTAAGAAAGCTTTGTACGGCTTGAAACAGTCTTCTAGACAATGGTATCTCAAATTTCATAATGTTGTTATTCAACTTGGATTCGTTCCAAACCAATTAGACAATTGTGTATATGTCATGAAGAGTGGGAGCATGTTCATTATATTATCTTTATATGTAGATGATATTTTGCTCGCCGGAAATGACATAGGAATGTTGAATAACATTAAGTCTGAGCTCAGTGAGAAATTTGAGATGAAGGACATGGGTGAGGCATCCTATGTTCTCGGAATTCAAATCCTGCGGGATAGAAAGTCTAGAATGTTGAGTATAAACCAAGATAAGTACTTACAATCAGTACTTAGGAGGTTTGGAATGCAAAACTGGAATCCAGCACCAACGCCGTTGGTTCATGGAAAACGATTAAGTAAAGAGCAATGTCCTGGAGAAGGACATGATGCACTGCAAGTGCCGTATGCACAAGCAGTCGGAAGCTTAATGTATGCTATGCTATGTACCAGGCCTGACATAGCATACGCAGTAAGCTTAGTAAGCAGATATCAAAGTAATCCTGGTCCAGCACACTGGGAAGCTGTTAAAAGGATTATGAAGTACTTGAAAGGTACTTTACACCACAAATTAATATATCAAGCAGATACACTAGAAGTGCTTGGTTATTCCGATGCAGATTTCGGAGGGGATAAAGATGACGGAAAGTCCACTTCGGGACACTTGTTTATCTTTGGTGGTGCTGCTGTTTCTTGGAGTAGCAAGAAACAAGGGTGTGTTGCAAGATACACACATGAAGCTGAGTATGTTGCGTGTAGCATGGCTACTACTCATGCAGTCTGGATAAGACGATTTTTAACAGAATTAAATCTCAACTTGATAGAAGAACCAATTGAGATTTATTGTGATAATCAAGCGGCAATTAGCTTGATTAACAGTGGAGCGAATAGCTCTAGAGGAAAACACATAGAAATTCAATATCATTATATACGTGATATTGTTCAAAAAGGAGAAATTAAAGTGACTTATATTCCCACCAGTGATATGATTGCAGATCCGTTGACAAAAAGTATACCGGTAGAAAGTTTTGTCAAACATGTAAGTCTAATGGGACTTGGGAATATATAAGTCGGGAATTTTCCTTTACAGAATTGAAAATACATTTCACAGATAGTGAAAATGTATCAGAACTTTAATACATCTCACGGATAGTGGGAGTGTATTAAGAATTCATTTGATTTGAAAATACATTTCACAGATAGTGAGAATGTATCAGAACACCAATACATCTCACGGATAGTGGAAGTGTATTAAGAATAATTTGGTTTTGATGGTCAAGTGGGAGATGTTAGATAGTGACCATCCCTTAACATTAGGAGTCTGTTGCTGGGATAAGTATGGAGACTTGGTCTCCCAGCATCCCTATAATGTAGGAGGCGGTTCCGAGGAGGGGGCGGAGATAGTTAACGGAAGGGCCTCTATAAAAAGAAAACCGAGGTGAAGAATAGAACTTACCTTGGGTTAACTATCGGAGCCCGCTTTCCTCTCTTGTGATTTTCTCTTCTCTCTCTCTTGTTCCTTCAGCAAGAACATGTTATTTGGTTCTACTAGTGATTGGAGTGGGAATACAGAGTTTGGAAAATACAAAGTTTCTTTTGAACAGAAAAGGTAATAGAAAGTTTGAATCCAAAAAATAACATAGTAGCTCGCCATTAGTTTCCTCTGTTCCGATGGTGCAAAAAGTAGATTGTATCACTAGTTCAATCGAATCTAGGCATTATGAGGAATGATAAGAGTCCATGCAGTACCTACAACTTACTCTTATTACAATCTAACCATTCTAAAAAAAACAAAAAAAAAACATGGAAGTGATTTCTTGTGCACAAAAACATGTTTGCTTTCAGCGTCCGCATGTGAGAAACTTTGTGCAGGAGACCTCCTCTCTACCAGTGGAGGGGCGAGTTCAGAATACCTTGGCTCGATCTGATCAATTATTATTATATAAGAGAAAAAAAAATATCTTCTAACGAAAACACATCAATGAAGGTAAGATTGCTGATTCGATGTTGTTGGGCACACATTTGCCATGGGATAAATTTTCTCATGTTCGTAGGATTGCTTTCCCGAGATCAGTTTGATTCAAATTTGTCATCGAATTAGGTGGAATTATCGGACTTGTATGGAATGATCTCTTACTCGAGAGAGAAATATCCGGTAATGCCCAGAATCTACTTAGGAGAAAAGCATCAGAATCGAATCTTAGTCTCTTATAAATATGTGTACATATTTGACCACTGAATTACGATGTCAAAAAAACAAAGGAGAGGACAGGCAGGTTGGAGGAAAAAGTTGAAAGAGATGACATGGAATTTTTGGAGTGGTTAGGAGGGTGGTATAATAGTTTTCATGCACGCGCAAATGCGGGACGGGCATTTTTGTATCAACTATATATCTAAAGATCAAGAAAATATCTTTGCTAAGGATTCTATATCAACAATCAAAAGAAAGAGATCATATGGATATTATGCGTGAAGAAAAATAAATAAATAATGATTACCAAGAAAATATGATATTGAAAAGAAGAAGAGTGGGACCTGAAAATATGGACGGTTGGTGATGGCAGAAAAGAACGTTCGCTCGTCCATCCGGGCCTTAACAACTAAGCAAATTGGACATATAGTGACGGAATGCAACCGTCACCAAAACTCCTCATCTCGGCGCGCTCCTCAGCCTCGAAGGGAAAATTTGGCAATTACTTTCTCCACGATCAAAACGTTGCACAGCAATCTGGAAGGTAGGAGACCATTATCTCTCTCTCTCTCTCTCTCTCTCTCTCTAAATTCCCACATTCTCCTCTCTCTCTTTCTCTCCAAATGCCACATTCTCCTCTTTCTTCCTCTCTATCTCTCTCTCTCTCTAAATTCTCACATTCTCCTCTCTCTTTCTCTCTCTAAATGCCACATTATCCTCTTTCTTCCCCCTTTTTCCTCCCTCTATCTAAATTGCCACATTCTCCCATCTCTCTCTAAGTTGCCATATGCTCCTCTTTCTGTCACTATATTGCCTCTCTCTCTCTCTCTCTCTCTCTCTCTCTCTCTCTCTCTCACACACACACACACACACACACACACACACAAACACACACACACACACACAATTGCCACATACACCCTTCCCATTACTACCTCCTTCACCAGGCATGCATCCACACACAAGGGCAGCTTAAGTTGATACCCCTTTCCTTCCTTTTCTTGCATTCCTTTTCTTGTCCATCTTGGTCTCTTTCTGCCACTTTGCTAGTCTCTTATCAATCTGTGGTCCTTGGGAAAGGCCATGTTTTGGCCTTCTCCTCCTGCTGTTCCTTTCACTTCCTTCTCTCCTGTGGGTCCTCTATAATTTTATCTTCTGGGTTCCTCCTCTTGACTCTTGTCTTCTGGTACCGTTCCGGGCCTCCTTCCCTTCTTCTCTTCTTTCCGAGGTTATCCATTTCCAGGCATCCTTCCTCATTTACCATTGTATTCTCTGTCCGTCTAAGTTTGCTCTAATCTAATCTTGTGGTAAAGTGGAGGTGGTGACAATGTCGTTGGCCATTGGAGCCCACTCGAGCTGTTCTAAGGACATGGGTGGCCGTGATGAAGGTGAGGTGGCTGAAGAAGGAGAAGAACAAGAAGGGAGGAGAGGAGCTGGGGAAGGAGGGGAGAAGGATGAAGAGGAGGATGGGAAGCACCTTGATCTGGGGCCCCAATTCACACTCAAGCAGCAGCTAGACAAGGATAAGGTCATTGTTCTCTCACTACCTCATCTCCTTTTTCCTCTTTTTCTTTGATGGAATCCGTGTAATAGTTTAGTGTGTCATCATAATTAATTCATTTTTTGCTTAATTTGAAGTCTTATCACAATTCTTCTTACTCACTGGATTCCTTTCAATATTAATTTAGGGGTGTTATGACAATTAATTCATGTTTTTGGGACTTAAATGTTAATGCTTACTTTGAAGCTTCCTTGTGTCCGAGAGTGCAGGAGGATGAGAGCCTGAGGAGGTGGAAGGAACGGCTACTGGGCAGTGTGGATTTGGACTCTGTTGGAGGTAGAAATCGAACCCCTCACTTGGGGCATTTAATTTCACTTTCTTGTGAACTTGCTAGTTGATCAATATTTTGAATGTTTTATCAACCTTTTTTTCCTCTTGGATACATTCCTTGAGCTTAAGACAATAGTGTTCTTTTTGTGCTAGAGTTACAGGTTAGATGTCAAATACTAGGAAATAGTTCTTTTTTACGCTGGGAGTGCAGATTTACATGGCTGAAAGGATTTGTTTTTGCTATTTTCTATCTTGTAATTTGTGCTGTTTAAAAAGTGCCAGCTGATGGATTTTTCTTTGTTCCTTCTTTTCCCCAAGTAAGGTTTTTGTTTTTCTCAAACACACTGATAAGTTTTATGATTTATGTCACTCTGACATTCTTCAATCCATGTTGTAGAACACTTGGGGGCTGAGATCAAGATCCTGAGCCTTTCAATCCTATCACCTGGTAGGCCTGATATTGTTCTCAACCTCCCTATAGCCCCCAAGTCCAAGGGTCCATGGTTTATCTTGAAAGAAGGTAGCCGTTATAAACTCAAGTTCTCCTTCGTTGTCACCAACAACATTGTATCTGGACTCAAATATACCAACACAGTCTGGAAGGCAGGTATAAAAGGTGAGAAAGTGTCTCCATCTTTCCTTGTCTCTTTCCATGAGGCTTTTAGATTAGGGATTGCTGCATATATGCCCTTACTATAGAAGAAAGTATAGAAATTATCACTCTAACAAATTTGTTTGCTTATATATCTAACAAATTTATTTGCGTATATTTCCCCATTGAGTAATAATAGCCCCAGAACTTGTCCCTGCCGTAACCCAACATCTTCTTCACTTTACCATAATCCTTAGTTGTATCTTTAAATGACAAAAATAATTATTGTTAGCTTTCCATCACCTTTAGTACTTTTCTCTCTCCTAAGAAGGGTACTTTGGTGGTCTAGAATGTTTACTACCATAGAACTATTTTCACATATAGAAGCATATAAGCAACTATGCCAAAGACTGACAACTCTGTAATTTCTTTCATAACTACTACACGTCTAAAAATTTTCTTACTTTTGCTGCACCTATTTAGAATGTTGGAGCACAGTTCTGACTTTCCATCCATGGCATCCACACTAACAACTAATGTGAATATCCTTGGATATGAATCTTCAGTGGACAGCACAAAGGAAATGCTTGGAACTTTCAGCCCTCAGCTTGAACCTTATGTTTGTGAGATGCATGAAGAGACCACACCATCTGGTATTTTTGCGAGAGGATCATACTCGGCAAGATCAAAGGCAGGTTATAATAAGTTACCATGTTCTTTAGAATTGGCATTCAACTTATGGTAAATAAATATCTCTATATCTAAGATAGTTCTTTAGTAAAGATTTAGTATGTCATCCATGGAGATTATAATGTATAGAGTTTTTGGAAACTTCAAGCAAATTTTAGGGACCATTTATCCAAAGCTGCGGGAACCATTTGACTAGCATTTGCAAGCATACTTGCTTTTCAGTTCAAAACCCGTTAGAAAAATGTGATGTTTAATCATCACATAACCATCAACCCAGTTGATCATGCAAAACAAGCTAATTTGAACATCTGGGAATTTGCTTACCGTTTTACGGCAGGGTATGCTTCTAAATTTATGTGGTTTCCTTATCTCGATAAAATAAGGAGAACATTTGGTGGAGGCAGTTGGTCTGCAGTTTTGCTGGAGCACAAAGTATTTCGTTAACCATTAGGATCTTAATGAACCCTGCAGGGTTCAGTGTTTATACTTTAGATTCATCACCCGGGATAAGCTCATTTTCTTTGGGCTTTTTTGGTGCATATATCTCTATAAACTATCGCACTTGTATTTAATCCCTCAACTTTGAGATATTATTAGCATTAACCTCCGACATGTTCAAAAATATTGTGGTTACATCCCTCCACTCTCTACACCACCAGTTGCTAGGGAACACTCATCAAGACTCCAATCCGAGTCTCAATCGAACTTCTCCATGACCTTCCGAGTTCCATAAGAACTCCTCCTCATGGGTATCCCAGATCCGATTTGGATCCTTGTGGCCTTCCGAGTTCCACTCGGTTCAAGCCACTGCACAACACAGGTATATTCATAAGATACAAATACAATAGTCTACGTACGTCAATTATATATACAAAAAAATTCCTTTCTTTTCCTAATCGATGGACTTCTCATATGAATGAGAAAGTATTTGTCTCGAAGGGATGTTCACTGGTTATTTCTCGTTTATCTATAGTGATGGTTGACATGCTGATGTGCATGGCAGGCTTCTGTGTACATGGCATCTCTTTGGCGTTCTAATTACCATTTCCAAACCATAAAATAAAACTAATGTTTTCATTATTTCAGTTGGTTGATGACGATGGCAATTGTTACTTGGAGATCAACTACACTTTTGACATCCGTAAGGAATGGGCACCACTCACCACTTGAAAGAATGTTCCATTCAGACATATCTCATTCAATTCAGCAAAAAGAGAAACTGGGAATCTCATGCAGCTTCCTCCGTGCGCGAATTATTCTAAGAAATTAGTTAGCCTGGAGTGGAAGCTTGGAAAATTATAACGGGCAAAGTAGACAGATTTGATTATAGTCTTTTGGTTGATATGTTTTCTAGCTTGGAAAAATTAACGGGCAAAGCAAACATGTTCTCCCTTGTGAGTGGCATTCAGATGATGCTAGTCAGCAACTAAAAAACTGCAGATTTCTCCTTATAGGTGTTGTTTGCTACTTTGAAATGAATGAAAATGCTAAATTGGTTATATTCGATTGCCTTTTGCCTACTTGTGGTATTTGCTTGTCATTTTCCTTCTCACTAGTCCTAGTCATTTTTTTCAGGATAATTTCATATTAGCCACTCTCCCTAACATTTTGAAGACAAACACCCAGTCCCAGCTGATTTCATTTTATGTATCTTACATGTTACACAAATAGGAATTATATGACTGCTGGTTTGAAACCGCTTAGAAGTAGTCTCTATACATGATATCTTGAATTAAGAAGGAGCTACACTTAAGAGGGACATGATAGATACCTTTCAAAAAAAAAAAAAAAAAGGGGACGTAATAGACAATTCCAGTAACGGATAAAGATACATTAGGTTAAGAATGAGGATAAGGATAGCCCTTTTTCTAAAGAACAAGAATACTATAGTTATCCTTTGACATCTTTAGCTGCATCCAGTGGAAATGCAAACAGTTGGATCCATTAACGATTGAGGATAACGCGATACCTTGTGTGGAAACTACTAAATAGTTGAATTCGTCCTATGCAGTAATCTGTCTATCCAGTTTTATTCACTTATCTTAGAAACTATCGGCGTTGTCGTAGTTTTGGAAGTCCGATACAATTCATGAGTGTTTTATAATTTGTAAATACATGATTTTGTACATGGTATATAACCACAGTCAATGAAAATCTCCTCATCAAATGATCAGACGGCTCCTAATAAATACGATAAAAGACAACAAAAATATAGTATATAACCACAACGCATCATCCTTTTTTGTAACAATGTTCATTAAAAAATCTCTAAATGATCGAGCAGCTCTCAATAAAAAAAAAAAAAAAATATGATACAATAGTGTATAATCACAACACTTAAGAAAGCACAGAGGCCAGTCTCGCTTAAGAGACCACAGGCCATGGGTGGATTTGTGTCCCATAGTAAACAGGAATGTATGTTTCGGCCCATAATCAAAAGCTTGGTAGGCTTAAAGCGCGGAGCCCTTTTTTTATGAATATATTTGCTACAGTGTTTGCATGGGGTGCAGCCCTCTAAAAAAAACTTAATTAAAATATTTTTATGGTCAGTCCCATCACGCCCGACATGTCCGTACAACTTGATCTTCCATCATATGACCCAAAAATTCTAAAAAATTAAAAACCAAACCCCATTTTATTAGGCTCAACCTATTAAGGGTGTTTTTACATTATTGACTTGGACTCAATTTTTGAATTTTTGGGATTTTTTGAGTTGTCCAATCGGACATTGGGTTGCACAGGTATGTCGGACATGACGGGGCAGATAAAAAATTTTCAATTTTTTTTGGGTGCATCCCTCGGCATGTGGTGAAGCAAGTATTATTTTTTTATAATTTTAAATTTCAACTAGGTTGATTAAAATATAATTGAGTTAAAATAATGTGATAACATGGTGGCAGTACCATATCTGCATACAAGCACACCCGCTCCAATAATTGGATGCCCCTTTCCTGCGAATCCTCCGTCCCCTAACTTATGAAGAGGGAAAAAAAATCATTCTTACATCATGTGCAGTTCAATTGTACTTATCCTTTTTAGTTAACGCAATAACCAAGTACTTATATGCCATCTTTAATGAAAAGTACTTAAATATAAATTCTCTCAGAATCTCAATAACTATATATCTTTCATTAATAGGAAATTTCCCGCATAAAGTCGCTACTCTTCTACCTGTTTGGCAACACTTCCATATCAAACTCCATTTTATTGGGTTCAGACCATTAAGGGTGTTTTTTAACTGCTCATTGGGACTCAAATTTTGATTTTTTAGAATTTTTTAAATCATCCAATCAAAGATCAAATTTTATGAACCCAACCTAAAAAAAATTCAAAAAACAATCTTTTTTTTTAGAGACTGCACCTCATGCAATGCAGCAAGTATTACTGTTTAGATAATTCCCTGCAAGAATAGGGTGAAAACACATCTCTAACAATGACCAATACACAATGAAATCTGTCATAATGGTATGTGGCATCCGTGTAAAAACTCTTTACGGTCCAAAACCGCCTTGGGAATTGTTACCGCGACAATCTGACATTCTACTTCTGCCAAAGAGCAGTTGGCATATGATTGTGTGGGTAGAGGGGAGGGGTGATGCAAACGCCGAAACTAGCCAGGCCGCTAACAGAGAAAGATGTATACGGTTCTACTTCTGCGGTAATCTGACACTTCTAAAACCATGAAATCAAGCCTCACTGCAAGATTCCGTGCAAACATACTTCATGTGGGCTGGGAATGGACATTGATGTAAGATGGAATAATAGGAAGAAACAAGAGCTATAATTGGAAAGGTAAACCATCAGAATCATATGAATCACTTCTGCACATCCGGACAAGATTATGAGTAACTTTTGCACCTGAACCAGAATTCTGCCCTCAAAATCGAAGACTATGTTCGGTATCTAAAAGAGATCTTTTTGAAGAAAATCTCCTATTGTGAGATGAAAAATAAAATTAGATTGAACATCTGAGAAAAAGCAAGAGTAGCTCTGAGTCTAGCCCACGATCTTTCTCAGGACTGCTTCAGCACGCTGCTCAAATTTTGGGAGAACCCAGTCATGCTGAATGATATCAACACCATCCTTCTCTGCGCTCAAACTCTACATTAAAGAGGAAAAATATATGTGAAGAGGACAAAAGAGTCATTTTAGATAATGTAAATGTCATTCCAATAAGTTTTTCTCAATGAGATGAGAACCCAGACATCTGAAAATAAGTTTCTACAGCGAATCTAAAACAATATAAAACAAACTTAAATATAAAAGGGCAAAAGGTGAATTTGAAATGGGCGAACGATAATGTTAAAAAAGGAGTAATCTGCTGTGACAAGTTCAAAAACTGCATTTTTTTCTATGGAAATGATACAAATAAAGAGAGCCTTTGCATGTGTAATTTGGGTTCACAATGATTCTTCATTCTTCTTTTGCCACAAGAGAAGCGATTGCATAGGATCCTAGAGGTTCCTCTTGAAAGTAGGGGCCCAAACACCTCAACAGGTATTTCATCATACATGCCTGCTACCGAAGTCCACAGGTCTGAAGTAACGCTAAACAACTAAGACCTCTTTTCTAATGTTGCACATCCACAAGATCTATCCTTCCAATGGAAAAACGTTTGATCATTTACCCAAACTGTCTTCCATACCCACCTGCACCACATCCTTAACATTTAGGATACCACCCCATTAGTAGGAATACCCAGGTATCGTGTTCCAAGCTCTGGAACCATCCCTAATATTTCATCAAATAACTTTCAGCATAATCTTCTTAATTGTGTACCCAGCTTCCAAAACCATTTTCCCAGCAATGCCAAGTCCCAGACATTCTTAATACCCAGCCCACAATGCTCCCTAATTTTGTAAACCCTTCCCCAATTAATCTCATGCCATCCTCTACAGCTGCGCAACACCCCCCCCAACCCCCAACACAAAACAATGGAATTGTGACTTTGTCACCTAAAAAAAACACAAAACAATGCCAAAAGAACCTACCATGGATAGTCTCTAATCTCTTAACCATTGTTTTAGGATTTTTGAACGAGCCAGCAACAAATAGCTCCCATAGTTAGGAGCAATCCAGAGTCAGCTAAAGGGGAATATATCCCACTTTGCTAAAAGTCACTCTCACCAAGGCCAAACATTTTACCCAACACTTGATGAGGAGCATGGCAATTCGAACTATATCAACTTGTGGTCCCCGTTTCCTTTTTCCCATCACAGTGCTTTTCCTCTGCGGTGGTTTGGAAGGGAAAAGTTCGAAGGCAGCACAAGGTGTGTTTAAAGGTTGTGCTGCTCCAAGATGGTAGTGATGATTCTCTTGTCCTTTTTTAGTTTGCGGATTCCAATCAAGAGAGTGGTGATCATGGCATGTGTCTCAACTGTCTTCATCAATTTTCATATGGCGGAGACTCACTGACCCAGTGAATTGTTGTTTTCCCGTCATGGCAGGACTCTAGAATGTCACGTGGCCGTGAAAGGGGGAAGCATAAATAAAAATGGGATGAGAAAGAGAGGGTTGAATGAGAAATAACTGGGTTGGAACGGTGCTTCAAAAGACTCCCACCTACGTGCTTATGTGGTCTGCCTAGCCACCACCTGCTTCTCTTTCCACCTGTAAACCTATTGCTAATAAACTTTTGATTTTTAGTGACATTTTATATATCAGGGGTACTTTTGACTTATAGATCTTCTATTGCTTTATATTTTATCCATAAAATTTCACTATTAGTAATGATATTGTTTTTTAAATAACATCATCATAATCACAAACCTGATCCCATCAATGTATGGTTGCTTTGTATCCAATAAATGATCCAAGGAGTTGACAAGGTTTTCTAGCCAGCTGCCTGCTCACATCAACCCTCCATAAGGTACATCAAATACAACACCAAGACAATTTTCGCAGGAGAGGGTCAATCAAAAATCTCATGAGGGCAAGTGGCAGGTAGAAAAATATCTTCCTCATTGTCCCTAGCCTTCGGATAGTGTTTTAAACAACAGAAGAAAACAAAAAAGTTTCCTATGAGGATATGTGCTTTTCTCTACAACCATCAGCAAAAGAGTGAATGAACACAATTTGCTTCCTTTATTTTCTAAACATGGTTATAAACAATAATAAAAACTTTCTGAAATAACGAGAAAGTTGCCCTTAGTTTTTTTAATCTCTGAACTCCATCAAATTCAGCTATCGTAATTCAATGGATGGCAGTTTCACAATTATGATGCATACAATGTGATGCTTTAGCATTTATAAGAAAAGGGAAAATGAACAAAGACTGCCTAAGACCTAGGGAATGACACAGCCACATCAAGGCCCTACATAGGAATTCTTAAAACATCTATGGCATGAAAGAGAATGGTAAGCAATAGAGGAAAATGTGTCAGGGTGTGTTGAAAATGAGAAGGGATGCCTGATAGCATGCAGGAGAGAAGAGAAGATACATGGATGGGTACAGAAATTGCGAAGAAAGGCATGTACACAGGGTGAAGAGAAAAGAAAGGGAGGAGCCAAGTCCGAGTTGGAGTGGCTTGGCTGACTCGCCTGGGGCAATTGATTCCATTGAATTCCATAAATTCCACCCACCTTTAGGCCTGAAGGTTAAACAGATAAAACACCAGGTGTGCAACAGTTGGTTGCATCCCAGAGTTTGTTAGAGAACAAAAAGGCTATAATACAACCTTAGAGAAAAAGGACCTGAAGAAACAAGCCGCAAATGAAAACATCATTCAAACAGTAACTGTCAGCGGATGATATAAAAATGTGTCCTACATTGCAATGACTTAACATTTGTATTAGACTTGCACATGTCTATTCATTTTCATCAAAAAGAAATGGAAACTTCAATGCAAGTTATCTAAGAACTAGAGAACGCTGGACCAAAGCAAAAATATGATACTTCCAGAATTGTTGCATGCAGAACATAGGAATGTGCAACTATTAAGATGTTAACATTCTTAGAGACAACAAATGATCAAACCCAATTTTGCCTTGAAACAGGAGTTGAATATCTAATTATTAACTGAATCATACCCTTGAAGGATCAAAACCAAATCCACCCATCTGCATCATGCGTTGTGCATCATCCACAGCTGAAAATGAACAGAGTGTCAGCTCACAAAAGATCTACACATATTACAAAAAGAAAAGAAATATTGCATGTTGAAGTTGTATTAACTGCAGTCAACTGGAGACTCGAGGATATAACCACATGCTGTGTAATTTTGCACATCTAAAGGTTTGGATATTTTCTTTTGTATTTTAGCTCCTCCCAGCTTCATACGAATCTCACTTTCAGTTGTTGCTACCAATTTCCCTTCATCTCTTTTTTTAAGAGAAATTGTTCAGATCATAACTACGGGAGAAAATCACAAAGAAAGTCATTTTACCATTTTCTTCTCCCAAAATCAGGCTGAATAAACCTCTCAAACCAAACAAATTCAAGAAGTACCTGTATGAAAAATCAGGAAACATCAAACCACCTTACAATAGAACATGATTATGCTTCTTGAAGCTAGAAATCCAGAAAAAGCTAACTCTGGGTGCAATAATAAATACCATGAGCGGCTGCTGACATAGCTAACATCAACAGTGCTTAGGTCAATCCCATTCTGTAACATTGATCTAAATCTCTGAGTCAGTGGAAAGGGTATCTTTGCTGGAAGAAGAAAGTATCAGATATTAGTAACATAAATACATATTAAAAAAAACATGTAAGAAATTCAAAGGAGCAAGAATATAATAGTAAACATGGCTGTTATCCTCTTGTTAGAAGGTGGAAAATTAATACATAGACTATGTCAACCATAAAAAGGCAAACATGTATAAAAGAAACTACAAACTACAAAGTCAAGGATTGTTGCATATGAAACCTTATGAAAATTAAAAATGTTGGAACACGCGATATGCATTTGTGGAAGAGAAGTTGTGATTCTATTGAACATGTCCCACATTTCTAGGAAAGGGAGGAATTCTTGGAAAATTAACTCTGTATTAGGGTCTTGCTTCAGAAGAAAAAGAATGTCATGTTGACAACCATAGAACAGTTTCCAATCAGTTGGTGTAAGATCATTTGCCATGCCTTTGGGAAAAAGCTGAAAGTGTGGCAATTCCTCATAATCTCCCAACTGCTATAGATAGTATTATGGGTGATTCCTGAGTGACAGAGTGATTCTTCATAAATTTCCAACAGCTATAGAGAGCATCAGGTTTGACTACATGTGGCCATGTTGCTTGCAAACAGGACAAGTAGAAAATATATGTTCCGTAGACTAGACTGTATGTGGTGTCCTTTGTAGAGGACATGCTACTGGTGTAGATAACTCAATGAAAGCATCATCATCTTATTTTGATCATGAGTCCCCAAAGGTCTTTGTTTTTTGGTTATTCTAATGGCCTCTGACAGGACAATCAAATGTCTCCTCGTCTGTTGATGTTCATTATGGAAATATATCAGCCATACATATAAGAAGATGGTGCAAGAAGATGGCTTCCCTTTTATGAGTTTCTTACCTGAACATGGATGGCAGTTTCGGCCGGTACCGGTACGTACCGGTACCGGCCCGGACCGGTACCGGTACCCCCATTTCGGGCCGGTACTGTAAAATAAAAGAAAAAAATGACTGTACCGGACCGGTACCGGGCCGGTACGCCCGTGAAATCCCCTCTCACAGAAACAGATCTGTGAGAGGGGATTCGGGTTTTTTGCAGTGGGAGGGGAAGGGAAGGAGGGAAAGGAGGAGAAGAAGGAGGGGAAAGAACCGCTGCTGCCGCCGCCGCCCGCCGCCGCCCGCCACCGCCGCCGGAGACGTTTTCATCCTTTTCCGGAGACATTTTCACTGTTTTGGGTGGAAGAAAAAAAGAAGGTATGATTTATATTTTAATGTAGTGATTATTTTTTAGTTTGTTACATATTTCTTAGATGATTTACGTTCATTTTCTTGATAAAATAGACAACCCCCAATTTTGGCCCTAATTAGCGGTTAAAATTTGGGGCTTTTGTCTAATTACTTAAATTAAACATCAATTGGAGCCTAATTAAGCTTCATGACATGTTTTAAACTAGGAGTGTGCTGTTAATTACGTTGATCGACGGTTAATTAGGGGAAATCCCCAATTTTGGCCCTAATTAGCGGTTAAAAATTGGGGTTTTTGTCTAATTACTTAAATTAAACATCAATTGGAGCCTAATTAAGCTTCATGACATGTTTTAAACTAGGAGTGTGCTGTTAATTACGTTGATCGACGGTTAATTAGGGGAAATCTCCAATTTTGGCCCTAATTAGCGGTTAAAAATTGGAGCTTTTGTCTAATTACTTAAATTAAACATCAATTGGAGTCTAATTAAGCTTCATGACATGTTTTAAACTAGGAGTGTGCTGTTAATTACGTTGATCGACGGTTAATTAGGAGAAATCCCCAATTTTGGCTCTAATTAGCGGTTAAAAATTGGGGCTTTTGTCTAATTGTTAAATTAAACATCAATTAGAGTCTAATTAACATCCAATTTTACATGTTTTAAACTACGAGCATAATGCCAAATGTTCTTATATTTGTTTCTATTTTTTTTTTATGTGTTGTAGGAACATGGCTGAACAGCAAGAGCAAGACCCAGGGTGGGCCCATATCACCTTAATTAATACTGCAAAGAGGAGAGTGAAATGCAAATATTGTGGCAAAGAGATGGGTGGTGGAATCACCCGAGGGAAAGAACATTTAGCAGGGAAGACAGGACATGTGACAAGGTGTACTGTCTGTCCCCGACAAGTTGCCAACGAGATGCGTGAATTGTTGCGTGGCCGAAAAGCACAAAAAGAACAAAAGAAGGAAGATGAGGTTGAACTCCAAGGCGAAATTTCAGGTAGACATAATACAAAAGGCAAAGGGATGTATACTGCGGCCAGTGGCATTTCTATACGTGAGAGGGAAAGGGCTGAACAAAATGTAGATTCTAGTGATGATGATGATGATGATGATCCTGACATGGCTGCAGCTAGAAGAGAGAGTTTGTGGCATCAACAAGAAGATGAAGCCCGAAGGAGAGGTGATGGACCATCAATAAGAGGCACAAGTCAACCTACAGGCCAAGTGGGTCCTATGGACAGTTATCTTTTTAGAAGACAGACTTCTACTCAGCCAAAAATCAAGCAAGCAATGAGAGGAGTAAAAAAGTCAGCTGAAGCGGCAGGACATACTTTTAAAAGCATATGCAAATGGTTTTTGCATGCAGGTGTTCCCTCACATGCTGCTCAGTCTCCTTATTTTCAGCCTATGATTGATGCGATAGCAGATCATGGTCGTGGGTTCAAAGCCCCCACACGTCGAGACATATATGGACGGGGGCTTGATAGAGAATACGAGGAATTTCAACAGTGGGTTGAAAGTTTTAAGGCAGTATGGAAGGAGAGAGGATGCACAATTATGTGCGATGGCTGGACTGGTACCACGAAGAAGTCCATAATTAATTTTCTTGTTTATTGCACAGAAGGGACAGTTTTTATGAAATCTGTTGATACATCAAACTATTCAAAGAATGCAAAATATTTATTTGGTTTGATGGATCAGATGGTGCAGGAAATTGGAGAGGAAAATGTTGTCCAGGTGGTCACCGATAATGAACCAAGTTATAAAGCTGCAGGGAAGAAGTTAATGGACAAGCGCAAACATCTTTATTGGGTCCCATGTGCAGCGCATAGTCTGGACTTGATGCTTGAAAACATTGGTAAGGATCCAACTATCAGCAAGACTGTAAAGAGAGCCCAAAGAATTACCCAATTTATTTATGGTCATCCCAGGATCTTGAATATGTTCAGAGAAAAAGCATCTGGAGGTCGAGATCTCATCCGTGCAGGGCCTACACGATTTGCATCTAATTTTATTTCTTTAGAATCTTTGCACAAATTCAAGAATGAGATCAGGGGTTTTATGTTTAACAAGGAGTTCTTGGAGTATATGCGGACCACTTCCAATGAATCTAAATCTGAACATTTGGAAGTGAGAAAAATCATAGAGAATAAAAAAATTTGGAGTAATATGGAGACTTATCTGAAGTTGGTGGAACCTCTCGTACATGTGTTAAAATTGGTGGATGGGGATGATAAGAATTACATGGGATATTTGTACGAGGCAATTGACATTGCTAAGGTCCACATCAAGAGCGCATTTCCCAACACTTATATGAAGTGGTGGGACCTTATTGATATCAGATGGGAAAGCACATTACACCACGACTTGCATGCAGCTGGTAAGTGAAGTCTTATACTATTACATGGGAGATTATTTATTAAATTGACATTAGTAATTTTTCACCTAAATGCAGGTTATTATTTAAATCCTCGAGTAATGTACAGTCGTCAAGTGCATATTGATGGAGAGGTGATTCAAGGCACATTAAATGTGATTGCACGTTTTTCGAGGACAATAGAAGATAGGATTGAGGCAGAGAGACAGGTATACTTAGTGAAGATCTGACTTTAAGATTTATCCAATTACTTGTAATTTGAAGAGCCTATGAATTCTATTAATTGTTAATTCCATCTTTGTAGATGGAGGCTTATAGGCTAAGGCTGGAGACATATAATGAAGACTCTGTGCAAATTGCTGTAGAGAAAGTGAGCCCAGGTATACTTAGTCATTGCATTGTTGTCAAATGTGCATAAGAAACGAGAACATACATTGATTAAATTTTTTTTTGGTTTCTTTTAATGATGGCACAGCTGAGTGGTGGATAATGGTGTACAACAGAGATAGGTGCTATAATCCATTGGATTCCGTTGCAGTGAGGGTTTTGAGTCAGACGACGTCGGCAAGCCAATGTGAAAGAAACTGGAGCACGTTCAGCCTTATACACTCAAAAATTCGTAACCGGTTAAAGGCTGAACGATTGGAAAAATTGGTGTATTGCCATTACAATATGAGATTGAGGATCAAAAACATCCGGTTGAGACAACAATTGAGGGAGAAACGAGCTGCAGGGCACGCAGAAGATGTGGTTGGCCAAATTGATGTGGAAGAGTTATTTGATAATGATAATCCCTTGCAGACTTGGGTTGAGACACGAGCAACTGTCGATGAGCCACTTTTTGATCCTGATGATACAGAATGGGCAGAAGGCATACTGGATGGAGCTGTTGCTAGAGATCCAGAATTAAGAAGCTCGAAAAGGCAAAAAGAAAATTCACCTCCTCCTTCATATGAGTATCAGAGTCAGACTGAGCATGTGCCTTTATTTGCACCTGATACTGAGCTTGAGCCTGCTAGACACTCAGAATCAGATAGTAGGCCAGTCACTCCTAGAATGGTTGGGCCACCATCATTCTTGAAAAGGAGTACATCTACATTGGGGAGGACTAATCTGGCTGCCAGAGACGATCCTGCCATTGATGAGCTGAAGCAAATTTATGTGAGGCATACACCACGAGGAAAAGGAGTATTGAATCGATTGAACTTGCAAAAGGATCTAGAAAAAAAAGAAAGCCAGCAAAAACAGGCATCACAAAAGAAAAAATCAAGTACTGTTAAAAGAAAGTTAATTGTTGATTATGATCAAGATGACGATGATGATGGGACAGAGTCTCCTAGTGATGATGCTGGTGCAGCTGCAGGTGCTACTACCGGGGGCGGAGTGTATGCACCTTCTTTCTCCTTACATGTTGACACAGGAAGAGGACAACATGAAAGTCAAGGAGATTATGATTCACAAAGCCAGCATGGACAGCAGTCAGGTTACGGAGGTGGCCAACAAGAAGCAGGCATGTATAGCTGGGGAGATCAAGTAGAGTATGAAGGCTTTCAATTCCATCCACCGATTCCACCCAGTAGCAGTTATGGGTCAGGGTCTTCTTCTTATCCTCATGCTACTTCTTTGCACCATGATTCTGGCATTTCATCAAGTCAACAACCATATACTCCAAGAGGGATTCAAAGAGGGATGCACGACTTGGCTGCATCATTGTTTAGTTATGGTGAATATAGGGAACATATGCAACCTTATTATGGATACCAGCAACAGCAACCAGATGATGAATCAGAAGGATCTACGGGTTATTATCCATAGTAAGGGACTCACTTATGTTTTTCATAGGTAAGATCGTTTGATTTCGTTCATATTTTGCATTGTTGTAAATATTTAGTACATTAACATAATATTTTTCATGTTTAATCTCTATTAAAATTGTCATTTTGTATGTGTTATGTGTACTTCTTTGTCTTAACCCATTTTTATCATACCCAACACATAGCTAATTAATTGTTTACATTTTTTCTGAATTTTTCTGAATTTTTTTCTTTTTTTTCTGATTTTTTTGGGCCCTTTTAAGCCCGTACCGGTCGTACCGGCCGGTACCGGTACCGGCCGGCACCGGTACCGGTACCGGTACCGGTACTGCCTTCCATGTACCTGAAGGCTTGCATCCCTAGTTGGATGATTGCACTAAAGTAAATGATGTGTATGGACCTGGAAGAAATCATGTGTTAAACCTCTGGAATTGGGATTTATTGGCATCCTGATTGAGAAGCCTCCATAAAAGTTGCCTTGATTAGCTATTCAAATGCATTCCTCCATTAAGCTGCCCGAGTACTCCCAAGGAGACAACTCCTCCAAGAAATTAGGATCAAGTAATGGAGAGATTTAGCCAATTAGCTAGCACAATGGACTAGCATTAACCTATTTGTTGTATGGCACAAATTAGTAACTTCTACCAACAGAAACATGACCAGCAATGGAATAAAGACCTGATTGATAGTAGTCCAACAAATGCTGATATGTCTTCGGCATATAAAAGCAAAAATTAAATCACTGATGCCCGCATAGAGCATTTAAATCATGCATCGGGTATATGTTTATGTAATCAAGCTTTTGCATTTGAACATTGTGCTGAGCTACTCACCTGCTACAAAACCAGAGAAGAAAAAGTTCACCCATGCAAAAGTAAGTGTCTGAAAAGGATAATTAAGTTAAAAGTTGATAAGTCAGGCAATTATGGATAAGCAAAAAAAAGCAATGATTTACAGATAAGTAAACAGAATACCTGAGGTACGATCATTGAGAGGTTTTTCTTCATCATATCCATAGCCATATTTGGATCAGAAAACATTTGAGCCTGTGCATTTTGTGCTTGGCCTTTCGGAACATGCAGTAGTCCATTCTCCTAACATGGTAATGAGCAAAATTATATCAATCAGAAAAGAGGAAGACAAACAAGTTAAGAGAGAGATGAAAGAAAAAATGAACTTTGAGAAATGACAAAAGATTCACCTTGATTAATAATCCAATTATCATAAAATTTGCAATTTGTTGGCAAGTTACACGATTATTATAATCCAGAAACAGCCATCTTGAAGTCAATTTTGTGGAAGGCTCTGATACAACCATTCCATTTATTTGGTAGTCATATAAAAGTTTCAAAGGATCGATATGGTTGTCTATGTTGATAAAAAGATTGTGGAGGGAAGCTACCCTGGGTAACTAAATTTTATTCACAGGGCTTGATATAAAAATCAAAGTCCCACATCGCACAGGTGATGACAAGCCCTATTCAATATTCCATTCTGTAGTGTAGTCTATGGACTCCACATGTTGTATCCGCACTGAGGAATTCAAATGCCCCCATTGTTAGGATAGATGACTTCAGTTACCCCATAATTGTTTAGATTATATGATAAGCTCTGTGCCTAAAATTATGCCAATGAACTTCAATATAATTGGGAACAGTAGACTCAGGGCTCTAGTGGGAGGTTATTTGGCATAAGTACCATCTTTGAGGTAGAGTTGGGACTTAATCCCGAACTCTCTCTACAGGCTTTCCTTTGTGTGCAAGCGTGTCCTAAAGGGGGTTGATATCATCAAGGCGGGCACTCATGTTTCCCTTGGCAAAGGAGAGTCCACTTTATTTTCGCTAGATAAGTGGTGTAGGCCCACCTCACTGGCCTACTAGGTTCCCCCTCTTTGTTCGCCATTGCCTCCCATCCTCAAGCGGAGGTAGCCCTGGCCCAATTTTTTGATAAGTCTTCGGAAGGATGAGGAGCAGCAACTGGTCCCCCTACTTCCCGAGGGAGATGAGGGACAATGAGATCCAGGATTGGGTAGCCTTCTGTCGCTCCTACAATATCACAATGCTGTTCCTACAGCTAGAGATTCCCGGTACTGGGATTGGGTGCAATCTGGATCCTTTTTAGTGAAATCTACTTATCAGATTATTCTAGATGGAGGACAATGCTTCCCATTTTGCAGGCATGTTTGGTCTCCTAAAAGTCCCTTGAAAGTTAAAGTTCTCTTATGGAGGATTTCTCATGGTAGATCACCCACCTGTGATGGGCTCGCACAATTTGCAGATGGCTTCCCTACTTCTTGATGTGGGAAGGAGAAGGAGCCCTTCGATCATTTACTTCTTGCTTGTGATTTTGCCCAACAGGTGTGGGCACCCCTTGCGGCACAAGCTACATCTCCAATCTAGCTGTCTAGATGATGTGGACTATATTTGCCTTTCCTGCTCTTTTGGGCTTCTTACCCTATGCCTAGGGCTGATGGCAAAGTCTGGTGGTTGATGCTGCATCCTACCTTTGGAACATATGGGGTAAGGGAAGGATGGTGTGTACTTGGGAGATTTCAATTGTGTTGGGTTTCCATGGGAAGGTCTGGTGGACACAAATGGACTAAGGAAATGGGAATGCTTGGGCAATGGATTAGAGATTGTGAACTTTTTTATTTGGAATTGCCAAACAGAAAGTTCACTTGGTCAAATGGTCAGCAAAGTTGATTCGGTCCAGAATTGATAGGGTATTCATATCAACTGAATGGTTAAAGATATTCCCTCTCTCACAGGTCAAAGGACTCTCTAAATCCATTTCAGATCATATTCCTCTTCAGTTAAGCACTGGTAGCAAATATAAACAGAAGAAAGTTTTCAGATATGAGTTGGCGTGGCATTTTTGTGAAGGATTTGAGGAATCAGTTATTAAATGGTGATCAGAAGCTCCGTCAGCTGATCAGGCTTTCTTGTCATTCTCTAACAAGCTTAAATGGATTAGGCAAGAGATTAAACAGTGGTGTGGACAAACCTTTGGCAGAGCAGGAAAGATTAGGCAGCAGCTTCTTCATGACATTGATACACTGGAATTGAAAAGTGAACAAGATGTGTTGTCGGCAGATGAAATTCAGATCCTTAAGAAGCACAAGGGAAAATACCATCAATGGTTGAATAAAGAAGAAATAGGCAGCAGCTTCTTTGGCAGAGCAGGAAAGATTAGGCAGCAGTTTCTTCATGACATTGATACACTGGAATTGAAAAGTGAACAAGATGTGTTGTCGGCAGATGAAATTCAGATCCTTAAGAAGCACAAGGGAAAATACCATCAATGGTTGAATAAAGAAGAAATAAAGTGGAAACAGAGGCTAGAGAACACTGGCTCAAACCGGGAGATAAAAATACAGCCTTTTTTCATGCCAGTGCAAGTGCAAAGAAGAGAACCCTTAAGATTGCGCGTGTTAGGGAGGGAGAGAGTGTTATAGAAAACATTGATGAGATTCAACAGGCCTTCGTTTCTTATTACAAGCAACTCTTTGCAGAGGATAATCTGTGGAGACCTCACACACAGGAAGAAATTCTGCCCAAACTTGAGAGGGTTGATAGTGAGGCTTTAAGTGCAGAAATTGAGGAGGAGGAAGTTAAGGAAGCCATTTTCAACATGAATGGAAATAAATCACCAGGGCCGGATGGATTTTCATTGGGTTTCTATCAACATTTTTAGGAGATTATAAAATAAGATTTTATGAAAGTAGTGAAGGAATTTCAAGAAAGACCATTAAGCATCAAATGTGTGAATGTCACTTATATTGTTCTAATTCCTAAAGTGGAAGGGGCTGAGAGATCGACTGAGTACAGGCCGATCAGTTTGTTAAATGGATGTTACAAGATAATTACCAAGGTCTTGGCGAACAGGCTCAAGAAGGTGCTTGAAAAACTTATAGGAGGAAATCAAACAGCTTTTATGCAAGGAAGATTTATTCTTGAATACTATTTGTCTGTATATGAGGCTATGCACTATCAAAAGATCCGTAAGAAGGAATGTGTGCTTCTCAAGTTGGACTTCGAAAAGGCATATGACAGAGTTAGTTGGCAATGTATTCATAAAACTCTTGGGAGCATGGGTTTTAATTATAAATGGATTGGGTGGGTTATGAACTGCATTTCAACCACAAGATTCTCTATTCGCATTAATGAGGAGCCATGTGGTTTTTTTAGAAGCTCCAGGGGATTGAGGCAAGGTGATCCATTGTCACCTCTAATTTTTCTGATGGTGGGACAGATCCTCAGTTCCTTGTGCAATAAAGCAGCTGACCAAGGGCTAGTGGATGGAATTCTTATTGGGAGAAACAATCTACAGCTTACACACCTACAATTCGGAGATGACACTTTAATTTTCAGCTCAGGGAAAGATAGCATGATCTACAATGTTAAGATTTTGTTGATGTTTATTGAATACATTTCTGGTTTGAAGGTCAACTGTGAGAAATCAAAAGTTGTTGGGATTAACGTCCCAGAGGAGAGGTTAAGACTTCAGGTGGGAATTATGGAGTGTAAAACATCTTCTTTCCCACCTAAATATCTAGGCTTGCCTTTGTCAGATGGTGCTATCAGAGCTAGGGATTGGAATGGGCTGATTAAAAAATTTGATCATAGAATGGATGGATGGAAAGGGAAGCTATTGTCAGCCGGAGGAAGGTGGATACTATCTAAGACAATCCTGTCCACATTGGCAAACTATCGTATGTCCATATTCAAGATGCCTCGGACAGTTGAGAAGCAAATTGAGGCTATTAGGATCGCTTTTTTCTGGTCAGGTGAAGGAAGTCAAAAGAAAGGTCTTCACTTGCTTAAGTGGGACCTGGTCTGCAGAAGCAAAGAACAAGGGGGTGTTGGACTTGTTAAAATATCTCATTTCAACAAAGCCATGTTAGCCAAATGGTTATGGAGACTAGGGGAAGACATGGATTCTCTGTGGGTGAAAATTGTGAGGGAGAAATACTATAACAATGCAGGTCAATGGTGTCTTTACCCTGTCAATACTTCATGGTTGTCTCCCATATGGAAGAATATCTTGTCTACAGCTGATATTATCAAAGCTGCTACTCTTTTTCAGATTGGTAATAGTAGAAGTATTAAATTCTACGAGGATAAATGGTGCCTAGAAGGAGGTTTTGAAGCTAATTTTCCTAAGCTGTTTCAGCTATCACTAGATAAGGGTGCTACAGTTGATCAGCTGATTCCAAGTCATAACAGAGAACAATGGAACTTTACATTCAGAAGGGATTTCACTGATGCAGAAATTGTAGAATGGGATCAGTTGTGCAGGGTATTGGAGCAAGAACAAGCAAACTTTTCATACAATCAAGATGATAGAAGACGATGGAGATGGGATCCTACAGGTAAATTCTCAGTCAATTCTCTTGTCAAGGTCTTGGATGACGGGGGATGCAGAGTATGGTGGAAGGAGATTGTATGGCCCATGGTCCTACCAAATAAGATCAAAGTGTTCTTACAGAAAGTTGCTTGGAAAAGGCTTCCAACTAGTGACAGAATTAAAGTTTTTCTTCATATCCAGAATTCTAAATGCTTGTTCTGTGGTATGGTAGAGGAGAACATTGACCATTTGTTTTGTTCTTGTGGTTCAATGGGAGGAGTTATAGAAGATTCTTCAGGTATTGAAATGGTGGAATGCATCATATCCTGTTAGCTCAGAAAAGGCTATTTGGGCTATGATGCTTCCAGCCATGCTTTGGTCTATTTGGTTAGAGAGGAATAACAGGAAATTCAGTGATCAGTTTAGCAGTCTCTATCAGATACTCAGAAGATTTATTTGGTGGGGAGCTGGACCAAGGCATCTTTGATTCATCAGGACGGGGAGTCAGTGCTTTTGCAGAAGATCTCTAATTGGAAGAGGCTTATTTCCTGATGTTTCTATCTTTTGTGGGGTCCCTCATTAATTTTATTACCTTGATGAATCAGTGAGGAGTAGTGTGTGAGATGGGCTTATTATTGCATCTTTTTGGGTTTGAGACGGCCTATCATTTTTTGTTGATAGGCTTTCTGGTTTTCTTCCTCATGTACTGTAATGCTTGTTTCTCTTACTAATGAATTGTGACTCTTGTCACCTTCTCTCCTCACTCTCTCTCTCTCTCTCTTCGACCCAAGAAGGGGGGTTCTTCACCCCGTCACCGCCGGCCATCACCTCCAGCAGCCGCCGCTCCTGCTGTCATCACTGCCGACATTGGATTTCTTCACCGAGTTAAGATATATTACAATCACAAAATTTTTAAAAATGTCAAAAAAATTAAAAATTGCTTACGATATTGTAGATCTATCGATCTTTAGTTTTGAAAATAATAATAATAATGTTGATTACACAAAATCCCTAAAATTAACCTTACTTAGTGTTTAAAAATTAGGACTTTCGTATAATTAGTATAATTAAGGTTCAATTAAGTGTGTATTAAAACCTAATATAGTAGATTTGTGTATTAATTGCATGTGATTAGTGTCAATTCCTCAAAATTAATCCTAATTAAGATTTAAAATTGGAGCTTTTGCATAATTGATGTAATGAAGGTTCAATTGAGTGTGCCAAACACTCAATTGAAATATTCAAATATGATTGCACAGATTTGTGCATTAATTGCATGTGATTAGTGTCAATTCCTCAAAATTAACCCTAATTATGATTTAAAAATTGGGACTTTTGCATAATTAGTGTAGTTAAGATTCAATTGAGTGTGCCAAACACTCAATTGAACTTAATCAAAACTGATTGCACAGATTTGTACATTAATTGCAAGTGATTAGTAAAATTTCTCAAAATTAACCATAATTAGAGTTTAAAAATTAAAACTTTTGCATAATTAGTGTAATTAAAGTTCAATTGAGTGTGTCAAACACTCAACTGAACTTATTCAAACATGATTGCATAGATTTGTGCATTAATTGCATGTGGTTAGTGCTAATTGAATTTTTTGTATCTTTTTATCTTATATAGGAATATGACAGAACAAGGACGTCATGAACAGGAGGTGGAGCAGCAGGACGGTGATCATGGTTGGCGTCATTGCACACTGATGGATGCTAAACGGAGGAGAGTAAAATACAACCGGTGTGGAAAGGAGATGGGTGGAGAAGTGTATCGCCTAAAAGAACATATTGTTGGCATATCAAAAGATGTCAGCATATGTGAGTCAGTTCCACTGAAATTAAAGGAAAAAAATGAAGGCTTACATAATGGGTAAAAAAAATCTAAAAAGATTTATCAACTCAACAACAAATGGACTTACAAGATGAAATATCAGGGCAGCAGAGACGAAGGGACAATATGCCTATTCAACGGCCGATCAGTTTAGATGATGATGATCCAGATGACCCTGATCCAGAATACACCAAAGGTGTTTGTGCCAGTCTTTGCACCAATAGAGAAGATGAAGAATGACGAAGAGGCATAGGAACATCAGGTGGATCTATGCCTACATCTCACTGTGGGAGATCCCTTACTAAGACCTCTTTTGTTTGCATGGCTGCTGTTGTATTGGGTTTTGGATGGGCGTCAAATGTGTGTGATCCAGCATGGAGCCCTATAAACCAATATTTATATAGATCAAGGTCTGTCAGATAGCCTGGAACCAAACAAACTTTAAAAGGAGTCAAGACCTCAGCAAAAAGTGCTTTGAAAGGAATTATTACATGATTTTTGCATGCAGGCGTGTCAGTACATACAACATCCAACCCATACTTTCAGACAATGTTGGATGCAATTGTAGATGTTGAGCCTGGTCTAAAGGCTCCTACACCTCGATATATTTATGATGTTGGCCTTGAGGAGGAGTTCAACGAGTTAAAGGTATGGATAGACAACTTTAAACATGTGTGGAAGGAGCGTGGTTGTACCATCATGTGTGATGGTTGGACATGAACAATAAGAAAATCAATGATTAATTTCCTTGTCTATTGCATCGATGAGACTATTTTTTTGAAGTTCGTAGATCTCCAACAAAATAAAGAATGTTGATTACTTGTCCAAGCTTATGGATGAGGTGGTAGATGAAATTGGAGAAGAAAATATTATGCAAGTTGTGACTAACAATGAACTAAGTTACAAAGCAGCTGGCAAATTGTTAATGCAAAAGAGGAAACGCTTGTATTGGGTGCCTTGTGCAGCACACTTTCTTGACTTGATAATGGAGGATATAGGCAAAGACCCTTATGTTACTGATGTGATAAATTCTTCTCAAATGATCACTATATTCATTTATAGTCACAATCGGATATTGCATACGATGAGAGAGCAAGATTCGTTGTATCGTTGATCCGTATTGGGTCGTATCTTCCTAGATACGATACGATACCGATCCGACTCAGACTGACTCAATTCGACTCGCATGAGTTAGACCGATTCATACTTATTTTTTATTTTTTTAGATTCTTTAATTTTATGAATAATTATGACATAAATAAACTTTTAACTCCAATAGTTTATTAATGACAATGACTTTAAGACAATTTGATGAGAAATCAACCCTATTAATCAATATAGAAGTATAAATTGCTTTAAATTAGATAAAAAGTTTGATTATTACCAATTGGAGGAAAAAAAGTCTAACTAATTATCAAATTTAAAAATATATATATTTAATAAGATACAAGTCACATTGAGTACGCTTGAGCCGGATCGTAGTGTATCGCACGAGTCGTCATGATTCACATATGAGTACATCGATCAGCACGAGTCAGACCGAGTCGGCTCGAATCAAATGCGACTCAACGACTCGAACCATCCCAGCGACTCAGACTCGTCTAGACACAAGTCCACTCATACGAGTTAGCCTAATCCGGTACGATACAACAAACTATGTGAGAGAGTATACAAGTAGATGAAATCTCCTTCATGCTAGCTCTACCAGATTTGCATCAAATTTCGTATCTTTGGAGAGCCTGATGAAGTACAAGCATCAATTAGTCCAATTAATCAACTGTGAGGAGTTTCTGACACATATAGGGACATTGAGGGCTGATTCTAGGTATATTGCCGTCCAAGTGCAAATGCTGATTGGGGACAAAAATTTCTGGGATAGGGTTTCTCGATACCTGAAAGTGATTGAGCTCTAGTACAAGTTTTGAGGATAGTTGATGGAGATGATAAAAGTGATATGGGATACTTGTATGAGGATAGAGCTAAGGAGCACTTGAAGGCAAAGAATCCAACATCTTATGAGAAATGGTGGAAGATTATTAATGATAGATGGGAGACGACTCTTCACCATGATCTCCATGTTGTTGGTTAGTTCTATTCATTTTCTAGTTGATTTTCTTTGGTTAATGTTAAAGACATTTATTTTGATAACTAATGAAATAATATAAATGCATTATATTTTTTCAACCCAAGATATCAGTATAATGAGAGCGTGCACAATGATAGAGAAGTCCTTCGAGACACGACGAATGTCATTACTAGAATATGAAAGAGTTCGAACGAAAGGATAGATGTCTTAACATAGATAACATACAAAGTAAGAGTTTATGAAGATCTAGCTTTTTATCAATAACTTATGTCATTTACTAATCTTTTGTAGATAGAGAGACTTAAACTGAAGATTGATATTTATGGAGATGAGGACGTAAGGATTGCAATCATGAGGACTACTCCAGGTTAATTACATAATAATTAACATTTAGTTTAATAGTGAAATTTATAACTTTATTAATATTGTCTGCTTCTTTTTCTTTTTTCTTTTTTACAACAGTTGAATGGTGGATCCAAATTAATTATAGACAAGCTAGCACAAACCCTATGGCATATGTTGCAGTGAAAGTGCTAAGTCAAACCACTTATTCCAGCCAGTGTAAAAAAAAATGGAGTACATTCAATCCATAGATGGCAATACCGATATCAATACTGGTATCGAAGGGTACCGATACTGGTACGTATCGGCCAGGCAGCACAGGCCGATACCCATTTACAGGTATCGTACCGGACCAGGCCAATACCAATACGTATTAGTCAATATCGGCCGATACTACCAACCATGATTCAGTCTCATTCACACGAAGATTCGTAACATATTGAGTGCTTCTAAGCTAGAGAAGTTGGTATATTGTCAATATAATATGCGCCTAAAGGTCAAATAAATTCAAGAAAGACAGAAATTTGAATGACAAAGGTTCATGGAGTTTGCTAGCAAACCAATTGGTGAGTCTATACAACAGATTGATGTGGATGAATTGCTAGATGAATAACACCCATTGCATGCTTGGGTGGAGGCTAGAGCAGTCAGAGATGCAGCTGACTTTGATCCTTAGGATCGGAGTTGGACAGAAGGTGAATTGGATGGAGTAGTTGCTTGAGACCCTGAATTTCAGGCAGAAGATGAAGCAAGTGCATCTCTTCCTCAGAGGCGTCGAAAGTCAGCCACACTACTAGACACTGTTAGATTTTTTGTCTCTCAACCAACACTCAGAAGATCATCTACTTAGATGGATCCATAGAGAAAAAGGACAAAGGCCCAACGAGAACTTCATTACATACATCTGACAAGAAAAAGAAACAGTAATCAAAAGGAAAGTCTAAACAACGAGTGGAATCGTGGAAATAAGAACAAGAGAAAGAGAGAGCTACAATTCAGTATACTTGAGAGACACTCGAAGACACCTCAGTCTTACCACCTTATCTAGCCAGCTTGTACGAGGCAGAGAAACAAACGTATGCGTAGAAGAAGGCGGCTGAAGAAAACAAAGCAAGTGAGGAGTGATAACTCCACTCAGGAACCATTCGATGATGATGATGATGATGATGATGATGGTAGTGAAGGTGATGCTACTGCTGAACTATCAGGAGGTTATGAACTTGGGAGCAGTTTCTCAGGATATGAAGATTACTCCTCACCTTCGAGTCAATCTGACCGAAGCCAAGAGCAAAGACAAGAAGGGAGATATGAAGGCCAACAGAGACATGCAGGACATGAATGGCCTGATTGGAGATATGGATCTTCTTATCCACCTATTTTTCATCCATCTACACTGCCATATTCAAACATCAGTAGCACTATTGTAGGGTACTCTGGACATCCACCTATTGAGTATAACATTTTTGTCCCTCCAGTATAGTCAGGAGAAAGCTCAAGCCAACAAACAAACACACTGGGAGGTTTTCAAAGGGGATTTGAAGACCTTGCTAGCTCTTTATTTGGCTATGGGTATTCACAGTATATGTAGCCAGATAATGGGCTGCCAGTTCAACCTTATAAGCCGGATGATGAAGGATCACAAATGTGACCTTTGTAAGACATTTTTCATTAATTTCATGTTAAAAACTTCATAACATATTAATGTCTTTTTTAATTAGTGCACAACAATAATTATTAGTGAGTTAATCATCCTTAATGTTCTTTCTTGATGGATGTGCATGATTTGTATTCGTTTTCATTGTGCATTCATTGAATCATATGTTTACATTTTTCATAATTTTTTTCTATTTTTCTGATTTTTTTCTTGATTTTTCTTGATTTTTAATTTTAAATAATTTTTTAATCAGGCTGATCCGATTTGGATCGGATAGGGATCGGATGGTCCCAATCCGAGTACCCAACCCGATCTAGAATTCCATCTTTATAAGCCAGTCAGTGAGGGAGTGAGCTTAGCCTTTTGTAATGGGGTTGTGAATAGAACATCATTTTTTGTTCTTTTGGGGAATAATTGAGGGTTGCACCATTTCGGTGCCTTTTGTACAGAGGAAATTTATAAGGGTTTTTGTCCTTTACTCTTGTACGTTCACTTCTCTTCAATTTTATATACCATGTGATACTATCCACCTTTCAAATAAAAATTAATGTCCACTTGGCTCGACCTTGTAAACATTAGACAAAAGTCAACCTTGGTTCCCAAGGAAAATTCACCTTGGTCCTGCAACCCTGCCCTCCACGTGCATTTTTTTAAATACAAAACCTACGTAATTAAAGGCGAGAGGAATGAAAAGCGACCGAGAGTTTGCCTCAGCTTCAAATGCCTAGGCAAGTGCCTAGGCGGTTATTGTGATGTCACAAATGCCCCTCCACATTCCCTCCCCCTCCCAAGGACAAGAGAGAGAGGGAGAAAGAAAGAGAGAGAGAGAGAGAGAGAGAGAGCACCAAGGTGAATTTTGTCTGGTGCACATGAACCAGAATAACAACTACTCATAGTGGCATATATGACCTAACAGCAACAGTAATCATGATTGATATCAGCTCGGACACAAAAAATACACAAAATAGAACGCAAGCATCAGCATCTAATAAGAGAAATAAAATAAAATAAAAACAAAAATGTTACATTTGTGTGTAATTTAAGAAAGTTGGCTTCCTCTTATCACCAGTGTTATTCCTATGCCTATGTTTGTGCAGGAGAGGGAGGAGGGAGGTGAAGGCAAAAGGCGATATGAGGAGTGCTCGGCTTTGCCTTACCTTGTGATGGGGACACCAGATCCAATTTTTTATTTGACCTTGCCATGGTGTATCATTGCCATGGCTGCACCATCCAAGTCACATTCTAGCTTGGAGAAGAAGATTCCTATTTCTAGTATCTTCCTTTAGAAGAAGATTCCTATTTGGAGTGTTTTTCTATTCCCAATTTTACAGATTTTGTATTTGTTATTTTGAGGAGTCCAGTTGAGTCATATTACTATTTTTCATTGTTTCTATTTTCTTTTGTTGGGCCTTATTTATAGTTGTAATCTCTTTTGAAGAAGGAATGAAGTGCAAGAATTTTTTTAATCATTTATAGCTTAGAAAAGCAAGTTCAGCATTCGACAAGAGCCAAGAGAAGTGTATTTTCTGTAGTTGCCGCCACCATCTGTACAAATGGGATGAGAGGTCCCAAACCCACACCCCTGTTGGCTTTGTCGTCCAAGACCTGTCTTCTCCAACTCCAGGCGCTTCTGTCCTGCACCACCTTGCCTCATCACATAGGTGAGCAAGGAGAAGACCTTTGATTGCACAACATAAGGAAGGGCTCAATTACGCTTTTCTCCCTCACATGTGGCCAAAACTAAACTGCCCCCAAGAAATCAACCCAATGAATTAAAAAGGGAAAAAACAAATAATAGCTACTCCAAAGAACCAGAAACCATGAAATCTACTTCCTATTTTGTTAGCCAGATCAATTTTGTTGCATACTCAACAATCGCCCCGCAACAAATTGAATCAAAATTGACCGGAGGAAAAGTATGACATCTTGAAGAAAGAAGACAACTTGTGAACTAGGTAAGAATACTTTCGTCAGTTCTGTAGTAGAATTTGGTTGGGTTTTTTATTAATTTAATCATATTTTAATAAATATTTAATCACATTTTAAAAAGAATTACAAACTAGTCATGTGACACCGTCAGGCGCTCTAGGTGCAACACACGTCTAGTGGGGCGTGTGGCTGGGCAGGCGAATTCAAAGGGTACAAGCTGACTAAAGTCGACATTATGAACGCCAATTTAAAGTCGGATTTACTGACACTGACTTTAGGTTGGTGTTCGTAATGCCGACCTTTAGTCCACTATATTACCATTAACTATTGGTTAAGGGAGAAAAACAACTCGAAACATTTTAAGTGTTCTGGACAAGCCACTATTGACGTCCCTCCTCAGGCAGCGAGAGAGGGCAGAAGATTGTCGGCGTTGCCAACACGGACTATAGTTCTGCGTTGCCAACACCGACTATAGTTCAGCGTTGCCAACGCGGACTATAGTTGGGCGTTGTCAATGCCGACTTTAAATCGGACTTATTAAACCCATACTCGGTTAAACATTTAGCACCGTACCCCCCCCACGTGCCCCACTGGACACGTGTCACGCACAGAGCACCTGACAGTGTCAGGTGACTAGTTTTGTAATTATTTTTAAAATATGATTAAATAATAAAATCTTTATTAAAATATAATTAAATTAATAAGAAACCCCAATTTTGTTCCATACAGCAAAAGAACAGTTTTAAGGACATGTTCAGCAAAACCTTTAATCGAAATCCACTTTCGGCTGCCACCTTCAACAAAAACCGTAACGAAACAAACGGGAGTGGTTGACTAATTTTGGGTGGTCACACGAGCCAAACCTTCCTAGTAACCCACCATTTCCCAATCCGGAAAGCTCCAATCTGAAGCCTTCGCCTTGCAGCCAAAAAAAAAACAATCAAAATACTACAAAAATGGCTTCCAAACCCTAATGCTATCTCCTCGGACAAAACTACCAATGCTATCTCCTCGGACGAAACAAACGGGAGTCCAAAAGTGCTTCCAATTAAAAGCTGCCCCAAACACGATCTGAACGAACAACTAGTACAATACAGATGATCATTATGGGAATATCAAACTACCACATCATCACCGCCATAGATTACAGAGACGGTAGAGGAAACGCAGGTAAAATCAAACACAGTTATCATGTTCGACGATCCTGTCATAATAATAATAAAACAAACTACCTCGTTTGTGAAGTAAACCCTTCTCGAGCTAAAGGACTTGGCGGGGATGAAATTCGCCCCCGCCCTCAAGTTCCGCGCCCTTAGGATCACCTGCCTGAAAAAACACGAACACAAGCACACGGAACAGAAGAAGCATTAGAGGTGACGACCGATCTGGGAAGATTTGGATTTGGTAGGGTGGCGCACCCTTCCTTGACGACCTTGGGGTCGAGGGGCTGGTGGGAGCGCATGAGCTTGGAGACGAAATAGCGCAGGACGCCAATGAGGACCATGACCACGGAGAGCGGGATCAGCACCCAGTCCCTTATGGCCGTGTCCAGAACCAGGTCCTCCCCCGCCATGGCTGCCGCCCTCGCCGGAGACGGAGGGAGCGATCGGATCTCGCCGGGCGGCGGAGGGGTAAAGGGAGGGGCAGCGCGCAACAAAAGACGGAGGGTGAATTGGGGAGGACCGTCCGGGATAAACGTTCACTTATGCGCCCAGAAGCTCACCAGGGCGAGTTTGGCATGGTCTTCAACCGGAAGTCTTTTTTTTTCTTCTATCTAAGTAAAAAGAAAAATAGTGAAGTAGTAATAATTAATTTTACATATAAAATTCGATTTTTTATAAATTTATTTTTTAGACTTATGAAGTTCAAAAACAATCGGAATATTATATAAGCGACTTCCGACATTTACTTTTTTCTGAAAATAACTAGGTTTAAAAGTACTTTTAGTTTTTGAAAGTTGGGCTAGTCACAACCTAAAAGGCGAAGAGAGCTCCAAAAAAATTGAAGAGGCTTCTTAAGAAAAAAATTTAGAAGAGACTCCCATGCAATCACCTCGTTTTATTTAAGATAAATACCACTTTTATATCAGTATGCACATATAACCAAATGACCAAAACTGACTTCAAGAAAGTTAGTCACATATGCAACTGTATAATAAAATTGATTTCTTGAAAATTGAGTTGAAAGTAATTAAAGTGATACAATTTGAACTCAGTTACAAGTATCTTGCTTTCACATACTCACCTCCAATGTAAGTGAGCTACTTTATCCAAAGACACGAGGATGAGCTCGTGAAAGTGAGTTGCAACTATTTTTCAGTTAAATATAAGTACTTCAAGTCATCAAACTTTATTTTGTATCTTACTTTCAAGAACTCGACTCTCTCTTCGAATGGGTATTACTCTGGTAGTATCTCATGACCTCTCTTGATCTATTAAAAACTTAACATCAACCCTTGACTACTAAAGTTTGATCATTATGCATAGATTATGAAGAGGAAGTCTTTGTTAAGTAGCTTATACATTGCTTAGGAAGTTAGAATTGTTTACATTAGATAATTAATCTATATTCCACTCAAGCATATTTCACAGAGCTCTGCACCCAGTGACAATACAATTTTAACTCAAAAAAAAACTGTCTTTGATATTACTTGACAAAATAAAAATAAATAAATGAAGATAAAGTTGAAGTTAACATTCTTATATAAAAAAAAAAGATTGCAGGTCAACAACAAGCTTCTATATCACTCTAGACCTTTGGACCCAACATTTAAAATCTTTTTTCCTTGCGGGTCCATTCAAAAGAGCTTATTTTCATTAAACAAGAGTGAAACCAGTACATGGATAAGAACACCAATAGGGTAAAGAAGATAAGTTACAAAGAGGGGTAAGGGCAGGTCCCTAATAAACAGAGAGAACACAGCCAGGGGATGGGTGCTAAGACAGATGAGGAAAACCCAACAAACAATAACCAATAGTAACATCTAACATCCTGAGAGGGCCATCCTGTGAAAGCCAACAGGACAATGATCATCAGACAAGGTTGCTGAAGAAATTGTTGAGCATCAGGGGAGTGATCCTCTAATATTCGATGATATGGATGCCAAAACTTGAAGAAAACAACAACATTGTAGCACGATGATACAAAAGAAACTTGACTGGACATGCTTACATCCATGGTATGGGTTGATGCTCTATACTTCAAGCTCTCTAAGTGGAGTCTCTACTCCCAAGTAGGAGCAGTGTGGAGCTCCACTAGAGGGTGACCAATAGATTGCCAGAAGTCAAGACCAAGTAACATCATCAGTAGATGAGCCATGTATGGATGATTAGAACTATAGAACTATGTGTTTGGTGGGGGGAGAGGGGGAGGAGGGGAGCTCAGATCAGACGAAGCCTATGGGGGTTCACAAAAAAAATTAGTCTGCTGTGTGGAGGAACGACCAGAACTTTCCTATAAGGGGGAGACAACACCTAGTAGAGTAAAAATTTCACTTGAACAAGAAAAAAAACTCCTTAGAAAGGGGAAAGGGGTGAGGGAGTGGGGAGGGGTGGGGCCTCGCTTGAGTTGCGATTGGCTGACTCCCAATGTTTGATAATCCGGAGCCTGAGTTCCTCAGACATGGTGGTGCAAATGAGTCGAGTCAAATCGAGTATTACCTCGCTTCGACTCTACTTGACTCTCCATGTTGAGCTCGAACCCGATCAAGCAAATTGACCCGTTGTTCAAATTCGACATGGTTAGAAACTTGACGAGCTTGAGCCAAACTCGTAAGCTCAAACCCCACAAACAAAGTGAACTCAACTTGAACTATAATAACAATTAAATTATAAAAATAATAATTATCACGCTGACGAGTAACATATGGTGTCCTAGTAAGGTGCATGGCCAAGTCTCTACTCCAGCTTAGCATCCCTCTTTTCGAGGGACGTGGTAGTCACTTGTTTTAAAGAAGTTCCCATCATCAACTTTGGAAGCTTCGGATGTTGGATTATTCGACAACCACACAACCTATGGCAAAGCAACTCAATATCTCCACTGTTCTTTCCACCTTAACTATTTTTTGAAGAATAATTATTCCTTAACCATTAAACTCTCTAGTTTTTATTTGGATATATTACATCTCATAAACTTAAATTATTTGATAAAATATTTCATAAAATATTAAATACATTAGCAACTAAGCTTAAGTTATTAATAGAGTAATCAAATGAGTACTTAAATAAAAAAATTCATAAAATACTAAATACATTAGCAATGAAGTTTACTTACGAACAGAGTAATTGTATGAGTTTTTAATGAGTACATAAATGAACAAGACTTAAATGAATTTGTTCATAAACATAATTGAGTCGAGGTTGTCTTGGTTTAAATTCAAACTTATTTATGATTTAAATTTTGAACTTATTTATTTAACTTAATAAACGAGTTGACTCGAGCCATTATTCGTAGCAAGGCTACGTCCTCCAAGGGCATTCCCGTCATTAGCCTCCCACCGCATTTTAATGGCTGGGACACCCGGACCCTCGCCCACGCCACACTGCGAGGAGAGAGAGGGGAAAGGGAGAAGAGATAGAGGAGCGACACGGAGAAAGGGAGAGATAAAACCTAGAGAGAGAAAGAGAGAGAGAGAGCAGTGAGGAGTGAGAGTGAGCTAGAGGCAGTAGCAGCAGCAGGGTCGGTAGAAATCGAAAGCGGTGTTTTTTGTTCAAATTTTTGATTTTTTTAGCTTCCCGGCCCCATTCCATTCCCGCCGCCAAATCGGGTCGGTAGATGGTGGTGGGGCGGCCATGGTGTCCGACCAGGAGATCGCCAGCTGCGTGGAGTCCCTCCTCCGGCAGTCCGACCCCAACGGCGTCCTCACCTCCGTCAACGTCAATGGTGTTGTCCAGCAGGTGGAGGCCAAGCTAGGGCTCGACCTCTCACACAAGGCCGGCTTCATCCGCGACCAGATCAGCCTCCTCCTCCGCCCCCCGCCCCCCAAGGACCATGCTGCCGGCCTCCACCAGCAGCAGCAACAACATCAGCACTTTGTGGCCGCCGCCGGCCCCCACCAGCTGCTGCAGCACCACCAGATCCCGGCGTCGCCCTTCGCGCAGCTGTCGCAGCACCCGGAGCTCGGCTTCCGATGCACCCCTGTGGTCCTCATGCAGCCGCACCACCTCCTTCAGCAGCAGCAGCAGCAGGGGCAGGGGCAGGGGCAGCCGCCGCTGCTGCAGCAGGCTGCTGGGGTGGCGGTGTTGGCGATACCCGAGGGGGTTGTTGCCGCTGGGAAGGCGGCGGCTAAGCCGGCCAAAGCAAGGTGCGCTTTTTATTTTTTTAACATTTTTACTGTGTTGGGTAACTAGGGTTTTGGGTTCCCGGGGACCACGCATATCCCGCGAGTGGAGCCTCGTAGTAGTGGGATCCCTTTTTTCTTGTGCAACTAGGGTTTTTTGTTCCCCAAACTTGTCTTTTTCGTGCAAATTTCGTGGCCTGGAGCGTGTGTTCGGGTTGGAGCTTAAAACGGGAGTAACTTTGACGTATCGCTTACATTCTGATTTAGAGGTTTAGTTTATGCAGGCTTACGTTTCCCCCTTTTTGTGTTATTTTGTTTTGTTTTGATTTGCTGTTTGAACTGAGATCCGACTTTGTATTAAAGTAGAGAGAAATGATCGGTCTTCTTTGGCGTTTTTTATGTAGTTTTTGATCGTTGAGGAACCTTACCTCACCATCCGATTGCACTACCGCTCTTTATTTATATAATGAAACTGGCGGTATAATCCACACTTTATTTCAGGGGAAAAAATGGAGAATTGGGGTAGTGCGGTGGAGATTATGCTGAGAAGATTGTAGCTGGGTAACAAAATAAGAAAAGGTGAATAAGATGAAATAGGCCGGACAGCTCTGGGCTTTCTCCTGTAGAGTTGAGAGTGCTGTCTCGTTCATTCACTCCCCCTCTCCCGCGCTCTATAGTTAGTGCAAATTGCTAGCACTTGATTTCTTGTCAAAGGCAGCATCTTGGTTTCAAACTGAAATTGGATTTTTTGAATCCGAATCCAAAGTGGATTCACAATTTGGCACTTACGTGAGACGGTGTCACGTCCTGACATTTGTGACAAGGCAGCATCTTTGTTGATGCAAGGTTAAGAAGTTTTGTCTTTTGGCTTTATGAATTCTTCGTGGGTGTCTTTTAGTTGTCTTGTTATGCAAGTGAAAACTGATGGCCCTGTTTTTATGCAACTAGAAAACATGGAGTTACCATAGACACATTTATCATAAATTCATTCAGCATAAATGCATATTTTGTAAACTCATGTTTGATTGTTCTATCTTTATGGAGACATGTTATGAGGAGGTTTTGAGATGATAAACTTGAGTTTGTGGTAAATCTGTTGTTTTTACCATCCAAACTAAGTTCATTCAGGAAAATGAGCTTACTGCAAGTCTGAATACCTTTATGACGTACATCCAAACAGGCCCTACAACACGTTCCTTTTGATGTGTTCTCGTTATTACAAATTCATTTTCGATGATACTTTGCGTTCTGCAGCTTTTCTCTTGTTGTTTGTTTTCCTTTGTTCTTTGATTAAAGAAAATGTCAACCGCTAACTTTCATTAAGAAAAGGGATACTGAATATCCTAGCAACAATACCTGTGATTCTATGTCATACATAAAGTACCCAGAGATATTAAGTAGATTTGAGACAATCTCGTTGCTTTTCCATTGGATTAGTTTGGTTCATTTCCAATGAGTATCGTAGTTATTCAACTTATTTTAACCTTCCTATATCCTTAAACTGTGTCATTGTAATGTAGCTATTCCTTATTTACAGATGGGCACTGGATGATTGCCTAAATAACTTGTTTTGAAGACCAGTTTCATCCGTTAGTTTTTTTTGGAATGTTTCAACTTTGTATGTTTTATTTGGGGTGCTTATTCAACATTTGCTGCAGTCCTGCAGCTAGAGCCAAGAGACGACGCGGCCCTGGTGGTCTAACTAAACTCTGTGGTGTCTCACCTGAGCTTCAGACCATTGTTGGCGAGTCAACCATGCCAAGAACTGAGGTTTGTTGTCTTAAACAATTTGTTTATAGCTACATTGCATATATTTTTCCTTGTATATTTTTTGAATCAGAAAGTTTCTTAGGCTTACACTATGTGTATCTTATGCTTATATTGCATCTGATGCAGATTGTTAAGCAGCTATGGGTGTACATACGAAAAAACAACCTTCAAGATCCTAACAACAAGAGGAAGATAATCTGCAATGATGAACTCCGTATAGTTTTTGAGACAGATAGCACTGACATCTTCATGATGAATAAGCTACTAGCAAAGCATATAACACCTCTTGAACCTTCAAGTATGCTAAATGTTGAAACATAATAACTTTAGCGTGTAGCAACGACAGATAAGGCAACTTTTTGACATATTGGAACCCTTTAATGGTTACAGAGGAGCCAGGGACAGTTAAGAAAAAGATAAAGGCAAGGGAGGTGCCCTCCACAACCGAAATTGAAGCTGATCAATCTCCTGTTGTGGTTTCTGATGAACTCGCCAAGTTCTTTGGTACTGGAGAAAGGGAAATGCTCAAATCAGAGGCATTAAAACGCATTTGGGACTACGTAAAAATCTACAAGCTGAAGGTTTGTGCGTCTGTACTACTTTATTAAATATGTTTAATAATTGTTAATACATGTATCATAAGGGATTGCCTTTTTTTGACTGCCATTTGCAAGATTCCAGTTGGTTTTAGTTTTTAATGTTCCTTTTATCCCTTTCAGTTTTTTGTTTTTTAATTTTTTGCATTGATCCCTCTTCTGTCAACAGCAGGGTTGTTCACTATTTGGTTCAACCCGAAAAATCAAACCGAACCAAACAAATTCTCGGTTTGGTTCTGTTTAGAAACTAATTCGGTTTGGTTCTGGCTTCCCCACCAGTCAAACCGTATAAAGCGAACCAAATAATTTAAACTGGAAATTTTAATTTTAATATTGAGTTTAAATTCCTCTCTTGGCTGCATGTATTATAATCTGTTGAAAGTTACTTGGTATGGCCTGAGAGATGGCCCGACCCACGCCCACAGTGTGTCCGAGCTTGGGAATTTCCAGCAGGCTCGTGAAAGTGAATATATGAGGCCCATCTTGGGCATCCCAGCAAGTCGTTGGCGGCTTGTGTTTATAGCACGTTGTGCTCCTCAGCTTCCCATAATTTCCGATGTAGTGCTAAAGAAAAGAGGAAGACAAACGGCCTCGCATGCATGAGGAGTTGCCTGGGTGGACGAATGCACCTTATTTAGTCGGACATTGGACGCTTCAAGTTCAAGAAACAGCAGGCTTGGAAATTCTATAAATATTGAACACGGTCTTGGGGCTTGCCGGCCCTATGGTTTGAACCAAACCGAACTGAGGCAAACTGATTTTTTTTTTCCGGGTTCGGTTTCTAGCAGTGACTCGGTTTGGTTATAAATTTTCTCCTCTAAACCAAACCGTGAACACCCCTAGTCAATGGATTATATATAAACTGCTGTTTATAGCAGTTCCTCAGTGTAGTTATGTTACTGCTTGCTTTTCGTTAGTCTGCATTGTTTGATGCCATCATTCTCCTTAGCTACCGCCTTTCCTTCCTCCACTATGATTTTTTAGTCTTACAGACACACCCATAAGATGTGTTAAAGCATCTGCTTTAGGTTGTCTGTCTGAGTCTTCCGCCAGATGAGTAAGTGTCAGAACACAGTGCATGCACAGGATGCCTCAACCTCTATTCAATGCGTGGGGTGCGGGGATATCCATAGTTTTCTAGCCAACAATTTTTCATTAAATGGCATTGTCATTTGAGTTTTGGTCCCTTAGGCAGCATTTGCCCCATCTTTTAAATGTTCTGGATGATTTGGATTTTAGCAACACTGTATGAGCTTATATGAGGGATTCACTTTGCTTGTCTAGGCAATAAGCCAAATTGAGGTGAGCCAAAAATGCTTTGCCTCTCTCTCTCTCTCTCTCACATGCATACGTACAACTTTCTTTTTCTGAATGTGTATTATCTTGTTAACACATAAAACCTGCTGTCAATACTACCTATTGTTTTTTTTCCATTCTAGATTGCATGCATCTCACTATAACCAAATATAATGATTTTTTCTTGTATGTGCCCCCTCCTGTTATCGCCACCATTGTTGATTTTAACCTGTTCCTCTCTTGTCATCACTTTCTATTTGCTTTGTGACAGCATGACAGCTGTTGGTGCCTCTTTTAACACTATCTGATGTCTTTGTCTAACATGCTAGTGCCTTTTATACTTAAAATCTTTGGGGGCTAATGCCTATCTTAATTATATGTGACTACTACTTATTTATCATGATTCTTAGAACCATTCCCTAGGAAGGGTGCTTTCTATGCACCAATCCTAATACATTGGACATGACTTATGGTTCCTACAAACTTACACATCATTGTTCTCTGATCTCTGATGTTTGGAATTCCTCTTATATTTCTTCATTCATAGTGATTAAGGGGAAAAATAAGAATAGTTCAAGTGCCTAGGTGCCATCTAGGTGTTTGTGGCTGAGGTGCGATCTTGGTTGCCTGACTCATCTCTTGCCTTTAACTACATGTAAATACAGAAGGAATCTGGAAAAGCATCACCTAACACATGATCATACTTTTTTTTTGAAGGTATAGAGTACCACATTTCTTTAAAAGGAAAAATGTATGATAAACCCTCAAAACCCCAAAAAAACCATACCCAAAGAAGTATGAACCCCGTATTTAAAAAAACCCAGAACACCTCAAAACAGAGATCCCCACATATAACAAAGCCAAAGACCTGCCCTTATGACATGATCTGCACACCCTGCCCAAAACCGACAAAAGAATAGAGACCCAGGGCTACAGGTCCTTAACCAACTGACCCCTCAGGCCCTTCAGAGCACTAAAACATTTCACCTTAGCATCAGGAGAAACCCTCGGTTTGGAAGCATATTCGAACTCCTTCGTTTGGATGACAAACAGTGATGGGCCCTATCAACCATAGACACCCCTTCCAAGCAGATCCTGGTGAGATCAGTGGCCGATCTCAACTCACTGATTGAAGCCTCCCTAAGGCTTCTGCTGTAGGGCACTGAATTCTTCTGAGATTACCTTCATGGTTCAATCGTCTTCCCTAGGTCCTCATCCCTTTCAGAGGGACGAGGAACCCCATGCACAGGAGAGTTCTCATTCTCTGTACCATGCTTGCAAGTGCTCATGGAAGCTTGGAGAAAATGTGGAGAGTCCTGCTGCTCTCTGCAGCAAGTCTCGAGGGTGGAGTGGAAGCAGCTGCTCCACCCACAATGCCATCTAGAGAGGGTGCAGTGTCATCTCTGCACGTCCCTTGATTGCCGTGGGGTTCCCATCCGCTTGGGTCGCTGTTGAGGTCCCTGCCTGTTCAACTCAAGGATGGCAGTACCGGTACCGGTATCGGTGGGTACCGGTACCGGTACGTACCGGTCCGGTACCGGCCGGTATCGGCCCGGTACCGGCCGGTACCGGCCCAAAACCAGTCCGGTACCGTCCGGTACCGGCCCGGTACCGGTCGGTACCCACGGTACCGGTGCCGGCCGATACCGGTACGTACCGGCCGGTACGTACCGGTATCGGCCGGTACTGCCATCCATGGTTCAACTACAGCCTCTGCAGTAGAGAATGCAGCTGCCATCGGTGGCCACCTCTGCTCTGCCCCCTCTCCACTACCTCCGAAGGAACCTTAAGGGAGAGGTGTGAACTGCCCTCAGGTTTGCATCCTCCCACAACAGCCAGGTGCCTTAAATGGTGGATCTGGTATTATCAGATCTGGGGCCACGGATAAAGCTTGGGCTGATGACTTGGAGAGTTGGTCCACTGAATCAAAAATTCAATTGGGCCATGAATAGTTGAAGCTCCCATACTGGTCCACTCATCAATGGTTGGTTTGCTTACCCAACTAGGTTCAGTGAGCCCTGATGAAGCCAGCTAACTGGTTTTCTTCTTCCCTGGTTACAATGGCTGTTACGATATCACCTTTCTTTGATCCTGCAGCCATCCCCTTGGACTGGCGCTCAAACAAGCCTGCCACTTTAAAGGGCTATGTGCATTCTTGTCTGCCAAGCCCGAATTTTCTTGGATCTAAACCTCGAACTCGAAGCTCCAGTGGCACGGACAAACCCTGACTGGAAGCTTGCTCTTCTAATGCGAAGATATTCCGAAATGAAGATAAGACAGCGGAGACTGTAGCTCGGTTCATTTGTAATAGATCTTTTGAATGGAAGAGGCTGTTATGTTCTGCCAGCCCCCCTCAAGCATCCTTTTTGTCTTTGTTGAGAAGGCATTGATCACACCAGCTTGGTGTATTTTTTTTGTATATGGGACTTTTGGGAGCTTCTCTTTTTTATACTTGTAAATTCCACATTCATTTGAATACATTTTGGTACTATCCACTTTCACAAGAAAATCATAACCTTCCCCACAGTCCACTGTGTTTTCATCTCCCTCACAATTAGGGACAGTATCCTCCCTCCCTTGAAGGTTTCAAAAAATCAGATTGGCTGGGTCAGCGAATTGAGATCCGTTTTCTGGCATGCCGGAACCGGATCTGTTTTGGCCTACTGATCAGACCCGACCTATCATTCCACAATTCTTTGCTGAGATTGACCAACCCCAGGGCAAGATCCAGTTGGATCGGCCTGATCCGTCTAATGCGCTGGTTGGCCTATTAGGGTTGTCTAATGGGTTCAACCTCGCCCTGCAGTCACCACCACTGGTTGCCACTGCCGCAGCCATGCTTCCCCACCTTTGCTCACTGTGCTTCTTTGCCAATGCTGTTGTGCTTCTTCCCCACTGCCACCCCTGCCATGCTGCTACTTCTGCTCTGCTGCCATTCATTCGCCGAGCCTTGATTAGGGCTGCGGGGTAAAAAGAAACTTATATAAAACCCCTTAGATTAAAATGATTATGCATTTACACTGAAAGTAAAAATATATGGGGGATTATTTCCGGACCATCCAGAGCAGGCTGAAATCAGCCACCCAGTTGGTTTTGGGCCTGCCAATCTGAAGCCCCATTCCGAATGTTTGAATGTTGAAACCTTGCCCACAGCTGGCCATGAGATGGGATCAAAGAAAACAAAAGTGCTGTTGAGACTTCCCTGCGAAGACAAGTCTCCCATGGCACTCTTTTGCAAGGTGCCCTAGTTCTTCCCTTTAGGCTATACACGCCACCTGCCCCTTCTGTTGCGTAGCTCAATGCCCCTATTGTAGCATCATGGGGAACAATCTGGCTTCCACTTTCTTGCTCTGCTAGCTCTTCCATCACCTTATTTTGCCATCCTCTTTTCTTCTTGCTTCTCCTGCACTCCACTGCTCCTGGTAACATTCCATTTCTACATATCTGATTGTTAACTGATAGGCCCGATACAAAGAGAAGGAACCAACCCAACCACCTTAAGGCTGCTTTGGTCCTTTGTTCAAACTTATGAAGTATATGTCTGCACTATAAAAACACAAATCGTCATTGCTAAGGATTATTTAAAGAGTTAGATGTCACAGAAATCTCCCATGCTTTCTGGAATTATATGTTTATCCACAAGGCCATCCATCTATGATGGTTAATGCTGTGTCATCATTTATGTTGGGGAGGGTTTCCATTGTTGTGCAGAAGAGCATATTCCAATCTGATTTAAATTCATCTCACTTCAGAACAAAGTGATTTGGTGAAGCATGCTTTTTACTGGAAACCTTAAATCTTCAAGGAGCAACCTGCTTGTTATTCTGATTTTTTTTAAAAAAATTTCCTCATTGTGCTTCCTAATAGTCTGCAGGATCTCTACCTAAACTGATAATCTGCTCATCAAGTTGTTGTTGGATGCACAACAACTACATCTTCATGCATATTGTCACTTTCCCACCCTCAATTCTATAAGAACTTAATGGTTCAGATCGGACCTGCTGGGAGCAGCAGCTTTACACTTTGTTTTCTGGCCTTTTGTTCAAAGGTAGCCTGTTCAGATCGAAATTTCTGGGATCAGTCCAGCTTTGTAGGTTTTGAGCTCATAACAGTGTAACCGGACTGGAACACTCTGTCTCATCTTTTCCAATTGTTTTTATTAATCTACCAAGCTGCTTCAACCAGCCTGGGTCCCTATTTGGGAATCAGATTCTTAATTTCTTGTCCTGACATTGCCAAGTACTGAACAGCAAACTCACTTTTGATGCAATGTTGGATCTTTTGTCCTTTACAAGGTAGCACTATGAACTTGGATTTTGATACGAGGTTGGATTTTCTTAGAGGTAGGGTTTTTATTTGGTAATTTTTCTATGGTTTTTCTGTTTTAGTATTGCATTTCATGATTTTTTTTCCTCACTTGCAGTGACAGTGATTCAAATCTGAATAGCTTTTAGCCGTAGTGTTCTGCTTAATACGTCATGATCTGTTTAATACTATAACACACTCGAATTGACACCCCTTCAATTAAAAAAAAGGAACTGATAAGTTTTGCTGCCGCTTACAGGATGCTACAAATTCAAAGATTATACGGTGTGATGCCAAACTTCAACAACTTTTTGGATGTGAAAGCCTGCCTGTGCTGGGGGTTTCTGAGATGTTATCACGCCATTTGTTCCAGCAACCATGATACACAAGTTAACTGGTTAGTTTAGTTCTTCCTGGTATTAACATTTGACTTGATTCTTATTTTATATCTAGGATACTCCTTTCTTTTTCCCTAATCAGATGTTTATTATGCTACCTGTATGGTCAGGAGGTGAAAAGATTATTCACCTAATGCTTTCTGTAAGGTTAGGAGATGAAAAGATTATTATTCACCTACTATATATAGAACCAAGGTTCAAAAACTCGGCTCGGATCGGCACGGATCGGCCGAGTCGGACAGGTTTTTGGCCGACCGTGCCGATCCCGGGTTTCCTGGCCGAGTCCAGGACTCGGATCGGCCGGTCCGAGCCGGATCGGGCGATCCGGGACTGGATCGGGCCGGGTCGGCTCGGATCGGCCCGACCCGGCCCCCAACGGCTAGTTTGACTAGCCGTTGGGGGTCAAACTAGCCGTTGCTGGCCGTTCCCAAACGGCCAGCAACGGCTAGTTTGGGCCTTGGGGGTCTATTTAAACCCCCCCAAGGCCCTCCTAAAGCTCCACAAATGCCATTTGAGCCTCCTAACATTCTTGCTCTCTCTCCCTCATAGAATTCTCTCTCCATCTCTCCCACGAGGTCACTTCTAGTCTACTACAAGTTCCGCGATCTCTCATCTTCTTGTGCTGTGAAGGAATGGCATCTCAAGGTGCTGCTGAGCGGTCATCTGGGAATCCTCCTAGTGCTAATCCTGCTTGGGGTCATTGCACGCCGGTGGACATGGGCCAAAGAAAGGTACAATGCAAATATTGCAACCGGGTTGTCTCTGGCGGGGTCTACCGATTCAAACAACATCTTGCTGGAATAAAAGGTGAAGTTGCAGCATGTGCTCGAGTTCCTTCAGAGGTTAGGATCCAATTTCGAACTTACATGAAGGAGAAGGAATCAAGCAAAGCAAGTACTGCCAGAAGAAGACAGGAAATTCGAGAGGAATTGACTGAACCAGCGCGAAGGTCTGATGCTGGAGTCCGGCTTGGTGGAAGTAATCAACCTATAAATGTTGATGATTGGGATACAAGTAAGTTTCTTATTTAACTTATTTTCATGTTCTTCACTTAACGTTTTCAGACAAATAGTTATAGTATATTAATTTTTTTTCTTTTACATTTAAAGCTGAATTGCGACGTGCAATGGAAGCAAGCCGGCGGTCCTTTGCAGATGATGACTTATTTCGGCACACTGGAAGATACGGAGGACAAGGAAGTGGCTCCACACCTTCTGCACAAGGGAGCACTAGTGCCGGCATGAGCACTAATGTATGCGAGGAGCTGCCTCAGGAGTTCACTAGAGCTGCAGATCTTAGAGTAGGTCCAATAAATCCCTTGCTCATCAAGAAGAGGGATAAACAACCTTCTATTAGTGCTGCATTCAAGAACTTAAAACTTTGTAAGGAGAAGATAGGGAGAGCTACATCTAGGTGGTTTTTCTATAACAGTATCCCTGCTAATGCGGCCAAGGGGCCATATTATGAGTCCATGATCGAGACCATACAAGAAGTTGGCAAAGGGGTTGAAGGACTTTCTCCATATGAGATATACAACAAGTACTTGGATATGGAAGTTGATGACATCCGAACATACATTAAATCATTTGAAAGGATCTGGGATGAGTATGGATGCACTTTAATGTGTGATGGATGGACATGTACAAATCTTATATTCAGTTTCTTATCTTATCTTCATTTTTTCTTAATCAGAATGGGTCTCTTTCTGATTTCTTATCACGTTTGGAATTTTACAGGGATAACAAGAAGAAGTATGATCAACTTCTTAATTTACTGTAAAGCTGGAACCGTATTTTAGAAGTCTATTGATGCATCTGGAAAAATAAAGAATGCCCAGTACCTGTGTGAATTAATGGATCAAATGGTGGAAGAAGTGGGCGAAAAAAGGATTCTCCAAGTAGTTACGGACAATGCAGCGGCGTTCAAGTTAGCTGGACAAATGTTGATGCAGAAGAGAGAACATTTATACTGGGTTCCCTGTTCTGCTCATTGTATTGACTTGATGTTGGAAGACATTTGCTCTTATCCGATGGTAGATGGAGTGGTCAAGAGTGGTCGATTTATCACCACATTCATCTACAATCACAACAATATTTTGGATATCATGCGCACACATACTCATGGAAGAGAGTTGCTTCGTCCGAGAGCCACCAGGTTTGCATCTCAATATATCTCTCTAGATAGTTTAAGTCAACAAAAGAACAACTTGATTAGGATGGTGGCATCGGAAGATTGGGAGAATCACATATTGCGGCATGTACCAACTAAGGTCAGAGAGAAAGGTAAGAAAGTGGCTGATTTAATTCAGTCTAGACCCTTCTGGAGGGGGGTGCAAGCGGTGTTAAATGTTGTAGAACCGCTTGTCCGTGTCTTGCGATCTTGTGATGGAGAAAGAAGATCGGATATGGGTTTTTTATATGAAGCTATGGACAGAGCTAAGGAGCTCATTCAACTGAACAACCCAACAACCTTTGTGAACTGGTGGGACATAATAGACAGACGTTGGGAACACACTTTACATCACGATCTTCATGCAGCTGGTAAGCTACTAACTTTCTATATGTATTATTTGTATACACATTTTTCTCAAGTAATAACTAACTTCGACTTATTTATTTAGGTTATTTTTTCGACCATCAGTACATGTTTAGAACTGATGGGAAGAAGGATAGCTATGATAGTTGTTCGGAAGTGTTGATGGGGGTTAAGTCTGTTATTAAGCGTATGCTTGCAGATGAGGACAGAGCAATATTGGCATGCATGCAAATGCATGATTACAGAATGATGTTATACCACTTTGAGACAAGTACTGCTCAAAGAGCTGCCAAAATTTTGAGTCCAGGTTTGAAAATTATTAACTAGATGTTTTACTTAAATTTTAATTATAGCTTGCACATTGTTGACATGGCCAATTTTCTATTTACAGCTGACTGGTGGCTAGATCATGGAAAAACATATGGGTATGAAGATCTAGCCTATGTTGCAATTCGGGTCTTAAGTCAAACAACTTCTTCATCAGGCTGTGAGAGAAACTGGAGCACATTTGGCTTGATTCACACCAAGCAAAAGAATAGATTGAAGTCGAGCCGTCTAGAGAAGCTAGTATTCTGTCATTATAACATGAGGTTGAAGCTAAAGAATCTGGAGTTCATAAGGAACCTTCAAAGGCAGGAGAAAGAGAGAATTTCCGGACAAGCCACAGAGACGACACATGCAGAAGAACCCATAGACTTGGATGAGCTGTTCGAGGAGCAACATCCACTAAATGCATGGGTTGATACAAGCACCTCAAATGAGCCTGAATTCAACCCAAATGATCGGGAATGGGCGGAAGGTGAGTTAGATAATGTTCCATTACTTACTGATTTTCAACCTCCTTCTCCAAAACGTCAGAAGAAGAGCAAAAAACAAGTACCAAGCAAAAGGAAGAGTGGTATTGGAATTCAAATTGCTGATCTGGAGACTATCGAGGAAGATGATGAAACGCCAGAACCAAGTGATGAGGTCCAATATCAAACCTCAAATGACTCGACATCAAAGACGAGTTCTGACAGTTCTGAGGATGGCGGAGATGCTACCAGTGCCCCAGCCCCAGCTCCACCAATTCAATTCACTGGAGAAGAATAATTCACACATGCTACCCAAGATGAACATCATGGTAGCAGAGGAGGACGTGAAGAATCTTCCATTCAAACATTCAGCAGATCAAGGAGGAAGGACAAAGGTAAAGCTCCTCAGGAATATCAGGAGCAACTATCAGATGCATCATCATATAGTCAGCCTACTGGATATGTAGTTTACCCTCCTCAACATTCTGATACATCCGACTATTCAGGGGGTTGTCTAGAATATCCACAATTTTCAGTTATTTATACCAATACGGATGACTATAGCCGGTATGTGATGCAGTATGAACAATACTACCAGAGCTATATGTCATGGGCTGAGTATGTTAGCCATATGTTCATTCAGTATAATGTACGTTTGGAATAAATGTAAGTTCATAATCATATATGTAAGTTTATTCAAGATTTTTTTGTCCAACAACATCTTATGTACTTCAAATTAATATATTTCAACACAATTATGCATTAGACTTGTGTTTTATATTTTTTCCACATTTTTTTATATTTTTTTCTATTTTTTTCTGCTATCCGAACCAGCCGAGCCTGACTCAGCCAGGATCGGCCGGGATCGGACTGACTCGGATCGGAATCGGCCGATCCGATCGGTTTGGGACCGGCCGATCCGAGACCCGATCCCGGGTTTCTTAACCTTGTATAGAACTTTGAATGGTTAGATGATTTTGGTCATTCAACATGCTTCACCGTGCTGCTTGTGGAAACTAGAAAGTTACCTGGTAATGCATGGCATCTGACAGACTTTGCGTTGAGCGTGGTGGTTTATGAAAGTGAGAACTGCTGAACTACTGTGCAGGTCATGCAAATATGTAGCCTACAACTAATTTCTTCACTCCTGTGTGATTATTACTACAGTATCCAGTCAACATTTTCTGATCTGCTCTTCTGGCTGGGGGTTTTCTGCCCTATTTTACTTCATATGATGGCTTCTTGTCACTGTTCTTGATATACCTGGTCTTAGTTGATTGTTTATCAAGCAACTGGGTCTCCGAGCTAAGCTTTAATATTGGATGTGGACAATTGATTGGAGGCTAAATAAACTGCATGAACTTGACATGAACTAGATTAGGTGGCATTTCACGTAAATACATTTTCTTTCTATTGTGTGTCCAGTCTATTTATATATTAATTTATATGTTGGTAATCTATGAGGGAACATGTAGCATTTGGCTAAAGTGCCTCCTAGAATATCATGTGTAGCATTTCCATTGGGGGGGGTGTTTTGAATGTTTACCTTTTTGCTTTATCACTAGTGATCAGTGGATTGTGGTGTTTGCCCCCTTTTTTAAGAGATTTGACACGTTCCAGAGGGATGTAGGTGGACAATTGGTCGAATATCTAAATAGTAAACTGACTGTATATAGTGGGGTCATGACCTCTTGGGAGTCACCACATGGTACCACCTGTCTATGTTGTCCAAACGAGAGTTTTGCATTTCCTTCCCCGATCACTTTTCCAGTTTCTCTATAGTTCATGTTAGTGGGACATTTGAAACAAGAAGCGAGACAAATTAGAAGTTCTTAATGGAGACACGGCTTGAGATGTTTTTCTGTTTATGTAGGAAAATCTCTCATCTTGAGGACTCCTTGCCTAATCCACTGTCTGATAAATAGAGGGAGAAAATTTCTGAAGTGCCCTATTGTGAATCTCTATATGAACTTGTGACCAAGTATGGTACCAAATGGACGAACAAGATCATAAAAACACATAAGAATAGGTAGAAGAAGGTAAGGGGGCTAATAGCTATGTAGCATAGCTACCATTACTGTCAGTTTTCCCATGGTACATAGCTACGAAATGGTCAAACAAGATCATAGAATACCCACACGCACAAAAGAAAAAGTAGAGAAAGGTAAGGGGACTAATAGCTGTGTAGCATAATTGCCGTTACTATCGGTTTTCTCATGGAACTGGGATAACTTTTGGAAGGATTGCTTGATTGAGCAATGATTGTGGCAGGGAAGAAAAGAATTTGAAAAAACACGGGGGGCTTCAATCTAGAAAAAAGAGGAAAGAAAGAGGGTATAGATGACAACATGAATTGCTCTCGAAAATCACCAGCCATTGGTGGTGCCATGGCGTGTAAGAGTAAAAATAAATCCAAGAATGAAGAACCTAACACCCATGGTATGCTGCATTAGCGATCTGATTGGTTTCAAGCCTGTCTGATCTGATCCCGTGTTCCAATCCTCCAATCCTGGGCCAGATCAGGAGGATCGGGGTGAGATCGGGTTGAATTGCCTGACTTCCGATTCGGATAGGCCGATTGGCGCCGGGTCGGCCGATCTGGGCCCAACGACTAGCTCAAGCTAGCTGTTGCCAATGGCTAGTTTGAAAGCTAGCTGTTGGCTAGCCATTGGGAATGTTCCCAATGGCTAGTTTGGCCTCGGGGGGTCTATATAAACCCTCCAAGGCCACTCTTCACCCCATCCACGAATTGCCCTTCTCTTTCTTTGTCTTCCCTCTTGGAAATAATTAATATTTCTCTCCCTCTCTCCCTAATTTTTTTTCTCTATTTAATATTTCTCCATCTCTCTATGTTTTTTCATGTCTTTGAAATTTCTATCTAGTTAATATTTTCTCTCTCTAATATTTCTCCCTCTCTCTAACATTTTTCTATCTAGTTAATATTTCTCTCCCTTTCTCTCCCTAAGTTTTTTTTCTCTCTTTAATATTTCTCCCTCTCTTTATATATTTTCTCTGTCTTTAAAATTTCTCTCCCTCTCTCTCCCTAAGTTTTTCTATGGGAAATGACATTCTACAACGATCGAGTGGACTCTTCAAAGCGCTTTTTTTAGTAAGTTGTCTTTTTATAACACACTTTCTTTCTAACAATCTCTGTAAAAAAATTTCTTTTTTGTTCTTTTCTTCTTCCCTTAGATAAATTAATATTAATAGACATCCATAATAAATAAAATATGTAAGTTTACTAAGTTGGATTTTGGAAGAAAATTAAGAAATGTGCACCATTCCTTTTTTCTATTGAGGATTATCCGGTTTTAGATAGAAATGTCAATGAGGATATTGAAAATTTTTGTCAATGACTGGAATCTATATCTCTTTTGACGCTAAGGTTACATTTTCATAATACAACATCATACTGACATTTTTATCAATGTATGATCTTGTCTTGTACTATGAGAATGTAGTCCTAGCACCAAAGGAGATATGTATTCTAGTCATTAATAAAAAATGATTAAATGTTCAATGCCCTTATTGTTGCTTGTATCCAAACCATGTAAGTTTCATTCAAAAAAAGAGTGGTGTATATTTCTTAATTTTCTTTGAAAGTACAACATGGTAATTTATTAGTTTTATTTACTGTTGAGAATCGTTAACCCTAATGTATATAAGAGGGGAAAAAAAGAGTAAGAGAACATTTTTTAGAGATCAAAGATAGAGAGATTCTGTGTTATAGAGAGACCAGTTACTAAGGCAACAAAATAGATATTAGACAGAAAACTTAAGAGAATAAATCAAGGTTCGAACAACGGTAATCATTTCCCTATCTCTTTTTAAATTTTTACATATTTTTTTAATTTTTTACATTTAAAAAAAAATAGATGTTTACTTATTTTTTCAAGGGAGAAGAGGATTGGACCGGATCAGATTGGCCGATCTGATTGGTCCGGATCGTCTGTGCCCGATTCCTGATCCTTCCTTGCTAACTATAGGGAGTGTATTTTGTCCAAGCTATGTATATAAAAACTTCTCCTGGAAAAATAGTCTTGAATTAAGTACAAAACAAGTCAAATTGTTTAGGTTAAAATTTTGTATAGCCTGTTGAATAATTATAATCAACATGTAATTTCTGCTTCTGGGAGCATTTTGCACTAAAACATGCACAATCACTTAAAGATGAGATAAACAAGCCTGTGGTTGAGAAAATGTATTCTAGAGGGGTGGAAGGGGGAATGAATGTAAGTGTAATGCTGTTGGGTCCTCTATCATTCCGCTTTAGTGCCGATGGGATGGATACATTTAGTGGGTAAGATGATAAGGGAGAAAGAGAAATAGACAGTGGGGTGGTTCTTATGGGATTTTTTTTTCTTCTCTTTTGTTTTTTCATGAGAATCTCAGCTAGTGCATCTATTTATGATTGAGTTCTAATAATGAGGGGTATGGTGTGTTTGTTACCCTGTTTGGCTGACCTGACTTTCGAGGTTCAAAACTATGTTAAAAGCTTAAAACAAAACGATACTAAAACATGACTATCTGAAAGTTTGGGGATTCTTTGTGAATGCATTCTCTGAAGCTGATTCTGAGCAAACGTGAGGTGTATTTCTTGTAAACATGGCTATATGAAATATGTTGAGAATGGATGTTTCTATGCCTGTTTGGCTGTTATGCTGATTTTTAAGTTTAACATAATGTTAAATAGCCAGAACATGGCTACCTGAAGGCTTGGGGGTGAATGTGCTCTCTTTACCTTCTTTTGAAGCTGATCCAACCAAACATGTGATGGATTTCCTTTAGAGCAGTCATATTGAGGAAATTAAGTCAAGAACCCTTGATCCTTGTTTGTGTCACGACGTGGATGACCTGCTGCTCTGATGAAATGTCTTGACTTCCATCATTAAATGTAGTGCACTGTGAGATTCAGCTGTTTGTACATGTGCCTTGAGAGATGGTAGACAAGTTGGAAAAGGATATGAACTAACTTTTCCCCCATGGCAACATCAGTTTAAAGTTGTTGCTGCCTGCATTTTCCTGCATAAAAAATTTAGATGTTTGATTGTTACTTTTCCAAATGTTATGTTATTTCTCATTATTTTGGTTGCATGTGTATGTTTTTTTAAATCCCCTTTGTTGCTTAGTTGGTAGATAAATAATTGTAGAGATGTTAACAAGGAACTTCCACGTTGTTGAATTTCAGACGATGCAGTCTCTGGCATCTAGATGGGTCTAACTGTTGTATAGCGGACACTTCATGAAAACATCATCTTATTCTATCTGCTTTGGTTTGTTTTTATTTGATGGTGTTCGACCGACTCCTGTAGAAAGAAGAAATTGTTTCGGGGTTGTGGCAGACGGAACGGTGGTCTGTATATTGCATTGGGTGTAGTCTTCACTTGAAATGGTGGTATGTAAATTATATTGGACCTGGTGCAGTCTTCACTTCTTATGAGCTTGCATTCTAATTTTCTTAGTTCTGACTTGAAGTTGATTGAGCTCTTCCTCAGATCAATTAAGTTGGCCATTTACGAACCTTTAGTCCTCGTTTGGAACTTTAATCGAAGTACTTATCATAGAAACCACATAGAGGCGTCTTCAGGTGCTTCCGAAGGGCAAAAGTAGTCTGAGAGCACAAAGTAGACATCGCTGTCAGAAGTGCTTCTCGACATATCTTTATCAGAATACCGTTTATAATTATCGCCTGCTGTATCCGATCTCTTAGATTGGACTGGCAGCGAGCGATGCAGCATTTCTTTTTTAAATTTACCGAGCTGGAGGAGGCCTCCAGCACGACATCTGTACTGTCTGATCTTAGATCAGACAATTAAAAAATTAAAAATAAAAAAATTCAAAAAGAAAGGGGTATGGTGCACTCGCCTGATCTGACTCCTGTTCGGGGGACGCACTGCTGCGGTGCAGCAAACATTTCTCTATCTTAAAACGTCCCCATTGATGATGTATGTATGTGATAACCATAAAGGAGGTTAAGCGCTTCTCTGCATATCTTTATCAGAATACCGTTTATAATTAAGTACGTCCCCACTGATAATGTATATGATAAGCATAAAAGAGGTTAAGGGAATTTTGCATGAATAATCTTGATAACTTGAAAACTTCAAAATTTTGTTCTCACGATTGTTCTTGAAGGAGAAATGTATTGGTTGTCCTTTCTGATGTTGCCTGAGAGGTCTATTAGACTACCGAGGGGTAGTGAATAAAAAGTGTGGCATGCACTCTGCGAGGAGGATATTCACAACATTTTAATTCTAACTGTTATTTTTACGTAAAAAATTGTCAGGCCTATTAACTTTAATGTCTAAAATTAACAGTGAAAGTTATATTTTTTTAAAATAAAGCGCTTGTTGTAACTAAACTGTGATATAGGGTGCATAAATTCGGAACCATAAAACTCTCAAGTCAAAGTTTTGCGATTGCGGAAGGAGATGTTTGGGATGAGTGGATACGAGCGGCAAGCGTTTGAAACTAGAGGTGCGCAGTCGGTACGTTGAGGAGACTAACATTTTCTGCACCCTTGTTAGGCATTTTCTAACATGGATTAAGGAATAAATTTAATGTTTTATTATCTTAACAAGTAACTTATTTATATTTAATCTATGTATGTGGAAGCATAGAGAAACATCTAGACCATGCATTCCCTAGGTGTTATCTTTGCAGGTGTAAGTGGACATCTGCGGTATTGCTTTTCTATCTTCTTCACAAGAGTGGGTCTCTTCTCACATTGGGAAAAAAAAAAATCTAAATGTCGTCTATAGTTGCACAAGTATCTCTGGAGCTCTCCTGAATGTAACCACTAGAGAATTAGGGATAATTGGGGATGTATACCTACTGTATGCTTTCCTGCATGTGATGTCATAGCGCGCGCGCACGCACGCACGCACACACACAGAGAGAACATACACACACATTACATTTTTTTTCTTGAAATTCTTTTGCCAAGCTGTCTCCTAAATTTTATTGAGCTTAGGAATATTATTGCTTCTTACGGGAGAATATTGATCCATGTGGCTGAATTTCTGAACTCAGAAGGATCTACTGAAGAGGTGGAACTTCTTTTCTGATTTCTTCTATCTCAGAAAAATAATTTTCATTATTTTGATTTCTAATTGTTTGATCATTTGGGACTTCATCGTTTAAGGTTAAGGAATGATCAATATTTGTTGATAAAAAATTTTCGTCAAAAAGATGATTTTGATATTCAAATTCTTCTTTTTAGAGAGAATCATTAGAAAGTAAACTGTGAATTTTATTTATCCAGACTCTTCTATCATGCGATGTAGAAAAAATTCCCACCAAAGAGGAATTACTGATTTAAATGTTGAATTATAGTACGTTTTCTGTTGGAAAGGTTCTGATAGACAAAAAAAGAAAAGAAAAGAAAAGAAAATAAAAAAGAAAACTGAGCTTAGGAATGAAGACAAGCAGCCACCAGAAGCATGCATATAGTGTAACATAAAGGCATACTTTTATTTACTTTTAGGTGTGGTGGTGAAAATTCTTGGCTAACATGACGGATAGTGCCATGGTGAGCGGTAGAAGGAACGTGCATATGTATAGTGTAATACACATGCATACTTTTGTTTACTTTGAGGTGTGGTGGTGAAAACTCCTGGCTAACATGACGGATACTGCCATGGTGAGCAGTAGGATTGGTAACAACATTGATCTGGTCCTGCTCTCTCCATGGAGAAGCTTGGCAGCTACCATCGGACTTAGAACGGGCGTAAGGCATCCCATCAACATCTGCATCCAAACAGCACAAACCATCAGGACCAGTTGGTAATTATCGTTACTTAATCAAATATCATTTAGGTCTACCTAATTGATGCAGGCCAGAGGAAGGGGACGACGGTTCAGCTGAACCGGGCTTCAGGAGAGGACCGAGCGGGTCGACAGCTCGGGCAGTCAGACACTTCAGACCGGGCGGGAGTTTTAAATTTTGAAAGGGCGGTACATAATCTTGGGCCCACTCAAAGTTCTGGGGCGATGGAACCGGTAAGTGGGCAGGGTCGTGTTACTGGGTCCGCTACGTCTTCGCCCGATCGTGCTGATACGAGGGCTTCTTCTCGGGTGGTTAGGGTTCAGAGCACGGGGGAAATAAGGGCAGCGGCGGTGTCCTCGCTCAATGGCGGGGGAGATCGGCTAGAGATTGGAGTTCTAGGCGCGCCTTCCCCACCGTCTCCAGCTCCGGATCATGGCGGGGGAGAGTAGTTGGTGATTGGAGTCCCGGGCGAGCCTTCCACACCATCTCTAGCTACGGCTTCGATTGAGGATGAAGATGGGGGTTGGGCAGGATCCCTTGGGGCTCTATTCAGTGACTCGCCAGACGAGGTAGGTACTCCTCCTACACTTGGTGGCAATGACGACTTGGGCTTGACATTAGCTCAGTTGAGGAAGTCCGGTAAGGCCACTCGACAGACTCTGGAGGGCAAGGGGATCAGGGAGATCTAGACGGCGGAAGTTTGTTCGATGGCTGAGATCGTCGGGATCTCTATAGAGGGAGTCCCAGAGTCCATTGTCCAGAGCATTGTCAACATGGCTAATGCAAGACCCAAACCTCCGAGGACGAGCGCTTCTACTTCCTGCTCTCAAGGGGCCCAAAGGGATTCCCTGGAAGTGTTGAGAGGTAGACTTCTCAAAGGTTTGTAGGTCCCCTTCAAGCCTGTCTGGGTGGGGGTGGATTGTCTTACAAAGTGTAGCGGGTGGCTTCTTTTTGGGGTTTTCTGCAGGGTTGGGTTTGGGTGGGATATGGGGCTTCTAGTTCAAAGTTGTATTTTGGGTAGGGTTGATGTGACTGATCTATTTCCAGTGGTTCTATCCATGTTAAAAAAAAAGTGAGTGTACTGTCAGCTTATGGCTTTTCTGGCGGTAAACTCTATCATGAAGGAGGGGCGGATATAACTTAAATGCTCCCCAATTCTAGACTACGTTGGATCAGTCTCCAATTCTATAATGCCCTCTTTATTCGAGTTATTCAAACCTGTTCACTCCGATTGCTCAAATTTGTTGTTCTAGTGAGAAATCGAGAATGGCTTATTTCGAAAAAAAAAGAAAAGAACAGAAGATTCAAATTAAAATTTGAATTATTTATTTTAATTAAAATAGATATTAATGCTATATATATATTATGTTATGTTATATTTCATTTATTTTTCTTATTCTAAATCAAATACTAATCTACTTAGCAAAGCGAAATGCTTCTTATCCTCGTACAAGCGATCCCAGATGGCATAAGTCTGGGAAAGAAATCTGATTATCGAAGAGCAGCCTTAAGAGACGAGACACACCAGTATGGCACCGCATTGAGATCGTGTGCACGCATCAACTGATCATCCGATCACATGCGTTATGATTCTTTTCTGACTCTTCTTCTTCTTCTTGTTTTAATGCATCCGATCAAAGATTAGATATGCTGTAGATATTCTTAGTCCATAATATCTGGACTATAACTAGGTATTGTAGAAAGAGTAATGTTTGTTGTAATGTCTCTCGTAATGTAATGGGTATTGCAGCAAGTTAAAAAATAATAATTTCTTTTTTTAAAAAAAATTAGGTCGAGACCAAGTGCCCTACTTTTCCGTGTAGAGATATGTTTGATCAGATGATCCAGTAAAATTTAAAAATTCAAAAATCGTTATTGAGTTAGATCCATTAAAATATCTTTTAACTTCGATTTTTAAATTTTCAGAATTTTTTGTATCGTCGGATTGGACATTACACTGTATAGACGGATAGGGTACATCCGATCTGACCTAACTTGCTGCAATACCGCCCATTGTAACATAAGGCATTGCAGCAACCATTACTTGTAGAAATCTGATTATAGATCTTGGGCTAAAGTTTACGTGGGTTACCAGTTTCACTGCGGCACTGTGGATGATGTTCTCCGTGGCAGCCTCCACGTTACTGCGCTTTTGCATGGTAGAGAGGTCAGAGTGGCAGCCACAGGCTTTGCTGCTTAACATTCTTTAGAATTCCATCAAAATCTAACGCCCCCCTTACAAAACTCACCTTATGAACGTCCTCCCTTGGTATGTATGGACGGTATTGAAACTGCTACCGTTTCCCAAGCGTAGGGTCTTCTTCCAATCTGCACGTTCATGCCATTGTTAGATCTTATGGAAGTAGCTTGACAAGGTCACAAGAGATCTATGAATGTAGGGATTTCTGCATAAAATCCTCACTAGGATCAAGTATATGTGAAAGACACTTAATGTTTAATATAGAGCAATATTTTGAGAATTATGTTTCCTTTAAAAATCTGCCTAATTTGGTACTACTTAGAGTTGACCCATGTGAAGAAGTGATAAGCATACAACTACTAGTTAGAGTAACTAACTCAAAACTAATTGGCAAGTAGGATTGTAAACAGATAGGATATGGTATTTTCACATCCGTATGTTTATGCTAAACAAATTATCCGTATCTACTCATATGGATATAAATGGTACTCGAAAATCTATTTATCTGCCTGTTTTCGAAGTTTAAAAGTCATATAAGAATACAATTTAAAGGATAATGATAAAGATACTATCTGTATCTAAATGATTTAGGATGAAGATACTATCTGTAATCCGTTATCATAAAAAGAGAAGAATACTTAACATGTTAAAAAAATAATTTTTTTATGTAAAAATGAGTAAATGAAAATATTAACATATGAAAAAAATATTCACATATTTAATATAAAAATAATCACTTGATCTTGTATTATATGTATAATTATGAATATTAAGTAAACCTAATCCGAAACGAATCTTAAATGGAGTAAACATGGGTTTCCATGACCGCTCTGTTTAAGAAGCAGATCATAAATGGATATCCAGTTATGATCCGTTGGATATCTGTTTCAAACTAAAAACTAGCTCTCCAGATATGAATATGGAGTAAATCCAGATAAAATCTAGATCCGTTTATAGCCTATTGACAAGGAGTGAAGGGACCTACTTTCTTATAAACTTATAAGTTCATCCATATACAACTTATGTGAGACCTAACACTCCTCTCTCATGTCTATGCCGAAATCGAATGGGGCCTAATATACGAGAGACATGATGGATGAGGTCAAAATAAGAATAGAAGATCTGATTATCGTGTTGGGTGCCTGTTTCACTTACGGTCTTAGACCCACTTTACTTCGTGTGAATGTCTAAGACGTGATAGCTACGGTCAGTTACAGTGTTTTAAGTAAGAAATTAAAAAAATAAAATTATTAGAAAAAACCGTAAGTAGAGAATAAGGTATTCTTACGAACCCCATAACCATAAGTGTGTGTACCATCTCAAGGATCATGTTAGAGTATCAACTTTAAATCAATTGACAAAGAGTGGGAAAACCTTTTTCTGTTTTTTTCCATAAACCTACAGTTCAACTCATACACAATACGAGTCAGATTTAATACCAATAATTATTTCGGAGCTAGTTGCACGTACAAAACTTACAGGACTCTTTGATACATGTGAAATTCTTAATGATGCATATGCAAGAAACTAAAAATAGTTCTACATGCAGTGAAACCGGGGGTTCTACCATAAGTGATTGGCCTAAGTACCATAGCAACAAGATATTGACCATCGGATGAGGAGTCTAGGATTGGATAAAGAAGACATGAGGTGAAGGCCAAAGGTTTTCACTTGAAAGTGCATATGGAAAAAGAGAGAGAACGTAGAAACAAAATCGTTATTTCGATCTCATATAAAAAGATAGAAGGCTATGTTTAGCCGTAGTCACAACTTGGGGGCGTTCTCATCCAGACAACATATATATCCGGAAATCTTAAATCTTAAATCCTAAATCCTAAACAACATAATCGGAAATTGGAGGGTCACAAATTATATATTTAGACTTGGACATTAAGCCTGTACATCGAAACGTATGTGATTTATGGGCAGTAAAATGACTACAAATTTTTCCTGTTGATGTTTACACGATGCATGGTGATTTGGTTTGACTTGAAATATCATAAAATACTAAAAAATATTATAATTTTTGACTCATGAAAACATAATATTGTAATAATATTTAAAAACATTTTATATCAAATCAAACAACATTATAAGACGAATACAATTCCCCTCACTACAAATTTAGACCGAACTCAGTCAGCACAGAAAGAAAAGGAAGACGGCTTTCATTAAAAGCTCTCCTCATAAATGAGAAAAACACCATTTAAGGAGGTTTTTTTGAAATCTTCTCTTATCTTTATTAACCCACTTCAGTACAATCTTGGATATAGATGATCTCTATTCTCATAAGACCCGTAGAAACAATAACAAAAGAAAATGAAAATTTTCGGAAAGCCTCGACAGAGTGCATGAGCAGGCAGGACATACCCAAACGGCAAGTAACGCCCACGTCGGTGCCATGATGGGTTGTGGGCTTCACCACAAACTCTATCTTCTCTCCCACAAGTCCCATGAGCGTAGAGAAGAGCTCCAATGCTCGCTACACCACAGGAAACATGTAAACAAACCTATGAAGACTTCTTTATTTCGTCAATTTTCTTGGTGAAGGAATGGGATTAGTTGGATTAATACCTTCTTCACCTCTACACCCCCAGGAAGATGAATGCAGCTGCAGACCACCCATGGTGGTCTTTCCCCTTTCAAGTCTGAGACATGTCTGCTTTCTCCATCCTTGCCGGCCTCGTAAGGCTTCGAGGCGGTCTCCGGTGGTCGGCGATCTCCTTCTCCGGCCCCGGTTGGTCGGGTGCAACATGTCACCAACCGGTGCTCCTTCTGAGAGGTGGCCCTCCTCGCGCGGAGGCCAGAGGGACTATGGAGTCGGAAAGGCGATCGACTACTTTTCCGTGTGACCGGCGACAAGTTTTGGACCACTGTGCCAGAAGGCAATCTCTGTAAGTTACCCAAAGCCCAGGAGCTTGCCAAATCCATTAGGGGGTTGCAAAGGGACATGAAGAGATGTGGATGACATGTGGGGTGATTTAAGAGAAGGAATCTGCAAGCTTACAACTTCAGAAGACAAGAAAAGGATATAGAGGTGATTCCCTTTGGAGATGGCCTTTTTGCTTGGGGAAAGATTGAGGACGGAATAAGAAAAAACTTCACTAATGAGTCAATGCGTTGCTTCCAAACTTCCCACAAGTCTCAACTTATAATAGCCTTCTTTGAGCTGCTACGATAGGGATGTCACTTGGATGGTTGATCTGTCCCATTAATTTCCTTTCCTTTAAAGATGGATTACCCTTATCCTTAATCTTATCCTTTATATGTTAATTTGCCCTTCAAAATTGTTGAGAGCAGATATGTAAAAGGTCACATTATCAGAATGCTCCTTGTATTAGACTTATATGAAAATTTTCGGTCTATGTTTATTTGTAATGGTGATGCATAAATATGTGAGCCTCCTCTATCCTCATAATTCATATATTTATGTTTTAAAAGATCATATTTGTAGTTTTTTTGTCCTGCCAATGAATCTATTCTATAATAATTTTGTTTCACGTAATGAATTAATCAAGGAAAAAAGAAGATCTAGCATGTTCGAGATGAGTATGTATAAACATTTTCAAACTAGTCCCACGTAATTTTTATTTATCAAAATACGGTGTGTAGAAACTAATCTTACAAACAGGTCCATGGACTGGAAGCCAAGAGAATACTGGCATATATAGAGAGCGGAACATGCACCGGGGAATGTCTAGATGGATGTAATCAGGTGAAAACAAGAGCTACAGATGAGATGCCATTAATGGCTAAGATGAGTGAAGAAAAAATGGATAGATAAGTAGACATTGAATTCAGAAAAAAAAAAAAAAGTATCCTCATTCTATCCTCTCCTTATCTTAAAAACTGAACAAGATGGAAGATGGCATCTGTATCCTTTAGGCTTTGGAAAGGAATGGGTACATGAATATTGAGATGTCCTTTGGCATCCCTAGCTTAACTATGGGGTTCACCTGTTAGTGAAATATCTAGTGCCTTCAGAGGAGGCAAGCAAGATTGTTCTGATTCATATATAGGTTTGTAGGGAAAGTAAGAGACTATATATCCCTCTTTGCTCAATTGTGCTTAGAGATGGGTCATCTCCAAGGGGTGAAAGGAATGTGTGCCCCTACCCCCAAGGAAGGCCAATCATGGGTAGCAAGCTATCCGGGTTGTTTGCCTTTCGGATGAAACAATGGGGACAAATTTGACTGTGTCCTTGTGTTAATTTTTATTTGATAGACGTGTACATGGGAAGAGTGGAAGGAATTGGGAAGGATGGAGGGGAGAAGTAGAAGATGCATAGAAATGGTCAGGGGGGGAAATCCTCTACCTAATGGCACTAAGCCGTTATCTTAGATTCGAATTTTCTAGACTATTCAAATTCCTTAATAGTCATCGGTTGGGGGATGAAAATTGAGATGATAAATTGGAGTTTTTCTTAGTTTTTGGCTATGAAATATTAAGAGGTCTAGAACTCCCACTCCAAAGTTCATTGTTTGGCCTCTGCATGGAGTGAGTTCGTCCGCTCCAATTTTCTTAACAAGTTTATCAGGTTAAACCAAATATAATTCCTATGAAAGTAGTAACAAGAAATTTCTCCGTCGGAGGTTTCCCTCATATTGATATACTAGTTTTAAACTTTTGCGATGCATAATATTTATGTGAAATTATTTAAAATATATAATAAATTTAGTTTTAAGATTAAAATATCATATTTATTTAAATAACTTCGTCTTAATAAAGTTTTAATTTTAAGTAAATAATCAAGTATAAATATATTTTTGCATGAGGAGTATTAAACTTTTAATTTTGCTTAATAAGAGTTCTAATCTGAAGGTATTTCGCTCGCATGCTAAACTGTATTAGTGCTAGCTATATGAGTTTAATAGAGAGATTTCAGGAAATCTAAAATAGTGTTGAAAAAGAAAAAGAAAAATAGTAACATATAGTAAATAACTAAGTATAAACATAATTTTATATGAGGATTACGACGAAACTATAATAGCGTGCAAATTTAAGTAAAATATTATTCGAGCACAATGGATGACCATGATACTTTCACGTAATAAAGAATTTAATAATATCGTTATTCAAACATATCATTCATGAAGGATACTATCGATGAAGGTTGATTTCAAGTAAAGATATGAAAGATATGTTTCTAATTTTAGAATATCGAGTTGTCTTATTTGCTAGGTGGCTTATCGTATATATTAATATATTTAAAAATATTAATATGTTATAACTAAAAATATTATAACTAAAAAATAGTATATGTGACTATAAATATTAAATATTACATGATATGGCAATTATTAATCTATAAAAATTAACATAATAAATAATAAATGCAAATAATGTATGACAAAAAATATATATATCATATGAGTTAAATAAATTTATAAGATAACTTAAATAAAATAGAGTAAGACAAATATTTAGTAATAATATTATTTTGTATTTAGTATTAATATATTTTTTAATATTTATTTTTTATGATATTTTATTATAATATAAAGAAATTATAATATAAAAAATTTAAAAAATAATTATTTTATTATCAAAGAAATTCCTCAATTTTAGGGGGGTTATGGACCCCCGCTCCCCTAAGTCCATCTATGAGAGAAAGAAAGAAAGAGAGAGTTATGACCATTAATTAGTCGTTTTGAAATGAGTGGAGAGAGAGTGTGTTATGACCATTAGTGAGTTACTTTGAAATAGGAGGGGTGAGAGTTATGGCCATCAATGAGTTGGTTTGAAATGAGTGGGGTGAGAGGGAGAAATGATCTTAATAGTTATGTACATTAATGACTTCCTCTAAGAATTGTTTGATATTTTTTTTTGGCAGGAAAGAATATGAGAGTGCCACATCAGCTAGGTTAACAACTCTATTTTATTAGTATAGTATAGATACTTAAAAATATTAATATGTTATATATTATAACTAAAATTATTATAACTAAAAAATATTAATGTGCCTATAAATATTAAATATTATATAATATGCCAATTATTAATGTGCCTATAAATATTAAATATTATATAATATGCCAATTATTAACATATAAAAATTAACATGATAAATAATAAATACAAATAATATACGACAAAAAAGTATATGACGTATGAGCTAAATAAATTTATAAGATAAGTTTAATAAAATAGAGTAAGATAAATATTTAAGAATAATATTATTTTGTATTTAATACTAATATAATTTTCAAATTTTAATTTATTTTACAAATATTTTTATTATAATATAAATAATTTTTAAAAATATTTTTATTATCATAAGTTTCTTAATTTGAGAGGGGGGGGGGGGCTATGGCCCCCGCTCCCCTGCGTCCGTCCTTGAGAGAGAGAGAGAGAGAGAGAGAGAGAGAGAGAGAGAGAGAGAGAGAGAGAGAGAGAGAGAGAGAGAGAGAGAGAGAGAGAGAGAGAGAGAGTGTGTTATGACTATTAATGAGTGGTTTTGAAATAGGTGGGGTGAGAGTTATAATCATTAATGAGTTATTTTGGAGTGAGTGGGAGTAAGAAGCGGAAGAAATAATGATAATGGTTATGAGTATTAATGATTTATTCTAAGAATTGTTTAATAACTTTTTTTTGGAGGAAAAACATCTCAGACTGCCACATCAGTACGGTTAAAAAGTCTGCTAGTATACTATAGATTAGGAAATAGATTTTGTAAAAGTATTCTAGGTTCCACTTGGATAAATTTGCTGAGAGCTTGCATGAGCTTTATTTGTATCTTGAGCAAAATTATTTTGCAACTTATACTATGAGTATTTTTTGTGTTATTGTCTGTGCGTTGAGCTCAAATGTTCCTGTTGATCATCCAAGGACCATTTTCAGAGCTTAAGCTAGAATTTTAAGTCCCATGATTTGATTTGTACGGCAACAAGTTATTACTCACTTATGGTCCAAAAAGCCAATAACCTTCAGCCTATTAAGAGCACACAGATGCCTTGCCAATGTAGGCTTTACATAATTAATTATTGAGTAATGCTTTTTTTTGCTACTTTGCAATTCGATATGAATTATAGCGTCTTTAGTGTTGTCATTTGATTTTCAAAATTAAACAACTACTAAAAATAAAAAGAAGATCAAGTTTCATGCAAACCAATGATTTGGTTTGCATAAGGGGGGTGATCTTGTGGCAGCATGCACACTGCAGCAGCTACTGCAATGCATGTATTAAAGCAAGTATTACTCTTTTTTTTTGTGACTAAAGATCTCATCACAGACTTTTCAGATTGATAAAGCAGACCCGTGTTATCTCTGTCTACTCATCCCAGTCACTCTATTATGTCTAAAAGTGAGCTGTTAGTAGGCACAACTTGGCCTGACTTTGGCAAAATCTAGGCCCTGCCAAAGTCAGGATTTGAGAAAAACATTAGCTTGAGGAAAAAATCTCAAGTTGGCAAAAAATTTGAAAACTTCGTGAAAAATTGTAAAAGATACATTAATTTTAACTTATAAAATGTAATTTCAAAATATAATATAAAAATTAAGAATATATATTATAAAAATGAGCAAATTCCCTTTATGAAGGTATACTTTTCCTAAAAATATGTGATTAAATCGTTAATTTTTAAATTTATGAAGATTTTTAAAAAAATTCAACAAATTGAAAATTGTTTGTGAAAAACACGTTAAGATGAAAAAGTGTGATTAAATCGTGTTTGTTTTTTTTCAAAACATTGCAGATTTATGTTACACTGCACCTAGGTGCACTGCTAATGCGCTACATCAACCATATTTGATCTCCTTTTCTTTCCTACAAAAGGTACTAAGGTGCCCCAAAATTGTCTAGATGGGCGGTCCAATGATGCCCCATCTTTGATAGGGTGTGTTCATTTTCCTTTTAACCACATCCCTGTTGTTGCCACCTTATCTCGCTCATGAATTTTTGTGTATTGAAGGCATCCAAAATGAAAAAATTATTATGCATTAATGGTGGAGTCAAAAAGGGGGCGTGATGATATCATCTCCCATATGTGTGAGCATGCACAACCTTTTCATCCTTTTGCTACTACTATTATGTAATTCTCTCATATTATGAGGTCGCATAGCAATAAAGGTTGTTGTATAGCACCCAATAGCCTTTGGTCATCTAGTGCACCCTCGCATGGTTTTGTGCCTAAAACAAGTGGAACCTTGACAACATCCCATTGGGCATGAAGATTTACTCATCAGGAGAAAATGTATGCAAGATTGTGTCATCTAATGGTAATGTTTAATGGAGTGTAGTCAACACTCCAATTAACAAGATTACCTCCCTCATGAATTTAGGGTCCCCAAAGAGACCTTATGATCAAGCCATTTGATCTTGCCAACTTTGTATGATTTGAGGTTTGGGTGTATCCTGAAATCTTCCCCTCTATATGCAATCCCATTGGTCCTTGGAATTCCAATTCAAGATGCTTCATGCACACAAAAATGACCCTCCTCCCTCTCTTTGCACCGCTCTCTTATCTTGGCATTGGACTCATTACCCCCATGTTGGTGCACCTCCACCTCGTCGCCTCATGATTCCACCATGTCAACATGCGCATCTACCTTCACACCATCCCTTGCATGCCACTTCACCTAATAAGAGGTTTTTCCATTCACATTGTAGCCCAAGTCCTGTGTTAAACAATACATTGATTCCATAAGAAAGCATCATCACTGTCACAAGCACTATTACCACTATGACATTCACATATATGCAACTTTGTGTATAGAGCTTCATTGTTTGTATACTCACATTATGATATGCTTTGAGCTATAAATCACATGATAATACACAATGTGTTCAACGTTTGGTTTGTTGCACAGTAGAGGGTCAAATAATGGCTAGATGTACTCTCATGCCATATTGGGAAGGCAATCATATTGAGAAGATGGCGCTTGAGTTTTGCTGTAGTGCATAGAGGGGGAGAGGTGGATCTCAGCGTGGAAAATAAAACTACTGGTCAATATGCATAGGGGGAACTAGGGAACCTCTACCTGAGTGAGGTGGACATGTGTTACACCCTGGATCTGAGTAATTTTTTTTAAAACTCAAACTTTGGCTGCATAATTTCGGGATAAATCTCATCATAACAAATAGCTATAAGAGCTAAACAACTACAATATGATTTAAATAAATGTCATAACCATTAATAAATCCAAAATATCCAAAACATACTAATACCCAAGTCCAAAAATATATCCATCAATTAGTATTTAAATTTTTAATCACACAAAATAAAGAAAAATACATCAATCTTTCATCATTTCTTACTTCATCAAACTATTAATTTGATAATCGAAAAATCTTCTCAAAATTTAACATGCTTGATTTTCTACCTAGGCAAATTTTGAATTGATTTTTCTTGAAAAACGATTGGTCAGATTTATGAGTCCACTACTCTGTAGGTTTCAAACTATATACACGACTTAATATATAATAATTTTGTAAATTAGATTATATAATTATACTAAGTATATGATTTTGCACATTTCTACATATAGTTTAGATAAAAGAATGATAAAAAATATGGTCACATATAGATTCATCAAATTCAATGTATTCTCTAATAAACGTGATCCGATCGAATACCATATAACTTTAAGTTAACATAATCAAGGTTTACTCATGAACAAATTATAGATCTCATACTTAAGTCAGATTGATAGAATTTCAAAGGAATAGCTAAATAGAATGAACATGTAATTCAAATGAATATGCTAAATTCAAGGATACATAACATAACGTAGATTTTAAATTTATGTGCCAATAAAAAAATATCAGACATACCATAATAGACATGTACTGAAACTATAACATAAGGAGCCGAACAAACATATACTAAAACATTTAGATAATAATGCAGAGGTCTTAACTACTGCACATAATTGGAGATTCTATTGTCCAACCACAACCAAACATAAATGGCAAAAAGGTCTCTAGAGGTGGCCCCTATGGATTCAAAAGATAGATCTCACTCAGTGTAACACTTTGGTCCATATGGCACTTAACACCTATCGCCTGGCTGTGATTTTACCTGTTACCTTGGATTACAAATTGTTCAATTTAATACAAATGCTTACATCGAAATCAAGCCACATAATCTCCTGAAGATGACACTATCCTAAGAAACTTATACATATATGTCACAAGTATTTTACAGAGGTATCAAAGTCATCATAAATCGTAAATTATAATTATCAAGTGATATATACACGTACAAGTCAAAATAGAACACTTTCTTTTGAAAATAGGCCATTTAAAAAATCAATTATATCAAATATCCAAATTGTTATGAGATTCAAGTTCCAAAATAGGTTCCTAGGCTGAAAATAATGCTATAGGAATTTTCTCACAATTATTTGAACAATAATCATAATTTTTAGATATTAAACTTATTTTTTAGAAATTATCCAAACTTAGCAAACATAATAGATAGGTCATATGTGAAGTGTCTACAAAGTTTCATCAATTTTTGAATTGATTTGATATAATTTCCTGCTCTCGATTCAATTTCGAAAATTCGACTTTAATAGAATTTCAGCAACTTAAAATAGACAGTAAAATAAATATCCAATGGGGTTAAAAGATTTTTAAACTTTACAGAGTGGTCAATGACAATATAATAAAGGTTTTCGCAAAATTTGACATAATTTGGACATGAATTGAATGAGATGGAAGATTTACAAATTGAGATTTTAAAAGAGTCAGGTCATACTGTGTAGTATGATAAGAAAATTATAGAATAAATATCATATAAACTCAAAAATTATAAAATTTATTAGGTATAAATATAACATTCAAAATATTTTTTTGTGAAAATTTTAGGTCAATTGGACAAAGAGCAGAGGAGAAAAAATATCTGCAACTCAAGTGATTACAATTGAAAACATAATATGCTGAATGGATAGATTTTATGGATTGACAAATTAATCATTGAATAAATAAAGATAAAATTAGAATAACATAAAATTTGGTGAACATGAAGTAGACGTCCAAATCAAACTTCTTATCCCTCGATTAGTTTTGAAAACTTTTAAAAATAATAAACTTTTTAGTACAAGATAGTTTATGTTTCGAGTTATCCGTCTGCCTCTTGAAGAAAGATCGGTTCTTGGTAGTTCTTAGAGTTATTATGAGCAAGTTTTATAATCTTCTACCCTTCAAAGTTTCTTTTTATACCTTTTAAGGTCATAAAATAATCTTATCATGTTGAAAAAGTACCCCCTTGCAGCCTAGTAGCCTTCCCTCTCTTTTTCTCTCAAGAACAATATTAAAATTAGCCTCTAAGAAGAGTTCCGACCTTAATGACTTAGCATGAAATCAAGAACTTATAGTTAATTCCTTTTTTCATATCCAATATTAACTCTTCTTTTTCTTTGAGGTCAGAGTTTTACCCTACAAGAGTTTCTCTTCAAGTTAAAGTGGCAATTTGAGTATAAAACGGACTTTGTTTTTGTAACCTGCACTTTTCCTTCATGAAAACTTTTAAATTTTGACCCCTTAAACGTTAGAATTAGAGAAAACTTACTTATACAAAGTTGTTAAACTTTCTATTCTCTTTCTAAAGCCATCAACTTTATAATTTTTAGATTTTTGTGTGAAACGTTATGCCTATATTTACTAACTTGCTATCCTAAGTACTTCGAATCAAAAAATCTAATAGATTTTGTTATCGTCTAAAGATGTCTAAATTTTAACTAGTAAACAACTTATTTTGGAAAGATAATCTTCATGAAAGTTTAAAAATTTTGAGTTATTTTTCTAATGGAAATTGTCTTATCTAAGTTGAGTTTTTTTACTTGAAGTTATGCTTAAAATACTAAGATTATATAAAATAAATCTGTGTGCAGAATCCTAGTTCGAATATAATTTAAATTATGACTTTTTTACTCATGATTTGAATTCTTAAACATACTCAAATTTATTATGTTTTACTTCTAATCTAACTCAAAGATCTCGTCCAAAGCTTTGCAGATCATAGTTAACTTTAATTACACTTTCCTTTTTTTTTGAATTTGAGTCTTGGTTCTATTAGGATTTGTTTTCTATTGGAAATCCTTTATATAACTGATTATCGATCTTTTTTTTCTTAAAACATCTGAATTAGTAAAAATATATTTTAAAATGTTATAATTTTTCGCTCTCTTTTTAATGATACCAACCATGCCTCAATATGAGTTCTCTATAGAAAGTTATCACTATTGTATTAAGTTATTGTCTAGTACATCCGAACTTAAGATTTTAACTAAGTTAATGGGCTATTTTAATTCGCTTGATTGGACTAATAGACTTTCGCTAATGAGTTAATTAGATTAAATTAAATTATTAAACTTTCTAATAGACTCTAATTGGGTTGATTAGATTTATGAATGAACTATAGTTAATTAGATTTATGAATGAACTATAAATGTACAGGACATGACAAAATGTGACCATGAAACAATGGTATTAGGTCATGCATTTAAGTCACGTCGACGTGGTCATGAGCAGGCACTTGGCATTATGTTGTGACTTGTGAGCTGGTATTGGGCTAAGAATCATCTCTTTTACAAGTGAACTTCTTAGTTAGAAAATATTACTCCTATCCAGAGAAGTTATTTGTGTCTTTCTCTAGAATTATGTAATGTCAAATCCTTATAAAGACAATACTTCCCTAGATCATGTCTCTTTAAATCTTTACGCTACTTAGAACTCTATCTATCGCAAATTTGAGAACCTGACTACATTAAAGAAATAAAATGCTCTTTGAGAACAAGTCATGTAAAAAATAAAATGCCACCTAGATTCTTATGTTTTAGTTGCATTTTAACTTAAATAAAATGCCACTTAGCTTCTTATGTTTTAGTTCCATTTAAGTTACATCATTATTATTTGAATTGAAATCTCATATTTTGATGGGAATTTATATTACGGGTCCTAATGGGCCAGACCTGAACAAGCCTTGGCTCACCACAATCCTCAAAAACGTGGCCTAGGCCTAGTAAAAGGCATGATTCACATAGAGTTGGTTGCCTAAGGTATTTTTGTTTGGCCTAGTTAAGGCCCAGTTTGGCCTGGTTGTTCCGAGAGAGAGAGAGAGAGAGAGAGAGAGAGAGAGAGAGAGAGAGAGAGAGAGAGAGAGAGAGAGAGAGAGAGAGAGAGAGAGCAATCATCCATGAGGGCTCCGATAGTGCATTCATGCAATGGGGGATCCTATAGTGCATTCATGCAATAGGGTTGTTTTAGTGGGGAGCGATTCCAACATTCCAATCACTATTCACAGAGGAGACCTTAGAGCAGTAGGAACAATCGGCCAGGAGGGCTCCGATAGTGCATTCATGCAGTGGGGTCATCTTGACGGTGGGCAATTCCGACGATCCGATCACTATTCACAAAGGAGACCCTAGAGCAAGGGGAAATCATACAAGCAATGAGGGTTGCAACAAAAAGAGGGGCATAAATGGAATGGAGTCAGTGGTAGGGGATGGTCTCAACTAGGGTTTCAATACCCGGGGGGGGGGGGGGGAAGCTTGGCGCTTTTTATTTTTGGGTTGGGCTAGGACGGACAAATTTTTAGGCCAGGTCACTTTCATTAGCCTAGGCTTGTTTACATTGGGTGGGGCTAACTGTAAGTACTTTAAAATGCCCGTGTGATTATCATGAAAAATCTAGGTTGTTTAGTGTAAAATAAACCTATTAAAAACAACAACTAAGTGCAGTGATCGCCAGAAACTTTTAACTAAAAAGTTTCAAAAGAGAGTATGATCGCCTACCTGTTTGAACGCGGAAGATGTTAAGTCCTTGATTCCCCTCCTTCAGCCGGCTGAAGAAAGAGAGCCCTTCTTGTTCTTTTGTTCTTGCTGTTGAGTTTGAGGTTGAGGATCGTCCAGAAGTCCTTTTAGCTTTGTGCTTGATTTCCCCTTTGATTCTCTTGTTGTTGTTGAGTGCAGCAGAGACAGAAAAGAGAAGAAATGAAGAAACAATGATGAGAACTTTAAGTAGAAACAGTATCCAAACTAATCATGATTTTAAGCATGCGATTGAACAGCAAACTTACTTGTTAAATGACTTTTAAAACCCCTTTAATCAAATAGGTTTTGAAAGATGATGCTGTGGTGTGTTGCATGAAGTGATTATGAAGAATATAGAACTAAATGAAATGAAAATGCAGAAATGAAACACTTATGCCCAATTGTTGAAGCCTTGAAAGGATGAAGATTCTTGAAAGGACGCCGACTTCTGGAAATGGCAGTGCTCCGACGTTCCGACGTTGTTGCTCCGATCTTCAACTCGCTATAATAACACTCTCTCTTAATGGCTTTCAACTTTTTTTTAACTCTTCAAGATGTAAGGTATTTATAGGCTTTTTCTGCGTTCGCGGATTAACATAGAAAAATCTAAGATTTATCCCTCTTAATCGACAGATAAATACTGATTAATTCATCTTTATCTGTGATTATCTAAAACGCGTCCACCATGGCTGACGCCTTTCAGATTAATTAAGATAAGGATAAATATCCGGGAAAACTTATCTTTATCTTTATTAGATAAAATGCGTTTACATGTGTAGACGTCTTTTACACTAATTAAGATAAGGATAAACATCCGGAAGAGAAGTAGAAATAGCTTAGGAAACCTAAAACACGTCAACTCTTACAGACGCCTTTTAGCTAATTAATCAATTGATTAAAATTCAAATTTAAACGCTAAAATAAGAATAAACTCTAAATAGCGTCCACATGGGTCGACGTCTTTTAGACTTCTGCACATTTTAACTGAAATTTGAGTTAAAATCAATTCAATTGATTAACTTAAACATGTCTGTTCGACCCGATACTCAAAAAGATCAATAAAAATTAATCAATGGTTAAATATCAGACCATTCTGAGGCATTATTATATGATATGAAATTTACTCAAAATGACGTCAAAATTAGCGTGTCTACACTAACTAGGTCTCAGGGCCGGCCCGACTTGATTGACATCCCTATTCTATATCATCTATTCTTGAGATATTGTTTAATTATTTTACATTGTACATTAATAAATAGATTGATATACTTAACATTATGTTTTGTTATGACATTAAATCTTTTGTTTTTTTGCTTTTGTCTACTATATGTGATATATGTATATGTATCAACAATTGACACTCTTAGCTATGACCCATGGATCATAGTCGTATGGGGGGGGGGGGGGTGGAGAGAGGCCGTATCTTTTAGTTAATTTGTGGCTTTTAGTTATTGAATACAAAGCTATGGTGCAATTAATATCTATGCTCAAATTAGGAAATTGCTTGCTGGCTTACATTAGGAGGGACAATAGACGCTCATGAACTGTGTGTTTGGGTTTAATGAATAATAAAGTAAATACAGTTGTACTACTAAGGGATACATTTAAGTTTCTAACGGATGTTCTATATAAGTTAACATTCCGGGTTCCCTTCTCTACTGGCTTACCCAATCCCTTAGAACTTATCTTAATAAGCCTATTCTATTTCCTCTACTTTCTAACCTCCCTTTTTTGACACCATGAAACGAGGTAGGCTTCATGGCACTGGTAGGGACAATGGTTGCCCTCCATGCTTCAACAATTCTCATCCCTTCCTTACTAGTACAACCCCTATTAGACCTTCCTTCCCTAACTGGATGTATCCTACATTCCCAAGAGATTGTCCTTATTGTGGCCTACAGTTTATGAGTTTCTTTAGATTGGGTGGGCATATGACTGCCCATAGAAGAGAGATGGAAGAGTCCCATAGGCAAGTGTTAGGCCATCTCGCATGTCAAGCATCAAGAGTAGGAGACCCGCGAGCTCGACATTATCAACAGAATGCTGGAAATGAAACTAGACGTGGTTCATCGTCGAGGGCCCCATTGGTTCCCTTAGGAGTTCTTGAGCCAAGAATAGACTGCGGGCCTGAACGTCCTCAAACCTTACAACTCTTTGGATTAGGTCCAATGCTTCAAGATGCGAATGATAATTCTGAGAAGATCATTATTGATCTTGGGAGAAGGATGGATGAGGATGAGGTCGATTCTTCCATTGGTGGAAGAAACAAGAAACTGAAGATTTGAGTTGTGTTTTGGAAGATCTTATGCACTTACATATTTTTTTTGGCACCTCCTTTCTCTGTCCTCTTTTTATTTTTCTTTATTTTTCTATCATTTGCACATGCATATGTAGAGTAGTTTGCTTGTTTTTTGTTAGGATTGTGGCTTTGCATTGTTACTAGGCATGTCATTTGCCATGTTGGTATTCTTTTATTTTTCTATTTGTTTCATGCTTTCTCGTTGTTCTATTAAAGGAAAGAAAACCTGTTGTCCTATTTATTTGTGCTTCTTATCATGGATATGTGACGAATGTTGTCAATCAATCTAAAAGCGCATGTTTGGAAACGCAATAGATTGTACATTATGAGCTTTTCAATGATTGGAATCTATGGACAATATATAATCATAACCAAATGAACTATTGTGTCTTGGCTTGTGTACTTGAGAGATTTTGGAGAGGAAGAGAGAGATAGACACAGGGTCAATAATCTCCAAAAGCTCTAATACCCTAGCTTTTACACAAATTTTGAGGAGGAGTAGGGAAAATATAATAAAATGTACTCTTTCTTCTTCTTTTATCAAAAGGGCAAGGAAAATAGAGTAAATGCAACTTTAAAAGCTATAATCTAAATATATCCAAATATACAAATGAGATTATGAGATTCCGATAACCAAAATCTGTACTCTTTTGAAAAAATGGGATTATATAATTTTTCATAATATGCTTTGCCCATAAGTGTCACCAAATAGTGAATATATGCTTCCGTAGTAGTTTACCAATGTTTTCTTATTTTCTCAGAGAAAATCTTAACATATTCACATGGTATACTCATTGTTAGAGTTCTAAAATCTACCCCCAACCATAAATATGCATGAATCTCGATATTCACATTTGTGTGATCTTTTCATGACAACATATTATAAAAGTAAAATTTGTGTATACGTAATTATAAAAAATACGTATTTGAATATAAACTTTTTGTATCTATATAATTCCTTTGGAAAGAATGGTATCGTGTTCTCAATGTGGTTTTTGTTCTTGAGAAGTCATATACATGTGATATGTTTAATTTTCAATTACTCTCTACCAAATACAAAGTCGAACTAAGAGCATTAATGTATGCTGAGTTTATCAATTTTCTCATTTTCTTAGAGAAAATCTTACCACATTCACATGTTGTACATCATTGTTAGAGTTCTCAAATATGCCCCCAATAAAAAATATGCATGAAGCTCGATGTTCACATTTTCGTGGTCTTTTCATGACAATAGATTAGAAAAATAACATTTGTGTTTTTAAGAAATATGTATAGATGATGATTGATATGATTTATATTTGGTAGAGAGTAATTGAAAAATAAACAAATGGCATGTATACGACTTTTCAAGAACAAAAACCACATTAGTATGATACCATTCTTTCCAAAGGAATTATATAAATACAAAATAGTTTATATTTGAAAAATATTTTTTATATTATGTATACATATTTGGAAGAATATTTATTTGTAACTTATCTTAAGGAAAGCCAAGGCCCAAGCCCATCCAATTTTATTTCTTTTAGTTTTTTATATAAATTATTATTACTAGTAAAGATTTTTTCATGTTTTAACCCTTTAAAAATGTAGTGTATTTACAAATAAGCCCTCCTAATCCAACTATTTACAAATAAGCCCTCACAATCTACTATGAATTGATGAAAGGCCCCTAAATATCACAAATAAGCCCCTAAGAGTTTTACAAATAAGCCCCTAAAAAGGACTTATTTGTAATAAAGTTGTCATTGTGGGGGCTTATTTGTAAATAGTTGGATTAGGAGGGCTTACTTAGAATATCAAAATTCCATAGGGGCTAAAAAATAAAATAAAATAGTGTAGTGGGAAGAAGAGATGCCTTAAAAAGACAAAAGTATCCTCCCCCTATTGTAAGGCATCAATATTATGCACAAATGACAAGAATATGTAGATCATGATTTCTTATGGGTAAAAAGGTCTAGAGGGTGCAATAAATTTTTATACTTACGTACAAAATTTGTATACTTACTGTAAACCAATTTGCTTACTACCTTCTTTTCATGACATTAAATGTGGACGTGATCCTCCACCTAGGACCAGTATAACACAAATCTATGATTTTTGGCACACTTTTTCATCTTAACATATTGACAAACAAATAAGTTCAAAAGTAGCGATTTAATCATGTATTTTTTAGGAAAAACGTACCTTTTCAAGAAGAAACTTGTTCAACTTTATAATATATATTCCTAAAATTTTATGCTATATCTTGAAATTATTTTTATATATTAAAAATTAACGTATCTTTCATAATCTTTTCACGAAGTTTTCAATTTTTCTGTTGACTTGCATTTTTTTTTGTCAGGTCAATTTTTTTTCCAAATCTCGATTTGGTGACATTGCGTAAGACACTTACTAAGAGACTTTTGTTCAAAAGTCACCATTTAATTAGAGACCATTTTTATCTTTTACTTTTAACATGAAAAATGTTGAGTGAGAATACTTATATTCCATTTTGGATAGTTAAACTAGTCAAATCTTTCACAACAACCACATTTTTGCCATAAGTTGCCGTGATTTGGATCTTTTGATTAATTACAAGTCCAACTCCAACCACCCCCCCCCCCCCCCCCGCCGCTCCCAACAACAACAAAAAAATTCTTTTTTTTTCATAAGTGACTTTCCAAGCCTAGGCCATGCTCTGGGTCACTTCCAATTGGTAGCGCCCTTTTAACTTTCATGGGGTTTAGCTCATTTATTTTGAGATAAGACTAGGTCTTGGAAGCTATTTTTGTGATTCCTTGCTACTCTCTTTGCTTTGAGTTTTGAATAGAAGCTCTAATTTAAAACTTCCTACATTAACTTTGTAATTACCGAAAAATTAAGACATCCAACTAAGAGTTCCATGTAATGTACAATATGGTTTTTGGAATATGGTCATGATATGAGTTATATAGAGGTCAAAAATTGGAGGTTGATCCCTCCCATCTGATTGTCTTATATCAATAGAATTTGTTAATTTCGAACATATTCTCTATAAAGAACTGAGAAAGCAGTTAGGGGACTATTGATAAGGTCCAAGGGAAAAATCCTCTCATGAAAACAATATAAAGAAGAGGAAACATAGAAAAGGATGTTAGAGAGTCTTTTGCCCAAGCGAGAGTTTTTTGTGTGTTGGGCTACATTGGGTAATTTTTCCCTTTAGTCTTCTACCTCTTGTAGCTCCTTTGCATTCATTTGGGGGTTTTGATTGTGCACTACCTTTCAATTTTTATAGGAGCTGGCCTTGGACATAGAAAATTGATCCCACACTTGTGGGTTGTTGCACATTTGTTGATTGTGTGGACTTAGCTGGCATAGTATCAAGAGTTATGGTACACATTCAAGATGAGGGTCTTAGTCGACGTGTCATGTTCTTTAGAAGGATCTTTCAGATATGATGTGCCTGACTTCTTTTGGTTGATTGTGTAAGCTCTTGACCATTTAATGTTTAGAGTCCACATCGTTCATTAGGTTACTATAGAAGCTGCTAATAGCCTCACTTGAGAAGCCTTGTCAGGTCCTCGATTTCGGCTTCATGCCCTGCCTTACAGAAATGGGGCCTCTATATTAGGGGTGCGTGTTAAGTAACCTGGGTGGGTTGCGATGCTATAATTTAGGCCACTTGAACCAAATGGGTCTACTGGGCCTATGCTTTATAGTGTCTTAGTATGTTGGCGTCAATTTCTTATTAGCGAATGATGAGTGCTTTCCTTTGATACCTTTTATGAGCGTTGCTCCTTCTAAATCATCTTTTCCAATTTCCTCTATTTTATTGAAATCCTTCAATTCTACTTCCAAGTTCTAATACTTATTCTGAGTTCTTATATCTCCATCTTATCTTTCTACCTTCTTGACCTCTCAACCTTTTGAGACTTGGATCTAGACCTCACAATTGTGTTTGGTGCTAGTGACCATTTTGAAGCTAGTACCAAAATTGGTCCTCCTTTAGTTGATGTCATTTATCTTCGACCTAATATCTCTCCCTTGAATATGATTTTTCCTAAAAAGAAGTATGTACAAGGCCAATCAAGGAGGTTAACCTAGCTAAAGCCCCAACTGTAGACACGCTAATTTTGACGTCATTTTGAGTAAATTTCATATCATATAATAATGCCTCAGAATGGTCTGATCTTTAATCATTGATTAATTTTTATTGATATTTTTGTGTGTCAGGTTTAACAGACATGTTTAAGTTAATCAATTAAATTGATTTTAGCTCAAATTTCAGTTAAAATATGCAGAAATTCTAAAACGTGTCAACTTGTGTGGACACGATTCAGAATTCTAAAACGTGTCAACCTGTGTGGACGCGATTCAGAATTCTTTCTAAAACGTGTCAACCTGTGGGGACGCGATTCAGAATTCTAAAACGCGTCAACCTATGTGGACGCTATTTAGAGTTTATTCCTGTTTTAACGTTTAAATTTGAATTTTTAATCAATTAATTAATTAACTAAAAGGCGTCTGTGAGAGTCGACGCGTTTTAGGTTTCCTAAGCTATTTTAACTTCTCTTCCGGATGTTTATCCTTATCTTAATTAGTGTAAAAGACGTCTACACACGTGGACGCGTTTTAACTAATAAAGATAAAGATAAGTTTTCCCGGATATTTATCCTTATCTTAATTAATCTGAAAGTCGTCAGCCATGGTGGACGCGTTTTATATAATTACAGATAAAGATGAATTAATCAATATTTATCTGTCGGTTAAGGTAGATAAATCCTAGATTTTTCTATGTTAATCGCGAACGCAGAAAATGCCTATAAATACCTTGCATATCAAAGAGTTAAAAAAGAAGAAGAGAGAGAATTAAGTTGAGTAGAGCCATAGCGTTATAGCGATTTGAAGATCGAAGCAACAACGTCGTAACGCCGGAGCGCTGCCATTTCCAGAAGTCGGCGTCCCTTTCAAGATCTTCATCCTTTCAAGGCTTCACTCCAACTGGGTATAAGTGTTTCATTTTTGAATCTCATTTCACATCTTCATTAGTTTCATATTCATAATCACTTCATGCAACACACACCACAGCATTAATTTTCCAAAACCCATTTGTTTTAAAGGGGTTTCAAAGCCAATTAAACAAGTGAGTTTGCTGTTTAAGCATGTTTATAATCATGGTTAGTTTTGATATTATTTCCATTTAAATTCTCATCAGTGTTTCTTCATTTCGTTTTTCTTTCTCTGTCTCTGCTGCACTCAACAACAACAACAAGAGATCAAAAGGGGGAAATCAAGCATAAAGCCAGAAGGACTTCTGGACGATCCTCAACCTCAACAGCAAGAACAAAAGAACAAAGAAAGGGCTCTCTTTCTTCAGCCGGCTGAAGGAGGGGAACCAAGGACTCATTCTTCCGCGTTCAAACAGGTAGGCGATCAAATCTCTTTTGAAGCTTTTTAGTTAAAAGTTTCTGGCGATCACTGCACTTTAGTTGCTGTTTTTAATAGGTTAGTTTACACTAAACAACATAGTTTTTCATATTAATCACACGAGCATTTTCAGCACCTACAGCTCTTTTGGCGATCACGGTGGGACTTGGTCTCGCCGTCTTTTAGTTTCTTTTTGTTCTTGCTATCATCATATCGGGCACCCACGGTGCACCATTTGTGTCTTTCGACACGTCCTCACCAATTGGTGAGTGTTTAGTTTAATTAATTTCCCTCGTGCACCACGTGCACACCCCAGTGGCAAGATCTTGCCTCCCCTTGATTAGTTCAAAAAAAAGCTGTTTTTGTGATAAAAATGATGTGTGATTGAGTGATTTCCTAGTTGTTTAGTTAGTAAATCATCCTGTTTAAAATCTGAAACTAAAAATCTTGGCATGAGTCGATTGTTTATTGCTTTTTACCCTGTTTAAGGAGGATTCGACCCAGAAAATCTTCCTGCAAATATGTTTCTGCGAACTAAAAAGCGTCCAGGAACTCTAACGCTTTTCAAAACCGCGTCAGCACACCCAGACGCCTTTTAGTCTTCAGTCTTTCTCTGCTGTTTGCATCTGTTTCTGCGAAATAATTAAGTTCTGTGTTGAATAGCGTCGACCACCATCGACGCGTTTCAGACAGTTTTTAGTTATTTTTCAGATCTGTTTCTGCGAAAGAATTAAGCTCTGCTTTGAATAGCGTCGACTACCATCGACGCGATTTAGACAGTTTCTTAATTATTTTTCAGTTTCCAGATTTCTGTGTTTTGAGTGCTAGCTACCCATTATTTTATTAAGCATTAGAGGCCATCCAGGTCGCAGGGCATACGCATTGAGGCGAAAACCCTCCTCTTCTTAGGAACACATTACTCGACGTCAGCAACTCTCTCTGATTGGGTTGGTCCCTTGATCAGACTAAAGAAGTTGACGTTGAGACCTCCATAAGTCCCCAAAATCAAGGTATTCCTCCTTGATCATCGGGCTGGTTGTACCAATTGAAGTCCCGGCTAGATTCCGAAAGCGTTGTGAGAGAGAACCCTAGAGAATAACGGTGGAAACTGAACTGAAACTAGGATCCTTACCTGAGCGAAATTGTGGTTTAATCCAATTCAAATAACTCAACAAGGAACCCTAAAATCACGTTAAGCATCCACTTGTTTGATTAATCTCTGTACAACTTGTTTGATTAAATCTTTGAAAAGGGAATCTAATATCATGTTGCTGCGATCAGGCAGAGACTTGAGTATGGCCCAAGACGCCATCATCAACTACGAGGGAGATGCTAATGCCCCTCGCGATTCAGACTTCAATTATGAGAACGGGAGAGATGCTGATGCCTCCTGTAATTCTGTCCCCATTCCAGTCCGACATGATGGGAATGTCCGGACTCCTCTCTTTCATCCACACGATCAATATCATGATCTTCCTCCGCATGAATATGCGATCCCTAATCCTGATCTAGAGGGGGACATGAATCAGCATGATCCATCATCCTCCGATCCTATGGATCTTGTCAACGCCTTGGGAGTTCTTGCCTCCCGACTGGACCCTCAGCAGTTCGAGGCCATCCAGGCTATTTTGAAGGGGAAGGCACCCATGCAGCCTGCTGAGCCGAACCCTATGGCTCCCCCTGTTGTTACTCAGCAACCTCCTCCTCCTCCTCCTTATATCCATCAGGCCATGGAAGGCCTTCATATTGCTTCTCGGCCAACTGGGCCACAACTTTCATCATCCAGGCAACCGGCTAGACCGCAAACGCCTATTTATCAAAATGCCCTCGGGCATGGCGGAAGCTCTGCCGGACCTCATCCTTATTATCCTCCTTGTCCAACGTACTCTAGGCAGCAGGCCTATCAAATACTTCCACCTCCTCCTCCTCCCCAGGCAGATCTGACCACGCAAACGTTGCTGGCCAAGATGGAGCGCATGGATGAGCAGTTCAACAACCTCCAGAAGATGATGGGGGTTAAAGCTGTGCCAGAAATCAATTTACCGAGCCTGCCAGTATTCCATCTGCCACCCTCTGAAATGCCAGTGTATCGAAAGTATAACGGTACTGGTAACCCCTTCACGCACCTGAAGGAGTTCATGTACGAATCATCTTTCTGGCAAAACGATAAGAGGTCGTTGGCCTTCTTGTTCAGGAGATCTCTAGAGGGACCAGCCCTCGAGTGGTTCTTTTCTCTGGAACCCTCCGAAGTAGAGGATTACGGTATCGTTTCACGCAAATTTATCCAACGGTACCAGGACAGAGTTGCACCCTCCTTGTCTATCACGGACCTTATTGCAGAAAAGATGAAACCAGATGAGGAGTTTGTCAGTTTTGCTAACAGGTGGCGGGGCCTGGCTGAAAAGGTGAAAGATCACTTGTCCGAATCTGAACAAGTGAAAATGTTGATTTCTAACGCCACGCCCCAGTTCAAGCTAGTCCTCTCCTTGAACAATTTGACTAACATGGCAGAGCTCTATGAAAGAGCACGGTACTGCCAGAATGCCTTCAAGGACGCTACGTTCTCTAGCGTCTTTGATCCTCACAGACCTAGCAGGCCTCCACCTCGGAAGCCTGCAGTGCCGAATTCTCCTAGCACAGGTCCGACTACTGAGGGCACGCTCTCTCATGAGTAAGTCAGTACCATGAACAATAACTCGCCCCAGTTTGTGAGGAACCAGCAGCAGTACCAAAGGCCACCGCAGCCGAACCAACAGGGGTACAGGCAGCAGCAGAACCCCCATTACCAACAGCAGTATCAGCGGCCCCAGCAGCCGAATCAGAACCAGCAACAGCTACAGTAACAGCCGCAACGGCAACAACAGTATCAACAGCAGTATCAGCAGCCACATCAGCAGCAACAGCAACAGCCACAATACCAGCCGCGCGCACCGCCGGCGTACCACAATGTCCCTCCTCCTGGTGACTACAACCAGCAGAGGAGACCTCCAGGTCCGAAAAGGGCAGAATACTCGGCCCTCCCAGAATCCTTGGCGGATATCTTCAGCGCTTTAATGGCAGCCAATGCCTTAGTTTTGCCAAGGGAGAAGGCCGTCTGGCCTCAAAATGCCGATACGTCTAGGTATTGCTATTTTCATAGGCAACCTGGGCATACCATTGACACATGCTTCCAGTTTAGAGATTATATTCATGATCTCAATGAGCAGGGCGGCATAGACTGGGAGGAGATGAAAAAGTACATAACAGCCCTGAAGGCAAGGAGACCGCAGCAGCAGCAGCAGCAAGCAAGACCACCGGCACAAGCAGCAGCACCACCCAACATGGGCATAGTGCAGAATCCACTCCCGGAGCACCAGAACCAAAACCAGGTTGCTCCCATTTTGACGAACAGCCAGTCTGAGGCTGGTCGTGGGCAGCAGTGGAGAATAGAGGACTCTTCCTCTCTTTGTTCAACGGGTCACGTTCAAAGTACCGCAGAGCGACCACCACGCCGCACCATCCACATACCCAGACCACAACCCGTTACCATCACCCCTTTACCCACACCCACATATCACTCGCCCACACCCAATAACCCATTACTACTACCCACCTTCCTTAGACCCATTACGCCCCGCACCACTACGCTTCCATCATATAACCCCCCGCAAACCAATAACGCACCCCTCCTACCATCCAGGCCATTACTACGCATACCGTTTCCTACTTCACCCGCTACCACCACCGCCTACCCAAATATGCCTTTACCATCTAGACCGCTATTACGCGTACCATTCCCCACTCCGCCAACCGCTTACCCATCCACCATCCAACCCTCTAGGCCTTTAATCCGCACCGCGCCATCACCACCTAACCCTGCGCCATTGCCACCTAACCCTACGCCATCACCTACCTACCAACCCTCTACGCCATCCGCACCGTCCAACCCTGCGGTACTTAAAGTGTCACCCGGATCCTCCACGGTTGAGGAACACGCGCTCCGGAGTGGAAGGATTTTCAACAAAGTCTTCCCTCAGTCCACAGTCAGAGACGGCCCATCACAGCCGACTGAGGAAGCCCATAATGAAGAGAGTGCACCAGGCACTCAATATGACTTGTTGAAACACCTGGATCGGACACCGGCACGGATCACTATACTCGAACTGATCAAAAGATCCAAGAGTCACCAAGAAGCTTTAATGGAATATCTGCAGAAGGTGATGGTCAATGAAGACGTGCCGGTAGAGAAAATTGCAGCACTACTAGTTCCTCAGGGGGATCAGCCCTCCATTACATTTCATACATCGGAACTACCACCGCCAGCAGCCAGAAGCATGGCTCTGAGTATCACGGTCAACATCTGTAAGAAGGCCGTGGATGCATGCCTGGTCGACACAGGGGCTTCGATCAATGTTCTACCTCCGAAGACCCTGGAGCTGTGCGGTGTGCCCAAAGAGAAATGGCTGCCCAGCCCCATCTCAGTGACAGCATATGACAATTCTACCCGTTCCCCTCTGGGAATTGTCTATTTAAAGGTGGAGCTGGGCCCTGTAAGTCATGCAGAGGTCGAATTTCACATCCTGGAAATCGACCCTTCCATAAATGCCATTTTAGGCCGTTCTTATATTAAAAATCTTGAGGCGATTCCTTCTACGAATCACCAATGCCTCAAATTTCCTTATAAAGGACGAATTATTAAAGTAACGAGCATGCCGATCCTTGCTGCTGCTCATACCTTGAACATTAAATATGCTGTCTTACCTGGCCGACAACCTTTTCTGTCGGTATTACAGGTCTACCGTCCAGTGGCTGATCCTCTAAAAGCCGCTACTATTTCTCCATACCCATTAGATGCTATCAAAAGGGGGAAGTGCATGAGTACCCCAGGATGGAGGATTATGATGAAGAACGGCTACAAGCCTGGGAGAGGTCTGGGCACACAGTTGCAAGGCAGGACCACTCCTGTCAGAAATCATCGAGCAGCACCTGGAAGTGGTCTGTGCTATAGGCCAATAAAACTGAAGTAAGATCCGGTTCAGAAAACAGAGATTAAAGAAGGCCCGAAGATCTGGGAGGCAATGTCTACACCACCTAAAGAAGGCCGAGATCCCCTAACATGGACCCTGTGTACACACTTTGTGAAAGGGCCCATACTTAGCTATGACAACACGGTGGTCATTACTTCATGTTTTGACTTCCATGATATATATGGGAGGGACTTGGCTAGACATTGTTCTGAACTGCTTACGTACCAATCCTTGGAGGCTCTGCGGCCTATGAAAAGGAGGAAATTCCATGATCCTGAATGTGAATGGTACAGGTGGTTCGATCTGAGGGACCTGTATATTGCACTGAACAGACTATTTCTGGATCCTGCAGAACCTAAGTGGCCGCCGCAGATTGATGAACTGATTGAAAGCCCTGGTGCAATATTTGACAAGCGGATACTGCTGTCTGAAGAGACTGACGAAGGGGAACCAGATGATCCCTACGAAGCTGGTTACATAACAGATCTGCTCTGGAGAGGGACATATCCTTCACATGTCTTCATGCTCCATACTCTTTTTCGTACACTACTTTTGACCCCGACTTGGTCGCGGGTCATAATTGAAGATATTCCACGGGCTCCGCCCGTCATGATTACTCTGTCCCATCGGGACATTATACCACAACCTCCTCTCGATCTAGAGAGGTTGTATAATCTGATCTGGGACATATTACTATATGATCCCCCTAATCCTCTGGCCTTGGTGCCATTTCCTCTGTCTGATTCTCCTCCCATTTGTATTCATTCCTGCTTTATGTTTAATTCTTTCATTGTCCAAAAAAAAAAACGCCAATTTGGCAACAAATTCTTCCCAGATCCTCATCGAGGAAACATCTTACTTGTCCGATTGCACCCCGTCGCGCGGGTCCTTCGGTCAAGCTTCTCTCCTAGATTTACTCTGTCCCTCCCCTCAGGAGGATTTTCTTGTATTTCCACTTGTATCCCAGGATTTTCATCCTGCTTCGTCTTCATTAGGTTATGATAAGGAAGTTAGGCAGTCTAGTTTTAGTCAGATTAGTCAGGTTAGGAAGTCTAGGAAGCCTAAGGGTAGGCAAATTCCAGATAGATACCTCCAGGACTTAGCTGATAAGTGCTCTTCTTGTTCTTTAATCCCTCAGCTTTTAGAAAATCCAATTCAAATGCCAGAAGATTGTGTGGATGATGAGTCAGTCAATGATGGGTACGGGGTATATGAATTAGTACATGAAAAGGACCCCATTGAGGAAGATGACGAGGACGCGGCTGAGGCATATGCCAGTGGAGTAAAGAGATTTGATGAACCCTCAGCTGCCGTAGAAGAGCCCACCAAAGAAATTAATTTAGGGACTGAAGACGAACCTAAGGTTGTCCTCGTCAGTAAAAATCTTTCTACAGAGGATGAGAACGCAATGGTACAAGTATTAAAGGACTATAAGGACACTTTCGCCTGGAGTTATGAAGATATGCCGGGGTTAGACTCATCTTTAGTTGAACACAGATTGACATTAAAGGATGGAGCTAGCCCGGTCAAACAGAAATTAAGGCGATTCCACCCACAAATGGCTCTAAAGATGAAGGAAGAGGTCAATAAATTACATAAAGCTAAATTTATTAGAGTTGTCCTTTATCCACAATGGGTGGCCAATATAGTCCCGGTTATGAAGAAGGACGGGAAGGTCAGAATTTGCATTGACTTCCGCGATTTGAATCGGGCGTGTCCTAAAGACGATTTTCCATTGCCTCATATTGATGTACTCATCGATAACACTGCTGGCTATGAGACGTTATCATTTATGGACGGATTTTCAGGATATAATCAGATTAAGTTGGCATAAGAGGATCAAGAGAAAACATCATTCACTACACCTTGGGGAACATATTGTTATGTTGTCATGCCATTTGGATTAAAGAATGCTGGAGCCACCTATCAGAGGGCTATGATGGCAATATTTCATGACATGATGCATATAGATCTGGAAGTGTATGTGGATGACTTATTAGTTAAATCTAAGACAAAGGCTGAGCATGCTAAAGTTTTGGCAAGGGTATTGGAGAGATCGAGAGAATATCAGTTAAAGATGAACCTCAAGAAATGTGTATTCGGGGTATCTTCAGGAAAATTGCTTGGATTTATCGTCAGTAAACGGGGAATTGAGATCGATCCTAACAAGGCGAAGGCTATTAGAGAAATGCCACCTCCTAAAAACTTGAAAGAGTTGAGAGGATTAATCGGGAGGTTGCAATTTATTCGCCGCTTTGTCTCCCAGCACTCACAAAGGTGTAAGCCATTTTACGAGCTTACCAAGCCGGGAGTCAAATTCGATTGGGACGATAAGTGTCAGGAGGCATTCGATGGATTAAAGGACTATTTAGCAAGTCCTCCTGTTTTGAGACCACCATCTCCAGGCAAACCATTGATACTTTACATTTCAGTCCTGGATGATGCAGTGGGGGCTGTCCTAGCACAAGAAGATGAGGAAGGAAAAGAGAGGGCAGCCTATTATCTCTCTAAACTTCTCAACCCCGCTGAACAGAGATATACAGCGATGGAGAAAACGTGTGCAGCATTGGTTTGGGTTGTGCAGAAATTAAAGCATTATTTTCTGGCCCATGAAGTCCATCTCATCGCTAGAATGAATCCAATCAAATTCCTTCTGGAGAAATCTGTTCTTACTGATAGGTTAGCGCGATGGCAAAGCTTTCTATCTCAATTCGACATCACTTATATTCAGCAGAAAGCGATCAAGGGCTATGCCATAGCAGAACATCTCGCTCATCATCCCCTTCCTAGATTTGATCCAGTCCGATCAGAGTTTCCGGATGAGGAACTGATGTCCGTAAATCAAATCAGAGATGATATGTGGACTCTGCATTTTGACGGAGCTCTGAATTCTCATGGAAAAGGGATCGGTATTGTTCTGTTATCACCTGAAGGTATCACCATTCCACAAGCCTTTCAGCTTGATTTTCCAGTCACAAACAATATAGCTGAATACGAGGCACTCCTTGTTGGTCTCGAGGCTGCTCATTTCCATGGTGCCACCAAACTCAGGATTGTAGGTGATAGCCAGCTGATTCTTCGTCAAGTGCTGACCAAGTATCGAACTCTCGATCCCAAGCTCAAGCCTTATCAAGAGCTTACTTCTGCTTACTCAAAGTTTTTCACGAAATTGATCTTTGTCCATGTCCCTAGGAATCAAAACATCTTAGCTGACGCTCTAGCTTCACTTGCATCTTCTCTCGATTTTCCAATCAGCAAACAATCCGAATCAATCATAGTTCACAGGCGTCTTTCACCCGCCGTGAAAGATCCTTCATTCCTTAGAACTAAGGAGAAGTTGCTGAAGAAAGTCAGAGATGGAGATATCATTGAGAAAAGAGAAATCATGTTAATAGAGCTGTTAGAAGAGATGGATGATGAACAGAAGCCATGGTATTATGAAATTGCAAAATATTGTGAAGATCAATCGTATCCTGAGGAAGCTACAACTGAGGAGAAGAGAGCTATCAGGAGAGTTGCTCAACGATACACCTTAGTTGGGGGAGCACTGTATAAGAGAGGTTTTGATGGAGTTCTTCTGAGATGTCTAGACGAAGATGAGCTCTGGAAGGTTATGGAAGGAGCTCATAGTGGAGTTTGTGGTGGTCATGTCAATGGACAGATGCTAGCAAAGAAGATCCTTAGACAAGGATTTTATTGGCCAACCATGGAAGAAGACTGTGTAGGATTTGTTCGTAGGTGTGCTAAGTGTCAACTTCACGCCGACAAAATTCATTCTCCTGCATCTTCACTCCATCCTGTTTCTTCCCCATGGCCTTTCTCCATGTGGGCTTTCGACATTATTGGACCTCTTGGTAACCCAGATTCCGGCATCAAGCAAAAATCTTTCATTCTCACGGCAACGGAATACTTCACCAAGTGGGCAGAAGCTGAAGCGTACGTGGAGATCAAAGCATCAACCGTCTGCAAGTTCATCATGAAGAACATCATCACCAGATTTGGAATCCCAAGCACCATCGTCACCGACAACGGACCGCAGTTCGTGTCACAGGAACTGAAGGACCTCTGCAACAGGTATAAAATTGCATTGCATCATTCATCTCCTTATTATCCGCAAGGCAATGGTCAAGCAGAGGCAACAAATAAGACTTTGATAAAAATCATTAAAAAGACGTGCAAATCTAATAAATTTGCAGATTGGCCAGAAAAATTGGTTGAGGCTCTATGGGCCTACCGAACTTCAATCCGCACGCCTACTGGGCAAACTCCTTATTCCTTGACATTTGGAATGGAGGCGGTAGTTCCATATGAGATCCTCATACCGTCATTAAGAGTACAATTGAATAAGGAATTTTCCATTGATGAACATCGTTCAACACTCCTTGCTCAATTGGAACTTTTAGACGAGAAAAGATGGTCAGCTGCTAATCATGCAAAAGTTTATCAAAATAGACTAGCACGTTTTTATCAAAAGAAAGTCATTGAACGTAAGTTCAAAGTCGGTGAAATGGTTGTCAAAAGAATTTTTATAAAACCTGGTGGTCCGCGTTCTAAGCTCCAACCCAACTGGGAAGGACCTTATGTTGTATCGCACGCTTTTCCTGGTAATGCTTATCGTCTTGTTAATGCAGAAGGAGAAGAGCTAAAACATCCCTGGAATGGTTTACATCTTAAGAAATACTACCCTTAGGTTAAAGAGTCGATCAGTATGGTACAAAGACCAGTGGAATCAGAAAATTTATAAACTCAAATTTCCTTATCAGTCTGGATAACTTAACTTTAAACCCATTACTGCACACACTGACACGTTTGATTCGTGAGTAACAAGAGATGCCAAGGCCTAAAGAATATCGAAAGCTTGACCATAAGTGTAAAGTACAAATCATTCATTTTAAAAGCAAAATTATGTTTTAAATTCGGCCCATGATGTCGGAACGAGGCTTAGAATAGACTACCGAGAATACCCGCCATCTTAGTAGGAGGCCGTCATAAAAAAAAAGGGGAGATCCGTCCCAAAGCGAAAAAAAAAAAAAAAGAAAGAAAAGAAAAGAAAAGAAAAGAAAAAGCAAAAAGGCAAAAAGCCAAATGTCAAATAAAAAGGCCATTACATTACAAACGTTACATCAAGGTCATGAAATGAAACAAAAGGGAACGCAAGGTCGATAAATACCCCGGAAAGAAATGACCGAACCCCAACGGATATTAGGGTAGGAAAGGAACATCTTTTTAAGTCTCCGGAACCTTCTCATGGGCTTTCTAAACTTATTCATCTTTTCTTTCTAAAGAGATGTACTCCAAACTTAATGAATGGTTTAGATTGACTAAGGGTCAAATCATCAAATGGGATCACGAATGGAAACACAAATTCGAACACGAGGGGTTTAAGTTGAGTTGTTAAAGAATAATTTGGAAATGAAGTTAATAAATGAATATGATCTTTTGATCTAAGTACCATGCTGATCTTTTAGTCAGAAATCAAAAAAAAATACATAAGTCAAAAATCCAAAAAAAATACATATGTGTCAAAAATAAAAAAAAATACATATATCAAAAACCCAAAAAAAAATACATACATCAAAAATTCAAAAAAAAATACATATATCAAAATTCAAAAAAAGGCATATATTTCAAAACCCCAAACAAAAATGAATATTTCAAAACAACAAAAAATATTTCAGTTAGCATTTGCTTGTTGCATTTAGTGTGTTTCATTCCTTTTATTTTCAGCGAGCATCTGTCTGCTTGTATGTTGCACTTTGTTTAAGTTTGATTATTCTCATTACCTTTGTTAATAAAAGCTATGCCCTTTGACCCTTCTATCAAGGATAGGATCAAGTAGTCGGTTACTTAACCAGGCAAGGGGCTAAGCCTAAACAGATACCTAACCTGTTTATTCAAGTCATATACAGGACACAAGACATGAAGAGAGTTGGAATCCGAATAGAGAACAGCCAGAAACCTGTTTCTGTGAGTAAAAGGTGTCGAGTAGCACGGACGCGTTTCAACGTTGAATGGCGTCTGCTCGACACGACATGTTTTAGCTCTTTATATGATTTATTCGAAATTCTATGGGTTTTGATGTTTAAATTGAATATTTGTTTGGAATTATTAACAATTTTGATTGCAGAAAATTCAAAGAAAACCTGAGTAAAGCTGGAAAATGTCAAGAAGATCTCACTGTGGGAATTCAAGAAGTCCTAACCGTGGCTAAAAAGACGGTTATTTCTACCCTTGTATTATTTCATGTAATTATTGTGCATTACTATATGATAAATATTTATTAGATTATATCAAGGACCTTGTAATTTTGATGAAACTGGAATTTGAGTTCCCCTTCAACACAACAAAAACAGTGATAATTCCAGATGATTCTTAATCGCACGGATAGGCCGTTGGATTGTTAATTAGTGAGGACGATGGTTCCATTTTTGTGAAACAGTGCGTGGATAAACGAGCTTCGGCTTAGCACTGAATTACAAAAATTGGTATCTTGACTCATTAATGGCAATTTAACAATATTATCCTTGATTAATTTATATTTTATTTGACTTTATATTTTTCTTTTAGCCTAGCATGCATCATGTAGGACTTTGAAATCATTGTGATAATAATTAATTATTGATTAAGTTTCAGACCATTAATTAAATAACTCAAAACATGATATGAAATATTCTATTCTGAATTGAGTATCTTGATTATCTTTGAGGTTCGCTTGAAGATATCATTGGAATTCTATCCTTGATTGGATTCTTTATCCAATATTCTTGTTTTCTTTTAAGATCCATCATGGCTGCAGCACGTCCACATTGGCTGGCAAACGCTCCCCATGATGAAACCTACAGTGTCTATGACCTGGGGTACTTCCCACTCCGAGGAGGTTGATCGACTTTATTTTATTTCCTTTTCTACTTCATCCAGACAGGATTGATTCCATTGATCTCCTTGAGCTATCTTCATTGATAATTTTGAGAAAAATTTCAATCATGTGATGTTAAGAGCGTGTCTCATCACACCTTGGCATCACCTTTTCAGTACATTCCATTCCATTTCACTCCCTTGCAAAGACGATGCCAAGGTGAGGCAGCTGTAGACACGCTAATTTTGACGTCATTTTGAGTAAATTTCATATCATATAATAATGCCTCAGAATGGTCTGATATTTAATCATTGATTAATTTTTATTGATATTTTTGAGTGTCGGATTTAACAGACATGTTTAAGTTAATCAATTAAATTGATTTTAACTCAAATTTCAGTTAAAATATGCAGAAATTCTAAAACGTGTCAACCTGTGTGGACACGATTCAGAATTCTAAAACGTGTCAACCTGTGTGGACGCGATTCAGAATTCTTTCTAAAACGTGTCAACCTGTGTGGACGCGATTCAGAATTCTAAAACGCGTCAACCTGTGTGGACGTTATTTAGAGTTTATTCCTGTTTTAACGTTTAAATTTGAATTTTTAATCAATTAATTAATTAACTAAAAGGCGTCTGTGAGAGTCGACGCGTTTTAGGTTTCCTAAACTATTTTAACTTCTCTTCCGGATGTTTATCCTTATCTTAATTAGTGTAAAAGACGTCTACACATGTGGACGCGTTTTAGCTAATAAAGATAAAGATAAGTTTTCCCGGATATTTATCCTTATCTTAATTAATCTGAAAGGCGTCAGCCATGGTGGACGCGTTTTATATAATTACAGATAAAGATGAATTAATCAATATTTATCTGTCAGTTAAGGTAGATAAATCCTAGATTTTTCTATGTTAATCGCGAACGCAGAAAATGCCTATAAATACCTTGCATATCAAAGAGTTAAAAAAAAAGAAGAGAGAGAATTAAGTTGAGTTGAGCCATAACGTTATAGCGATTTGAAGATCGAAGCAATAACGTCGTAACGCCGGAGCGCTGCCATTTCCAGAAGTCGGCGTCCTTTTCAAGATCTTCATCCTTTCAAGGCTTCACTCCAACTGGGCATAAGTGTTTCATTTTTGAATCTCATTTCACATCTTCATTAGTTTCATATTCATAATCACTTCATGCAACACACACCACAGCATTAATTTTCCAAAACCCATTTGTTTTAAAGGGATTTCAAAGCCAATTAAACAAGTGAGTTTGCTGTTTAAGCATGTTTATAATCATGGTTAGTTTTGATATTATTTCCATTTAAATTCTCATCAGTGTTTCTTCATTTCGTTTTTCTTTCTCTGTCTCTGCTGCACTCAACAACAACAACAAGAGATCAAAAGGGAGAAATCAAGCACAAAGCCAGAAGGACTTCTGGACGATCCTCAACCTCAACAGCAAGAACAAAAGAACAAAGAAATGGCTCTCTTTCTTCAGCCGGCTGAAGGAGGGGAACCAAGGACTCATTCTTCCGCGTTCAAACAGGTAGGCGATCAAATCTCTTTTGAAGCTTTTTAGTTAAAAGTTTCTGGCGATCACTGCACTTTAGTTGCTGTTTTTAATAGGTTAGTTTACACTAAACAACATAGTTTTTCATATTAATCACACGAGCATTTTCAGCACCTACACCAACTTGGTGTTCTCCTTCCCAGGAATCTTGATGATATTGAATCTCTACAAGCCAATAGAAATGTTCTTCACCTTCTAGAGATATTTAAACATGGATGGGTCCTAAGCGTACTCCATGTGATTTTGATTAGCGACAAGTTGTGAGTCATTGTAGAAATGGAGATTTGTGGTGCCAAGATATTTAGCCATGCAGATATTGCAAATGAGCACCATGCATTCCACATTGTTATAAAATGCAAGAACTTGAATTGAAGTGCATATGGGAGCTCTATCCTTTTTGGAGGGATGAGCATGAAATGTGCATTGCTTTTGCTCAAGCATAAGGAGTTGTTGGTGTAAAAATCTCACATAAGCTAACCCTCCTGTTAGTTATGTATGTTTGTCAAGCCAATTACGTAACTTTTGTATAATCTTGTTCTTTTAATAATAATAAAGACATTCATATTTATTATGTGTAATTCGATGTACCATTTCATAATAAAGTCCATGAATATGTACAATAGATATTAAATTATGATGAAATCATAATAATGTGATTAACATTCTATAAACACATATTCTAGTGAGGGTGACTAGTCTTATAGTCATTTGTGTGGAGATACTAAGGCAAACATGAATGTGCTCATTAGTGAACGAGTTCACTGAATTGATCCGATATGAATCACTAGATGATAATTTACCTGACTGTTAACCAATTAATTCATCATCATAGTAGCGGAGTTGGTCCTTTGACTTGAGACACTAAAGACATCTTGTCGATGGACTTCTGAGTTTTGACCTTAGCTTATAGATATTTAACTATGGGATTTTAAAAAGTCATGTAAGGACTGAGGTTTTCGGATCCGGTTTTCGGGGTCAGACCCTGTAGTTCAGGCCCTGATGCGGCTGAGACTCTGTTCTGTTTCGCGTCGAGCCTGCTCGACGCGGTTTAAACGGCGTCCAGAAGTGCAGACGCATTTTAGATTGTGCCACGTGGGTGTCACGTGGGCTGGCTTTGGGCCGCGAGAGTACGGCTCCGTCGTGTCATCTGAACGGCGTCCTCGATGGACGACGCCTTTCAGACTGCGACCCTGAGTTGTCAGTGTACGGCGCCAGTCTTGTCGTCTGAACGGCGTCTTGGATGGACGACGCGTTTCAGAGTTCTGTCAGAGCGGCCCGTCATGTCGACTGATAGGCGTCCGTACAGCTCGACGCGTTTTAGACAGTTTATGGTTACCCCGCGTACCCTCCTTCCTTTCCCTCATTTCTCCCTTCCCTCTCTCTCTCTCCTCCCTTCCTCCGGCGATTCCGGCGACGCCTCCTTCCCCTTCCTCTTTTTCCTCCCACCATTTCATCTCTCCCTCCACTCCATCGACCTCCTAGCTCCCACCACTACCACCACCACCTCCTCCGTGGCGTTTTCTCTCCGGACGGCGGCCGACGTCCCGGTGGAGTAACGACGACATCGGCGGTACCGGCGGCGACGTGGGGCGAGACGGGTGGGCGGCTTGGAGCTTGGAGGAGTTCAAGTAACTGGTAGGGTGACTATCCCCAGTGCATTTTCGTTTGAAAACCATGTTTTCCAGCATTTGAAGCATGCTTTGGGGTGTTTTTTGGGGTGAAAACGCTAAGTGCATGTATGAGAAATTGGATGTTCTAATGGGTAGATGGATTCTCCTCCTTCCCCTCTATGCTTTGTGCCTTTTCTACGCGTTTTGGGGGAGAAATCCCACCTCGAGGATTGGGGGAGGCAAGAAGAGAACCTGTCTGTCGGGGCTAAATGGCGTCGAGGTGAAGCGACGCCTTTTAGAAAGGCGGCGCCCACACACGACGCGATTTAACCCACTAACAGACCCTGTTCCCGGACTGATAAGCGTCCAGGGACAGTGACGCCTTTTCAATAGGCGACTGGCTTCGGCGACGCGTTTTACGCCAGGTTCTGTGGCCGAGTTTCTGTGAACCAGTTTAGGAGACTTGAATGGCGTCGGCCTTGGGTGACGCGATTCAAGACAGAATCACACTAATTCATGCCATTAAAATATGTTACACTGTTAGACAGTTGTTTGTTAGTTAAATGCATGCTTTAAATTATACGCTATGGTGATGGATTCATTGTAACATGATCGTACGCGTGGTGTTGCATGCGACCGTGGACTTCTTACTGTGCTGTGTTTTGAGCTACTGTGGACCTAGAGTGACAGTTGTAGCGCTTTATCACCCTGTACTGGTGTGGGTGGAGCACAACGCCGGTGTGGGTGTGGCGGGGTGACGCCTAGTGAGAGAGGGTCACCTGGTGGACCCCGGGGTTAGCTAGTACCGGTGTGGATGTGGTACCTTTGAAGTGTCACTCGTGCTGAGGGAAGGAGTAACCACCTGAGCCAGTTGGGCCGGAGTAGCTAGAGTGCTATCCGAGGGGTTACTGTTTGGTCTCAGCGGGTCGGTGTTTCTCACCTTTGTTCGTGTGGTTGGCGTGTTTTGCCGAGACGTTGGTTGTGGGCCTGGTAGACTGGTTTTAGAGATATGCATGTTATGTACTTCGAATGCATGTGATTCATATCGAGATTTAGGAGTAGTAATTACTACTGTACTTGTTACTTTACCTTCAACTATACTTTGCACTTGTGGGTGTGTGAGTGGGCAGTGGGGATCGAAGGATCCCTACTGAGTCTTTTCGTTGAGACTCACCCATGCAGTTTTCATGTGAGGACTCTAGGCAGACTTAGCGAGGGGTGTGCTGCTGTGTGTCGCGCGCCGTCAGTTGTTGTTCCGGGGTATGCCCCGACGTAGTTGTTATCTTTATTTCTGGCTTGTATGCTTAATTATTTCTTTTCTGTTGGAGTATGTAATTATTTGCTGTCCCAAGTCGCATTGTCATAACTTTTAATTCATGCATTTTCCTTTCAAATCAATGCGATGTGAATGTCTAGTATAGTTTATTATTTATTTCTCAGACTTACTTAGATCCTGGTTCGCTTCCAAATTAATGATTCGGTACCTATTTAGTAATCGGATCTCCGATTATAGGGTGGCGGGTCGTTACAAGTCAAGTGATCAGATCTTGCGGAATATATTCGAAGGTGATTATGTGATCAATAGGAGATCATTCGCCCTTGGTAATTAGAGAGTGAATACTTTGTGGTATGATGTCCAAAAGTCCTTGGCCAGGGAAAGACAACATATTAGAAAATATGTTTTCTGATGATGCGTTGAGGCATTTGATCCGAGTGAGTGAACTGATTAAGGTTTTCAGTTAACCATATCCTAAGTTCACTTGAGAGCATTAGTACGAGTAAATGATTATAGTCATGTGATAACTGATGATGGAGAGGTTCCTTGAATGGGTTACTGAACCTCAATGCCTTTCGAGATTATACGGTGTTGCTTGGCACCAAACTTGATCGAAAGTCTAGTCCAATATCATGAGATGATAAATCAATTAAGTGCTTAATTTAATATGAGACATTAATTAAATCACTTTAAGTCAATAAGAGGTTACTAGGCTTATTGGGATCAAAACTGGACTGGTACTTAGGCCTAGAGGGTCACATGTACAAGGTTCTCGGTCGATGAGAATTAAGTGGGAATTTATATTAATTCAAAAGCTTTTGTAAAAAGTCGCTAGAGACTAATATAAATAAATGACATAGAGGAACCCTGGACCAAGCTCCAAGGTTTCTCCATAGTATGGCCGCCCCCTCCTCTCTCTCCTCTGGTCGTCCTCTTTAGAAGTGGGCACCCCCTTCCCTTCTCTCTCCTGCCTTTGCTCTTGCTTGGTTTGAGGCCCCGCTTGGCACTTGTGACGAGAAGAAGGGCGAGGGGTCATGCGAATCCCTCTGGAGAATAAGCGAAGATGATCCATCATCAAGAGAACCACATGGATATCGCTAGAAGTTGGGCACCAATGCGCCTAGTGGCATCGCTCCTCTGGAACCGAACGAACGTAAATCCGATTCCGCGCAAGGTAAAGAATCATTCTTTCCTCATTTTAGTTACTAGAAATGGATCAGAGAACTCACGGGGTTTATTAATTTCTGCTGTGTTAACATATTTGTTTTAATATGCATCTCCCTGTGTGATCCTTACATTTTATCCCTTAAGAGAGAGAGAGGGAGAGAGCGAGTAGGTTGTTTCTATTTTTGACACTGCCTCTCATTTTATCACTTTATCTATGATGAACGTCCAAAATACTAGAGGGCATTTATAGTATAAGAAGTATTTGTGAGAGTTCATGGCCAAACATGTATGTAGGAGATAGTTATGGTAATATATCGTTGGTTGTATGTCTAGATATAATTTTGAAAAGTTTAGGTTACTGCATGGTTTTGGGCTTTCTATATTCAATATAAATTTAAATGCAAAACCATGGAATTGCTAGAAAATAAAATATCCAAGTAATGCAATTACTAATGTTATTATCACCAACAAAATTATATAAACGTAGCTAAAAACTAGGAGGCGAAAGAGAAAGAAAAAGTTAATTGTGCTACCATTGAGTGCCAGGTGGGGGCAGGGTGCACTTTTAAAACCCCTAAGAACCACATCAAGATAATTTAAGTGTGCCTTCCAGATTGACATTTGCATCTGTGCTTTTGCATGCATTTGGATTAGTGTCGTGAGTATAGGTCATTTTGATGGCTTTGTGGATTTGGCATTAATATCATGGTTTTATTTGTCTATAGGCTAGAAATTGGGAGTTCCAATGTAAATTAGAAGATGTTTGCATTTGAAAAAGTTTTTAGCGTCTTTGACTAGAGCAAATGTGATATTGACCCTCTAAAACAAGACAATCCATCTCAAGATTACATCTTTCTAAATCTTCGTACTGTTTAGATCTTTGATACCCTATCTCATTCTTTGGTCATAGATTTGGGAACCCACCTGTGCTCAAGAAACAAATTGCACTTAGATAGGAAGTCATTTAGGAAACAAAATGCCTCTTCTTGAGGATTCTTAATTTTTAGAGCTATTAGGTTATTTTGTCACTGTTTAACTTCATGTATGGTGTTTTGATCAACATTTTGTATCATCTTATTTTTAAGATATTATTAACTATTTATGTTAATAAATAGATGCATAGGGTGTTTGGATACTTTTTTTTTACCTCTTTCATCTTTCAAATTTAAAATTAAAGTAAAATGATGAAGAAAACCTATTTGGCAGCATCTCTTCTATTCTTTAGGAAAGTATCCCATCCTTCATAAACTTCTCCTGAAAATAAAACAACTCAAGAGTTGTTTTTATTTCTAGGAAACCTCTACCCCCCTCTCTCTCTCCCAGTTTTTCTCTGTCCCACGTCCATGATTTTCTCTCTCTCCCTCCTTTGCTTCCTTCCATTTACCAAACAGCAAAAGAAATAAAGTAAAGTAATTTTGAAAATCAAAAGAAGATTTTGAAATAAATTTCAAGTATAAATAGCCTGATCAAAAGAAAAAAAACCCAAACATCCTATAACATGTTCACAAATAAATGGCATTCTATGGCTACTATATTCTCATAGCTTGTTTTTTAAAATTTCGTGTTTGTCACACGTGCTTATATCGACTCTATATATAAATGTGCTCATAATGACTTTATGTATACACACACACATAGAGAGAGAGAGAGAGAGAGAGAGAGAGAGAGATATCATATCTTTTAGTTAATTTGTTTCTCTTCTAGTTATTAGATACAAGCTAGCTTGCAATCACTATGTACATCCAAGTCAGGCAATTATTTGCTAGCATACATTAGGATGAACCATAAACCCTCATGAACCTTGTTTTCATGGCCAATAAATGTAAACTTAAATACAATTCTAACGAAATGTTAGGTAATAACTTTAAATCTCAATTGAGTTCTCTATATAACTTGATACTGTAGGTCTTCTTCCCTATAACTTACTCAATCCCTTTGGATTTTACCTTCTTAGGCCTTTCCTTTTTGAAACCATGAATCAAGATAGGATTCATGGGACTAATGGGAACAACGGCTGTCCTTCACAGTTCAACAATTCTTCTCGTCCTTTCCTTATTAGTGGAATCCCTAATAGACCTACCTTCCCCAACTCGATGTATCCTGCCTTCTCAAGAGATTACCCTAACTGTGGTCCACAATCTTCGAGTTTCTTCATGTTTGGATGGGCATGTGGTTTCCCATAGAACAGAGCTGGGAAGGTCCCAAAGGTCAGTTTTTGGTCCCCTTGCAAGTCAAGCAACAAGATTGGATCATCCACAAGCTCAACATTGTCAAGAAATCAATGGACATAAAAATGAAAGGAGTTCACCATCAAGGGGTCCCTTGGCTCCCTTAGGAGTTCTTGAGCCAAGGGTAGAGTGTGGGCCTGACCCTCCTCAGACCTTAGACCTTTTTGGACTAGGAAAGATGGTTCTGGATATAGAAGAGAAGACTCTCATTGATCTTAATAGCGAGGAAGATGAGGATGAGGCTGATTCATCTGGCAGTGGGAAGAACAGGAGGCACAGGTTTTAAGCTGCATTTGAAAAGGTCTAATGCGTTTTCTGACATGCATTTTCAAGGTTTTTGCACCCCTTTCCTCTTTGCTCTCTTTGCTTTTGTTTTCAATCATTTGCATGTGCATTTCTAGACTTGCTTGCATGTGTTTTTATCAATGTTACTAGGTACATGATTTCTCATGTTAGTGATCTCCTTTTATTTTTCTCCTTGTTTCATGTATTTCCCTTCTCTTGTTCTAGGAAAAGAGACCCATTGCCCTTCTATTGGTTTGTGTTATTTGTCCTTCTTTAATATGTAATGGATGTTATTCATCATTTTAAGAGCTTTGCTTATGCTTCTGCAGAAGTTTATCAAGCTTCTTCCTCATTTCCTTCAAGAAAAAATTATCACATTCACTTCTTGTGCATCGTTGTTAGTGTTCTTCATATATGCTCCCTATGAATCTCTTTTGTCCGCATTATCAGTGGTCCTTTCACAATGTTAAGCTAAAAAAAGTTATCATCTACATTTGTAACAAATAAATACAAATAGAAAGGAGTTAAAAAGTAAAACTCTTGAAGGATCATGACTTCTCAAGAGCAAATGCCATATTACCTTCAAAGTTATATGAATTTAAGTATACGTTTTATAGCCATTTTAAATATAGATACTAATGTAGAGTTTTCAAATTATCTGCATATGCATAGATACTAATGTAGAGTTTTCAAATTGTCTGCATATTAGTATCTATATTTAAAATAGCTATAAAACGTATATTTATATTCGACAAAAGCCAATATAGGCACAGATATAAACTAAATAAATTTGGATTGATCTACATCTATTGGTGTCAAGTACTTTAATCCCCACTGCGCGACAACGATTATTTAGTTTAATTGTAGTAAATTCATAGAGATTCGTGACTGAGATAGGGATCCAAATGTGATCTTAATCGTTAAACGTGATTAGAATACGATCTGTACATTTTCCGACAACGACATACACACGCATCTCAAGATTTTGTCGACCAATGAACGTCAGTATTAGAAGATCAAAATAGACAACCAAATTAAGAAACACAAGTTGACCAAAAAAAGGTAACATATTCAAAATTTAAATGTCTCATTCAAACAAGAAATATATCTATCCTTTTTAATTATCTTTAACCTAACCTCATTATTGCCAACTGTGAGTTCAAAGACTAGTACTTCAATTGCAAAACGGATGTGCCGGCGCCAGGCTTTAGTTTTTCCCACCCACCACCACCGTTTTGAATTGGTTTGCTTGGCCCTCCCACATGTTTAATGTGGGGCCCACACCCAGAAACGGCTGCATGCGTGGCATGCTGTGTGCTGGAGCTCACCAGCTCCAGACCACTGATGTTGTCCAGGGAAATATGCCAAAAATTGCAGATGGTGGGAACTGGGGAACATGCAATAGATGTCTTTAACTTGCAACTTATTTTAGTGTGCCTCCATACTAAGTCTGTAAATAGTGTTCTAAATTTTGAATTTTGAATTATTTATAAAAAATTGAAATATATATATATATATATATGTACATAAAATAGTTATTTTCTTTCTGGTGTACGAATATTTCCGCATTAGAATCCTTCGATGAGAACTTGGACACAGAAGTAGAAACACTCATTTCTACATTCGTCTTTTAATATATATATTTTAGGAGTAGATTATTAAAATATCTATATAATAGATATTAGTTATTTTTTCTTTTTACGAGAGCTAACTAATAAGGCCTTTTGCTTCAACTAAGTGGCTTGGTTAGAATAGTTTAATTGGATAAAGAGCGACACTTCTATAAAACGGATTAGAATATTTGCTCTTATATATATTTGTCTACGTTGAGTTTAAACAACAAGGACACTATCTTAACGTAATGTGTTTCATATACATCAATGCATTTGGTATCACATTATATGTATTATATGACACATAATGAGGAACAATACTCATTGTATGCAGCTTAAAATGGACGTCACATTTTGTGCGACTTGCAAGAGTCAATATTATGAGAAGAGAAAATAAAAATAGATACTTTCATTTTTTGTTTCTATTTTTGCTTCCGTATAAGAAATGAATATGGAAACATAAACAAAAATTAAGAAAACCATTTTCATTCTCACACATTGTCCCTTGTAAGCTGCATTTCTATTTCTATTTGTCTTTTTTGACTCCATATAGAAGATGGAACCACTATTTCTGTTTGTGTCTTTAGCTCTATATGTGTCTCCAACCCATTTATAGTCCTAATTTTACATATATTTATGTAATTAATATCGTAAATCATCAATCATGCATTTACTTGTATATTCCTTCATTGAGTTACATTATGGGGCTGCGTGTTTCAATGTAATTCACTGGTTTTAGAACAAGTGAAAATTTATGGTTTTAAAATTAAAAGTATTTGTTTAGTTGTTTGTAAATCAAAACAAGAGAATACTTAAAATCTTCTTCGTTTGATTTTCTAGTAGGTCTTCCCCGTAAACCAAAATAAGGGAATGGGCCTGCATAGAGGGCATGCAAGATCCACACAAGATTTTAATTTACACTGTTCTATATCATACTAAATAATAATTGAAGACAGCATAAAAAAATAATTCTTTTACATTACATTATTTTATGTTGAACAGACAACGTCTACATGTGGATATAATATTCCACCTTTAATGCTTTTTATGAGACTTTGATATAAAACTAACTTTTGGCTTCTAGGGAGTGAGAGTGGATTAAGGTCTCGTTCGTTTTTCATGAATTGCCACGATGTTCCAATTTTAAGATTAATGTAGGTTTTAAAATCAATGTATTTTTTAAATCTAAATTGGGAGTTATCTTAGCTGTTTGTAAGACGTCCACACAAGAAATTGAAACCTTCTGGCTTTAGTTTCCGATGGTTTGAAGTGGAAAGTGAAATCGAGCCAAAGGGGTATTACATGAGTATTGATAAGATTCTGAAATCCGGTAAACTGAACAACTCTTCAAACAATAAAAAAATATAATACAGTGACGTTTGTTTTACATAGTTTTCTATCAAACAACCCCTTAACCGAGTATGGATAACTACATTAATAATTAACTCCTTTTCTCTAATCCCATTTTCCCAAATTGAAGAAGTTCTATATTTGGCTTCTTAATTCCAAGTAAATAACTTCCAAAGTTTGATATTTTTTCCCAAAAATAATTGTATTGGAATATTGGGGAGCTAAAAATAGTTCTAAGAATACACCCTTAAAATATCATTGTCTTATAGCAAAAAGCCTAGCTACGTCTTCAATCCCACCTGTAGATGAGTCAGGTTGAGATCGAGATGGAGACCCACTTGATCCAACACAAGTCTAGGCCTTTAGACAGCAGCCCAAAATCTGACCTATACTTAAATTATAGTAATATTTATAGGAATATCCCCCAGGCATTACAGCTGTCACAATTTGGAATTGCTGTTGGATCAAGAAATCGGATACAGACGTTGTGTTAAAATAGTCCCATATTAAAAAAATGATAAAATTACAATAATTTAAATGTGATATCAGAGTTCATGGTTACAAATCTGCATCTCATATTTGTGATCCAACAGAGCTTATAATTGGTTTGCACGTGAAGGGATGTGTTAGAATAGTTTTACATTGGAAAAGAGATAAACAAAAAAATGCTTAACTAGATAGTACATGTTCCCCTCAATGCCCTAAGCTTTTGAGTTAAATGGTCTAATAAGTTCAATAATTTATACTCGAGAGAATGCAACGAGTGCTAAAAAAATATGTGCCATTGTGTCAACCAATTCTTTGATGGAATAATAGCTGTAATTACAATCCCTTAGAACATTGCGACGAGTATTTCTCTTCAAACTATGGGTCACAAACTCATGAGTAGATCCCGGACTCGCAACAAAATCAAACTCAAATGGGTTTGTAAGTCGGGAATATAACTGGCATTCCAAGATTGGGTTCCAGTTCAGAGACGAGGTCGGGCCAAGTTTGGGTATTTATTGAAAGAACATTGCAAGTTTGCAACACAAATAAAGTTTGTTGATATTAACATGGTAACTAAATATATAGATATTTGTTAATTATTTAGAACTACTATATATTTAGAGAATCATATACAAATGATAGCATCTTGTATTATCATACCTATATTTATCCACGACATCTTTGTTGTTCACCAAGAAAGATACCATCATCTTAGTATTGTAGGTTTGTAGGTTTCATGTAATTTTCTCCTATCCAGCTATGAGTAAGACTTACTGTGCATTAACAAACACTGACACTAACCTAGAAAAAGAGATAATACCAATGAGGGGAAAATTTTCTTGTAATTTTCTTCTATGCATCTAGTAGGAATACTCTCCCTTAATTTTTTCTCTAAGGAAAAGGTGGGGATATCAATGAGGGGTAAATGGGATGAAAATTTAAGTTGTGATATCTATCATTAAATTAGAAAGAAATGAGTAAGAGTCATTTGTGAATATGAATCCTCTTTCTCCCTCCACAAGTAATATCAATCAATCAATCTATCTATCTATCTATCTATCTATCTATCTATCTGTTGATTGTCAGTGCGTGCATGCATGCACACATGCATATTATGTTGTGTCGAGACAATGTTACATCTAACTTAGAAATCCTTTCTGAGTTACTATTGAATATAGAAATTAAGCTACTAAACACATAAATTGATTTATACACTCGACATAGATAAACACAAATACTTCTCTATATAGACATCCATCCCATCATATGTTATCACAAATATTTTTCTGTACTATAATTACCTTATACACAACATTTTATTTTAAACATTCATTGCAAACAAAAATGGAAACCTATTCAATATGTATTCAAATGCTGAAGAATGGAATGACTAGACATCGAGGTATTTCCAAGTAATGTCATTACCGTTGCCATGAACATAAGGAAAAATAAAGAAGCTGGCCGACTCAAAATATATTTTGGTGATTACTTAATGACAATATTCTTTTTGAAAAAATCCCAGAGCATATATTTTGAGGTTCTCTATATGCCATATAAATATATGGATTTTTTACATACAAATCCCAATAATCTTATGATATTACAAATAAGCCCCTCTAATCTAACTGTTTACAAATAAATCCTCACAATCCCAACTTTCTTACAAATAAAACCTTTTAGGGACTTATTTGTAATACTTTTAGGAACTTATTTGTAAGTTTCAAGGGTCTTTCACTAATTCACGATAAATTATGAGGACTTATTTGTAAACAGTCAGATTATGAGAACTTATTTATAAGATCGATCACAAGATTATAAGGCCTTATATATCAAAAATCCTAAATTTAACTGAACACAATGGAATTGCTTGAAACTAGAATATTCAAATAATGTCATTACTAATGCCATGAACACCAATAAAATAAAGAAAGCTAACTAAAAAGCTCAAAGACAAAGGAGAAAGAGTGGTTAATCAGCTTTGATTTGGGTGGGGACGGGGTGAGGGGTCATTCTAAAACCCCTGAGAGCCACGCAAACGTAATTAGTATTAAGTTTTGAGTTGACAATGGGTTAGGAATTGCTTGCATCAAAAATTCCCCTCTGAATTAAAACACATTGCTTCCATCTGAAGTTGTTCGCCGTTCCCTGAAGCAATACAATATCAGCCCTTCTAAAAACCATGTTTTTGGAAATGTCCATATTGCAGAGCTTCGCCTGTCCATCTCATTCTTCCTGGTCACAGATTTGAGAACCCATTTGTGCTCATGAAATAAATTACCCTTGGAGAATTGAACAAGTTATGTAGGAAACAGAATACCTTCAGGTGAAAATTCTTATGTTATATATATATTGGTTATGCCATTGTTATTTAACTTAAAATTTTATATTTTGATTGATGTTTCATGTCAACTTATGTTTTAGATATTTTCAATTTTCTATAATTTACATTAATAAATAGATTAATATACTCATAGATAAATGACATTGTATGTCATGTTCTGGTCGCTTATTTTCATAATTTTGTGGTGTCTGAAACATGTTTATGTTGACAATTCACACACATTGGTCTCACTAGATCATAGTTGAGGGGGAGAGAGAGGTCATATCTTTTACTTAATTTTTTGTCTTCTAGTTATTGAATACAAAGCTAGCTTGCAATTAATATGCACATCCAAATTAGCAATTGCTTGCTGGTGTACGTTAGGAGAGACTATAACCCTCAGAGCTTTGTTTTTGTGGACAATAAATGCAAAGTTAAAACAACTATAATGTTAGGTAATAGCTTTAAATCTCAACTGAATTCTCTATATAACTAAATACTCCAGGTTTCCTTCTGGACAACCTACTCAATCCCTTCAAAATTTTACCTTCTTAAGCCTATCCTTTGTGAAACCATGAGACAAGATAGAGTTCATGGCACTAATGGGAACAGTGGCAGTCCTCTCTACTTCCACAATTCTTCTCATCCCTTCCTCACTACTGGTAACCCTAATAGGTCTATATCCCTCAACCCAATGTACCCATCATTCTCAAGAGATCACCCTCATTGTGGTACACAATTTATGAGTTTCTTCATGTTGGATGGGCATGTGATTGCCCGTAGGATAGAGATGGAAAGGACTCATAGGCAAGTTTCTGGCCTCCTTCCAAGTCAATCAACAACATTAGGCCATCCACTACAAGCTCAAAATTGTCAGCACAATGTTGAAGGTAAGAGTGGAGGTGGTTCATCATCGAAGCATCCACTGGTTCCTTTAGGAGTTCTTGAGCCAAGGGTCGACTGTGGGCCTAACTGTCCTCAGACCTTAGACTTGTTTGGACAGTGGCAGGTGCTTCAAGATTTAGAGGATGATTCAGAGAAGATTATCATTGATCTGGAGAGCAAGAAGATTGAAGATGAGGTTGATTCATCCAGTGGTGGGAGGAACAAAAGGCAGAAGATTTAAGCTGCATTTGACCAGATCTTATGAGTTTTTTGCACCCCATTTCTCTCTCTCTCTCTGTTTTTTTTTTTTTGGTTCAGTCATGAGCAAGTGCATTTCTAGAGTGGTTTGTGTGTGTTTTGTTGGGATTGTGGTTTCATCAATGTTACTAGATATGTGATTTGTTATGTTGGTGATCTTCTTTTGTTTTCCTCATTGTTTCATGTTTTTCTCTTCTTCTGTTCTAGGAAAAGAGAATTGTTGTCCTACTATTAGTCTGTGTTTATCTTTTTTGGTATGTAATTGATGTCATTGATCATTTTAGAAACCTTACCATATGCTTGTGCAGTAGCTTGTCATACTTCTTCCTCATTTCCTTATTAAAGAAAATTTTATCATATTCACGTCTTGTACATCATTGTTGGCGTTCTTCAAATATGCTAGAGTAGCCACTTTGATTGGAGAATAGGAGAAGAATAAGGAAGAATAAAGGGAGAATAAGTTTAATTTAGTTTTGACAAGCGGAATGGCTTATACCGGTGCAGAATAGCTTATTCGGAGAATAAGGAGAATAAGCAATTCGACCTTAGACCCAAAAATTGCTTATCTTTCTTATTCCGCCGGTGGGTCCCACAGAATTATCAAAGCTAAGCACCTCTTATTCTAGTATACGTTATTCTAGATAAATAATTCCAGAGTAACCTATTCTGCAATCAAATTGAGGCAATTCCACATTATCTATATGGGTATTTTAAATATCCTATGCTGAATATATATTTAAAATGTGTGTCTATATTTGAGAAAACCCAACATAGGTATGTAAATAAATTGGATAAATTTGGATTTTGTCTAGATCTTTAGGTGTCGGAAACTTTAATCCCGAAGGCACGTTGACAATGAGTCTAAATTTAGCTATAGTAAATTCGCGGAGCACCGGAATTGTAAGTCTACGAACTTGATTGGTGACCGAGATAGTGATCTATACATACACGTGTATGTGTTCTCTCACAAAACATTTATACACTTTGACGGAGCGAGATTCGAGCTTGCCGACAAGCCGGCAAATAGATATTAATATTTGACATCAAAATAGACGATCAATTTAAGAGGCACAAGTCGAAAAATAAAATCATATATTTAAAATTTGAATGCCTCATCCATTCTGATAACAAGAAAAGAAATACTTTCATTAGCTTGAACTCAACATTGTGAGTTATGACTGCCAACTGTGCCTTCAAAAGCCATGTTCCCTTGCAAAACGCATATATGCTGATAGGAGTACCAGGCGGCATGTTGTGTCCCACCACCACTGTTTTGAATTGGTATATCTGCATTTACATGGGGGTAGGAACAAATTTGGATCTTAAACTTTTTCTAATGAAACATTTGACTCGCTCTTGTTCCATGTGAACGAGGATATAATCTGGTTTAAAGAATGAGGTCGAGAAGATCTCATGTCTGCTTGTGAATATACATACTAGAAGTTGAGACTACACTTCTAAATCTCATCTTTCAGATTCAAGTATATGTATCCCCATTTATAAGAGCGAAAGGTAAATTAGTGAAATAATAAATTCACTTCTAACCCTCTGAGGGGGAGTGCATTAAGATGGAGAAAAGGAAGTTATCATCTAAAGAGTGAATATTTACACACATGTTTTGGTTACATTTAGGATTTGTATGAGTAAATCATGTATTTTCTTGTATGTACCTTCTTTGCATGACACTATGGACGTATTTGGCAAAACTTCTATTTGAAAGTTACTTTTCGCTTTCACTTTTTATATAGAATTAGTTGAGGGAGAGAAATTATAACTAATTTTAATTTGTTACAAAAGTCAACTCTTTCATAACAACTTTTTTTTTTCCAATTTTGAAATCTCCTTTCTTGTAGGTTTTGTTTGAACGTCAAAATACAAGTAAAATATCACATAAATGACTTCTAATATCTAATAGTTTCCATAAAAAATAATTAAATAAAAATATAAAAGTATTTTTAAATGAAAACTGTGCCAAACACGCCTATATGTTGTATGACCTTCCCCTTGGGATACATTTTCGGAACCTTATTTTTGAAGTGGCTTTTGGCTTCTGGTTTTAATGTTAAAAGTGGTAGTGAGAGTGGTTTGTTTGACTGGCTATAAAATAGCTACCCACACAACAAACTTAAATATTTTGCTTTTGATTTCTAGTTGTTTGAGGTGGAAATCGGAATCGAGTAAAAGGGTATCACATAAGCTGATACGATTTTGAAACCTAATAATTTACAAAGCTTCAGCAGATTACCCAAGCATCAATCAACTTTGCTCACAGATGATTTATTAAAAGTGTTACATAAAAATCATTAAAAAACAAAAAGGGAGATACCAGATATTTAGTTCCAACCCAAAAGTAAAATACTTATGTAAACAACAGCAAGCGAAAGAATAGATGGATAAAGAAATTCACAATGGATCAAGCCTCATCATCAACCATCAACCTTAGTGTGAAGCGCAGCTTGTTATTAAGAACAACACAATTTCATACTGACGAGAGGTCAAAGAAGCTATTACATTGAGATTTCTCATGGACGGTTAATTATAGGGATATTTTTGCAAGTGTTATTATACAACTAGATTATTAAAATAATACAGAAATAAAATTGACATTTAGGAATAAAATTCCGAGGAGAAAATATTTGCCAGAAAACCTCAAACGTCTTACATATGTTATACAAAAGATTTTCCCTTTTTATCTCCTTAAAATAAAAAGGTAAGATACTGTATATATCTATCTAAAATTTTCAGATTAGTTTCAACACGTCCTTAATTCACTTCACATCATAACTTTTCTAAAATAGCTAGGCCTTTTTCTTGACTGACATCTACGGCTTGTGTTGTGTACATACCCTTTATAATTTTTGATTCTTTATGATGGTTCCCCCCTCCTTCCTCCCCCACCCCAAGAAACGAAAAAGGTAATATGCCTCCACTATATTCTCTATTATTAACCAAACACAATAAGATTATGCGAAGATGCATACTCCATATCAAGTATGAACATCTTTTCTTCGTCCCTAGGGTGGGATCACTCTTCCCATTTCTCAATCCTTTTCCTTATTTCTTCACTTTCTTCTGCCTGCAAGAAAACGAAGAAAGAGGAAAGCCCTCCGTTTTAAGGGCCCCTTTGAGGGTTCCACCAAACAGTCATGATAACCTAGTAAACAAATCGTGGTAGTCACTGTCAGAGGTGGGTGGAGTTCTACTCTTCACTATGTATGCATTAGAGGAGTGACAAAGATTAGTCATCTAGTGGAGGCAATGAGGCCAGGTTAAATGATTGAGATTAACTTTTAATTGAAAAAAAAATTCTGCTAGTGCTTTATTAAATTATAATCATTTAAAGGCTTTGAGGATCAAGAAAAATAATGATTTTGAGGCAGTTTCTTTCGACTCAACAACATCTTATTTGGTACTAACACCTGCCTTGCTAACAAAAAGTTTCATAATGTACAAGGTATCAAACAAATTGTAAGTAGGACTATGTAGCATCAATCTTTATTAATTGAGGGACATGTATCTCTCTCTACCTAAAAAAACCCATCTATCCATTCTTCACCTTTTGGGTCTAGATGCTCTGCTACTTTGATATGATATCTTCTTCTAGTAAGTTGTTGATAGTTTGTTGATACTAGACAAGTTTGGAGAACATAAAATCTTGATTTAGATGAGATGAAAAATTTTAAGTCCTCTCTCACCACTTGATGACGACAATTTTATTATTATTTTCTTTTGCACTTTTTACTTTTCAATCTTTATAATCTTGTAATATTCTTTTGCAATCTTCATATTTTCTTAAAACCTCCGCAATCTTTTGAATCATCCTTAAGAAGTCCCTCTGTCTGTAGGGGATTTGTAAGGAAGGTTTAAAGAAGTTTTTAGGGACATTTGAAATGATTGTAGAGACTAATAAGAAATATAAAGATTGTGAGAGTTTTTAAAGAATATTGGAAGATTACATGCACAGAAAAGTGAAAGTCTCTTTTCTTTTTATCTACATTCAGGTCCTGTGGGACCCATATCCGTTGTGGCGCCCCCCTATTGGGTGAAGCATGGAGTTTCGTGCACCACAAAACGTAGAGGTCTCTCTCTCTCTCTCTCTCTCCTTCTGCCACCTTACCACTGCAAGTACTGGTTACCACCCTGTTCTTCAAAAGAGCCAGTGAACTGTGAAGACGCGGCAGGAGAAAGCTAGAAAGTGGAGCACAGGTGGTGAAGCTCGCTCGCTCGCTCTCTCTGTAACCTCTCCTCCCCCTTGGTCCTGCCCTCCGCCGCCGTCCGTTGCGCTCCGAGCGCAATGCCAACCCAGGGGCGCGGCTCCCGCCTGCCATGGCTTGCTCTCTTCCTACTTCTCCTCCCGCACTGGGCTCCCGCCGCCGCGCAGCGCGCGTCCAAGTCCTCACCATGGCAAACCTTGAGCGGTAGTACTCCCTGTTCCCGCTCCGCCCTCCTTCTGGTGTTCCCCAAGCTGCCATGCCGCTCGTTTAAAGTTCTTCTCTTTTTTGTTTCTAAATTTTTCTTTGGGGTGTGGGCACAGTGCCCCAGTTTAATTTTTATTCTCTTTATGAAGAAGAAAACGAACGATTTATAGACAAATAGATTTTTTTTGTATTGCGGGTATCTCAAATTGTAGGAAAAAGCGCTTGCCTTGCAAATTTCTGAAGCCATTGTTGCAAATTATCTGAGGCCGTGGTTGCTGCATGCGTTTTCCTTTTTTTCCCCTAATTTTAGTGTAATTTTAGTTTTCTTGGAAGACTTGTTCTTGTTATTACATTTTTATGTCACTTAATTGGTGCTTGAGACGAGTCTTAAAATCACAAAGTATGGAGTGTTGATGGCAGAGTCTGGCTATTCTGGTGAATGATGGTACTTGGAATGTTTTCTGTTCCCAAAGGTGCTTCTCCCTCCCCGTTCCCTCCCCTACTCCTAAAGAAAATTTTGATCTTAAACAAGAAGATCCCATGGCCCCGTGGCTGTTACCGCTTGCATGCCGATGCATGCCACTAAGCTTGGAATTTTAGGATTCATTGAGTGGTTCTGGGTTCTCAAATGAATGGTTTGTGGAGGTATTGGTGATGTTCAATGGACATCCCCTCTATCAGAAGATTGGGGAACACTATTTTCGTCCTTGTTAATAGGCTCTTTTAGTAGTTTTGTGTAATCCACTTTTTTTTTTTTTTTTTCTGATGAAGTGGGGTGACAAATCTGAGCTGTTCTCTCTCTTTTTGCTCATTTAAGGCTATTAGCATTAAGGAGCTTCACTTTCTCAATCTGCTTGTACACATGTATGTTTCATTGAATGCTTTTTTGTACTAGAAATGTATGTTGATTTTTCTATTGCCACTGTGAGAAGGAACTTGCATACTTAAGGAGTTACATGTGGCTCAAAAATTATTCAGGAGGAATAGCTGCAGAATTCGGCATGCCATCAGTTATGTTTAAGTGCATGAGGAACTATCTCTTCTGATATAACTTTGGGAGGCCGCTGCTTCCGCTTTAAAAACCCTTGGAAGGTCGAAGTACTGAGTTCTTGTAAACAAAAGAAAGGCAGCTGGTGTCTGACAGTTCTTTAACCAAGCCAACACCCGTTATATTTCCTTTCCATAGTAACATACATCTCCACAGCAGTTGTTGTAGCATGGCGGGTTCTAACTGCATTTCCAATCTTGGGTGCTTCCCAGTTTCATAATGGCATGATTGTGAGCCTTGTTGAAGAGTCAGGAAATAAGCCACATGCCACAGGTTCTAGAGACCAAAGTTTTATATGAACTACTTCAAATTAAGAAGATTTCCAGACAAACAGATTTTCATATTCCTTATGCACAAAACAAATGGGAACAAAATGAAGGATTATTATTGAGCTTTTACGAAACTCTCTGCTCGACGGCTTATACCTGATTAGAAAGCTAACTATTTTCATTGAAAGGATTGTTTGAGTTCTGTTGTGTTACTGTGATCTTTTCTTCAGGTTTTATCTCAAGCAGAATTGTAAGGCATACTCCTTCTTTGGCAGGTGATGCACCATCAGTAATAGCCAGAGGAGGTCTGTCGGGCTTATTTCCCGACTCCAGTGTATATGCATACACTGTTGCTCAGTCAATTAGTCTTCCCAATGCGTTGATGTGGTGTGATGTGCAATTAACAAGGGATGGCATAGGAATCTGCCTGCCAGATGTCAAGATGGATGACTGCACCAACATTGCTGATATTTACCCTAACGGCAGGAAGGATTATGTTTTGAATGGTGCACCTGTATCAGGATGGTTTTCTTTGGACTACAACATTGATGACTTATCTGAAGTTTTCTGTAAGCTGGATACTTCTTTAAATGTGTTATGTCATTTTATGATACAAAGAATTAAACCTGCAACAAAAAAGAAGGCTTTCAAAGACTTGGTTACCCAAGAAGTATAATTTGCAAAGTAGAGACCTTGCTGTAGAGGAAGTCAAAGCCAGTGATATGTGGAACAGACTGCCCCTCTCAATTTTTTTTCCTGGATAATTAACATTAGGGACATGATCCCAGATTATGATGAGTTATATTTCTTTTGTTGTCCTTGATTAGTCCTTTGCAAACCTGGTACTTGGTTTGGAAGACAGATAGTGCTTGTCTTATTACGGAGGAGTCCATGTGCTTCTCTCTCCTTGATGCAAATAAAAAATAGCATGAGAAGTTGTATACAGGCCTATAGAGAAATGATTGATCTGCTTCTGAGAATCTGATGCCTCCTGGCTGTCCACTATATTATCTTGTTTTTGATGTGTCCATTGTAAACAAATTTCCTTCCAAATTATTGCATGGAGAAGGAAAACTTGCATTTATCTATACTTTTTTGTCTGTGGATTGTGGAGAAAGCTGATCCACGTAATGTAGGATCAGTTTCTCTATTTTCCAGCTCAGGGCTGTTTAGTACTGAAGAGTACAAGTTCCTCTTCTTCCCTAGTTTTTACTTGTGTTAGTGAATGCCATTTAGTCCTGCATCCTCAGAAAACTGTTCGCCTCCTTATATCTCAGGGCCTCTGGCTCCTATGGTTGTGGTTTTTGGGATGGCATAACACATTGTATCACTGGACCAGGTTTTGTCCCTTAGTACTTCTGTTGAATCCTCCTGTTTGGCCCTAAACAGTTTCATCCATTTGCTATCTGACCTTTGCTTGAGGGGGGGCTTCCCGTCTATGAGAGTGGGATTGGCAAAAGCCATTGAGGCCCATATTGGAAGTTCATTGAGTAGTTGCCTCCTTATATCTTGTGGCCTCTACCTCCTAAAATGTTTTAGGATGACCCTTTTTTCTTTTTTATTTCTATTTTCTTGAAGATGTTGACTGATGGCGACTTGGCCTTAATGGTGTTCCTCCTCACAAAATGTTATGCAATTTACTCAATGTCTTATGTTTAGATATGAGTCAACTAAAAGGTCTAAGATTTTTTTGTCAGAGATTACAAAATAAAAAGGAAACTTACAGACACTAGAAGTTATATTTTGCATGCTGGTCCTTCATGGTGAGGTACTAAGGTTTAGCCTTGAATAGTACATTGACATTTTTTTCAATGTTGCCAGTAAAACAATATATCTACACGAGAACAGACAAATTTGATCTTTTTGATCGTGTTGCTGCTGTCAATGAAGTGGAATTTCAGCTGAAAAAGCCACACTTCTGGTTGAATATTCAGGTACGTCTCTTAATAAAGCCCACTGTCATTGTTATTGTTATCCCCTTATCACTGTAGATAATACATTGTTCTATATTTAGTAGATCCCCAATGTTTCTGTTTATCTATTTTTTCTACACGTGAATCTTTGACTTGCAATGGCGCGCAGGCTAAGTCTGGGAGGAATCTTGAATTTTATTTCTTATTAAAATTCTTAGTGACTATTCTTCCATGGGTCATGATCTTCCCCCTCATGTTTTGCAGCATGACATGTTCTTCAGTCAGCACAATCTAAGCATGGGAAGCTATCTGCTTTCAGTAAGCAGACACATTTTGATTGACTTTGTGTCTTCACCAGAGATATCTTTCTTGAGCAGTGTGGCAATGATGTTTAAGGGAACTAAGACACAGCTTATTTTTCGTTCACTGGGAGCAGATATTGCTGAACCATCAACCAACCAAACATATGGGTCATTATTGAAGAATATGACATTTGTAAAGACATTTGCCTCTGGAATTCTCATTCCCAAAAGTTACATTTGGCCTGTAAATGCAGATAATTATCTATTGCCGTACACTTCCATTGTGTTGGATGCCCACAAGGCAGGGCTAAAAGTTTTTGCTGCAAATTTTTCAAATGATAACATTATTGCCTACAACTATAGCTATGATCCAATTGCTGAATATCTTTCATTTGTTGACAATGGTGATTTCTCAGTTGATGGTGTATTGTCTGACTTCTCCATTAGCGCATCTGCAGCGATAGGTAAGTTTCCTCTAATCCAATCCCATTTCATATGATTTATGCAAGCTACAAAATTACATTTCTCTTCACATTTGTTTATATAGCTTTTCAACAATGATCTTTTGTATACTTGCTTGGACGAAATTGACTCATATAATAATAGAACATTCAGGTTGTCTATATTCATTTTCAGTTTACTTTTATTTCTTGGGGGTTTTCTTCTCATTATTTTTTTCAGGATTTTGTGTTTCAAACCTTATAGATGTATGAAATTATGAAAAAGCCCCTGTATTTGAAATATTTAGGTACTAGACCCTAGGAACATAATCCTAATGAGTTATAAGTCTCTCCAGTTAATAACCATCTGAAAATGAGAATATTCACAGAATATCCTCACAACAGGTGGTAAAGTAAACAGGCATAAGTAAAATTACAATATTATCCCCTCTCATAATAAAAAGTTTACGAAAAGGTTAGGTGGAGAGATAATATAGAGGAAAGGGCGAGAGAACAAGGTCGAGAGGGGGAGGATCCACCAGTGTTGGTGCCCAACTGATCCTAAATCAATCAGGGGGCCCAGCAAGCTCAAGTTGGGTTTTTTCTCTAGCGGCAATGGCACCATTCTCGGCAATATCCAACCTCCTCTTTGGCCCTGGGTCCGGTTCCTCGCTAGGGGCATAATCATTTTCGAATGACCTTCCACTGGTCCCTTGTCCTGCTGCTGCTCTCAGGAGCTGCCTCCATACCTCCGGATGGCAGTACCGGTATCGGAGGTACCATTATCGGTATTGGCTGTATCGGCCAGTATCGGCCGGTACCGGGTCCAATTTGGCCCAGTACCGGGCCAATATCGGTCTACTCAGTATGGTATCGGTACCCACCGATACCGATACATATCGGTATTGACTGATACTGCCAACCCATCCAAGTACACTTTGACGCTGCTGTGGCTCCTAGAACCCTAACCTTTCTTTGTGCACTGTGCATCAAGCACCACCAAATCCCCCAAATCACACGAGAAGAGATCGGACGTTTGGGGCACTCTCTCTCTCTCTCTCTCTCTCCTCGTTGCATCAGCATTGTGTCGATTTTGAAGAGAGATGGGAGGGATAGAGAAGGTGAGGGAGAGAGGACATTGGTGCAGGAGGAGATTTTGTTCCAGGAGGGTTTTCTGTACTAGACGAGTAGGGGATGAGTGGAAGAGAGAGGGATGATAGGTTAGAAAAAGGGTATGAAATACATTTCATTCAGTTAGAATTAACTCAAATTCAACCATAACTAGGTTATTAAAATCTAACTGAAATAAATGCTAAGGATTTATAGTGACATTGACAAATTGCTATATTTACAAGGATAAAAAACCAAATGACCTTTTTTTTCCCTTTTGACCCGTTAGTCTTCCTTCAGATGAGCAATGCGTGCTTAATGCTCTCTAATATGGTTTGGCAATAAAAACATGGAGAATATTTAGGCAATGGTGCAATTGCCCACCTGAATATTTGAGAAGGAAATAAGCTAAGGGGTGGGGTGGTAAAAGTGAGGAAGTCCAGGAATGTTTCCAAATTCCAAGTGTGTCATTGCATTATATTCAAACAATCCATTAAACCTAATGGCTCTCAGACTTATCTATTAAGACTCTATGGCCCATTTAACCAAATGCTAAGGCTTCATTGGAAGCTCTAATAAATTTGACTATCAAGATTGCTTATAATATCTATGAGCCATGTATATGTATGCATCATTTTCATGTGTAAAATGTTGGAAAATTTTAGGTTTGCCTCATGTTTACTTTCATACTTAGTTATGCAGAATCATTTTACTTAATTGTCCTTAAATGCAGTTGGTGGAAAACAAATATTAATTGAGTGCAGCCGATGGAAGATAATTGTTATAATCATCTCTTAGCTATTTAAAAGTTTTGCCTGTGTGGGCTTCTGATTGAAATAAGAGGAAATTGATTGCTTATTACCTGGTAATATATTTTACGCTCCTTGTGACTTGGAATTCAGAGTTTAGTTTTTGTACATCGTCAATCCTGGCTAGGGCATGCGATTGCATAGCCTTTGTCATTATGTACATTTTTTTCTTCTTCAGATATTACATCTTCCAGATTTTATTGCCTCTGGATTGTACAACAACTAAATTGTATCAGGGATGGTTTTGTTTTTCTCCTTTTAATAGTGTTACCAGATCCTAGATTGTTCACCCAGCTGATTACGTGCAATCATAATACTGGATGTCTTCTTGCCTGTGCAGGTTGTTTTTCTCATACAAACAAGACTATTTCTGGTCCCGGTACGTCAACATTTGTTTCTTCAATATTCCATCACCATTTTGGTCTTTGGACATTGGGTTAGATTTATGACATGCGAGAGTGATATGCATTTGATACTATGCTTTCGCTTCAGGAAATCTTTCTGTAATTTCACATAATGGAGCTAGTGGAGTGTACCCTGCGTGTACTGATCTGGCATATAAGCAAGCTGTAGATGATGGTGCAGATTATATTGACTGCCCTGTTCAAGTTACAAAAGATGGGGTCCTTATATGCTTCAACTCTACAGACCTCACTTTTGGTACAACGGCTGCAAAATCATCCTTTAATATTCGTTCCTCTGTTATCCCGGAGATTCAGAGTGATGCCGGAATATTTACCATCAACCTGACATGGCAGGAAATTCAGAAAAATTTGAAGCGTAAGTTGTCCATTACATCTGTGCATAATACCTTTCACTGCACAAAAGAACATGAAGCATATGGAGGCAAATGCTTTTCTATCGCTCATGCTTTTTTTTTTGGGCTATACTGGATTATGTTCATCATGCATTCTTTCCGTGATGGATAATCTAAGGTAACTTGTGTATGATATTATGTTTGCTGTTTCCTCATAAGAAAACATTGATACCTTTCTATAAATTTTGTATGGATATATTGTGTCAAACTGTCAATAGGTTGAGTTGGCCCCTTGGGCTCTCAAGAATGGCCCTGCAAATGTAGTTGTCTGGGTTAGACAGATATGAGCAGGACAGAGCTGTGTTAATCTGGATCACTTTTAAAGAGAAATTAACCATGGTCCATAATCATGTATCTGGCTGTTATATCCAAGTTTTCATGTTCTTAAGCTTCAACAGTACAAGTGTACAACTTCAAATCAGACCAGGTGAGTTGCTTGGTTAGCACAAGGGTTCTGTTTATCAGCCGAAGGTTTTGGTGTTCAAAACCAGCCTGAGACGCCAACTGTATATTCCACAAGATGTTTGTGTGGTTTGCTGTGGACTTCATCCTGCCCTGTGTTCCAATGAACATCGAGAAGGCTTTGAAAGCTTTCCCTTGTGCGGCCAAGCCCTGTTGGCTTGACCCCCTTAGGAAGGGTTAAGGAAAAAATGGCTTTTAATTCCCCATAATGTGAAGATTGTGTTCCTGTCCATAGGCTTCCTGTTTTTACATTTTCAGTTGGTGTCATGGTTCTGAATTGGCCATTGCGTACATATATTCAAATTCGAATTTTTAGCATTGAATTTAGATTCATATTTGTTTGGGTTCAGGTTGAAACCCAGGTCTTACTGGTTCTGTTAAGCTCCATGTCAGATGGAGGTGCGGTTCACAACTTCATTCCACTCAGACGTACGAGGATAAAAAGTCTGATGAATGGTTCTCTCATACGAAACACCCATTTGTACTATGTTAAATCATCAATCAATATGATATGATACCATGAACCTTCTTTAGCTTCAACTAGAGCAAGTTCCTGCATGCCACGGTGAATGAAATCAAAGGTAGATGAAATGAAAGTGATTCTATTATTAGAACGCAACAAAACTTGTCTAGAAAATTTACAAGGTCTGCAGTTCACAAGGAAAAACCATATCAAGAACACTAGGTGAGATTAAGTATTATATCCTAGCATCACAAAATAAGAAAGGGAGTTTTTGGTCATAAAGTTGATGAAAATCAGTCTGGACTAACTGCAGTAGTTGCAAATGTAGGCATAGATAGTTGTTTAAACTTGTACAGAATAACTACCCTACAACTTCTCTATAGATCCTACACAAAACAAGAGGATTGGATGTGTGTTAGAATAGTCCTACATTGAAAAAAGGACAAAATCAAAAAGTGTTTAGTAGATGGTGCCTACTCCACCCATTGCCTTAAGGTTTTGAGTTGGATGGCCCAATAACTTCAACATGGTATCAGAGCCCATGGTTATGAACCGGGCCGCCGTATTTGTGGTCCACGTGACAGAGCCTAAGATCGGCCTGCACGTGAGGGGGCGTGTTAGAATAGTCCTACATTGAAAAATGACAAAATCAAAAAGTATTTAGTAGATGATGCCTACTCCACTCATAGCCTTAAGGTTTTGAGTTGGATGACCTAATAACTTCAACATGGTATCAGAGCCCATGGTTATGAGCCGGGCCGCACATCATATTGAAGTTATTGGGCCATCCAACTCAAAACCTTAAGGCAATGAGTGGAGTATGCACCATCTACTAAACACTTTTTGATTTTGTCATTTTTTCAATGTAGGACTATTCTAACACGCCCCCTCACGTGCATGCAGATCTTAGGCTCTGTGACGTGGACCACAGATACGGGGTGTGCGGCCGGGTTCATAACCATGGGCTCTGATACCATGTTAAAGTTATTGGGCCATCCAACTCAAAACCTTAAGGCAATGAGTGGAGTAGGCACCATCTACTTAACACTTTTTTATTTTGTCCTTTTTTCAATGTAGGACTATTCTAACAATGTGAAAACAACATGATAATTGAGGTTGACAGGTTGATTATTTGTCAACAAACTAACAGTTAACTCATTAACTACAAGCTTGGGTTGGGCGCTAGTGCTAATGACTTTAAACGGCATGATCAACACATGAATAGTTTGAGGCTAAGGGTTAGCTGGAAACATAGAAAATTGGCTCCAATTTGTAAAAGAAGATGTTATATGATCAATGGCATGAGAGTCAAACAACTGAAGAGGAGTAGTTTTGCAAGATTCAGATTTATTTATCAAATCTTCAAACTGAGTGAGCCAAAGGCACAATGTGGGAATGAATAAGGCATACAGATTGCAATAAAAGGAGGGCGTGAGCATCCATATCTAACACTCGAGAGGGCACATATACTGTAGAGGAGTCTACAAGTGCTTCTGACTTAAGTGTGGTAGGAAGGCCCTGACTACCATGATCACTACGGTGCCACATCCATGTGACTGACTAGAATGAGATGAAGGCTGGTATTGAAATGGAGGAGACTGTTACCCCTATCCACAAGCCGCATTGCTTGGAGCAAGTAACTAATGATTATCCTTTTTCCTGTGTCCCTTGCCATGAGGGTATCTACATTCATCAACTTGTACGTGGGGTGTGAGCCTGCAGCAGCAGCCAAGACACTAGAAGGACTTGAGGATCAGATAATAGACGTAGAGGCTCCTTAGTAATCAACTAACTGGACACAATAGATACATTGGGAAAAGAAGTTGGTGTTACAAAGAGCAATGAATTGCCTCAGATTGTCCTTGACATGTCATCAAAACCTGTGTCAATCTCTTATTTTCCTGATACAGAAAAAATTGGGACCGTCTTTAATATATTGAAGCTCCGAAAGGGGAGATTCATCTGAGAGAGCACTAAACTAACTGTAAATAAAACTCCTGAATAGGCCGATCAACTTGATGAGTCAGATCTAATCTCAGTTTCAAGCTCGTATACTATGGCAAAATTATATTGGATATAAAGTGAAGCCAAAGACTCTCATGCAGCCTTAGTAGTCGAAAATTTGACATTCTCAAGACCAATAGGTCACCCAACAGAGTTACTAATCCGAGTAAGAATCTCAGAATTATTTATATGCCATTTTTCCAGTATATGCTTGTAATTGGCTAACGTATCAGAAGAATCAGACTTGACATCAGACTGAGGCACAGTAGCTGTCCTATCCAGATAGGGTAACTTTCTGTCACTACCAGATCATTTTATTTTCTTCCTCTATGTCTAAATTAAATTCCTGTCATGTGCCAGAAGAGAAAGTGTCTTAAACATTGGACTAAGTTTTGTCTTTCACAATAACTTGTGTATATAATCTCCTTTGATGTCTCCATCATGTGCTATGTGACCATATACACTATCTAATTTGTCAAACATGCCAAGTGTGCTTCTCATAGGACTTGGTACATTCATTTCCCTAACCAATATAATCACATTGGCTCCTTATTTCTCCTTGTACTGCAGCGGAAATATCAAATCCACAGCTTAAGTATGGGGTAATACGAAATCCATTATACACGAATGCTGGGAATTTTGTGACCTTGAAGGACTTTTTGGCTTTTGCAAAAGACAAAGCTCTTTCCGGAGTCTTGATTGGCATAGAAGTAAGTTCCTGCACATGCTACAAGATTCATGAGTATCATATAACTCAATATAATGCAGCGTGAACTCTCTTATTAAGGATTTTGTGAACTCTTTGTTAAGGGCTTTCCTATTCATGAAAGTCCATGCACCCTCAGAAAGAAGGGATTAAAGAAGGCACAGCCGCACAGGTGCTGGGCGGGGAGGGGCAAAAGCTTTATGTTTGTTTGTGACAACACAGTATAATTACCAGATATAGCTGTACAAATATTTAGCATTTGTTATGATCTTATTTTAGTAGTTAAAGAGTATTCGCTCGTTATCGTGTGGCTGGCTTATTAAATGAACAGGACCTAAAGAAATGAACCAACGTCCAGGCTTTGGAGGAAAGTTTGTAGTGTAATGATAGGCACTCTTGCAATGAACAAATACCCAAGTTTTCCCTCTGTCAACATTTTAGCAGCTGTTTCAAAGTGGTCTGAACAATGAACTTGATTTGGCAAAGATAAGGTTTCCTTTTGTAGTGTGGGTTTAGAGTTGTAAGTTTTTGAATTGGTAATTACAGTTTTTTTTTTTTTTTTTTTTTTTTTTTTTGGGGGGGGGGGGGGGGGGGTCATCTAAGCTTTATGAGCCTTGGACCTTATTTGATTGTGGTTTGTGGGATCAGCTGATCTGGATTGCAATCGAGCCTGCTGATCCAATTTCAAGGGGGGAACCTGATCCCCTGATGAAAATGAAAAGAAAAACGAACATCGGGCCAAATTATGCCCAAAGTCCGGCCAAGTCGGCTAGGATCAACTGATTTTGTTTGATTCATCCTTGCATTGGGATATCAGTCTATGAACTACGATCCTAAACCAACCCCTTTTGTATGCTATTGTGCCATATTCACTTTTCAAACTTTTCTTATCTTTTGTTTTTTTCTGATATTTCTTTACTTCTAAATTTTTGATTAAAAATGAAGACAATCACATGATCAACTTTCTTCCTTTGGATTGGGAAATTTTGGCCGATCGACAATGTCCCAATCTGATTCTACTTGCATTTATGTGTGTGCACATGTATTTCTGGCCGCCGTCCCTTTCTGTTTTTCTTTTGTTCTTCAAGAGAGAGAGAGAGAGTCCCCTTTCTGTTCTTTTGTTCTTCTGTTTGTCTCCTATGACTCCAAGACCTAGGAAAAGGAGGCCCTACCCTCCTTTCCTGCGGCTGCCTTTCTCTCTTCATTCCACTGCAAACTAACCCTACCAGAGGGGGATTATTTTTGCTGCAATTGCCCTCACTTGTTTTCTGATTCCGATAGTAAAATCTTATTTCCGTTTCCGATTCCGATAAGATCGGAGAGTGTAATTTTCGTTTCCGATTTGTTTCCGATTCTGATATCGAAAACGGATGTTGTTTCCTATAATTATCAGAGATTACTAACTTCTTGATTTATTTGTGTAAAATATATAGAATGAGGTCCAAAAATATAACTAATAGGTCTTAATACATTAGATAATGATCAGTAGGATTAAAAAAACAGGAGTGTAACTTCATATACAGAAACATGGGGCTTTATCATGTGAATAAATTTTCGTTACTGTTTGCTGATCTTCTGCAACATCTTCCACATGTGTTTGCAAATTGCAACTGGACCAAGTGACATATTTCATTTCTCAAATCCTAATTTGACTAAATATCTATGCATCAACTAGAATAGTCTCTTATTCCTACGTAGAAGTAGCAGAATATGGCTACAATATTCATTCCTAGCTCATGGCATATGTTCTAGGCCAAAAAAAAACGAAAGGAAAAAAAATCAGTGGTTCACTGCTATTACTAGAAAAAGTGAAATGAATAAAAAAAACCTCGGCAGTTTCATGAAAAAAAGGCATCAAAACTAAAGCATCACAGAAAGTGGATCTAGCTACAAGCAAAGTCTTTAAAATAGTATGAAATACAAATGACTCTTTTATGATTAAAGTAAGAACCCTGGGACTTGGGAGATAATACAAAGGAACATTGGAATTATTCCACAGTAATAAGATCGACCTGCAGCAAAGGTTCCCAATAACAACCCCCGATCAGAAAACCATCTAGATGACAGAATAATAGCCATTAAGATCTACCTTGAATGGTTTAAGGAAACCACTGATGGCCATGCTTACCATGTCCCAAGCAAAGCAAGTTGCAGGTACTGGCGGATGGGAGCTCGATCTAGTGGAGGGCCGCCACCGGTGAACGGGATCTTGATCTGGCAGAGAGCCACCCTCTGGCAGTGGACGAAAGCTCGATTTGGCGGAGGTTGACAACCGGTGGAGGGAAATTTGATCTGAAGGAGGGCCACCCTCTGGCCGGAGGGTTGACAAACGACGGCGGCAGACAGGATCCCTAGCTGTCCGGCAATGGGAAGCTGTGGATGGGAACTAGCGGAGAGATGTAGTGGCGATGGGGAGGGAATTGATGGAGTTACTGAGGGGAGAAGGGGGGGAGTGCATTGGGGGCTGCATAGCTAAGTTTAGGGTTCCCACTTCCTAGTACAAAAGTCTCTCTCCCCAGCCCTTAGATCAAGTTTCATCCAACGGTGGTGAGGACACCCGAGCCACTATCCGGTTTCACCCGGATTACATCTACCGTCGTTGGAGAGCCGTTCCAACGTCCCTTTGGCTTGGAGATGACTCATGGCTCATTTGATGCATAGAGATAGTGGTTCTAATTCCCTAGACTTGTGGTAGTTCCTTAACTACCAACGATCCCACGTTTCCTCATTGCGAGAGGGACGATTACTTAACTACTTCTGTTATTTGGCGTGGTTATCCAACTCGATAGTTGTGCAATTAGGCTGCTTCTACCTATTATTATATTGCTTGCTACAGACCTCTACCACTGCTAGTGAGTCTGTTAGTTCCATTAGCCATCTTGCATCATCTTTTTGGTATCAGAGCTCAAGTTCTGCTTGTCTAAGGAGTCAATTAAGAGTCTTAATTGGGGTCTACTTGTTTGCATGCCCACGCGTGGTAGTACTGATTACCATCCATCTGCAGTCATGTCTATGTCCCCGGTAGAATCTCCTATAGGGTCTCAAACTAGAGCTAGAGTCCATACTGGTTTTGACTTGTCGGACATGATATGTGAGCTTAGCAATACTGTAGGTAAGTTTAACCAGCGCTTTGATCAGATACAAGGATCGCTCAAGACAATTCAGGATAAGATGACTCAAACTGATCATTCGATTCAGGGTGTAGTTGACCGAGTTACAGCCTTAGAGGGAGCCCCTCAAGAACCTCAGGATCATGTGAGAGCCCAAAATCTAGGACCCATGAGGGTTGTTGAGCTTCAGCCACTCCCGCCTCCCCTAGCCGTTCGTGCCACTCGATATGATGATAGGAGGGTTCATCACCCAGGTTATACGGACAATCCGTTTGAGGCGGTTGATGATGGATTTTGAAGAGTTCCGCCTGCACGGAGAGGTCCCCACCCCGATTTTAGGCGTGCCCGAGATTATGAGTACGGGCGTAGGCCCTATCGTAATTATGAGGATTTAGATTATCAGACCATCAAGAATGTGGAGGTGGATGCGCCTAACTTTGACGGATCCCTGGATCCTCAGATCTATATGGATTGGGAGGCTGGTATGGATCATTATCTTGACTGGTACGTGATGTCTGATAGTCGACATGTATGATTTGCCAAAATGAAACTACTAGGTCAAGCTAAGACCTTTTGGTCCAGCGATATCAGGAGCCCGAAATGACATGGGATGAGATGAAGGTGAAACTTCGTAAGAAGTACCTTCCTGCCACATACCGTTATCGTCTTATTGATGAGTGGCAAAACCTCACCTAAGGAAATCATACCGTGGCTGAGTACATCTCTGAGTTTAATACTTATCTTTTGAGATGTGGTGTTCGTAAGGAGAGTGCGATGACCTTTTCACGTTTTTGGAAGGGTTTATGTTCAGCTTACCAGTGCGAGTTGTTTAGGAGGGATGTGTCTACGTTAAAGTATGCCTATTAGGTGGCGCAAGAGGCCGAACAATTAGAGATTGAGAATGAGTCCTTCCAGCACCTGTGGCCTCCTTTTCCGCGCCCTCTTGACCCTCGAGGTACACTTGCCAACCCACTAAGAGGACCTATAGTTAGATCCCATGATGCAGCCGTCAGGAGGTTTCTGCTCCCAAATCCTGTTTTCCTGTTCGGGAGCAGTCGTTACCCCTTCCTACCCCTCCCGCTCGCCCCCAGGCAGTAGCTCCACCATTCCGACGGGAGGATAAAGGAAAGGCTCCTATGACTGGAGAGTCCACCACTGCTGATCCACATACTCAATGCTTTTGATGCTATAGGTATGACCATTACGCATCTTACTGTCCTACCGTGCCTTAACCTTGGATGGCACTGAGTCCGAAGAGCCCCCATTAGTCACTGAGGAGGTCCAATATGAGGTAGGTAAGGATATAGCCAATAAGTTTCAAACAGATGTTCATGTAGTTGGTTGTATTTAGAGAGAGCATCACCGTGTAGAGAATGATATCAAAGACTTTCTAGAGGGAGGGAGGTTAGGCGTGGTCCGTTGCATTTTGACCATAGTTGTCAAGGCGGTAAGGCGGACCAAGGCGTGCTCGGGGTCTCCGACCGCCTAAGCGCTTAGGCGCCCGCCTAGGCGTCGCCTAGGCGTACACTTCAAAATAATATATTTTATATCACAATAACTTAACATTAATATAAAAAATATGAAGAGAATAGCAATAATATCACATTAACATGAAAACAAATATTACAATAAAGTACCAAAGTTAAATATGTGACTGAACAATAATTAGAAAAACAAAATTTCAAAGATAAAATACTAACCTCATATTTATGGAATTCCTCTTCCAAAATCTGCGACATAATACTCATAACAACAATATATATATGATGCAAAAATGTAAACACATAATAAAAGAAGATAACTTCATTACATTAAATAAAGTTCATGAAGTCCTAATATCACATCCATCACTAAGCATAAAATAAAGAAGAAGCAACACATTAAGACTAAATACTCAAGAAAGCAAACAAATAAGACTAGTTCAAATGTCTAACAAAAGTTACAAAACTAATTCAAATAAAGTTTAAAGTTCTCTAAATTTTAAATCCAAATGGTGCATGCTCAGGAGCCATGTTCCCATCCTCGTCCCCATCATCTTCATCATCATGTTCACCATCTGACTCCCAAGATGCATTATCATCATCATCTTCTTCCTCTGCCTCTTCTTCCTGATCTGAATGGTTCTCTTCTTCATCATCACTAACCATGGGCATGGGCTGCGAAGTACTTCCTCTTTGTGGCATTTTGCCTCTCCTGAGTCTTTCTTCAGATGCTCCCATGGCTATGTCCACAGCTGCCCATGTGAGATCGTTATCATCATCATGAACCAAATCTTCTGCGTCCTTAGTCATCCACTCACTTCCCCAATCCAAATCTGCTAAGCATATAGGATCACTCTTCTCTGGATGATTCTTTCTTTCTATGAATCTTTCACGAAGGCGCCGATTGTATTGAACATACACTAAATCGTTCAATCGTTTATGCTCCAACCTGTTCCTCTTTTTTGTATGAATCTACATAAATAAAAAAGACAAATCAAAGACAACTAGAAAAATTCAAATCTGAAAATTGAATGAAAAAAATAAAAACATACTAAGGATATATCTCAAGTTAAATACTTACAAACTCAAATGTGCTCCAATTACGCTCACAACCAGAGGAACTACAACAAAGTCCTAAGATCCTTAAGGCTATCTTCATGAGCTCCGGTGCATCTCCACCAAATTGCATCCACCACTCAACTATAAAAAGAATTTAACTGGTAACTCTAGTATAATGTAAAATCATTTAACTTGTAAAACAAAAAAATACCAAGCAATAAAGAGATATTGCAAGAATTTACTCACTTGGTAGCCTCCTTTCACGAGCTCTAACTGCCATTGGCTTTGCAAATAAGCCTTTTCCACAAATATAGTCTGCAACTTGATCACTTATTTTGTCTTGTATATCTCTTTCTGGCACCATCTTTTCAACACATTCATAAAAACTGCTCTCAAATTTTTTACCATTAGCAATATCTTTTGATTTGGCCTCGAAGTATAATTTGGGATTCAAAAAATATCCTGCTGCATGTAGTGGACGATGCATTTGATCTTGCCATCTTTTATCTACAATTTTCAAGATGGGTTGATAATTTTTTTCCTTTGAACCAAAATTTACAATAATTTGTTGCCTTGCATATTCCATGGCAGCATACATGTATCCCATGGCAGGCTTCTCATCTCCATCAACTAATCTCAAAACTTGCAAAATTGGTTGTGAGGCTCTTAAGACATCTTCAATACCATGCCAGAACTTCACCTGAAAGACAAAAGAAGCAACATTTTTTCCCATAGTTGTCTTTGCCCATGTACTATTATGCCATGCTTCTGAAGCAAACAACCTACGCAAGCCTCTCCTTACAACATCATCGTGCAACCTTTCTAATGTAAGAAAAGCAGTTGCAAACCTTGTAACTCCACATCTCACAAGTTCCTTTCCCTTTGTCTCCTTTCTCATATAGTCAAGTAAACGTGTATGTGTGTAGATGTATGAAGTCAACTTCTTGGCTTTTGAAATGACACACTTATATGCCTTTAATTTGCCAAAATCTTCTAACATGAGATCAAGGCAATGTGCAGCACAAGGTGTCCAAAACAATCTTCTCCTCTTCTCCATCAATATTCTTCCTGCAGCAATATTATATGAAGCATTATCTGTCACAATTTGCACCACATATTCTTCTCCAATTTTTTCAATCATAGCATCCAACAATTCATATAAGAGGTATGCATCCTCTTTACGATTTGAAACATCAACGGACTCCATAAAATAAGTCCCTTCTGGACAATTCACTAAGAAATTAATCAACTTCCTCTGCCTTTTGTCAGTCCATCCATCACACATGAGGGTGCAACCATAAGTCTTCCAATGTTGCTTATAGTCATCATGCAACTGATGTGTGCTCTCTACCATTTTTTTTAAGAGAGGCACTCTCAACATGTGATAACTTGGAGGCTTGTATCCCGGTCCAAATCGCCCCGCAAGTTCGAACATCACCTCAAAACTCTTCAACTTTGCAACATTAAAAGGAATTCCAGCCTCATAAAACCAGGTGGCTACAGCTTCATCAAGCTTCAATTTTTCTTCTTTCTTCCATTTACTCTCCAAAGTTGTTTGAACCCTCTTTCCATGTCTCCTTGCTTCAACAAAGTCCTCTGCACTCATCTTTGCAAAAGCATCCATTGGCCCCTTGTTTGGCTTTTTCTTCAACGATGAAGAACCTTTATCCGATTTGGGGGGAATTTCCTCGTCAGATGATTCATTTATACACACAAACTCTTGGACTGTAATTTTTCTTTTCTTGTTTTTTGCCATCCAACTCAACATTTCTTCAGAAATATCCTTTGTTGTCTTTGGACATTTTTTTACATCACTGAATCCTCCTACTAAATGTTCTTTTTGTCTTTTGATCCCCCCATTTGTCACCAAACCACAAAGTTCACACTTCACTTTATTTTTATCATTTTCATCCGGCCAATAGGAATACTTCCATCCCGGATCATTTGACTTGGCCTTCTTCTTCTCTAACATTCCTTGCACGGATGCGGACTGCGACCCTGACTCTTCTTCCATTTAAATTTTAAAGATAAAAATCTGGCATGGGACAAATAAAAAGGAGTAAGAGAGTGGGTGGTCTGTGACATGAGATGGTGAGAGAAACAAATAAGGTGAGAGAGAGAGGGGGTGGGTCTGTGACAGAGAGACAGAGAGAGACAGGATGAGAGAGAGAGAGGGTGTGTGACAGTGTGAGTGAGAGAGAGACAGATATGGCCCGAAAGAGAGAGAGTGGGTCTGAGAGAGAGAGAGAGAGAGAGAGAGTCTGAGAGAGACAAAGAGAGAGTGGGTCTAAGAAAGAGGGTGTGAGTGAGAGAGAGTGAGACAGAGTCTGAGAGAGAGGGTACGACAGAAAGAGAGTGGGTATAAGAGAGTGAGACAGAGGGATATAGAGAGAGTAAGACAGAGAGTGGGACGGAGAGATATAGAGAGAGTGAGACAGAGAGAGGGAGACAGAGAGAGGGGGACGGAGAGATAGAGAGAGACAAAGAGTGTGGGTGTGTGAGACAGAGAGAGACAGAGAGTGTGGGTGTGTGAGAGAGAGTGAGACAGAGAGAGACATAAAGTGTGGGTGTGTGAGAGAGAGTAAGACAAAGACAGAGAGCGTGGGCGTGTGAGAGAGAGGGAGCCAGAGAGTGGGGGTCCGGGATAGAGAGAGTGGGACAGAGAGATGGAGACAGAGAGGGAGATGGAGAGACAGGGAGATAGAGTGAGACAGAGAGAGTGGGACAGAGAGAGAGGGAGATAGAGTGAGACGGAGAGAGAGTGAGACAGAGAGAGGGAGATAGAGAGAGTGGGACAGAGAGACAGGGAGATAGAGTGAGACGGAGAGAGAGTGAGACAGAGAGAGGGAGATAGAGAGAGTGGGACAAAGAGATGGAGACAGAGAGGGAGACGGAGAGTGGGGGTCCGAGACAGAGAGAGTGAGATAGAGAGATGGAGACAGAGAGAGGGAGACGGAGAGAGAGTGAGACAGAGAGAGGGAGATAGAGAGAGTGGGACAGAGAGACAGGGAGATAGAGTGAGACGGAGAGAGAGTGAGACAGAGAGAGGGAGATAGAGAGAGTGGGACAAAGAGATGGAGACAGAGAGGGAGACGGAGAGTGGGGGTCCGAGACAGAGAGAGTGAGATAGAAAGATGGAGACAGAGAGAGGGAGACGGAGAGACAGGGAGATAGAGTGAGACGGAGAGAGGGAGATAGAGAGAGTGGGACAGAGAGATGGAGACAGAGAGAGGGAGACGGAGAGACAGGGAGATAGAGTGAGACGGAGAGAGAGGGAGATAGAGAGAGTGGGACAGCGAGATGGAGACGGAGAGACAGGGAGATAGAGTGAGACGGAGAGAGAGTGAGACAGAGAGAGTGGGACAAAGACACGGAGACAGAGAGACAGGGAGATAGAGAATGAGACACAGAGACAGTGAGAGATATAGAGAGGGGATGGAAGCCTCACCGGAGAATCGGAGATGACGGCAGCTAAGAAGGCCTCGCCGACGACAGCTCCAGCTGCAACAGGCAAAGGAGACGACGGCAGTTACAGAGGCGATCGCCGGCGGCGGTGGACGCAATCGGCGGCGAGCAGCGGTGGCGTCGCGACGAGCGAGGGCGGCGAACGCCGTGAACCCTAGCGGAGCGCGCGAAAGGGGGTGCCGGGGTCGAAAGGGGGAAGAAGATGATCGTATCGGGTTTGGGGTATTTAACGATGGTAGCCGGCCGGGTAAATGGGCCGTGGGTAGTTTGGGCCGGCCCGTCCGGGTAATGGGCTGACCCAGCGGGCGCTTAGGCGGCCCAGGCGGGCTGAGCGAACCGCCTGGGCGCCTAAGCGAACCGCCTGGGCCGCTTTTTGAAGCCCGGTTCAGGCGCTGGGCCGCTTCGTCCAGTGACCAGCGCCTATGCGCTTAGGCGACGCCTAGGCGACGCCTAGGCGTCCGCCTTGACAACTATGATTTTGACCTAGCCCAAAGTGAGTGATGATTGGCGCAGGACCGCGATCTTTCATACCTACTTTAAGCATGATGACAAGATGTGTAAAGTGATTATTGATAGTGGGAGTTGCATCAATGCAATCTCCACAAGTACAGTTGCGTGCCTTGACTTGACCCTTATGGAGCATCCAAGTTCGCATCGTGTGTCTTGGGTGGATTGGACGTCCATTCCGATTCGGACGAGATGTCTGGTCCCTATTCATTTTTCTCCTTATGAGGACCTTACCTAGTGTGATGTTTTGCCTATGGAGGTTGGGAGCATTATCTTAAGCAGGCCATGGATTTATGATGTGGACTCCATTCTTTACGGTCGATCCAACACCTGTGTATTTCAGTTTGGCACTTGCCGCATCACTTTGCATCCCTCTCGGCCACAAGCATATGCTCAGCAAGAGTTCACTCAGTCTAGCATTTCTCCTCTTAGTGCTTCTGCCACTTCTGGTGCTACATCTAGCACCCCAGTTACATCTAGTACGGTCCAGTCGAACACTCCTGTTACATCCTACTCGACTTATTCAGGTAGCACTCCACGCACAGGGTTTCTATCCTTGGAGAGCCTCCATCTACGACCCTACTTTGATCAGCGCGAGGTCACCTTGAGCCTACTTCAGGTGTTGGATACTTGTTGCATACTTTAGCGACCCTACGCAAGTGACCTCGCGCCGACCTTGACCCTACGTAGAGCCGGGAGCCTCCATTTCTCGCTGAAGTATGCATACTCGTGATAAATACTTCATCGAGGTGGAGTGTTAAGTTAGGAGGATCACCTTATTGCATACGTCAGCGAGAAATTGAATGATGCTAAGCTGAGATATTCTACTTATAATAATTAGTTTTATGTGGTAGTCTAGGCTCTGCGTTATTGGAGGCACTATCTCTTGCTCTGATCACGAGGCCCTCAGATTTCTCTATGTCCAAAAGAAGCTCAACTCTAAGCACAGTCGCTGGGTAAAGTTCCTCCAGGCGTACACTTCTGTTCTCAAAATCGAGCGGATGTGGAGAATTGTGTGGCCGACGCACTGAGTCGTCGAGTTTATCTTTTATCTACTATCAGCACAGAGGTCACTCGATTCAAGAGATTCGTGAGAAGTATCCCGTTTGTCCTGATTTCGGCCAGATCCACACGGCACTTCAATCTGGACCCTCTAGAGAGTTTAGTGAGTATGTTCTTTAGGAGGGTTATCTTTTTTGTGGAGATAGATTGTGTATCCAACGGACCTCAGTTCGTGATTTCTTAGTATGAGAGATTCATGTGGGTGGTCTAGTCGGTCACTTCAGCCGCAATAAGACTATTGAGTTAGTAGAGCACCGGTTCTACTGGCCTAGCTTGAAGCGCGACGTGTCACGCATAGTGGCTCAATGTCGCACTTGCGCTACAGCAAAGCAAAGGAAACAGAACACTGATTTGTACACTCCATGTTATGCCCTGCACTTTTACAACCATTAATGAATTTAATTAATTTAAATTGGACTAATTAACTAATTATAAGAATCTATGACTAAGTTTAAGTAACTTAATTGAGTCCAATTAACCTAATTATAAAAGTTCATTAGCCTAATTATACTACTAAGAATAGTTCATTAACCCTACGTCAGAGTCTGTCGAGTCTTTAGCTGAGCATATTAGGAGTTTGCATGATATTGTTTGTCGTCATATAGAGATCGACAATGAGCATTATAAGAAATTGGCAGATGTACACCGACGTCCACAAGAGTTTTAGAAGGGTGACTACGTCATGATTATGGTCAGACCTGAGTGGTTTCCATATGGAACCGTCAAGAAGTTGCAAGTTAGAGGAGCTGGTCCTTTCAAGATCCTGAAATGGATAGGGTCCAAAGCGTATGTTGTTGATTTACCACCAGATTATGGTATTAGTTCCACATTCAATGTCTCTGATATGGTACCATATCAGGACCCAACAGTGATACCCAGTGATCCATTCGAGCCTTATCCTCCCCTTGTGAGTGACCCTACATATAAGTGTTCATCTGCAGCTCCTATACCTATTCGGCGTGAGCAGAGTGAGTATATACTGGATGAGCAGGTTGTGACATCTCAAGAAGGCGCGTACCACTGATACTTGGTTCGTTGGAGGAGACAGCCGCCTTCAAACGACACATGATTACTCGAACGGAGTTGCAGAGGATCGACCCTGACTTCTTGGAGCGCCACTAGAGCAGCAACAACCCTTAGTCGACAGGGTCGAGTTCCTCTCAGCCGGGGAGAATTGGTGAGGACACCCGAGCCACCATCTGATTTCACCCGAATTATGTCTACCGTCGTCGGAGAGCTGTTATGATATCCCTTTGGCTTGGAGACGTTGCATGGTCCATTTGATGCATGGAGATACATTTTATTTGATTTTATTAGTCCCATTTATGGCTCAATATATGATTTTTTATTTTTTAAGATTTTTAGGCACGATGTTCGCACTAATTAAGGGTTAGTAGATAAAGATGGGTTTAGGAATATGATCGGATGGCTTGTTAGAGTTGGCATAAGAGTCCAAAGGAGTTTATAGATATTATTGTCAGTTTATTTCAGAAATTTTAATGCATAATTATTTGAGAAAAAAAATTTCCTGAGTTTCCCGTGACCGATTCTCTGCAAGGGAGATCCCTCCCTTCTTTGGTGCAACGCCGAGGATCCTCCAGCCTTTCCGGTGCGACACCGGAGAGCTCCTATCTGTCGATGCGACACCGACAAGTATCTTCCCACTTCACCCCTTTCTTCTTCCTCCGATCCCTCTCTTGTTCTCCCCCGGTTCGTTCCCAATAGCACAGGTAAGAAGAAGAAGAAGAGGAGGAAGAAGAAGAGGACATGGGAGAGGAGTCGGCGGCCTCCCGCTGTCGTTGCCGGCACCCACCGGCGCTATCGCCGCCACTGTCGGCCCTGCCAGCTCCCGCGGGACCGACGCCTGCCCCCAACCGTCTCTATTGCCCCCGCCGCAGTCGTTGTCACCGTCACCGCCTTCCACCGGCACTGCTGGAGCCGGCACTGTTGTCGCCGTCGCCGACCACCTTTCCCGCCGCCTTCGTCGCCCTTTTTCATCCCTTCTTGCTCGGTTTGGGGTAGAGGAGAGAGAAAGGTGGAGCAGGAAGAAGGGAAGGGGTCGAACCCCCCTTTTAAGCCAACCCGGTCAAATCGGGTTTGACCCGGTCCACTCTTTAGCTACTTTCTAAGCTTGGTCCGAGCCAAGTTCGTGGTGGTTTGAGCCACCTAGCCCTTAAGGGTCCCAACCACCAGGCCCTTCTGGTTCGACCAGGTTTGTCACCTGGTTCAGTCCTGGTTCGAGCCAGGGTTTGGCCAGGTCCTAACCAGATTCTGATTTGGTCCGTTATTGTGCGCTAGGCGGTGCAACTTGAGTCGTTAGCACACCGCCCTTGTTCTGAGCCCGTCCATGCTCCGATTCACGTACTGTTTGCACCGTTGCTTTCGTCTCGTCGAGGCCAACTCAGATTCAACGTGGTGCTTCTCCAACTGTGCCTCGTTTTGCATGCCAACACCGCACGCATTTCCAGGTACACATTTGCGCATCCCAAGGCCCACGTCAGCTGCCTTGATTTGCATGCCAACATTCAGACGCCCTTGATTTCGCAGCATGCTTCCCGAGGCATCTTCCCAGCGACGTATGCAACGTCGATGACCTGTCAACTGCCGTGTTTACCATTCCAAATTATTTTTATTGCTTAATTGTAGCCTTTTACCTATATGTGAAGAGTGTGTCTATATTTTATTGTATTTGGGGGGGGGGGGGGGGGGGTGGTACACGTGCATCAGATGGTCTTCTCCCACGCACCATCGTGGAGGTACGTGCAATCCCTTCCACTATAGTTTTGCTTGTCTAGTATTTGCTTTTATCTACCGCCGACTCGTGAGGTAGGATACCTAGCCCGTGATACATCATCACTGCTGGCTTGTGAGCACGTTACACCTATCTCGAGTTCCCTCAGGACTTTATATGGTTCTAATTCCCTAGACTTGTAGCAGTTCCTCAACTACTAATGGTCCCACGTTCCTCATTGCGACAGAGACAGTTACTCAGCTACTTCTGTTATCTGACGTAATTATCCAACTCAATAATTATGCGATTAGGCTGTTTCTACTTACTATTATATTACTTGTTGTTGATATCTACCACCGCGAGTGAGTCCGTTAGTTCAATTAGCCGTTCCGCATTAAAGGTCAATGTACATTGTTAATAACCTAATAATAATCAGAATCGAAAAATAGAAAACGGATACGGAAACAAGTGTTTCTGTTTCCGATTCTGATAGCTGTAGGAAATATTCGATTCTGATTCCGATAACTATCGAATGGATATTTTTTTATCGAAAGCGGTTATTGTTTCTCGAAATCGGGTCAAAAAAATCGGATAATCAGGTTTCCATTGACTGTCTTAGTATTTCTTATGTCTTCTTCTGTTTGCTCCATTTTTGTTAGTCATCTTTTTTTTGTTATTTTGCTGCAAAGATTCTGAAAACAGCATATATATGGTAGAATAGAACTCTAGAGGATTTTAGTATTCAACATAGTCAATGAGTTTTTGGCTTTCTTCTTTCAGTTGTTTTTTGTTGTTTGACTAATAACATGTGAGCTTTTCTATTATGCAGCATGCAGCCATTTTGGCAGAGAAGCTAGGCTTTAGTGTAACTGATGCTGTTCTGAAAGACTTAGATGATTCAGGTTATAGCAACCAGACAAGACTTGAAGTCATCATTCAGTCGAGTGACAGCTCTGTTCTGATAAAGCTGAGGCAGCAGACTGAATACAAACTCATGTATGTGATTCATGAACCTATTGGCGATGCTGTTTCTTCATCAATCAAGGCTATTACAGGGTTTGCACATTCTGTGGCCATAAATAAGGAATCAATATATCCTAAAAGTGAAGCTTTTATTATTGGTAAAACTGATCTTGTAACCAAGTTTCAGTCAGCTAAACTTTCTGTGTTTGCCTACCTGTTCATGAATGAGTTTGTGTCTCAACCATGGGATTTTTATTCTGATGCAACCATGGAGATCAATACATACTTTCAGCAGGCCGGCGTTAACGGGATCATTACAGACTTTCCAGGAACAGCTGTTGCATACAGAAGTATTCTTCCTCTATTACCTTTTTACCTTCACAAGTAGAATTGTGTGATAAATCTAAACAAAATACAGAGTAGCTTAGATCAACATATTTGAATTCTTTCAAATTCTCTAATCATGATGTTATGCACTTGCATATGTGAACAGTCTATCAAAGCCTTAGGCAATGCTTGAGCTTGTTACTAGTACTAAATGTTTTCCGTTAGTCCTCAGTTTTCAAATTAAGCCAGTGGCTCAGGTTATGCCTCACCGAAATCTCCAACTGAAGAATCCACAATGGAAGAAAAAGATATAAGAAAGGACATCGTTGGCACACATGTGGTCTCATTTTGTGGACCCAGTTAGTATTTGGTACATCATCGTAAGTCTTTTCCCATCAACTAGGCTCTGCTAGACAGCCTAGACCCAATTGAGTCTCCAGATATTTGGGAATGTTTTCTGACTTGTTGCCCAGCTTGACATGCAAACCTCAGCATGGTGACTGTCAATAGGGGGTCATTACTCCGGAGACTAATCATCTGGTAGAAATTTTCTGAGTGATTAAAGCTGTTAAAGCTCTTACAACTAGGCAATAATCCTCAAAATTTCTCCAGGCTTTGAGAAGAGTCCAAAATTATAATTTGTATTGGGTTATCATGCTGTGATCAAGATCTCTGTTTGTTGTGATAGTACTATTGCTTCTTGAATCATTATTACTGATGTGTGATGCAGGAAACACTTGCTTAAACTTGGGTGACAAGACACCTCGATATATGCTTCCAGTCGAGCCTGCTGGTCTGCTGGATGTCATGTCTCCCCTAGTTCTGCCTCCTGCGCTGCCACCAATGCCCACTCTGACCGATGCTGACGTGGTTGAGCCACCTGTGTCTCCTGCTTCTCTGAACATGTCAAGCTCCCCTGGAAAAACCGGCTCTCCTGCTCCACTGCCTCCAAGTGGGCAGCCATGCAATTCTGCCTCTGTGTGTGCGTGTTTGATTATAATCGTAGGATCTTTCTTGCTCATCTGGTAAGTGCTACCCACAGCTAATCCTATGGGCTCTGTTGTCTGTAATTAGGAACTGCTTCCTTGTAAGGCCAAACAACTAGCACAGCTGTCTTATCTGGAGCAATTCTTTTTTGCATATAATTCTGTTGTTTTCCATGTTCATTCTTATCCCAGAATTGTTAGTCCCATGATTTGTGAAGCCTTAATGTGATATTGCAATCTTCTCGTGCACCTATTTGGGTGTCCCAAAGAATGGTTTGCTGTGATAGTGATCATCTCGATGAGCCTAATTGGTGATAGTTTTGATCAAAATGCTAGCAAATCTAGATGATTCTGGACGTTTGTTCTGTGGGAAAGGAAGTGAATATAAATTACTGTTGGGAGTGGGAGCGTGTCCGCCAATGTGTTCATGCTGTATTCTGGGTCAAGTGCACCCCCACAACCCACCACACCGTGTGTGTTGGAATAACAGACTACAAATTTAGCAGAGATGAAGTTGAATTGCCCGCAATGGCTAAAATTAATGCTGGCTCTGTGTTTGAGCAGGATGCTGGCCTCCACAACTCCATCTAGATAACTAGCATTAGCTGGGTATTTAGCATAAAAGGTCACTGCTCTTCTTAGTACGGGTACCAAGCCTTCTGTATGACTGATCAGATTTTATTAGCACCAATTTCACCCTGTGGGGCCTGGCTCTTTATGATCCAAAGTTGACACTGAACCCATGTTGATTGGAAGGATAAGGTTTCATAACGTTTAACGGTGATTTTTTATAAGGATCGATGATGTTCACGACACTGAAAACTTTGTGCATTAACGGACAGAAAAAACAATGATGAATCAGAAGCAACTCAAGCTATATATGCACAGTTCGGGGGATCTGATAGAATCCCACATGTACACCAGCATCCATGATCCTCACGCTTGCCGGTGTGTTATGCCGAATACGGATGCCCCTGCACGCCCACCAAATGTTCGTCAGAATGCCTCAGCAATCCAAAATCAAACATGTAGGAGAGAAGAAAGAAAAAACGTATACTAGCTAGTCTCCTCACCTAGTGTTGGTGTCAGCACGGCCAGTGCTGCAATGCCGGCGGTCTTGAGCAGCAGCCCGGTCTTGATCATGTCCTTGATGTCGATGCGGCCTGTTGAGAAGCCGACGATGTTTGACGGTGTGCCGGTCGGCAGCAGGAAGGCGTACTCGGCACCGAAGGCCCCCGGGACGACGAGGAGGAGGGGGTGGACGTTAATGGAGGCAGCCAGCTGGATGAGGAGGGGGATGACGAGGGTGGCGGTGGCATTGTTGGAGGTGAACTCAGTTATGGTGCTGCTGACAAGACAGACAAGCGGGGCGACGGCGAGGTACGGCACCACCCGGAGGAAGCCGAGGCCATCTGAGATCAGGTCAGCGAGGCCGGTGGAGCGGACACCATCGGCGATGGCAAAGCCGGCTCCGAGGAGGAGGACGACGCTCCACTGGAGCTTCCTGCACTTGTCCCAGTCCATGAGCTTCTCCCCCTCGTGCTTCCTGTTTGGGATGATGAACAGCAGGGTGGCCATCATGATCTGCATGCGCCATGCATGGGGAACGTACGTAAGAACTTAGTTAGACACATCAACTCTATAATTGGTTTGTTCTTCTACAACAGATATTAATTTGCTGTGGTGATTAAGAGGTGTTTGGGTGCTGGCATTGGTTGCAAGGAGCTGCTTACGCTGACAGTGCCATCGCCAACATGCATCTGGAAGAGGCTTCCCCAGCCGGGGATCTCATTTGTGATGCGTCTTGTCATCCACAAGACCACAAGCAGCTGCCAAACCACGAACACATTAGTAGCTAGATGTTTAATACCTCTGTTAAACTTAAGCTCATATATCTTATTAGACCAGTCACAGTTTGTTCAAATATTACTTTTAGACATCTAGCTGTGAACATGAGCATATATGCTACGTATCATTCTCGTTAGATGCTTTTCTTAATGTATATGCTTCTTCTCATACATCAGATGACGGATCTAAACACGAATTGATGGAAGGGTAATCTATTTTCTGCCTTATTAATGAGATGAGGTGCGGATGTTAGGAAGTATTCTTGATTAAGAGTAGTGCGATCCAAAAAAAAAAAAGATATCTTCTAAAAGAGTACAGAGTTTTTGAACTATTGAAATACTGTTCCCGGATATATACCACGATGAGTGCATTTGGTTCCATGTAAAATATTGTAGGTTGAAAATATTTTTTAAGAAAATAAATTTACAAGAAATAATCATTTGATACCCATGAAAATATTTTTAGCTGTGTTAGAAAAGGACATTTGACCTCATCCCATAGATGTCAAAGTCAGGAAAAGAGAGAATCAACAAATTAAATTTTAACCAAATAAGCCATTGTGCTACAGTTTTGAGAAAAACTTTTCAAGCAGCCTATTTTATATGGAACTAAACTGACCCTAAGCCTTCTTTGGCAACTGGGCAAATATATATCAGACAGAATATTCTACCTCACACAAGTTATCCTGTCATTTAGCAATTTTCTTTTGAGCAACAACCTGCTGGAATAAGAAAAAGGTTTAATATAAGGGTAGGAAATATCATCTCTTTTTCTTTATTCCAAGTGAGACCCTGAATAGGAATCATATGACTACTTTTTTTTTTATTGAATATTTTATCCTCAGATATTTCAGTTAATAAATGATATTTTTACATTTATGACCGAATAACCTCTTATTCACTCTACCTATATATTAATTCTTGGTAAACAGAGTTTTAACATCACCAATTTAACTCTCTCTCATATAAGAACTTAATTCTATTAAACAGGTGTTAAACTCATTTAACTGTCTTTCATTCATAAAGAGGGATCTATCATTAACCTAGCTTTTTATTTCAAGAAAGAGAAGGTTGTGGGTGTAGGACATACCCCGAAGACGCTCAGAACCATCTTCTCAGCGAAAGCCATGGGACCTGTCACAGAAGCCGCAAGAAGCCGAGTCAGAAGAAGATAAGGTGTGTTGTCACTTAGGAGCCGGTGCACGCATCATACATTACATGAACAACCTTCTACAAGATTCAATCGCAAAAATACAATTCTCAAAAATTTTATGAAAGGTATAGTACTCTATTTAAATAGTAATATTTAAAATGATGTTACACCCGCATGGTGGAATATTTCAAAAAGTGAGGTTCGGTTCCGTAAGGGGCTGTTTGTTTAAGTGTAAAATTTTGTAAATCATCGGTTTCCAAATCATTGATTTCTAAATAAGTGAAATTTTCTTATTTTAGAATCAAGAAATATTTGTTTAGTTGTTTGTAAAATAAAATAAGAGGGATGTTTCAATCTTTTTTTTTTAATTTACAGTAGGTCTTTACTGTAAACCAAAATAAGAGAATTGAACTGTCAAGTGGGCAAACAAGACTCCGACAGAATTTTACTTTACATCATTCTAAACAATTGACAATATTGTAAAACAATTAAAAACACTGTAAAATAAAACAATTATTTTAAATTACGTTGTTTTAAGCTAAAACAAACAACCCTTAGGTGCAAGTGTGGGGAAGACTCGGTAAGTGCAACAGGGGAAAAGGAGTTTTTCTAAAAACCCCTTTATTGGGAATGGAAAAAATTCCATACGAAAGAGTTGTTTGAAAAGATCCCTTCTTTGTACTATTTGAGTACCATCACTTAGAAAATCCCTTCTCTATTTTTAAGGATAGTTCTTGCCTGTAACAATGCATACACAAGCTAAAGGGAACTAGCTAGCTAACCGGCTTATCTTTATATATCAGAAAAAGACTTGAATGACATTATTAACGGTCAAATAGTTTACTTCTTTAAAGGATCGATCACCCTCCCCTCCCCTTTTAATTACAAGATAAACAGACTGATCATATGAAAGGTTAGTCTTTTATTTTAGATTATAGTTAAAACCGAATGGGCCATGTATACCATTTCACCTTTCTTTAGGGAGAACCTCGCAATTATTTTTTTTGGTAAGATTTGCAGGCCGAGTCTGTGCAACTATTTACAAGTGACCGGAGTTCAATCGGAATCCGAGATTTCTTCTAAAGTTGGAGATAATTCCGGCCGGGTCGAAGGGTCCGCCTAATTAGACGATAATTCCAAGTCTGTCTGATTTCTGAAGAAATAATCTCACAGACCAGAAGATAAATATCTTAATAACACCGAGACCATATAACTGGGAGATTTTTAGGCCCCAACCAAAAATCGAACCTGAGACCTCCCTTTTGCAAGGGAGGTGGGTGAACCAACTGCACTGGGCAGCTGGTCCAGCACCTTGCAAATTTGACTTCTTACAGGAGGTACCCATGCAATAATGTCCTCTCAATCATGCAGAGAACAGCACATGCACTGCTATATACTACCAAGTAATGGCAGCAATATGATATAATATGGTGGTGACTGGCGGGCATAGAGACCCTTACCTAGCGCTTCCAGCTCCCGTCTCAAGTGGTTTCTGTCCAGGTACGTGGAGAGGGAGGAGCCGGCGCCCCCCCGGGGGCAGTAGAGGAGGCAGAGGGCGCCCCACAGCGCGAGGAAGCACAGCAACGCCAGCGGGAAGCCGAACAGGAACCAGGTGGCGAAGCCGATGGGCGCCGCCTCCGGGAAGTAGGCCTCCCACATGCCACCGTGATCAGGTTGACGCCGGTGCCGGTGAGGGTGGCCATCCCCCCGATGGCCGCCGAGTAGATGACCCCCAGCACCACCGCCTTGCAGAACCCGACGACTGCCGCCGCCGCCGCCGCCCCCTCAGGGAACCGCTGGAGGATCCCGGTGGCCACCGGCATCATCATCACCGCCGCGGCTGTGTTCTGCATCCAGAAGCTGACGAACGCCGTGGTGGCGCAGATGCCCAGCAGGAGCAGCGCCGGGTTGGGGGTTTCCCCGCAGAAGAGCAAGGTTATCTGCAAGCAACCATGTCAGTATCATCTATAATTATGAAATTTATCTCATCCTCAACTTGCAGTAGTGCTAAGTTTTAATAACAGACTTAAAAGTTTCGCAAAATTTTGACCACCGATAATTTTGCATGACATCAGTCTTTTGCGAAAGGAAAGTACAGTGCACTTATTAACTAAGTTCGGTCAATGCATTGAAGGGGGGAAGATAATTTCTAATAAAAAAATTCTTCTTTTCCTTCGGACAGCCGGGGTAAAAGTTTGAAGAATAAAAAATCAGAGTTATAAATTACATTGGAATGGTTTGATGAGTTAAAGTAGATGTTTAACTTAATTTATTCTAGTGCCCCTACTGTTTCGTGCGGTTAAATGATGAGTATTTTATTTTACTTAAACTAGAATTGTCTTTCTAATCATTGAAATATACTTCTCTCAGAATCTACCCTCATCCCACTTAACAAAAAACTTTATCCCTTTTGTTTTCATATGTCCATTTCTCTTCTCTTTTTCAAAACCAGTATCATCGGATCATTAAAAATTTGAGGTAAATCTCGTGTTTGGGAACACTACCCTTTCAAAGACTCTAGAGTGTTCAGACTGTTGACACACATGATAAAGTCACAACTTAAAAAAGAAAAGAAAAAATTAAAAGAACGTCTTCCCTTTCTCACATCGAGCTAAGTACAACTCGATTTACGACAGGGAGGATAGGTTCCTCTTAATACTCATTAATCCAAGTGAATCTGATCCAATCTGTATAAAGTGACCTGAGTTTTTTTTTTTTTTTTTTGTACAGGGTGGCTCAATGGCTAAGTATTTATACATATTTACAAGTGACTAAAATTTTATACCGATTTCCGAGATAGTAATTCCACGGATAAAAAGATATAAATTCCGTAGAAAATAAACACCGGACGATTTGAAGAGTTTTAAAGCTCCAATCAAATTTGAACTCAAAGACCTCTCTAATAGAGGCCATGTGGTGAAGCTAATTAACCTTACCCAGCAACATATGAACATATCATAACATGAAAAATGGCATGGTACTACCCTCTGCCAGTGCAGTTGTTGTCTTTTTTTATCCTCTATAAGTTAATAGTCTGCTCCCCGTGAATGTAGGTGAGGAGGGAATTAGGGAAGTGCAAAGATGGGAAGGGTTTTGCATAAAAATTCCTGGCTCACTTTGTTTGCTGAATTGTTTATTTCAGAATAAGATTTTGGGAATTTTTAAATCAGAATAAGATATATTTTAATTTAGTAAGTTGTTGGTATTCCACCTAGAATAAGGAGAATTATACTGTATTATTCCAAATGATTTGGTAGGAAGAAGTGGAATAAGGAGTGAAATAAAAGAAAAAATTGAAGAGATTAGAGGAATTTATGAGAAAAAGGCATTCTAGGTACAATTTGAATAATTGGAGGAATTAGAAATCTCCACAATCAAATCGGGTTTAAGCCCTTATATCAATTATTCCAAGTCTTATGTTAACAAAGTGAGCCAATAGGGAAAATTTTCACATAATGGTTCCTTTTAAAAAAAAATTCACTTACTGACTCTCATCCTCACTTGCACTGAGAGGATCTGAATCCACAAGTTAAACAAAACTGCATTTTAACTACACTTTAAGCTTGTATACAAGTAGCAAGAGCAGAATTATAACTCACATTTAAGGCCAGCCGCTGGTGGATGTTGTAGTGCTCCACGGCCAAGGCGAGGATGAAGCTGCCGAGCACAAGGGAGATGACGTCGTTCATGTAGGACCTGGCGACGGCCTCCGCCGGGGCGATGCCGAGCATGGGGAAGAGGAAGAGCGGGGACAGCGAGGCCACGGGCATGGGCACCGCCTCGGTGAGCCACCACAGGAAGACCCAGGCCATGGCCGCCAGCATGCTCCTGCTCGCGCCGTGGCCGTCCCCGAGGGGGACGAAGAGGCCGACAAGCAGGCAGGCCAGGGGGCCAGACAGTATGGATAAGTACTTGGTGACCAGAGCTGCGTTGGAGGGGAGGAGGAACTTGCGAGGAGTAACGTCTTGGATTGGCAGAAGTGGGGTTCTGGGGTTCTCCATGAAGGGGAACTCTTGGTGGGTTTAGATGGGTTGCAAAGGTTTTAAGTGGTTCAGGCAGGAACGCCAAAATGCATGGATGAAGCTGGACGTGGTTGCAGGCTGCTAAACTTATAGGACTCTAATAAGAAGTGGTGAGATGGAAGGAAGAGGAATACCATTGGAGTTTTCTTGATTGCTGGGTGCAGGCATGCAGCTGATTTGGAGAAGAGAGGCTGCTATAAAACCCATGGGCCTTTAAGGGAAGAGAGTTGGCAACTGGGGAACCACCTCCTTGGATAAAGATGTGCTGGGAACACCAATTGTTTAAGTGCTTCTTTGACCCCTCATTCCCTTGGACTGCAGGTGTTCTTCTCCACCTTAATTTAGGGTTACAACATGGACTGGTTTGTTCCTTTTTTTCATTAGTGGTGGGGACCTCATGGTTACTAAAACAGGGAGACAAAGAGTAAGTATCAGCTCCAACCAGATCTCATGCAGCCGCCATGAGGATCAAATTCAACCCACACATTTGGAAGAATTTGGATCTCCTCAGTGTACTGGTTGACCGAATTCAGTCAATGTAGTAAGGGGGAGGGTAAGGCCGTCAGATTTTTTTAGTTCGGCAAAAAATATTTTTTTCAAAAATCTGTCCCCCTCTTTTTCATTTTACTGATTGAGCTCGATCAACTAGTGCACTAAGAAAATCCGGATTTCATTTGGAAATGGTCATACGTGGGATTAGGATTTTGAAGAAATTTGATGTTGAAGAATTACAATGTCAATGGGGAAAGTCAGATGGTAACAAACCTTCTAGATTTGTATTTATATGTTTAACATCCACGACCATGCCCATCAAAGGTAAAGTCACGCGACAACTAGGAGGCATGCATAGTAAAAATTTCAACCCAAGAAGTTCTTTTAACCATGAAAGTGAATAGTTCGGAAATTGAGATGGTGTAGGGTCATTTAAAAATAAGAATCATCTTGTCCAGTGATTCTAATGATGAGATCTTTGTAAGAGCTCTTTCCAAACCTTCGGAAGGATCATTTTTAGTGTTTTATTCAACCCAAAATAAATGGTCTTGGTACTTTTGGAGAGGTCAACATCAATTCAATATAGGACCTATTTATCCCATCCAATTCAAATTAATGACAGATTTGAAGATGAACATTTGTGTTAGTCACTTTAATTTATACGTTTCAATAGAGGTAGTTAACACATATATGGTGGTGACCGAAGGTGTTAAGCTGTGTTTGGAAAGGATTATGTTTAATTATGAATGATCTTGACCGGGGACTGAAAGGGGCTGGGTGCCGGTGGTTTGGAATGTTGTCTCTACCTGTATTAAACTCACCTTGGGTTGCCATACCTTTTTTTAAAAAACACGCTTAGGTGGCACGTATATAATGGAGGGGAATATGTGGGGACGTGGTGTATGTGTCATTTAGGCGTGTCAAAAAATAGTGTTGAGGAATAATGTCACTATACATCTTTTTTTTCTTTTCTTTTTTTTGAGAAATGTGTAAGTGACAAATTGTTTGTGGAACTAAATGCACCCTTAATTGATGATGCTCGTTCTCGCATGAAACTTGACACGGAGGGATTTCTCATAAACTTATTCAAGTCTTCGCATGCATGAGAGATGTGATCCGAGTGCAAGTAAATATCAATTGAATTCGACCCACTTAATATTATAGAAGATTTAAACTCATTAGTTGAAGAAATTCTTGTTTTGAATTATATTTTTTTATTTTTTTGGGTGGGCCCCTTTATGCCCTATGCGTATGTACAATCTGATCTCTGATCTATCGATTTAAAAAAATATATATATAAAAAAAACAGATCCTTAAATAATAAAATTTAGATTGTACAAACATATAAATAAGATCGAGGCCCACATGAGCCCTCAAAAGGACGGTTCAAAGTTACTAGACTCCCACATTTGAGAAGTCTGGGAAGAACCAATCATCTGCAATGTTGCTCCTAATTCTCTGCAAAAGAGTATGTTTTTCAATTTAATTTCATGAGTAATACATGTCCTCATCCATATCCACAACGAACCACCTTGTATAAGGTGAGGACCCAAAGTGGGTGAAGCGGCGGCTCGGTGGAGCCGTGGCAAACCTTGATGTAATGGCTGACCGCAGCTGGGCCGGTCCCACTCAATCCGGCTTTGCCGAAGCCAACGGAACACTCAACCAGCGGTACGTTGGGCCCGTTGACGGCCCACCGAAACTACATTCCCGCTCCCGAGATCCCACGGACCAATCAAAATGGTTTCCGGAGCCCACTTAGGTGCAGGGATCCAAGTGGGCCCCACTGCATCGTGTCCCCACCTAATTAGTTTTGTCCCTTACGTCAACCTGTTTCTCCCAAATTTTTTATTAATAAAACACACATATTTGATACACATATTTGACACCAGACACATGGCACAAATTGCAAATTGTGCCATGTGTCTTCTGTCAAATGTATGTGTCAAATTTTTATGTCATAAAATTATTTTTATTTTTATTATAAATTAATTGGGACTTAAATAGAACAACGAAAAGCAAGAAATAATTAAAAAATAAAATAAGAATAGCAAAGGACATGCCTAGTAACATTGCCAAACCACAATCCTAATGAAGAACAAGCAAACTACTCTATGCATGCATGCGCAAATGATAGAAAAAATGCAAATGCATAAGATCAAACACAGCTTAAATCCTCAATTTCTTACTTCACCTACCAATGGATGAACTGGCCTTATCCTCATCCATCTTGCTTTCAAGATCGATAATGATCTTCTTAGAATTATCATTTCCATCTTGAAGTATTCGACCTAGTCCAAATAAGTCTAAGGTTTAAGGACGTTCAGGCCTACGGTCTATTCTTAGCTCAAGAACTCTTAAAGGAACCAATGGACCCTCAATGATGAAGCACATCCACTTTTACGTCCAACATGTGCTTGATAATGTCGAGTTGATCATGGATGCCCTACTCTTGATGCTTGACATGTGAGATGGCCTAACACTTGTCTATGGGACTCTTCCATTTCTCTACTATAGGCAGTCATATGCCCATCTAATTTAAAGAAACTCATAAACTGTAGGCCACAATAAGGACAATCCCTTGAGAGTGTAGAGTACTTCTAGTTAGGGAAGGAAGGTCTAGTAGGGGTTGTACTAGTGAGGAAGGGATGAGAATTGCTAAAGCATGGAGGGCAGCCATTGTCCTTACTAGTGCCATGAATCCTAACTTATTTCATAGTGTCAAAAAAGGGAGGTTAAAAAGTAGAGGAAATAGAATAGGCTTAAGAAGGTAAATTTTAGGGATTGGGTAAACTAGTGGGGAAGAGAACTAAAAATGTTAACTTATATAGAACATCCATTAGAGACTTAAAAACGTATCACCTAGTAGTACAACTATATTTACATTATTATTCATCAAACCTAAACACATAGTTCATGAGACTCTATTGTCCCTCCTAATAAATGCCAACAAGTAATTCCTTAATTTGGGCACATATATTAATTGCACAGTAGCTTTGTATTCAATAACTAGAAGCTATAAATTAACTAAAAGATACGGCCTCTCTTCCCTCCCCGCCTCTATGTACAGCTAGATCCATGGGTCACAAATGAGAGTGTCAACTCTTGACACATACATAGGTATAGGAAATTTCAAGAAAAATTTAATGACATGACAAAAACATAATGTCAAGTATGTATAGGTATATCAATCTATTACAATGTAAAATAATTAAACAACACCTCAAGAATAGATAATAAAAATAGGGGTGTCAATTAAGCCAAGCCAGCCTAGAGCATAGTTAGCCCCACCGGATTTAAACAAGCTTAGACCAATGAAAGTGGCTTGGCCTAAAAATTTGGCCCGGCCTGCCCAACCCAAGAACAACAAGGGCTGGACTTGGGCATTGGTCAACCTAGCCCCGCCTAAGGTATTGAATCCCTAATCAAGGCCACCCCTAACCATTGACCCAATTCGATTTATGTTCCGTCTTTTCGTCGCAACTTTCCCTACCTATATTCTTTTTCCTTGCTCTAGAGTCTCCTCCTCTGTGAATAGTGACCAAATCATCGAAATCACCTCTCAATGAAACAACCCTACTGTACAAATGCACTATTGGACCATTCTATAAGTTTCTCTCTCTCTCTCTCTCTCTCACACACACACACACACACACCCCAAAGTGGGGGTGGTAGCATTAAAGGAGGAGAACAACAAGCAGATGAGGTCCAATTACTCCAAGGGAGGAGGAAAAGGTGTAAAACAAAGACAAGGCTTTCAAGAAGCTTCTGAGTAGAAACACGCAGGGCAGGCCGATCTCCTCACCTAGTGCTTCCCTTCATGAGATGGTTAGAGGGCTGATGGGCGGCACCACGTGCATCATTTGATCCACTTGCGGCACCACCCATTGAGCAGTTGTCGTCTCAGAATACGGAACATATGGTCGATGAGGAGGAGTCAATGGAAGCGTTGGTGGAGAGCGGGGCTGGGAGGAAGGGGCCTGTGGATGCGACAGGACACATGTGGCATGCCTTTGAATCCTCATGTGAGGGGAGGAAGAAGATGGAAAAGTCGGCGGAGATGGAGATGTAGTCCTGAGGTGTCTGGAGGAGGCAGCCCTCCCTCCTTCTACTTGCCCCCAAACATAGATTCGTCGAAGACCTCACCCTGCCCATCACTAGCAGTGAATCGGGTGGGGCATGTGTGGTTCTCTTGCTCTTTGTCAACCCCAAACATAACTCTGCTAGAGACCTCTGCCTGCTCATCACGAGTGGCAAATCAGGTGGGGGCATGTGTGGTTTTCTCTCTTCCGATCAACCACAAACATAGCTCTAGTCGAGCCCTCTTCCTAACCATCATTAGGGTGAATTAGGTGGGGGCATGTGTAGAGGAGGATATGCACCTTTGAGGCTAGTGGTGGGGGGGCCCATCCATTGTAGAGCTGCTAAGGAAGCCGAGGGAGTCCAAGTCGGGCAGTCATCATTGTTGGTAGCAATCATTGGAGGTGGTGGTCGACAATGGAGCTGTCATCATGATCAATAATGAGGTGGATCCCACTGTAGCAAGGAGGGCATAGGCAAGGATGGTGGTGACGTGGGAGAGGGTGGGGGGGCCTCGGGGGAGGGCTCCGACGAGGGGAGGTCCACTAGGATGTTGCCAGTGAAGGGGAGGACAAAAGCGCAACTGACGCCGTCACCTATACAAAGTACTTGGCTGCTCAATGGTACGTAGCTGACGTGGGAAGCACAACCCTGGGGGAGCTCCAATAGGACATTGTCAGCAGTAAAGATCTTCAACAATAGAATATCATTGAGGTAGAAACTTGGGCCAACCTAACTCCTCTCTCTCTCTCTCTCTAAACTTGGGCCAACCTAACTCCTCTCTCTCTCTCTCTAAACTTGGGCCAACCTAACTCCTCTCTCTCTCTCTCTCTCTCTCTCTCACACACACACACACACACACACACACACCCCATCTCATAAGGGTATTATTATTATTTTTTTCCCACAACAAGCATTAACAACATATTCTAGGTATATTCTTATGGCAAGAAATAGAAACTAACACTTTTTATTAAATGTTCATTTAGTAAGATTATTAATAATAGGATAAAAATTTGAAAGACAAAAGTGTAATTAGCTACGTAAGAGGGTTATGTATGTGATTATCTTTTCTAATATCGGGAATGCATCTCCTATAGGCTACAATAGCAATGTAAGCATACGTCCCTCTGATCACATTGAGAAAGATAATTATAATATTCCTAAGGAGAACATTCAAGATCTGTCTCGAGGAGAACATTCAAGATCTTGTGATTCTTATAAATTTTTTAGATAACCAAAATTTCAATAGGACTACTCAGGTAAAAATCCAATAAGAAAGTTCCAAGTTCTATCATTGGCAGGGATTCAAGGTGAAACCTTGTTATCTGAGGGCCGAGGATGGGGTCACAGTTTTATTACCCTCCCCAAGAATTACATTTCACCTATAAAACATTGATTTTTCTACCCCTAAATGAACAACTATTTAATTTGCATATTTTTATTAGTCTTACGGAGTTATTTTCTTTGAACTTTTAATCTATTTTGTGCTTTTGTACGAAATTCTTCCCTCGTGAAAGGAACATAGATAATTTTTCAAAGGTTAAGATTCATTTGAAAAAGGCAAAACCATATAAAGGACATCTCAGGGTCATTTGATTTGACATAAGACACCGCCAAAATGACACATTAGACATGATGTTTTATAGCATATTTACGATATTTTGTATAGAACCAAAAAATACCTCATGTATTGGCAGTTAAAAAACATTAGGAGGGTTTTCAATTCTTAGATTTTATCCTATTTTTATTTATATAATGAATTTGATATATTCAGTAAATGCAAAGTATTATTTAAAAATAATTTCTTGTGTTCTTAGAATATTCTCTTTCTTTGGATTTTATTTTTTTCATTTCCCCTCTTTGAGTGGGTTAAGGATTCTGAAAAATAGAACAAAAAGTCCATTTCTCCAAAAACCTTTTTACCCAAAGCTAGAGATTGAGAAAAAAAGGTAAATAGCTGCAAAAATCTTGGTTCAAAAATTAGCTCAAAATATTTCCTACCACTAGAGCCAAGGTCTCTTTTCCCTTGGAGAGAATCCGTGATTCTTCCTCTCTTTTTCTTCTTCCTTTCTTAAGGACTAACATATAGGTTTTAACTCACACGAGGTTCAATTTTTTTTCAACTCTTTTATGAGGTGTTTGGTTGTGTTATAATGTCACTTCTTTTTATAAAATATATTTTTATAATAAAAATGATTGAAAAGATGTTTGGTAGACGTTGCCAAAAATATATTTTAATAGCATCCTGTGATAAGATAAAAGAGTAATACTTGTTGTATTGACTCCAATACCTAATGATTAGAGTAGTGTGTAAAAAAAAATTATATATATATATATATATATATATATTATTTTAAGTGGGTACCATGATGCACTACATGTCCGCACATGTCAATATCCAATCAGGTGACCAAAAAAATATGAAAAAAAAGCAAAAATTATTATTGGGCTTGTCCATGGAATGCATATTTTTTTTATTATTGATGGGGATTCAATTTTTTATTTCTCAAATGTTTTGGGTCGTCTGATCAGAGATTGATCTGTACGTATATGTAAGACATCTCGAGATCCACTTAAAAAAAAAAAAAAATATATATATATATATATATATATATATATATATATATATATATATATAGTACTTAAGGTCAATACAGTATCACTCGAGATAAGAAAAAAAAAAGGTAATGAACTCTTTTATTTTATTTTATTATTGTCACGTATCGGGGGACCCTGCTCCACCCTTCTCTCGCGCAGGTGCATCCAGCAGCTCCTCCACCGTCCTCCACGACATCGCTCTGCACTTCTTCCTTCCTCCTGCCAGATCTCGGTCGTCGGTGGCTGCCTCCTGTATCCATCTCACCGTGTCACGTCCATCTCCCTCTCTGCATGCCTCTCCTGCGCCCAAAGGTATGTGCTTCTTCCAATTTTCACCTGGCTAGATGAAGCCCACTGCTCGGTACTCTTCTCTTTCTTGGAGAAGGACCGCAATGCGCCTTGTGGATTCTGTTGCTTCTGGTGCACCGCTGAGCCCGGGTGTTCATAGAAACTTACCACCTTACGGTTCTTGGCGATCCATGGCGTGCCCTTGTGAGCAGAATCGTTTTCTCTGGTTGTTTGGGGTGCTCAAATCCTGGGATTTCTACGTGATCTGTTTAATTTGTCGCTGTGAGGTGGCGCTTCTCAGCTATAGTTTAGCCCTAATTATTTTGCAAAATAGATTATCCGAAATTAATTATTGAAAACAACGTATATTAAAATAAAAAGTATTTAACTTTGATAATTTTGTGAGATCCACTGCTGAAGTAGAGCGTCACATTGATTGGAGAATAGGAGAAGAATAAGAGCGAATAAGAAGAGAATAAACTTAATTTTGCTTTGAGAAACGGAATGACTTATACCGGTGCAGAATAACATATTCGAAGAATAAGGAGAATAAGTCATCCCACCTTAGATCTAAGAATTGTTTATTCTTCTTATTCTGTCAGCGGATTCCACAAAATTATACATTATTCCGTCAATGAATCCCACGTAATAACTTATTATGCAAACAAAGTGAAGCATATTAAATTGGTGCTTAGTGTTCGGCTGTTTACTTGAGCCAACCAATACTTTTCAGCTCTTTGTCTAGCTGGTTAATTTCTGCCTTTCACTTTTTCTTCGCCCGAAAATTTCGCCCTAGTTTATGAGCTCCAGTCCAGCCTCGTTCGTCCAATGCACCTCTTCATCTGTGTTCTTCCAAGGGGCCTGCTGGCTGGATGCACAGATCCATTTTTATTTGGTTCTTTTGTGGTGGGTCGTCTGTTGTCACAGCATACATCTGAACTTGGAACCACGGGAGTCTCAATGATGATTTTGATTTGGAAGGCATAAGATGTGGGATAGGTTGCTTATGGATTCATTTCACATTTCTTGGGTAAAAGAAAAATCAAATTTGAGACTGGGTAAAATTGGTTTTTTCATATTATTGTGATGGTTCCGATTAGTTGATAAAGCTTTAATTTTGTAAAGAAATGGCTGAACATCATAACTGTGTGTCAATTTTAATAATCATCATAGACTTTCTCTTTTTACAATTTTCTTATCATAAAAATGTGTAAAAAAATTATAATGCAACCAAACACCTTATTAGGTATAAAAACTTTATTTTCATGGGAATATTTTCAGGAAGAAATGTTCAGGGAGCACTAAACTATCTACGAGAGAATAAAACTAAGAATATTTCCTACCCAATCCCTACAGTCCATCCCTGACAAAATGCAAATACGTAGTATTTCTTAATTATTTTTCTGTTATATATATATTCTTTTGACATTATTTTCAGTGTTTTAAGTTTTAAAGAAAATATTGTTAAAAGAAAACATTGAAAAGTGATTTGTTGAAAAGATGTTTTTGATCCAATAATCAAATGGCTAGGAATGAGTGTGGCAAACAATAATAAAAAGCATAGTATAATCACATTCACTTTTATGAAAAGATGTGCCACTTTTTCTTACGAATGTTTAACCTTTCAATATGCATCCTACACGTGCAAGTGCTAAAACAACGGTAATGAGGCTACAGTAAGTGCAAATGCTTTTACCATATGAACAGCATCCATCTTAGGCAACATCCTATTACAGAGGATTCTTTGCAGCGAAACCAGAGGAAAGCCTGTGATAAACTTGACTGAAGATCTACTGATGACACAACATAGAAAACAAATTCCCAATTAAAACTGCACTAGCGTATACCTGTAACCTGTGTTGCCATATTACCCAATCAAATCCCAACACGTTCCGATACCACCCAATCTATATCCTGTTTGTAGGGTACTCCGATGAACTTTAGAAGGCAAAGGGGAGGAAAATCGAATCTTAGGGTACGCGTAAGGACACGATGGATTCTCTGTCACAACAATTTGGAGACGTTATTTCACCGGTGACCAGAACAACAATGGAAAGAAAATACCGAAGGGCCTCGTAACCAGCACCATGTGAATTAAAGGAGCTTCTTTGTTTTTCTTGTTCTTTTGGGTCCAAAGCACAGTTGGCTAGGTATGTACAAAACCTCTTTCAAGTGAGACAATTTGAATCCCAGCAACGTTATATTTCCCCCCTAATTATAGATATTACACAAACGACTAGTTTTGAAACCTTGGAAGAAAGACAGTAAGCAGTGGTTCAACGACAAGTGACACGGTAACGTTGATGACAATTGGCTGACTTCTTAAAGTAGGATCAGAGAAAAAGGAAACATATCGAATGCAGAGCTCCCTTTTGTGGACGGATACCTGCATGACCTAAGATGGAATCTGTAAAGGCAACGTACCCAACGTTCCTAGAAGCAGATCTCTTGCCAAGGCATAAAATACCATATGCTTTAGCATCACAGATGCGCCTGATTGAGAACAACCGAACACTCGATACCACAGGGAAGCAGAAATAAAAATTCAGAGCACAAGTGCTGCTTCTGGTGCATCTGCCGCCCCTGGATTCTTTCATCCTGCCTGAAATTGGGTAATCATGTTTTTTCCCCTCTCCTTTGTTTTGTTAACGAGAAACACAAGTGTCTATCAAAAGACGAAATGCTGCTTGACAGAGTGAGATTCTAAGAAAAATCACGAACTTTGAAGAACAAAAGAACCTGAGCAAACAATAACTGAGAATCAGAATTTCAACCAACATACAAGACCAGACTTGCTGGCACAGGAAATCTTTAAGATTACCAAATCTGATGCATCAAATCTTCCATTCCGAAAAAGACACTAAGAACGGACTTCTGTTGATTTAATCTCAATGAGTACATGCCCAACTCATCAAAAAAACAGGCTCCATGTTTGGAGTGAGTAGCCTACTCTGATAATAGAAATAAATGTTTTGGACAAAAATTCCAGGAAAAAATTGAGGGAGAATCTCCCACTAACAGTCAATTATTCAAATGGTAAAACTTAAACTCCACCTGTTGGTCAACATACGAAGTTTTTGATTTTCATCACCATCTTATATTAAAACAATAAATGGCCTAATCTCCTTAAGCACCACCAGATCCATATTTCTTCCCAAAGACAATGAGCTGCAACTTGTCATAACCAGCAAGAACACCAGCACCAGCAACGGCACGGAGAATGTTAGCACCTGCACCCTTGAACAAGGACTTGGCACCCTCATTCTTCAGGATCTGAGAGAATGCATCAAAAGAGCTCTTATACTTGACAGCCTCTCCAGAAGTCATCATCATTCTTCTGCGAACAGTGTCAATTGGGTATGATGCAAGACCGGCACCATTAGTGATCAACCAACCAAGAGCAAAGCTAGCGAAGAAACTATCCTGAAATCAACAAACACAAACATCACCTTAGTTGCATTCAGGGAACAGGGAGGAGAGTAATATGTAAACTGCACATTTAGACTAGCTGACAGACAAATAAAAAAATATGGCAAGGCAGAAAAAACACAATCCACAGCAAAAGAGAGAGACGGTGCGACCCCCAGCAAGGAAAAAGACAAGAATAATACTGTTTCCATCTTTGTTGGTCTAGACTATAATGCAGATTTAATTTGGACATTGAGAAGGGGTAATGAAAGAAAAAGCAACAAGAGGGTATTTGCAACACTTCAATACCCAAATAATACCACCTAGGCACCTAATACTGTTTCCATCTGTGTTGGTCTACACTATAATGCAGATTTAATTTGGACATTGAGAAGGGGAATGAAAGAAAAAACAAGAAGAGGGTATTTGCAACACTTCAACACCAAATAATACCACATAGGCACCTAATCCATGAGCTTAACCCAAGGTAGGAAGAACCGGAGATTGGACACGGATTGGCCCGGTCCAGACCAATCGGATTGGTCAATCCGATCAGGTCCAGACCTGCCATTTGTTTTTTTTTAATTGGCTAGAAAAAAAAAATTAGTTCGATCCCAGTCTGATCCAATCCGATCCTGGCCTGATCCGGTCTGAATGCACTCCAATTTGGCTGCTATGGATCGATTTCATCCCACAACAGTGGATCAGGGATCGACAGCAGTCTGGTCAAGATCGACCGGATCAGGTGATCCAATCTAATCCATGCAACCTGCATTCCTTGGCTAAACCACCCTAGTTATTCAAATCCTGTATACAAGGTATGCAGCATGTCTCTCTAAATTTGTATCTTCTATATTTCATCTTAACAGGAAAATTGGTACTACAACAGAGCAATTAACTGAAACAAAGGCATGCAATCATGTATATAACATATCAGTTTGACTCAGCAAATGAACTTCTAAAAGGAAAATTGATATATTCTTGGTTGGCACCCAAATGTAGATAATAAGCTACAAGATTATCTAAATTAACCAAACACTCTACCACAAAGAACTCAACATCAATTCATTATCTCAAAAAAACGAGGTACCTGTAATTTTCCAGTCAGAACCACAGGCTTCAGGGAGTCATACATTCCAAAGTATAGACCACGGTATACTATGATTCCAACACATGAGATATTAAATCCACGGTATAGACCAGCAAGTCCATCAGACTGAAATGTCTTCCTGTAGACATCAACCATTCCATTAAATTGCCTCTCCCCTCCTTTCTTTGCAGCTTTTGCATCATTTGCCAGCCGAGTCCGAGCATAATCAAGAGAGTACACAAACAGTAAGGATGAGGCACCAGCAGCACCTCCTGAGGCCAAATTGCCAGCAAACCATTTCCAATAGCCATCCCTATCTTTCTTAAAATTGAACATTCTCTTAAAGTAGTCTTTAAATGCAAAGTTCAAGGCCTGGTGAAATTAAATGAGTGTATTAGCACAAAAGCCCAGAGGGCACCCAGTGAAATGAAACACAGTATTAGGCAATTTGTAAGCACTCATATATAAAGAGGGAAGACCTGAGTTGGGAAGTAGCGAATAACATTTGCAGTGTTGCCTCTCCACAATGACATAGTACCTTCTTCCTGGATGGTACGCTTGAAACAGTCACTAATTCCCTTGTAGGGTTGAGAGAGCCGACCAGACTTGATCATCTCGTCCTGATTCTGAATAAGAAGTTTAACCCGCTCAATTGGAGCAGCAGCTGTTTTGGATACAGCAGCAGAGACTCCACCCATAAGGAAATCGGTGGCAAAAGCAGCAAAACCTTTCTCTGATGGTGCATTGACAAAGACCGGGGATGCAGGTGCCAATGTAGAGAGGTCATAGTTAGCCCTGCATGACTGCAACAGAGGACTCTGAAGCCCACCGTTTGTGTATCTTCCACTTGTAAGATGCCTCTCATGCAGAGATGGCCTGTAGAAGCTGTGGTTACGGGCTGGCATATCTTGCATAATGTTGGAGCCTAGATAGAATTGACCAGCCACCTTCTGGACGACAGTTGGGTGGTTAAGCTGATCTGCCATGCCTTCGGACAGAGAGACCTGTAGAAGTGAACATAACTTTTCAGAGACCCATGGCTTTACCATTCCTTCCCTCCAAAGCTTAATGACAAAAAAAATCAAGGCATTTGGTATAAAGACACGAAATCGCAAAGACAGTCAAAAAATAATAAAAACACATCACAAGATATGCACAAAAAAGGTGAAAAAAGAGTCAGATGCTCTCATAATGACGATTCAAGCCACTATGTTATCATGCCTTACACATTCTAACAAACTTCAAATGGCAAAGGCATAAGCCCAATATTTAAGATGGTTACAAGTTGGAAACAGCACAATACGTCTTACTTTCATGTGGAACGCTTTGATTTCATCGACATTCAAATTTAATAAAAGGCAGCTGTGTCAGATAAATCTTCCCTTAATAACACATAGAGAAAAGCATTGACAATTCACTCAAACACTTCAAATTTTCTACAAATTACTGGCTAAACTATAAAGTTTCATTAGCATTTACGTTCATGACTTTTTTTATGTATTACACAAAGTTAAACTTATTCTACTTCAAAACATGGATTCAGGTAGGAGGCATGTCCGCCAAACCATAGCCAAAACAATTAAGAGTACCGTGTTACTGCAGGTACCACAAATAAGAAAAGAGCAAATTCTTTAAATGTCAGAGAACATACTCTGCTCTTATAGCCACCATAGGTAACTTTAAGGACAGGATAACCCTATGAAACAAACTATTTTGTAGCATGCGGCATTAACATAATCAAGACTCAGTTAGCTACACCGATGCCCTTAATTTGCATTTGTCAATGGGCACATAAGAAAAATATTTATACCTCTTTTAAAATTTCATGTTCAGAACGAAGTTCACACTCAAAGCAGGCGCAAGATAAAGCCACAATCATATCAAAGCATGAAGAGCAACTATTGCACAGGAATTGGCCATGGAGATTTTCTACCAAACGGGAGTAATAATAATTTTTCTTTCTCCCTGTCTGTGCACACTCTTCAAGTAAGAAAATTTAGATGTGAAACAGCCTGGATTGACACAAAATTGGTCATATCGACCTGGATCAGGCTAATCCAACTAATGTAGCCTGTGAAGTAGGACTTTTAAATCAATGTTATTCCGTTGAATTTGATTGTTATTATGTGATATTCACTTTTTTATTTTATCTCATTTTTAAAATAAAATTCAAGACAATCGAGAGATTGGAGATTGGCCTTTTCCCTTTGAGACGGCCAATCTGGCCGATCCTATCGGCATCCAGAACTGGTCAATGACATTAATGAACAAATCATGATGCTAATGAAGACAATTGAGTATAACAGCAGGCTAACAACTACTACGATCTAAATAAGAATAATATGCCAAAAATCTTAAGAGACATGAAACGAGTATAACAGCAGGCTAATAACTATTACGATATAAATAAGAATAATACGCCAATAATCTTAAGAGACATGAAATGATGAGGGAAAAAACATATGAACGGACTAGATGTCTATACAGAACATATGAATAGTGGCTATAAACCAACAATAAAGCACCCTGGCAGCAAAATTTCCCAGATATTGAGCAGACATTCACATAGTAGATGAAGTCATTTAATTGCTTTTTTTTATTCTACCACTCATCAAAAAGAAAAAAAAAATCCTATTCCTACGGTCGTACCACAGGATCGCCAAACCTAAAAGAAGTACACGCATCAGGTCAAAATTCATCAAGATCTGCAAGCTCACAACAAAAACCACCAGCGGAACGCAAACCACTTCCTGACACCCTTCTTCACTCATCCAGTAACCAAATCGAACAGATCAACATCTACAAAATCAAATCAAGCGCGAAAACGGGATCCGATCGGGCAAACGAGCAACACCTGCATCAGATCTGGCAACCAACACGCAGAATCCAAAAACAACAACGGGAAACGGCCGATCCAGCTACAGGTGAAGAGAAATACGGCCGATCTAACAGGAAAACATCAAATAAAAACATGGACTAGAAGCAGATGAAGCGAAATGGGAAGATTGGATCGGATTTAGAGACGAACCCTTTGGTGGCGGAGATATCTGCGAAGGCGAGGCGGCCCCTTTCCCCTTCTCTGGGAGGTTGCCTATAAAACGAGTGGTGACGGAGAGGCCGGAGAAGGAAAAAGGGTAGAGCGGCCCTTCCGAGTGGCGGGCTTTTATTTAGGTGCTTGGGTCCCATTTCCAAGTGGTGCGCGTAGGCGAGGGGCCGAGGGCCCGGAAAAGAATTTTTTTTTTAGTTATTTTTTAATTTTGAGCCACTGCAAATTTGTGAAATGTTATTTTGGACCTAGGAAACTTTTTTTCTGTAACTGGACCTAGGAAACTTGTGAAACCTTATTTGGACCTAGGAAATTTGTGGAATTGATATCTAGTCTTTTCACCGTCAAAAATTTTATGTCCGCACTTGGTCATTAATGTTAAAAATGATGAAGTTATAATGGCGTTTTATTGAGTAGAGGAATGCTATTGGATGATCAAAATAGCTACCGATGAATATGAACATAAGATTAAAAAAAAAAAAAAAAAAGTGTGACCTAATAATACTTTTCTATATATTTTTGTCAAATTTTGTGTAAAAGAAAGCAAGTGAGTAGATTAGTTTCTTCCTTTTTCCAATGTGCAAAATTTTTAAATGAGATCATTAGTTTGCCACATCAAAAATTAAGGTATCTTAGAATGAAAAGAAGAAGACTCCTTAAAAGGGCACGTATACTCCGACTACGATTGATCAAATACTAAGATTGCACTATCATATGTAAGTAGAGGTATGTAGACTTTTCTTAAGACTGATCTAGATTTTACCAATACCATTCTTTGTTGTCACTTTGACCCCTTAATTATTATCGTCCTAGTAGTTACTTGTGACTATAAGACTCGTTTACTTTTGAACTCAGCAAGACTGTCCAAATGATAGTTTATACTGGAATCTAACTAAGTTTTAATAAACTTGAAAGGTGCAACTAATCTACGCCACCGAGCCACTGGACTCCAACATTTCATGTCCAAAAACCAGAGCGAGTAAAATGACAGTTCTCTAACTTCCCAAGGGTTCATATTCAAATAACCGGAAAAGATGCAGAGGGACAGATCAACTCACCTTCAGTGAGGGTACCATGTGCATTCGGAGCCTCCTCTCTTACCGTTCATGCGCAAAGATAGCTTTTAGAAAGAGAAACGGTCACCTGACTGGAGGTAACCATAAAGGTTTCCGTCGACGGCCGATGGAGTTCGTTAGGGCTTTCGTCAGCTGCGATCGCTCGGCCACCGCATCCACGTCCCGGCTGGGTGACGTTGCTTTTGCTGAAATACCATCTGTAGAATAATATTTATCTTTATACACCTTCTATTATTACAATAGGAAATCTTTCTAGAGATTTTGACAATTCTGAACTGCCGACAAAGATGAGTTGGCCGCGTGCGTTGCTTGACAAAGCATGTTGGAAAATATAAACTTGCGCTGCCCATTTCATAATGGAGGTGTACATAGTTGACTTAGCTCCCTTCCAAACCGGTCTCCCATTGCCATTGGTGGAAGGTAGTCCCCCCCCTTCCCTGGCTAGTGGCTACTACCATAAGGCAAATTAAGGAAAGAGGGAAAGCAAACTTGTCTTCTTTGCATAGGGAGGAGTTGACCCTTTGTTTCTTTCTCCTTTCTTCTTCTTATTCCTCTCCTCTTCCAACTCTTTCACCCTCTTTTCTTTTCTTTTCTTTCCTTTCTTTCTTTCTTCTCCTTCCTCCTCTTCCAATGCATAGATCAGTTTGGGTTAGAAAACTATAAATGCATACTTGATTTTGTTTATCTATGTGTTCTCATGCATGAGGGGAAAGGTTTCTCCTTTCGTTAGTAGATTTGTCCTGGAAGAGTCGCTAACAATTCTTGTGAATTAAAAGATATGAAAATCAGAGAAAAATATGTAAACATTAACAAAAGAGTTAAATAGATAGATGGACATGGAAATGATCACAACAGAAAAATAGGAAGATCAATGTAAGGCATCCAATCCAAAACAACTAGGGTTGTAAACTAATCGATACACTCAATGAACAACTCATGAGACTACTTGACTCAACTCATTTATCAAATTAAATAAATAAGTCTGAATAAAAATTTAAGTTCGCTACGTTAAACGAGCGACATTTGAACACAGGTGATCAGTTTGACTTGATTGTGTTCGTGAATAAACTTGTTTAATAAATGATCATTCATATACTTATTAAATTCTCTTTTAGGTACTCATTTAATTATTCTGTTCACAAGTAAACTTAGTTAATAGGATCTTTAATATCTTATAGAGTTTTCTACCAAATAACTAGGATGCAAACAAACTAATATGCGTCATAGTTTCGCTTGAGTCTATAAATTCAAATTAAAATAAAAAGTTTAGACTAAATATATTATAGATTAATTGGATTCGCAAGCTGTACGATACTTAGTTCGAACTAATCCAATACAAAGAGTCACGACAACCGTCATAAAAAATATTCAATTCAAATTCAAATTCAATTAAAATTAGTTAAATCAAATTTGAAGAAGAGTAGACTCGACTCTACTAGCTCACAGCCCTAAAACCAAAGGTGATGTTTAAGCAGACTTGGAAAAGGAGCTATTTAGGGTACGTGTACATAAACCTCTCAAATTACGTCGATACTCAACATTTCATTGTCATGCATCTCCATTTTAAGTACTCTCATAATTTGATGTGTGCCCTTTTTACCTAAACCTTGGGACCATTGAGCCGCGTATGTACCTAACCATGGGAAACAAAAGAAGGGTCTTGGGGGCATAGATGCAACGCTGAATGCGTATATAAAATGATTGTTCAAAAATAGGAGGACGTGGGGGGGATACATTTACAATTACAGGAGTTTCAAAGGGTAGTAGTGTTGGTCCAAAAAGAAAAAGGTTAGTAGAACACTGGAAGACGGCAAGTGGTTGCGAGGGGGGCCACCCATCAGGCGGCTGGTTGAAGAATGCATGGTCGGCAAATCAAACGGTGTCGCTTGTCCCCCCCGTGAGTGGAGAAGGCGGGGTGGGTTGTCGAAGTGGGACCCGCCAATTAGTAAAAGGCCACATGGGAAGTTGCGCTGGGGCTCGTGAATTGATGTCGTGTCAAAATTTGGCTCCTCATTTTCGGTCACGTTTGTCGCGTCCCAGACCGGGAATGTTGTGGGAAACGAGAAGCTGCTGCTGGGCGCCCCGGCACACAACGCCCACTACATGCACGTCAATGGAAAGAGAAATATTATTATATCATATTTTTATCATTTTTATTACATTTGTTGAATGTGGCTGTCCGATCATTTGATCAGAAAATGCTCATTAAATATAATAATCGTAAAAAATTATATTTAAGATAATTTTAATAGGAACTATTTAATTTGTTTAAACAATCAAATGGCTATAGATGAACATGATTAAAAAAATACTAAAAAGCACAGTATAATAATGTTTTTGTAATGAAAAATGAGTTCAGATTGCCCCCAACTCAGTTGGGATCTCCAAGAATCAATTTTTTAGGACAGCAAATTGTCTAGACTTAATTAGGTGGTAGATTTTTTTGGTGTCTCCTTCCACAGTAGAAGAATAAGATATGTTATAATAGGAGGGAAAATACCTTCCTCTTTTTGAACATACATATCTATCAACAAGAAGGAGGATGCATAGAAAGATCTACATAATTAATTTCAGAAGATCTCGTTTTATTTTGGAGATCTTTTTATTTATGCTCTCTCTTTGTCATTAACAGGAAGAAGTGCTAAATAGTCAAAAATGTTCTCATGCTTATTTGAGAAGCGAGGAAGAGGTACAGACTATAGAGAGATATAAGACCAGATGACTTGTACCTAATGGAAATCCAGCTACATTCCTTAAGAAAGCCAGGTGGCACTCAACAATATCAAGGCTATAAATAGTCCCAAATTATGGAATGTTTGAGAAAATTCTTAGGAAAAAATAATGGGATTTTTATAAATATATCTTTCTTAAAAATGTATTTGCATCAGAATACTTGCAAACAAATCCCCTGTCATCATCATCATCTGTCAGCATTCCGTTAAAATCCTTTATCTAACCTGGTTTCACCTTTGACCAAAGTTTAAGAGGTCCAAAATGCCCATATTATTTTCTTAACTCTCTTTCTTTTTCTTTTGCAAATGTGCCAGTTAGAAGAACTCACTTTTGTAGGAATATGTTTGTCCAAATACAGAAGTTAATGATTGAAGAAAGAATATATAACACACCTTTAACAAAGGTTAATTGCAAGGATATTTTTGCAGTTGTTGCGATGTACTGAGGAGCGTCAATTCTATAAATAGAATCTTAAGAGAGTTATATTTGCAAATATTTCAAAAATAATTAGAAGGCCTAGGCAAGAATATGATAATTTTTTTCTAACCTTCATCACTTTTTCTCTAACCATTTACTCCCTATTTTATTGACGAATTTATTTTCTACCACCTTTCGGTAACATCCATAACTGCGTATCAATGTGTTAATATTGTAACATATTAAAGTGTTAATATGTTAGCATGTAAGACATTGAGATGTTGATATCCTAACACAGGATATGTTAATATGTTACCGTGCATGTTAACATATTAACACCTTAATTATAATACATTAACACTTAACGTATTAACGTATTAACACATCAGTGTATTAGTATATTAACAGTTGAAGTGTTAAGATATTAGCATATTAACTATTAACATATTACAATTCTTGAACAAATAAAAAGATAAGACTAAAATCGTAACTTAAATAAAACATTAAGTGTTGTTAATGGGATGCTATGGAAAATAAATCTGTCCATAGAGTAGGAGGTGGACAAAAGCTAACATGGATGAAAAATAATATTCTATTTTTAGTAAAAGTTAATTATTTTTCTCAAATTTTAATAGGAACCACTTTTAATTCTCACTTTCTACATGATAAATGATTTTGTCTCATTATACAATTCACATATTTCTAACAATTCTATCTACACCTCAATGTAAGATGCTCTACCTTAAATTTTTTAATTATTTTTTTTAAAAAAATGATAAAAGGTGCATAACTAGCTTCTAAAACCTGATACCTTCTTTTGTTGAAACTGAGAATTATTAAAGCACATTAAACACGTTACACGACCTAGGGGGATGGGTTACTTTAAATGGGTGCACTGCGCCACGGCGCAGAGAACTTTCGGATCAAACTTTAATGGGTTGTTGGGCGGGTGCTGGGCACCTTCCTTGGTTCTCCTTTTCCAAACGCCTCTTTATAAGGTTAGACTTGTTCAACCATAGGAAAGGAAGGTTCCAATTTATTGGAGACTTTCTAAACGTCATTTTGGGTTCCATTGACTCAACATAAAACAACAAAAGTCGACTCTAATCAACTTCTGATGATCTAACTTACCCTTTGTGTTAAATTTGTTTTTGACCTGATTTGACATGAAATGGGAGCCCATCCAGCCATCTTGAGTTGCATATTCTTCACATGGATCAAAATAAAATTTCATTAAAATCTACTATTAATGTGTCTTGAATTCAACTCAACTTTATTAACTTTCAGATGAGATCCTCTTGACGGTCAAAGATCGAACAGTTTTAAAAATAAAAAATAAAAATGAGTTGATCTCTATATGTCCCTAGGCAATTGTCTATATGCGTTAGACGCACACAAATGCATGTCTATACTGCCATCCGATCAAGTAAATCAGATAGTAATTAGGAAGTATCCATGTGGACTTGCACTACCCCTTAGTACACCAAGTCTTCATTATCTTAGAAATAGTCTACTTCTCAACCCCCATGGCCCAAGTGATAGGTATGAGGCACAGGACACATGTGATGGGCATGAGGCCCCAACTAGTAGTTCATTTGACACTCTTTCACCCATAAGGCTTGTTTCTTCCATGTTCGATCGTAACATGCTCAATGGAGGTGCTGAGTCCGCGCTAAATTCGAAGGAGGCTCAGTTGAGTGGTGCACATGCAAGGGAATTGACACAAGACAATAATGGACACAATGTGAACAACATGTTACCGTAGGCGAAACAACAGAAGCTATAGACATAGCTCACAAATCTTTGATTTCTATGAATGTACTTGAAAGCTCCTCGAACTAAAATATGATGATCAAGTAGTTCTTTGAGATTTTATGAGGAAAGTGATAGCCAGTCAAGCCATGCAATCATCATAGATGTTGCTAGAGAATATTTTTTTTATAGTACTGAGGAGCGAAGGGAACCACATTTTCTCCATAGAATATTGCTCTGTTGTCCACTATAGAAGAAACCGCCTACGACATTTGATATATTGCATCTACATATCATTGTCATAGAGCTTCTCGAACTTGAGACTATAGGTTAGGTGATGAGGAGATAGACGCATGCGTAGGGTGTAATTGATCCTATGTAAAATATATTCAGACAAAAAAAAAATGGGAGGAACCTGGAAGCCCAAGAAAGGCCTAATATAAGAGGCCCAATAGCCCATAAGGAGCACACATACTGTACGGTCTATGTTGGACAAGGTTTCCTAAAGAATGTGTAAGGGACAGTGCACAGAGCCATGCACTGGGAATACGTTCCCTCGACCCACTATAAACGTAAGAAGAAGCCCTCCTTTCTTAACTACCAATCATCGGGAGTTGAAGGAGTCCTTAGAAAGACTTGCCCGCTCTCACTATGCTCGAGGCAGCTGTGCCATCTTGAGGGAGACCTCCCCTGATAGACCTTAAAATTGGCATGGCACACTGTCATCACGAAGATCAGGCATCTCAGATCTAATTACATTCCCTATGGGAAATATGTCCTTAAAAGCGTGCTTTGGCCTACTAACACATGAATTCGACTTCGCTAACCTAGAGGGACCATGCATGACACTCCTATGGCACCCCAAGGAGAACACGCATCCTTCTAAAGCCCACGTTGTTGCTTCTCCTTGTGGGAGGCAACCTCTATTCAAGCTTTAACCCCTTGCCATGCACAGGTATGCACTCTCAAGCACATCTAATCTCCAAAAACTCAAAGTTTCATTCTCCTTTCCTGCTCAATCTCTAACTTAGGCATTGGAAGGTTAACTTCGTGTGCACTTAAGTCCTCTCGATTGTTGATTCCTTGTCCTTCTAGAGAAGGTCTTCACCTACCTCTTCTGGTTGTGGTTTCTTCACATGTCCTGCCATCGACCATCTGAAAGTCTAGTTGGAACTCCAAAATTTTCACCTATACAAAAAAAGCTTTCTTAGAAAGTAAATTTACAAGAAAAATAAAAATAAAATTTGTCATGGGTACTTATAAAGATACTTTCAAATGTCGTGGAAAATGGCATTCCATCTCATCTCATGGATGTCAAAACTGAAAAAATGGAGAGTCAGTGAATTAAGATTTTCATTAAATAGAGTTTTTCAAATTGCCAAAGAGAACAACACTGTTGCACCAACAACCGATATTACGCCAGTTGTTGATATTTTTAATTTTGAAAATTATTTTTAAATTATTTTTAGGTGGGCCTAGTATGCCCTACATGAGTGTACAATTCAATGTTTGATCGACTTTTTACGATTCGTTTGGAGTCAATTTTTTATTTTTTTGGTCTTTTTTTTAGATCGTTTGATCAGATATCGGATTGTACAAACATATAGGTCCGGCTGGGACCCATCTAAAAAAATTCAAAAAATAAAATTTTTAAATTAAAAATATCAACAGCTGGCGTAATATAAGCCGTCAGTTCAAACAAATTATTCTCATACCAAATAGGTCATGATGCTATACCTTTATAGACAAGTCTTTCATGTAACCTTATGTACAGGAAACTAAATGAATCCTTAGGTATGTGGATCTTTTAAGTGGTTGGTCGCTGTAACCCTTCATAGGAATTTTGACCACTTAGATGTTACTTTTCCAGGCATCCGGTAAGTCAAACGTCGCAAGAACACGAGGTGTTCGTTCAACTTTCGGCTACTCTAAGTCAATCAATTATGGAGGCCAAGAAAAGGAGAAAATCACAAGAGGAATGTGGTTTCTTAAAGGGCATGGGTGCAAAATAAGAAAGTAAGAGGAGGGAAAAGGGAAAGGGCAACTAGGGTTGGGCATGGAAAAAAGTGTCAAAATGGGATTAAGAAAATAAGGATAAGTCATTCCAACGAAAAATTGAAATGACTTATCCCTGTACTTAACCAGAAATTGGGAATATCGTCAAAAGTCTTAACCTCCCTTATCTTTGTAGAGAAATGACCTACCAAATGTAAAATGAGAATAAAATGGATTTAACTCATACCTATCTCGATATAAAACATGGCCTACATACTGCATCAAATATTGCTCTTTTCTCAAACTGCACTTGTGTAGGCTAATTAATGACAGTGCCCGAGGGCATGTTTTCGTCCAAAATTTTATGAGTCAGGCATCGATCGAGTCATAGTTGGGTTGGACCCATCCTGGCTCATCGACAGCCCAAAAGATTCACAAACACATTAGAGGACTACCCTACTGGATATATAGTGGATCCATCACTGTGGGCATGGATCCTTTCAAACTCTTACCAATGTTGTTTATTAGCCCGAAATACAACTTAAGATTACATGATTTGAAGTAGATGACTATTTCGGTTATCTAGTTTCGATATTGGCTCTAATTAGATCAGATTTATGTTGCCACCATATTGCTTGTACTAATGCCTTTTTTTTTGGCGGAATCGTCTTATTATTTTTTTTTCATGTCAAGGGAAATCACTCCATTTCAACTAAAGGACACGAATGCATAGAAAAAAAGCCAAAGCTGCACCCCACATCACATTGAGTTGTTAAGTGATCCTCTTCCCATATTAAATGCCAATTCCTGCCGATTGGTACGACCTCTGGGAAGAAGAAAAGAGATTGATACTTCATTAATTCAACCAACATAGTCCTCTTTCCATAAGCGACATCACCTGTTGGCCTTCCATGTAGTACACCCACAGTGTGGTCCATTGAGCTTTAGAGCCTTTTATTCAAATTTCTTGTTCCCTGTTTTTTCTTCTAGAGGTTTACCTTGGTGTAGACGTTATGGTGGTCCAATCTCCAGAGGCTGCTATGCAAATCTTGTATGTTCCTTTTGTTCTCCTAGGTTCACCTTAGTGTATAGCTAGAGGTTTTGACACGAAGGTTTGAAGACTATTCATGGTAAGTAATTGTGCAAACATTCAGTTTCAAAAAAGTTTTTGTTTATTTCAGCTCAACTACAATTTATTTAAAATTTTAAAAAGAATATGTATATATTTTTTCATACTAAGTATATCATCTTTACTTATTCATTAATGTTTATAATAATTATACCAAAGGTACAGAAAAAATGTGCAGAGTAGGTGTGCGTTTCATGAATATTTTGGATATTGTCAAAAGCACAAGTATCCTTACCTAACTTTTGAACTCTTCAGAGCAAATGTATCATTTACAATTATTTGTCTTGTTCATATGATACTTGTATAACTTGGAGACTTGCACACAAGTCCATTATCACCTTAGATGTAAGTGCATCTTATCTTTCTGGGATTTTTACTTTTCGTTTCCTATAATCTTCCAATATGCCTTATAAGTTCTACAAGTTTCTTATTTTCCGAAAAACCACCAAACATCTTATATATACTTCTAAGTAATCAGAGTCTAGAAATTTTTAAGGGATAAATAAAACTGTGGAAACTCTATTCAATACGACTATACCACTAATATTGAGCAATGAGAGGCTGCATTGATGTCCAGTTGTACGGGCCCATCTCCAATTTCACCTGTAGATAGCAGTAATGTCTCTACAAAATTAAGTAGAGAAATGTTTGCTGCACGCGGGGGTGAGACGCGCTTCGCCTTGCACTGCCGTCCGATCTAAGAGTGGTGCAGTAAGTATTTTCTTTTTTTAAAATAATAAATTTGTTGAGCTAGGGGAAACCCTTAACTTGGCATCCATACCATCTAATTAACATTTAAGTAGAGAAAATAATAAATTTTTTGAGCTAGGGAAACCCCAACTTGGCATTTGTACCATCTAATCAACAATAGGATGATAAAAAAATTAAAAGAAAAAAAATGAGATCGCACATTCACGCAATCTGAGACGTCAAATCGCACGAGTGCAAGATCCAACGCTGCACCGCACATGGTGCACCGAGTATTTCTCAATTAAGAATCGCACCAGATGATGTAAAGCCTAGATGGACCAATGTGTTTACACAGTTACCTATTTCATAAAAGGAAAATGCCAGTTTTCCCAAATCCTAGTTCAAACCTTTTACCCACTCAATCTTCGTCTAGGTCCCATCAATGCGAAACGTTGAGTTCTTTTCGTCTGTCTATGTCTCTCTATCTGATTATCTCTGTGTATTAGAGGAAATAAGACTTTCCAAACCTCAATTTTAATAGACCTCTTCATACTCATGTAATTTAAGAATCTTTTTGTAAGTTGCCTAATGTAAGATTGAGAAAAGCACAACAGCAGATAACAAATATGGGATTTTGCAAACTCTTTAAAAGAGTCTGCATTTAAAAATAACCCCCTACATGATTCGTACTTGTATATAACCCCTTAACTATACTGTTATTTGCATATAGGCCCTTTAATTATGTGGATTTAGTTTGCATCTCACTTGAATTCAAATAATGTTAATATGCAAAAACTATTATATTAAAATACTAATAATATCCTCCCTTAAGATACAAACACCTCAGAGAAAAATTTGCATAAACATCCACCCGCAAGCTTGTTACATATATTTAGCATCAAAAAAATTATTCTATTTTTATATACAGTAAAATTATTTTAACTTAAGTAGAACTCAAAACAAACTACATTGTTAATGGACTTGTGCACATGCCAATATAATGAAGGGAGTTATGTGTAAGTATGAATTATGTAAGAGATCAGGTCATATAGCAAGATATTGAAAAACGAGGAGTCAACTAAAATTTAAAGTTTAGACGATCTCGTTCAGTATCTAAATTAAGACGGTGCCATTAAGTGAACAAAGTCTACAAAGATGAATGCGTTATATGTTAGGTGCCCCATTTAGGCCATAAATGAAGGGGCTGCAAAGTGTTGGCAGCATATTTATGCTTCCATGTACTTCTGTTGGGATGTTCCAGATCGGTTGCGTTGGGAACGAGAAGTTCCGGCTCTCCATATGCTCAGTATTGTACTGTGCAGGTCCATGTGATGGACCAATGGCCTGCCACAGGCTACAATATGTGGCTGGAACACATTAATGCTCGGACAAGGATCCTGATCTCAATCAGTATTGGATACAGAAATTTTATTTAGTGGAGTCACTCACTCGAATATTAAGTTACAAGTATGATTAAGTCAGTAAGGTCTTGAATTAGGTCATATAGAATTCTGAATTGAATCAGTGAGATCGTGCACTGGATCAGTAAAGTCTCAAACTATATTACATTAGACTGAACTAATGAGTTTGACAAAATTCAGTGGGATTAACGTTTGATCCGTCACCAATCTCAATGGCTAGCTAAGAGCTTCCAGCTTACGCAGTCTGTAAGCTCAAACTTAGTTTATGTGAATAGAGATGCATCCGCTATGCAAAAGATGAGGCACAGAAAATCTCCTTTTCGAATCCATTCACCAAACAGTTCAAAATATACCATCAATTGGACTTAGTTTAGTTGGTACCTCATGGTCTTTCCACTTGGAAAGGTCACGGGTTTAACTTCTATTAGGTACATGTACCTCATATACGAGGATAATCATCTAATTAGACAGAATAATTATATTCGACGCAAAAGATATCGCTAACAGAGAAAAGTTTGTGAGATTTGAACCTTTCTCATTTTTGTAGCATTATAAATACTTGGTCGCTAAACCATCTGTCCAAAAATAAAGTACAGAATGTATGTTCTTTATTAATATTGACCAAAAAGAGTCATTCAATTCATCTTGAATCTTTCTTTTTTCAAGAAAAGAAGTTATATGCGGAGTCAATTAATGGACAACGCTAGAGTTGGGTCTATCCTTGTGCTTGAGACTTGGACGCCCTCGACTTTTCTATGTTGACTGCATGCATGCCCTCGTGAAGGGGGGAATGATTGTCTTCTTTTTCTTTTTTAATCTCAAAACTTATATAGGATTCTGGGCTGCCCTAATTAGTCTATTCCACAAATTAAAAATATATATACTAGAGTTATAAGCAATCAAAGGCCACACACTAAGGGCCAAAACTAAAAATGAAAGAAAAACTACATCTTGATAGAAGGAATGCCAAAAAGATCCAAACGAGCAGCACCACGAGCCTTGGGAGGCATAAGTTCTCAATAGAACTACAACTACAACCATGTGAAGCAAGAGCATCGGCAGTAGAGTTGCCTTCCCTGTAGATGGTGAGTGATGATATCACTAAGGAAGGATACAAGGCCACAAATAGACAAAACTTCATGCATCCTTGGGACGCAGTCTCAATTTTTTTTTATTTTTTTTTAATTTGAAAGTCGGATCCATCATTCCAACATCTTTGTACAATCCAATATCGGATAAGATGACCCAAAAAATCTAGAAATATAAAAACAGAGCCTCAAGGAACAGTGAAAAACGTATTGAATGGGCCGAGCCCAATAGACAATGGATCATTTTTTTATTTTTCAGATTTTTTTTGGATCATTCAACTAGAGATCGGATTGTAAGAACATGTCAGAGATGACGGGCCCTACCTTTAAAAAAAATTGAAAGTTAACAAATTTAGACTACAGCACATACAGTGTAATAAGCCGCAAATATACCTAATAAGAGAGAGAATACGCCAACGCAATGACAATTTTCTTGAAGAACTTGCACCCAATTGTCTTCTTCTAATTATAGCAGTATTTGTCATCTCTATAATATATTTATTATCTCTAAGTAAACAGATGTCATTCTTATGTGGGAACATCTACAAAATATTTTTATACCTACAAAGCATATGTCATTCCCACTTAACATGTGTTATGCCCACAAATTTACGTGCATATTAAATGCCTGTCAGACATAATAATACTCATTTGTCAAAGGCAGACAAATTCCATCTCTTTGTACCTACATAGACCAATGGAAAAATGCATTGCAAAATGACTCAACCCACTTCACTGTCCTCAATACAGTAAGTACTACCATACCCTATGTAGAGATGACTTTTTGTGATCTTGGTTAGTCTAAATTTAGTAATTAGTATGCCAATGTCACTTCATTTCAGCAAGAGTAATACTTGCAGTAATGCCCTCCCAATCACAATGGGGGCATTGCAGTGGGTAAAAGATTTTTTGCATTTTTTTAGGTTGGCCTCAAGGTGTCCTATCAAGCCGTATAGTACAATACCTGATCTGACGACTTAAAAAAATATAAAAAATTAAAAACCGACCCAATGAACAGTAATATGCCCCTAAATGGGCCAAGGCCGTTTCGCATGCGGACGTGGGCCTCCAAGTGGCCGTTCCATGGTGTCTTGAGCACTTATTTGTTATGGTGGTGCATCCGAGAGAAATCTTGGGGAGCAGAGAGAGGTCTTGTATAGAGAGAGCTTGAGAGATTTTGTAAAGAGGATTTGTTCCTCTAGAGTTGTAGTGAGACACTTTGTAATTTTCTCCATATTTAGTGAAGTTTCTTATCGTCGTCGTCCGTGGACATAGGAGGTTCGCCTATGAATTACGTAAATCTTTATGCTCTTGCTTGGTGTGTTTATTTCCTTTTTCTCTCTCCTTTCTTTGTGTCGTGTGAGGATCGAACTCCTAGGTGTTTTTCTGTCTGTCAGAATAATTGTTGTCATGACAAACTAGTATCAGATCCCGATTACTGTTCGATCTGTGCTTCTCGTTGATGGCTGTAAAGTTAGCGTTGGCTATGAAGTTCGACGTCGAAGTTTTCAATGGGAAGACGGAGGTTTTCAACATCTAGCGACTGAGGATGTAGTCCTTGTTGGTGCATTAGGGGATGAGTAAGGTAATAAAAGGCAAAGACACTTTATTGGCCGACTGGAAAGATGAAGAAAAAGAAGAATACTTTAAGCGTGCTCTTGCCGTGCTTCATCTATGCTTGGCGGATGATGTGTTGTAAGAGGTTGCTGACGAAGACACATCGGGCTCAAACTAGAATCAAGGTACATGACCCAGTCTCTTACAAACTATTTGCACCTAAAGCAACGGTTGTCTGCATTTCCCATGCGAGAAGGTATGTCCATCGTTGATCATCTGAACAAATTTAATAAGATTATTATGGATTTAAAAAATGTTGGTGTCAAAGTTGACGATGAAGATCGCTCTTATACTCTTATATTCTTTACCTCCTTCATATGAGCATTTCGTTGATACTTTTCTTTATGGGAGAGATGATATTTCTATGGAAGATGTCAAGGCTTCTCTAAACTCTAAAGAGTTAAAAAGGAGTGTGTTAAAAACTCATGGCGAAGACCAGGTAGAGGGCCTGATGGTGAGAGGTAGAACTAAGAAAAAGGAGTCTGGATAAAAAGGGCAGATCAATATCAAAATCCAAATCAGCGAAAAAGATAATGTGTTATGAATGCAATCAAAGATGGCACATTATGAAAGATTGTCTGAAGTTCAAGGGAAAAGGTAAGATGCAGGCATAGTCTTCTACGAATGTAGCAAATGTTGTTCAAGAGGAGACTGATAATGATGAGATTGTTTTGGTAATCTCTACTAGCACCACTAGGGATGATTGGATACTTGATTCTGGTTGTACCTTCCACACGTGTCCTCACAATGAGTGATTTCTACTTACACATCAATAAGTAGAGTAGTGGTACCATGATCTTGGGAGACAACAGAACTATTGCAATGGCCGAGATTGGTATAATCAAAATTAAGATGTTTGATAATGTCATTAGAACACTAGAGGTGCGGCATATTCCAAAACTGCAAAAGAGTCTAATCTCCTTGAGTATTTTGGATTCTCATGGATACCGTTTCATAGCACAGAACGAAAATTTGAAAGTTTTCCGATGTGCATTGATTCTGATGAAAGAGAAACTGATTGGTGGTCTTTATCATCTTTAGGGTAGCACTGCAGTAGGCAGTGCTAATGTGGCATCAAGTTCAAATGATGATCCTACCCGACTGTGGCACATGCGGCTGGGTCACATAAGTAAAAGAGGCATGATGGAGTTGAGCAAGCGAGGCTTGCTTGCTAATTAGAAGACTGTAAAGCTAGATTTCTGTGAGCATTGTGTGTTTGGCAAATAGTGTAGGGTGAAGTTCAGTACAACAGTTCACAAGACTAAAGACACTGTGGATTATATCCACTCTGACCTTTGGGGTCCTACTTCGGTTTTCCCGAAAGGTGGTGTAAGTTATTTGTTGACCTGTATTGATGATTATTCAAAGAAGGTCTGGGTATATTTTCTGAAGAAAAAGAGTGATGTTTTCATCGCATTCAAGCAGTGGAAGGCATTGATTGAAAGGCAGACCGGAAAGAAAATCAAACATTTCCATACTGATAATGGTATGGAATTTTGCTCGAAGGAGTTTGATGACTTTTGCAAGGAGGGCATCGTTTAACATCGCACTGTAGCAGGAACACCACAACAAAACGGTGTTGTAGAATGGATGAATAGGACACTCTTAGAAAGACATCGGTGTATGTTATCTTTGGCAAGACTGTCAAAGACATTCTGGACAGAAGTTGTCAACACAGCTTGTTACTTGGTGAATAGATCTTCGTTAATAGCCATAGAGTTGAAAACTCTCGAGAAGGTATGCCAGGTTCTCCTACTGATTACTCTCACCTTAGAGTTTTCGATTGTCTTGCATATGCTAACGTAGTGCATTTTGTTAAGATATGAACAGACTCAGGGTGTGAAGGCGTATCGGTTTTGATGTACCAATCCTCAGTCACTCAAGTTTATGATTACGAGAGATGTGACCTTCGATGAGTCTACAATGCTCTGGACGGGAGAGAATTCAACATCATAAAGTGGAGATCGAGTTAGTAGCAAACAGGAGAGCTAGAGGTGAAGCTCTCAGAAGACATTGCAGTGCGAGAGGTGACAACACAGGTTTTGAATGAGACAGTTGATGTGTCAAAGGCAGTACAACATAACAGCAGACCCCTCAGAAGTAGTACATCATTGCAGTAGACAAAGAGCGAAGGGTGATCAGACCACCTACAAATTCAATCATACTAACATGGCAATTTTTGGTTTGTCTATTGCAGATGATGTTGAGGGGGTATAACCATGTTTTTATAGAGAGGCAGTTGCATCAAATGAATCTTCTCAGTGGCAATTGGCCATGCAAGAGAAAAATGAGTCTCTCCATAAGAACATGACATGGGAGCTGGTAAAAGGACCACATGGTTAGAAGATTGCAGGGTGCAAGTGGGTCTTCAAAAAGAAAGAAGGAATCCTTGGTGTGGCGGATGCTAGATTCAAGGCGCAACTGGTGGCGAAGGGTTTTACACAGCGAGAGGACATTGACTACAATGAAATATTCTCTCTTGTTGTAAAACATACTTCTATTGATGTTTTGCTTGACATAGTTGTTTTGCTAGATTTAGAGCTGGAGCAACTGGATGTTAAGACAATATTCTTACCCAGTGAGTTGGAAGTGAAAATCTACTTGCATCAACTTGAGGGGTTCGTAGTTTCTAGTAAGGAAGATCATGTGTGCCTATTGAATAAATATTTGTATGGCTTGAAGCAATTACCTTGATAGTGGTACAAGAAGTTTGATACTTTTATGCTGAGTCAATGTTATTCCAGAAGTGGCTATGATAGTTGTCTATCACAAAAGACTTCCAGGTAGTTCGTTTATTTATCTGTTGATGTATGTGGATGACATGTTGATAGCTGTCAAGAACATGTCAGAAATCAATCATTTGAAGTCTCAGTTGAGTGGTGAATTTGAGATGAAAGATCTCGAGGCAACAAAGAAGATTGGGGCATGGAAATTCACAAGGACCGTGGCATTGGAAAGTTGTACTTATCACATAAAAGATATATGAAGAAGGTGTTGGAACGGTTAGGCATGAAGAATTGCAAGGCTGTGAGTACTCGATTGGCAACCCACTTCAAATTGTCCACAGTAGATTCCCCAAAGACTTAGAAAGAAAAGGAAGTGCAGTTGGTAGTATCATATATGCAATGGTGTGCACTCGACCAGATATTTCTCATGTTATTAGTGTGGTTAGTAGATACAGGAGAAATCTTGGGAATATCCATTGGGAGGCTGTGAAGTGGATTCTTCGTTACCTCAAAGGTGCTTCTAATGTGAACCTAGTATTTCAAAAAGGAAATGATGATAATGGTCAATTGGTTGGCTGTGTCGATTTAAATTACATCGGTGATCTGAATAAGAGGAGATTCCTGATACATCTTTACTTTCTCATACTGTGCTATTAGTTGGCAGGTTGTTTTGCAGTCTATTGTGGCTTTGTCGACAACAGAAGCCAAGTATATGGCAGTTGCAGAGGGAGCGAAAGAAGCTTTATGCCTAAGAGATTTCGTTGACGACTTGGGACATGTGCAAGAGGTGACTCTAATGTATTGTGACAGTCAGAGCCCCATACATCTGACGAAAAATCAGGTGTATCATGGAAGGACCAAACACATTGATGTCAAGTATCACTTCATTCGTGATGTCATCTTACAAGATACAATTGCTATAGAGAAGGTTCATACGGCGGAGAATTCGACAGACACGCTGACAAAACCTATTATGCCAGAGAAGTTTAGGCATGCATGGACTTGGTTGGCCGCAGAACATGTGAGGTTGACACTAGATCCGACTTGGGAAGATGAGCCAATAAGAGAATTTGTCGGTTGTGTCTCATCTTCCCAGCCAACATGGGAATCGGATCCATGTAAGCTGGCATATGAACGTGGGAAGGAGTCCCGCTCCTACTCGGATGCAGACGCGGTCATCGCGCATGCATGAGGAAGGAGTCCCATTGGGACTCACACGTGGGGGAGTCCTTTTTGCATGCGCACGTGGGCTTCCAAGGTGGCGGTTCCATGGTGTCTCGAGCCTATATATAAATATATAGGTTCCTTTTTTTTTTGGGTGGATCCGAGAGAAATCTTGGGGTGCAGAGAGAGGTCTTGTATAGAGAGAGCTTGAGAGATCTTGTAAAGAGGTTTTGTTCCTCTACGGTTGGGGTGAGAGTATTCTTTGTAATTTTTTCTGCATTTAGTGAAGTTCCTAATCGTTGTCGCCCTTAAACGTAGGAGGTTTGCCTCCGAACCATGTAAATATTTGTGTTCTTACTTGGTGTGCTTGCTTCCTTCTTCTCTCTCCTTTCTCCGTGTCGTGTGAGGATCGAACTCCTGGGTGTTACTCTGTCCGTCAGAATAGTCGTTCTCATAACATTATGCACATAGTTAGCTTCTTCTATTAACTTACAGTGTTAAATTGTTTATTTCGTCCTATCCCTCTCTCTAGACACGCTTCCAAAACACACGTCTTATTCATATATATACCCATCCCCATAAGAAGTACCCACACCTTTCCCTATTTATCCGTGGAATGAGTTATTCCCATTTTGATTCATGTTACCTTTTTTTTGTTTGGAGTTTTGATTCATGTTACCCCGACGCCAAACATGAGTTAAAAGAGACCGTCACTTCCAATAAATTATCAACTGTGTACGTCTTGCAATCTATGGCTCTACCACTTCTATTTATTACGGTATTTATCACATACCACGCATATTCTACTCTCACATACCGTTCCACTATTGGAATTTAATGGCTCCTCTGTTGGCGTTTGTTTGTTTATACCTAGAACCTCTTGTGTCGGTAGGACTTGGAAATGGAGTTAGCCCCACAAGCTGCACATTTCTCTCGTAACGCACAGGGCAAGAAGACATATCAGGAACTGTGTAACAGTTAATGATCCTTATAGCTGGGACGGTGGGCTGCCCATACGCCGGGATTATACAAGCATCTCCAACCCGGATTTGCCAGCTAGAAAGAGTGTTCCGCCATGCCAGCAGTATCATGGACCACAACGTTCATGAATGTAGTCTTTTCAAAGTTTCAGAACTCCAAACCGATTCAGAGATCAGTGATGAAATGAAGAGAGGTGCTTGCTGGCAATGCCAGCCCAGCTGCCCAAGTAATGTTCAATATTAATTTCAAGAGAAATACTTATTGCTGAAATGTCTCTGCATCTGTACTGTCGACCAATATAGAGGTCCGATGACATACGATCAATATCGTATCCCTTGATTGGACGTTAATTGTCTCTGTAATATCCCAAGACGTCGAAGAAGTTGTAACAAATATTTCTCTAACTTTAAAGAAAATTTGGTTAGCTGAAGATGGAGGAATCACAACTTCTGGGCACGGTTAGCAAACACACGTTGCATGGATACTGGAGTCTGGAGGCAGCTGCAGGCTGCTTCTTTCCACATTACACAGACATGAAAGAGAGGTAATGTCACAGAGAGAGAGAGAGAGGAAAACAAAAGTTGTCTATAAAAATACTTTGAAGTTACCACCTATATATATATATATAGGAGAAGGATATAATACGTCCCTCGGGTGCATCCAATTAGATATCCCATCTGATCGCCGTTCAATCTTGATCAGACGGCAATGTTCAAACCAAAAAAAAAATAAAGAAAATAACAACAGTACAGCCCGGGTGCGAGTGGATGGGTGGACGAATCACCTCGGCTGTCTGGTCTGCAATCGGATGGCTGGTGCGATTGGGATGCCCCACCCATGCCCCGTACATTTTTTTATTTTTGTGGTTTAAATGCTGCCATCCGATCAAGATCGGACGGCAGCTCGGATGGGACGCATCTAACTAGATGCACCTTAGGGACGTGTTATATCCTTTTCTCTCTCTCTCTCTATATATATATATATAATGCTTAAGTTATTCTCTTAATGTATTCCTAATCTTTCAACCATCCAAGTGAATTTATTACAGTGAACTTTTTACTATGATGATCTAAGTACATTCCATGGTGGTGGTGGAGGCAGTAGTTTGTCAAAAATAACATCATCCGTATATTTATATGAGAACAACTTACTGCACTGGCAGCTGATATGTTTTTAATTTAATTTAATTTCTTCTTCTTTTTTTGTCGGCCCACGATACTGGCGTCTGAGAGGTCTGGTGAGAGCATGAAGAACTCATCCATGAAGGACTCAGTACAATTATTCTGGATACGAATGTGCTAGCTCACTTTGTTTGTGGAATAGGGCCGGAATAACCGGTGTAAAGACCTTATTCTGATTTGATTGAGGGTACGCCTAATTCCTCCAATTCTTCCAACTCCCCAAACTCTACCTAGAATATCTAATCTCCCAATTCTCTCAATTTTACCTTTTATTTCACTCATTATTCCACTTATTCCTACCAAATCACTTGGAATAACGCAGTGTAATTCTCCTTATTCTTGGTGGAATACTAACAATTTACCAAATCAAAATACCTTTTATTCTGGTTTAAGAAATCCCCGTAATCTTATTCTGATTTAAGTTATTCTGCAAACAAAGTGAGTATATGGTACAAACACGGGCCAGCATCGCACCAGCTCACGACAAATTTCGGATAAACTAATACTGATGCAGTATAATTATAATGATATGAACCATGCATTGTGGGATGAGTACGAAGATAATGATAACGTTTTCAAGTAACAGGAGAAGAAGCGCGTCTGATCAAAGCTCCATAGAATCCTGAATGGAGCCCACGGTTCACCAAGAAGGATCCTGCAGCCTCATGCAAAAATAGGGCTGAGATTAAAACCCCACAGATCACGCACGTCCCCCACTCTGATGGGGGAATCAGATGTTGACAGAGGAGTCGGAAAGAAGGCTTGTGAAAACGAAAGAAAGAGAGGTGTCTAGAACTTTGCTCTTTGTAACAAATGATAGGTCTATTTAGGGGTACGCCATGCAAGGAAGACGATGACTCAGACATGAATTATTAAAGAGAAGAACCGCACACTGAATAAAAGGACCCTGCAGTACTCTCACAGTAAAATGTCAAGAAAGCCACACTACTAGTTAAGTTGTGGGATCTTTTTATTCGGTGTGGAAGAATCTTTCTCTATCAGGCTGGGCGTGACATATTACGTATGCTCCATTTCCATTGGAATAGAGATCCTGTACGTCCAGGTTTAGACTGGACTCAGTCAGTAAAGAGAGGGAAAAGTTCTCCTCTTCTTTCTCTGTATTGATTGAGTTTAGTCCAAATTCGTACGGAGAAGAACCACACTCTTCCCATTGTTTGATCTTCGGATATCGAATGTGGAAGGGAGCAACCTCAAAAAAGTAATTAAATAAAACTCGTCGCCTAATCTTTAGCACTATTCTAAATTAATTAATTAAGCTTGGTAATCCAGCTAGGGAATTACCCAATCCAGAATTGCATCACATCACCGAGATTCTTAGTTAGATCATTTGATCTGATCGCCAAATTTATTAAAAAAATATATAAGTGAGAACATTAATTACTTAATAAGAAATATAATTAATGTTAAGTTATATATGTAATATAATACATAGGTTGGATCATCCAATTAAATCACTGAAAAAAACCTAGTTAGGATCAGAAGGGTCCGATTCAATTCTGAGTTTCTAGTTTTTAAACATTGAATGTGTGACACGGTGGCAGACATAGGTATATGATATCGAGACATTCCTCTTCGTTGTGCCAAGAAAATTACTCTGTGAGCTCCAAAGAGGATGAGGTTTTCTTTGGAGTTGGGATCCTCAAACTGCAAGTTTTGGACAGGACTGGGCAAATGCAAGGAGGGGGGTGTTTTTTTCAAAAGAAATCTTCATGCGAAACTTTTTCATTCCACACAAGGTTTTTTTTTGTTTTTTTTTTTAACTCTCGCCCCGTCTCTGCACTTACTAATATTGTCCAGACCTACACTTAGGGTGTGCTTTGATTGAATTATCTTTAGAGATTTTAATGATTGGAGATATGAAAGCGGGGGATAATAGAGAGACAATTGTATTTAATATACTTTTTTCAAAATTTAAACTCCTAATCTATTTGCAAAGGAGAGGAAAGAGTTCATAAACACAAGAGACAGGGAGAAAGGAGAGAGAAAGAAGGTGAATTTTAGAAGTTTATGGAGATTTTCAAGATTATAGTTATTACTGTGGAACTCACAGCAGACTTAGTCTCCAAGATACATTAGAATCTTACTTTTTACAGTATTTCCGAATACACCCTTAGAGGATCCCAACTCTTTTCTATTCTGCAGGTTCTAGCTACTGTTTGAATAGCAGCCTTTAAACCATGTAAATTAAACATCTTCAACTGATCCAGCAAAATTACAAGAAACGAATAACGAGTAGTCGTAGACTGAAAAGATTGACTTGTTAGGAGTAAAAGGAACCAGGTCGAAAGCAATCCCATTAATGGGTCCAAATCTAAATGGGAGGAAATGCATGGGCGCGGAGGGAGGGGAGGGGGACAGCGGCTGGAAGCTGAGACAAAGGTCAAGAGCGTGGCGGCTGCGGTGGTGAGACGATAGGGCCGGCCGGTGGTGGTGATGGAGCCAAAGCCGACCAGAAAGCCCAGCCACCAAAGCAAATGCTGGGCCGGGTAGGGAGGGACTGCTAATTCCATTCCCCAGCGTGGGAGAGGCAGTGAAATATGTGAATTGCCAGGAAGAGGGAAGACCTCTCTCTCTCTCTCTCTCTCTCTCTCTTCTTTGTGCAGGAGACAAACATGGCGCTTGGTCCATGGCGTTGTCTTGTGTCTATCCTTTGTCCCTCTCTCTACCCATGTCTCATTTTCTTTTCTCTGATCTGTCTCGTTTCCATGCAAGCAAATCGATCCTCCAGCCCACTGAGGGCTTATTTTTCTAGTTTGCACCCTCACACACTTCGATAAGTTTTGTTCTCTCAAGTCCCAAAATCTCTCATCCCCACTATCGTGCCCATCCTTCCTCCTACTCCCTCTATTAAATCACTTTATTATATATCTTGATTCAGGTTTTCTTTTTTTCTTTTTCTGTCACACACCCTTTCACCTTTAGTTTCTCTTTGTAGTAATCATGTCCGCGCAGGTGAGGAGGGAATTGGGTAAGTGCACTGGTGGGGAGGGAGTTTTTTTAAGAAAACTCCTCATGGAGATTGAGCTGAGAAAATTTTCACTTGAGGGTCCTTTTCGAAAATTCTTCTCTCTTTGTACTTATTGACTCTCATCCTCAAGAGGATCCCAATTCTTATTAATTATATGCTAGTGTTTACTTGTAGAGATCAGTCCCTTTTGGTTCCCGGATCCTTGGTCACATACCTTTTTACTTTTAGCTTCCCTTTGCTCGCTAAGGTTCAAGTCATCTCTATCTCAACTCCATCATCTATAATAAGCTCCCCATAAGCCACCACCCCTCTCTTGCAGCCCTAGCACCCACCTCTTGAAGCCATGACGGATCCCTACACCAATTTCTTCAGAGGCTACATCAACCACTGCCCAATCTCATCCAATCAACCCCCACCTACTCCTCCGACTGCCCATCCCCTCTACAATGTCCTCCATAGCATCCACAACCAAAGCTACATCCCCCACGCTAGCCAATACTCCATCTTTCCAACACCATCCTCCCCTCCTCTGAGAGAAGCCCTTCCCCTCCTCAACCTGAGCCCAACAAGGCACCATACTGAGGAAGAGTACCCCTCCTCCGGCGCTTTCAAAACTAGTACTGGCGATGATGACATGAGGAAAGCCCTGGATGTGGTTGAGGAGGAGGACGAGAACGTTGCTCTCCACATCGGCCTCCCCAGCCCCAGAGCTGCCGACCTCATCTCTAGGGTTTCCTCCAACACAGACGCTGGGCAGGACACTGAAGAGGAAGGTGGTGGTGGTGATGATGATGATGGAGCTTGCGCAGGGGAACCCACATCTGCAATAGGGAAGCTCAACAGGGGCCAGTACTGGATACCCACCCCTGCCCAGATCCTCATTGGTCCCACCCAGTTCTCCTGCCCTGTGTGCTGCAAGACCTTCAACAGATACAACAACATGCAGGTACGTACATGACAAAAAATCTTGAAGCATATATATAGATGACCGCAGTTTCCTTTGCTTCTGCATCTCTAGCGGCACCTTATTTTAATTATGTTGGTATCGATGATGCCATGCAAATACTTTACTAATTAATAACTTTGAACTTAATCCTTTCTTCTTAATTTTAATTTGTTCTCTGAGTGGCATATGGTTTTGTGATGTATCTTGTGCAAACTGAAGCTGATCAGATCAGTAGTACCTCTCTTTGGTGTGATTAAACTACATAAAAGGGGATGCTCCCTTGGCTTCGTAACGAAGCATAACTCTTCCTACAGCCTGCAGTCTGCACTCAGGTACAGTACTCCTGCAACCAGGAAACACCAGACACACATAGACGTCCTCTCCCACGATAGTAATGAGAGAACAGGCTCCTCTTACTTGATGACACTGTTCTTTCTTCCCTAGTCCGTATACCGCCAGAAGGCCGGGTTTACCATTTATGACCCTTAAATGATTTGTGCTTCGATAGATCTAACTAGCTATGCACAGGCCACACGTACCCACCTCTGTGCTATACACGACAGAAGTGGTGCCTGCTATCGTTATCATGCATGCAGAAGCCACGCGTTACAGTATCTATATATGTCATCATCTTCTTCTCGACGTCAAGGACGAACAACTGCAATTCTGAGTGATCTTCGTATACACCCTTGTGCTTGTGAAAGGAACAGTCGCAATCTTACCTCCTGTAACACTAGTACATGTATCATCTTTAATGAGAGAACTGGTCCCTAGTACTGTATATATTTCGTCTTTGTGCTACACGTGGACTTGAAGGAGAACCATGGTGCAACAGTAAAAATTGATCTACTTTAAGCTAAACGAGATGCTTCTATCACTTGGCTAGCTTGCTAGAATGGGTAATTTCTTACTTCTGATGAGAGTGACCAACCAAATGCAAGGGCAGAGAAATTAATCAGATGGCCTTAGATTTCTTGAAAAATTAGTTCGGGTGAGAAGGATATATGTATCCATATCTCACCGATCACTGTATGTGATGTATATAGGGGCAGCGATCATTAATATCTCTCTTTGTTGTTTTCTTCCTGGGGGTGCAACTGCAACCAACCAAGAACAGATGCACATGTGGGGACACGGTTCGCAGTACAGGAAAGGGCCGGAGTCGCTGCGGGGCACGCAGCCGACGGCCATGCTGCGGCTGCCGTGCTACTGCTGCGCGCCCGGGTGCAAGAACAACATCGACCACCCCCGGGCGAGGCCGCTCAAGGACTTCCGGACGCTGCAGACCCACTACAAGCGGCGGCACGGGGTGAAGGCCTTCGCGTGCAGGCGGTGCGGCAAGGCGTTCGCCGTGCGGGGCGACTGGCGGACCCACGAGAAGAACTGCGGGCGGCTGTGGCGCTGCGCCTGCGGGTCCGAGTTCAAGCACAAGCGCTCGCTCAAGGACCACGTCAGGGCGTTCGGCCGCGGGCACGCGGCGGCCTTCGGGATGGACTGCGGCCTCGAGGAGGAGGACGACCCCTCGTCGGAGGTCGACCACGACTGCGGCCAGCCCCGGTGAAGCTTATAATGGCGTGGACGTCGGAGGTAGATGGCGAGCACGGGGTTTTATTGACGGGTTTTAATTGGGCTTAACGTGTTATGTGGAAATTAATGACTTAGCTTCTACGCATGTGAGAATATATGCATGCATGTGACAGTCTTGGAGTCATTAGATTAACCTAGATTACGTTCTCATGCTCCTTAATTTTCCTGTTTCTTTTGGTTCCAAGTGATTAATTGCACTAATACTCCGTAATGTTATGTGCATGTGTGTGTGTAACGTTTCGGTGTGGAGAGTTGATGAAGTAACTATTATCTAGTGACATCTAGCTAGCCTGCACACCAACTTGAATTTAAGCTTACAAGCTATCAATTTAGGTTACACCCAAGTTCAGTAAAATGAATTAATTGGCTTGGACAAACAGTGACCCGAATATGTTGAGAAGAGATCTTCTCAGTACAAATTTGGACATGAACCCAATAGTACTGAGAGGAGGACTTAGATATTTGTTAAATTTGAAGATCATAAGAGAGATTTCTTTGTAATCTTTGGCTCCCTCTCCTCTCAATACTGGAGTCTTGTTTAAACTTGTACCGAGAGGATCTCCTTTCGATTATGTTACATGTATGCATATATTTCTTATTAGGACGAATTGATCATGACTGAATTCAAGCTAGCTGACCAACTTTGAGCTCGTTCACTACTTCTAAATCGTGAAAATTGTATGTTGTCTCGGAAGAAGATCTAGAATCAACCGGCAAAGCCTTGGTTTCGTATTGCTGCGACGATCAGAGTGATGTTCGGATCATAGATCGAATGGAAAAAGAGGTGGATGAAAGAAGAAGAAAAATAATGACCCCATAATAAAATATAAGATTTTTATTTCGTTCAATGACAATTGGCAAAAAACCCCACAGATGTAAGAAGAATATATATTATAAGATGTTTTCCCATTTCCAAAACCCTCAATCTCTCATGGAGGGTTGTTAGTAGGACTGTCAAAATGGGTCTAAGATCCAGGAGCTGACTCGTTAGACTCAGTAAATTTTGGTTTGGATATACCCGATAACCCAATAATAGATCTGTTAAATTCTTGTTAATTTAAATTCTTCAAATAAAATTCTATAAATCTGAGCCAAAAAGTGGGCCTATTTTCAACTGCACAGGGAACAAAGTATATCTAATTTCTTTTAAAATTGATTTGAGATGTAATTTCAACAAAAAAGAGGCAAACTCATTAACAGATCTATCTGTTACCCATTTACCCAGACATATTAACGGGTCTGGTGTGGATCTGGGTCTCTGCATTTTGGGCCTAGGTGTACCATACCTGACCCACTTACAGCCTTACCTGTTAGGTAATTGAAGTCCAAGCAAGGCTTGAATTTCTGTACCGAAATTGGCTTCTTCATCATGTTCTGATCCCTTGTATGAACCTTCTCCCTAATACAACTACATCCTGAAATATAACATCACCAAAAGGTGATATTTGACTTTAATATATTTGATCCTCATGTTACATCTGATCTTTTAATTATATGTATGACACTTTGGTATCACAGTACCTCAAAATAGATTTTTGTCCATTTGGCACACAAGGCCCACTGCCATGTGTTGTGTTCCTATCGTGCCTCCCAACGAATGACACAAGCTGAATTTATACACATATTATGTACATAAACATGAATTAAAATTCTCATACACCATACCGAATTAAAAATAGGAGAAAATACACATTCTCTAAGGAAAAATACACGTTTATTTAACCCATGCCATTTTATTGAAAAGTACCAAAATGTTTAGTACATCATGTTTAATCTCCATATATATTTATAAAATTAGAATCATACTTGAACTTGATAAATTACAAAAGTATATAATAAAAAACTTAATATTTCCTACTCCAAATGTTTATAAAATTATAATCATACTTAAATGTGATAAATTATAAAAATATATAATAAAAACCTTATTATTTCCTTGAGAGAGGTTCATAATTTAACGAATATCTGTTTACTACTTATGCTTGTTATTTCAATTTGTTTAAACATTGTGAAAAAAGTCTATATGTAGTTCACCGAATATATCCTTAATTTTACCACATCTTTCCATTGTAGGACCAAATTTTTTTTGACCGTTGAATTCAAAGTTTAGGCAGAAGTACATCCAAATATTTCATAATCAGATTGTATTTAATTAACTATGTTTCCAACTAAGGGCTCCTTTGACGCATCGTAAATTGATGCAAAATCTCGATTTTGAAATCACTAGTTTTAAAACTAACAAAAATAAAGTTCCTAATTTTAAAATCATCAGTTTTGTTTTACAGCGATTTTAGACTATAAATCGAAATCAACTAAAAAAAGAATTTTAGGGATCAACCGCTCTTAACATATATACGATAATTTATGACGCATCAAATGTATGAAAAAGTACTGTAAAATAATTTACACCACTCCAAACACAAAAAAAATACCATTTTACAGTCTTATGGTATTTTTTGATGCACCAAATGACACCTAATTTGACATCAATGAGTTGGGAAATGGAATGGTGTCTTAGGATGTCCAACGAAGACCCGAGCCAACTTATATTGAGGTTGGATTCCTCCTGAAGGAGAAACACTCCCCATGGACAGTGGCAGTGTGTGCCTGCATGCCCTGAGAACAATGTCAGCTAGCTTTTGTTTCTTTTGTTTGGCTATGACTTGCAATCAGAACTTTTCTATATTATACCCTATGGTAAAATGGAAAAGGGCACCAAATTGGTTGTTTAGAAATCTATATTATATCCTATGGGAAAAAATGGAAAAGGGCACCAAATGGGTTGTTTGTAAAAGGGAGATACAGAACTCACCAATAGAAAGAGAAGTGAAAGAAATATAGAGAGAAGGGCAACAAGGAATAATCGGCCGTATGAGAAGCATATGGAACTTGAAACATTAACGTAGCATGCATTGAAAGCAAACTTGTTCATCCCAACACACAGCAATATCTGCACTCGTAGATAGGATTATTTTTGTCACCAAATGAAAATATCTATGAAATGAATGGTGGGAGGAGGGGGAGATCTTTTCAAACCCCAGTCTTAATTCGTACAAATATTGGTAAAACACACACTCTCTCTCTCTCACACACACGTACATCTTCTGATTTATTTCTATTAGCATCGAAATGGGAGCGTATCAACTTATGAAAAGATTACATGCATCCTCCCCTACACAGGTCAACAAAAAATATACTTTTTTATTAAGTTGTCCATAAACTGTATGTGTGCTTTGTCTTCTTTGTGTATTGTGCTGACCCCAATCCAAGAACAGATGGATGCTTCTCTCACCTCTATTTTATGTTTTCCATGTATAATGCATCACAATCTAGTTGAAATTAATATTGTAAATTTGTAAAGGAAAACAATAGCAGTCAGACTGTTCATATTCCTATGGGAACAGGCTTGTCCCCCAAAGTGGAGCCACGGGCGAAACATTCTAAAAGGTGTTGAGAATCCCATGGCGTATATGGTTATCTGTAGCAGACGATTCCAGACAATGTCATATTTAATTACATATTTAATTACTTGATCCACCTACATGGACTATTTTAAATTAAGAACACCCTGATCTCAGACGTATAGAAGAAGACATTCATACCTCCAATTTCTGTCCAGGATGGTACGTACCATACGTCCTAGCTAGAAGCATGAGCGCACCTTACGTTGGAAGGCATGGAAATTAAGGGTGCGTTTTGTTTTATGAAAAATATATTCAGATATAAAAGGTTTTCTAATTAAGGAAACAACTTACAAGGACAGTGAAAATAAGACTTACCATTTGCTACCTATGAAAATATTTTCCATTACTTTAGAAAAAGGCATTCTCTGTCTCATCCGATCCCATGCGTGTATACCAAAATCGGCAAAAAAGTGAGTCGATGAATTAAGTTTTCTGTTTACTAAAAATTTTCAAATTACCAAATAAGTTACTGCACACTTTTAAAAAATCAATATGAATAGAGCTTGAGTTTTGTTGATCAAGGAAACTGTCAACAAATTTCTGAAAATAATCGAGAGGCTGAAGGACATGAACGGACAAGAATAACAAATGAGGAAGCTTTAAAACAAACAAGGGAATTACACACCGTATAATAAAACACTCATAATTTAACACATGGATGTGAGAATCGCATTCATATATAATCACATCTTGAAATTGTCACTAGAGCTTGCAACTCGTTAATCATAAAATGGCACCTTTGGAACTCAAATTTTCTCATTTTTTCTTAGGGGATTCGGCCTGCAGTCTGAAAATGGGCAGTCGGTTTAATTTTTGGTCCTCCTTGCCGGTTCATACACCCGGTCCTTTAACTGGACTTTCTTTACCTTCCGGTCCATTTCAGAACGTCCCCGTTATTCCAATTAAGTTGAAGAATTTAAAGTGACCAAATTACCCTCCTAAGGGTATAATAAAATTTCCAGTCTATTAATCTCTTCAAGATGGCCGTTGTTGGCTCGAAAACCTCCCCATCACCCCGAGCCAGCAGATCTCCCCTGCCGACGGCGCCTCCCAGTCGCCCGCCCTCCGCCTCAGCTCCTCCAACTCCACCACACACCCGACCATGTCGAGCGTCCCCAACCCGCCTCCTCACCACGGCTGCCTCCTCTCCCACCATTGCGTCGAAGAGGCTCTCCCAGCCGCTCTCTCCCATCCCCCATGGGCGTCGCACAGCCCCAGGCTCCCGTTCCTCCACTCCGTCCAGCTCCACCCCCTATCCAGGCCCCTCCCCTCCCATGCCACACACTGCCCCATGCACGCCATCCGGCAGGGCCGGCACTTGGCCCCGCTTAGAGATCCACAGCTCCCCAGGGGAGCCACCGGCACCCCCTGCCGCCCCGGTGAAAACGTGTAGCGGCGGTCGCTGAGCACGCAGAATGGGAGCCCGTACGTCCAGTACCTAACCCGAGATGCTTCTAGCTGCGCCTTGAAGGCTAACTCCGAGTTAAGGCCCCAGTAGCCCGCGACATCGAGCTGAGGGATGAGGGAGAGGCGGGAGACTGACAAGGGCACACCTCTCGCAAGTCCTCCACAGCCCTGCTGCCCCGCTTCCTCGCCGCCGCTACAACCGGGCCTCCCGCTGAATGGCTCTGCTGCCCCGCCTCCTCGCCACCGCTGCAGCCGCGCCTCCCGCCAAACGTCGCCGTCGCACCCGTTGGACCTGCAGTCGTCTGCTTTAAGGGGACAATTGCCTCTGTGATAGGGCGAGGGGGTAACATGAGGGGACAAGAGAGAGGGGCGTCACGGGTTGAGGTGGGGGAGATGGGCGTCACGGGTGGGATGAGGGGTATTTTGAGGTTTCTATTTTTGTAAACGGTCCCAAATGGCAAAAAGAAACGGAATGGATCTATTGTTAAAAGAATTCCAAACCGTGGACTTAATGTGATGTTTTTTAGTAAAAGGACAAAAAATTATAATTGACTTTCTTTTTGAACTGAAGATTCAAAATCCCTTTTTTCTTCTCTCTTGACCTTGGAAGAGGAACTTTGCCATTCTTAGAAAGTTGTAATAATCAATATCATTAACTTAAAAAAAGAATTTGAATTCGTGCAAGTATAGAAAAATCTTAGAATCTCATGTTCAATGAGATTAGGAGGACTGACCTTTTCCTAGCCCTCAGAAAGCTTGGACTAAAGCTTTGACTATTCCAACTGGAGAAGCCACATTTGCACTTCTATTATAAGAACAATAGCTCTTCTTAGCCTCTCCGAAGATTTGAGGGCTCACCCGACCGCTTCACGTTATCATTCTTTTATTCCATTCTTTCTTGTTCTATATATATATATATATATATATATATATATATATAAAAGCTGCATCTTTTAGACCCAAGCACCTAGGGCTGTCAACAGTCTGGGTCTGGGTAGACCCATGCCCAAAATGGATGAACCCAGACCCAGTTCAGACCCAATAATTGTCACGGGTAAATGGGTCAGGTCTTGGGCCTACTTTTTATTTATTTGATGTTAAAAAATAAATAGGCCTGATATAGATTTTATTCATCTTAAATCTCTATGTGCCAGATAATTGTGATTGATTTTAAGTCCAAATTCTAAGAAATCGGCTCATAAATTTTTACAATCTATGACAATAAAAAGCTTAATGGGTAAACAGGTATACCCAGACTCATAACTGACGGATCTAAACGGGTCTGTTAACGGATCTGGGCCCATTTTGACAGCCATACAAGCACCGATCAAATCAACAAACGGTGCGTCAACATTACATCCAGCCTCTTATGCTTTTGCTCACTCTCCCCCACGTGTGAACCAAGTTTCCCAAATTTTATATAAAAAATAATACTTGTTGTAACTTAAAGTAGCTACTAGGGCATCAGTCAAATAAGGTATTAATGTAGGATCAATAGTTCACCTAACAAATCAGACTATATTTACGGATCTAATTTTAGATCATGATTACTTATAAAGAGATTTCATAAGACGATCATGATATCGATGCGTCTTCCTCTTGAAGACGACTTTTAGGCATGGTAATATATTTATGGTAGCTTTACATATTAGATTAGGCCATACAGATCACTACAATATTTGTTTTTTGTTTTTTTTTTTTCATGAGTCTAGTGGTCGTACTCCAGTAAGTCCACCTGAACAAAATGTAATTTCATTCGATAGAGATGGTGGGAACCACCTAAGAGACATCTTCATAGGTAGAGGATCTTAAGATACTTCTGTAAGATCAGTGATAGGGCTGTCAAAATGGGCCCAGGCCCGTTAACAGACCCGTTTGAACCCGTTAGTTATGAGTCTGGGTATATCCGTTTACCCATTAAACTTTCTATTGTCATACATTGCAAAAATTTGTGAGCTAATTTCTTAAAATTTAGACCTAAAATCAAACCAAATTATCTGACACATAGAGATTTAAGATAAATAAATTCTATACCAGGCCCATTTATCTTTCAACATCAAATAAATAAGAAACAGGTCCAAGACCCGACCCATTTACCCATTACCCTTATTGGGTCTGAACCGGGTCCGGGTCTATTCACTTTGGTCATGAATCTACCCAGACCCGAACCGTTGACAGCCCTAATCAGTGATATGTCTCATAAACATCGGAAGTTTAATAGCCATTGGGTCAAGGAAGGTCAAGCGTGAGTCCTAATGGTAAATGAATAGTCTATATCAACATTTTATCAATGATTAACATTTAAAGTCATAGGATTCATAAGTCAAGGGACTTTCATGATCAGTGATCCAACTACCAAGGATATTATCACGAGGTCAACATTAGGTTAATCTTATATCCCTTGTCCTAAAATTTAATACATAAACATTAAAATTTCTATATTGCTCATATAGACTCATTTAACCACTATGGTACATTGAACAATTAAGTTAATTGATTTATTAAACCTTTCATTAGGTGATTTATAAGGAAGAATTAGGAAAGGAATCATAAGATTAGAGGGCCTTCATGAAGGAAAGATTATAGCAAGCTCTAGTACGTAGAACAATGGTCACCCCTCGAGTTCTCGTCCACAAAAAAATGGTCACCCCTCAAGTTGATTTCACATATCGAATTGTATGGGTTAGATACCCTTGCCCTGACTGATAAGCAAAATTAATTTGATCTAATATATATATATATATATATATATATATATATATATATATATATATATATATATAAAAGATCAAAAATTGATAGATATAAGGCTTCAACTCTAACCCAGATTGAAAACTTTTCTTGGAAATCATACCTAGAAGCGAGGATTGTTTGAATCCTAAAAGTCACTCTATGACTCACATAGAGAACCTTAGTGTGTCTTTGACCATACACTCACAAATTGTCCAACCAGTATATATATACTTGAAGGGTTGCTATTTATTTGAATCACCACTAATTGATCCAAATAGCTTTTAATATAATACCATGAACACATCTAGTTAAGGTAACTTCCAAGATTTTTAAAGTCTAAACAAGATTATAGTGGCATAGATGAACCTTAGGATAGACACATACTACTAATAACATGGGCTTTCCAAATGAAAAAAAGGTAATACCAACTGCACTGACCGTCAGTGCTGCACTGAGAGTGAGAGTCAATGCAATGAGTTTAAAAAAAAATATTTTTTTGAAATTCTTTTAGGTGGGCCCCAAGATTCCCTATACGTTGTTAGTACACGTTGATCTCTAATCGAACGATCTAAAAAAAATCTGAAAAATAAAAAATTAAGTCTTAAAAAATAATAAAAATACGTTTAATGGGCCGAGCCCAATAACATTTTTTATTTTTCAGATTTTTTTGAATCATCCTATCGGAGATCATCCTATGCGGACATGTAGGACACCTCGGCGCCACCTTAAAAAATTTCAAAAAATAAATTTGTTCTTTAACCCACTGCACTGACCTTAGTACAGTATTGAAGTTCAATGCAGCAAGTAAATCAACACATAAATTAGAATGGACCTCATATTATAACTTCTCTTGCGGTATAAGTGGTGAATCTAATTGCCAAGGAATTTTATAGGTTTAAGCCTTTAACATGTCATCCAATTTAATATAGATGAGTTAGTTGTACGGAATATGCATATACCATATAGCCAACTTGCCATAGTCTCCTTGGTTGACGTATATAGGTGCTATAGTTTTTATCCTTCCCTCTAAGATTACTCTAGCCCTAAGTTTTTTTGTATGTTCTAATTACCGAGCCATGATTCTATTGTAACTTTTTCCTGAGCCTCAAACCTGATGTAGTGTGTATAAGAGACTACTTGACTAATCATATATTTGCTCTCATATCGTTCTAGTTCCTAATTCTCCGATACCACTTCGTCACGCCCTTGTCTAGATATTAGTTCAAATCTACTATTTCCAAAAACAAATGAATGAAGTAAAACCAAAGAAAAATCTATCAAATGAGAGCAATATCATTAAATTAAAATGATGTAGAATGCCTTAAATCGATTATATCAAATCGTGAATCTAGAATTAGTTGTTCCCCGAGTATAAATAAACTTCATTTCTTTAACTTCGTAGCCTAAAAATAGTTAGCAACCTAATGATAACTCAGTACGCATCAAAATCCCTACACATGGTATACCACATATGTAAAAAAAAATGCATGCTAAGATATTACTATTACATCCAATCTTCAATTGTTGTATTTATACACCACAAGGGCAAAGGACATAATAACAAATATAATTTGTTTTAAGATTCAATTCATATTTTCACACCTTTTAATCAAAATTTCATATTTAAATATGACATGATCAAAGAATTTCATAGTGAATTGTACATATAAGGATTTCATATATCTAACATTGAATCAAAATACTTTCATTTACATAAATGGTCCTTGTTAATTCGAAGAAACCTAAAACTTATTCAAAAGTACAAATAAACTCATTTGTTTCATATCCAAATTCATATCATTAGTGTTTCATATCATAATAAAGCTTCTTAATTTAGATGATAAGGCCACTTTTATAACTAAACATACATTCAAACTACAACATAAGAGACCAAACAAGTATAACAAATACTGATGCGGCCTAGGCAAAGGCGCAATGGGTCTTAGCTACTATGCAATTACAGAGGATCCTAGTCCCACCTTGCATTAAACCAAAGTATAATTTCAAGATTTTATCATGTTGCCCACGAACCAAAAGGATGACGTGGCCAGTGAGGACGTTAACACTAAACAGGCTTCAAATATCCCCTTAAAACGGCATTGTCATTTTATTATATAATATTTTCAATTTATTTTTATTGTATAGCATCTAAATCTAATTAGGTCAAATCTGAATATACAAACAATGAAAGACGTTGATATTAGCAATCATGTGAAAACATGTTCTTCAAAGGCTAGGTAGAGGAGATTTCTGACAGCATAGAAGGAATGCATGACTTCTCCCAAGGTTTTTATTCTGACTCATCACATGCCAATACACACTACAAAATATGTATTTGTGTGTAGCAGCATGTTATATTATCTAAAATATAGTAATTTTTTGAGACTAAGATTAGACAATGTTTTGATATTTAATTCTACCCGCTTTATATGTATGGGCATTTTCTAGAAATAAAGCATCATCCTGAGAAATATTTACGTATTCGCATACTAGGCGAGTGCAGTTATCGGTAGATCACTACATACGGATAAGCAACCGCAAGAGGACAATTTGTCAACTTTTCTCAACTGAGCCAGGCAGGTGTGCTCTGAGGACAAAAAGAACTAGGTCATGAAAATGGTGACTAACAATAGACATCTTCTTAAAAAAAATTAATACTTTGTGTCACCTAATGCTTAGCAGATTTTTCCTACAATTAGCTAACCTTATTCTCATCTTTAGAAAAAGAAATTTTTAACAAAAGTTGACTATAGGGGCATTTTTTGCAAGTATTACAATGTAGTGAGGTTATTTATAACACCATATAAATAAGATGGGTAAAATTGTAATTTTATTTTTAATAGGATACATGTAATTATCCCTAAAATATATTATTTTAAAGAAATTTTTAACTTCTAGTCCGTCTGATCTATTTAGTTTAAGAAAAACTTTCTATGATTTATGAATTTAATTAAAATTTTCTATAATCTCACTTTTATTTGGAAAAACACCCAAGAAAATTCCAAACAATCCATGAATAAGATAAACTATTTTGAAAAAAAAAATCTCTCAAAAACTATTTTTCAAATAAAAGTGAGATTATAGGTTGGGATGCAAATGGGTCAGATTTGGTGTGGATCCAAAGTTAGATATATGAGCATATCTATTATGTTATTGGTTTATAAAAACTATATATTAACTGTCCTATAAGGTAGTAATTAGTTGGGTAATCGAATCTTGAGTGTGCTATATATATTCGGTCATAAAAAAAGTTATATCCACTAACTTATCCACCATACACACCAGTTTAAAAAGACTATTTGTTAATTGACCTATAAGGCAATGATCGGTCGAATAATTAGATTATTGGTTACCACCTGCATCCCTAATTACGGAAGCCTTTACTAAATATAGAAGTTATTGAGAGTTTTTAAACTTAACTAAATTAGAGGGATTAAAAATTGAAAAACCATGTTTAAAAACATGGGCTTGGAAACATGGGGAATTCTCTCATGCTCAAACATGTCTAATAAAACTACAAGTAATATATAATTATATATAACTAAATAACACAGTTAAGTTGTACTATTAACCGAACCGACTCAAATCAAACAAGGTCAACTAAACCAAACCCAACTCACTGAAAAAAAAAATGAAAAAAAAAAGAGAGAGAAGAAGACCTAGTGCTCGACTTGATTCAATCAAGCCTAGGCTTGAACCCTCTCCTGAAGTCCATATGCCATGTGAAGCCCATCATTAAACGACACTGATTTAAGACCACTACCATATGTAGTTGTTGGACAACCTGGACAAGTACAACCAGCTGATGCCGTAGGTTAATTAAACTCATGAACTGGTAGACCCATTGACAGATATCTGAAGCTCAGAGATTTGCTGGCACTGAATTGGATTGCTCAACCATATATAGAATTGGGGACCCTCAGGGTCTATGATTTCCACTGAAATATATATGTTGGCAATTTGGATGGCCTGGCCACATGACATGACCCCATCTCAGAAACTTGTGGTGATCCATCAGGAATTGGCATCCTCTCATTGCTCTCACCATGAGGAGTAATCCAACAGTTTTTAATGGGATAGAGGACTAGGTCATACATGCTCCTGATGAGAGAAAATTTTGATGAATATTTTTCTTCAAATCAATGATCTGTGATCGGTAAAAAAAGAAAAAAAAAGTACTAGACAATCCCTATTTAAGTACTCCTTTTGCAGACTAACCATAGCAATTAAAATGTGATACCCATTTGGAACTGTTCAGAGGTGAAGAGATTTTTAAAAAATGATTTTCTGACAATATTCTCTCTGGTAAGATTATTAGTGATGATAATCTTTGTTTTGAATTGCATTCGAGATTTGTTTTATTGAATTGCAAGATTGCGGATCTAGATTTTACAAAAATATCCATGCTATGCGGTGATTGTAGAATCCAACTCGATCCACTACCCTGCTTTTTAAATCTCCTGGCACATTTGTTCTCTTTCGTCTATCTCTCTCCTCCTTCTGGCAATCTCTGCTCTGCAAAAACCGGGGCACAGGGAGTCATTTAGAAGTGCTTATGAACTCCTCTCAGCCATTTTGATCACTTAAAATTGGTGTATTGAGCGTTTCTAAATGGACCTTAAGAACTTTTAAGTTAATTTTATTTCTATTACCGTCTTTTTGCTACCATAAAATACTACACTCTTTAGCCACGAACTACCACACTTAATCTTCAAACTCGGGGCTATACGCAATCGCAAGCTAGAGGAATCGCTCTCATTCGAGCGCCTATGTGTATAATAATGTATCAATTGTTTCAAAGTTATGAGTCTTGTACATAACAATACAAAAATAACTATAGAAACCCTACCATCAGCTATATTAAATAATTAAAAACGAAATGTTTTAAACTGGAACCGTGTGCTTTTGAATGGTAGGCCAATTGTCATGATAACTTTCATCTTATACGAGTTTATCATATGATACGCAAAAATGGGTTCCACACCTTTAGAAAAGAAATAAAATTCTTGCCGAGATTAGAACTAGAGGAGGGTAGAGTCCAGCTGCACCGAAATATATGTTCAGCTGTCCGCCAGCCGAAACATATTTCCGACCCTCCATGCACATGCACGCAAAGGGCCCCCTCCCCTCCAACTCATACCCACCACCCATGACAAAACCCTAAAAAGAAGCCTCCAACCCTTTTTTAGCAAACGACCACCATGGGCCAGCCAAGGCAATCCCCTATAAGACCCCTCCCACCACCCCCCTTCTTCCTCAGGCCTGCAAGGAGAAGCTAGCAAAGGTGATAACAAAGGGATAGCCAGGAGCTTCTCGTGCTTCTCCATTGCCAGAGGCAGCTTCAGGTACTCGGTGGAGAGACCAAGCCGCCATTTCAGCAATGGAGATGAGAAAGATCGCCTGCGTAGTCCTCGTCGCCGCCGCCTCTGCCACCGCTGTTTTAGCAGGTGATGCGGCTGCACCTGCACCTGCTCCCACCAGCGGTGCCTTCGCGGCAGCACCCGTAGTTGGGTCCCTGGTGGGGGCCTCCCTCCTTTCCTTCTTCGCCTTCTATTTGCAGTAGCCTCAGGAAAGAAGAGAGAGAAGATTAAGCAAGATGAGAGTACCCTCACCCATTGTTGGGAACAATGGGATCGAGTGATGGAAACATCTTCTTTCTGTCTGATGTGTTGAGACGTTTTTAAGTCCTGTTCTTATCTTTCTTCCTTCTAGTTTTATCTTGACTTGGGTTGAGGAAATACTTCAATTCAATTGGTTTGATCTCATGTGTTGACTTGTAATGAAATAAAGGAATCACTTGTTGGTAGCTTGTATCATTGGCTGTGATCTTATTGTTCATCTTTTTAGTTCTCTTTAATTTTGTGCCTGGAACCTGTGCGTGCAAAGAAATGTAATGAATATTTTTATGGAGCTTTTGCATATATACTTCTGAAAATATTATATTTACATTTATACTCTCAAATTTTGCAACTAAACATGTCAAAAGAATTTCATAAATCATGAAAACATCCAGTGCCGGAGGTACATATGCAAAATTTTAGTAAATGATGTATATATATATATATATATATATATATATATATATGTAAAATATTAGTAAATTTAAGGGCATCCGTGCAAAATCTTTACATGGAAGGGTATAAGTGAAACCTTTCTGAAGATTTCAAGGATATTGACGATAGAGTAATACTTGATGCACAATCAAATTGTGTAACAAATCCAATCACACGGTACAAACTTTTGAGGTTGGACCACATGACCAACGTAGTCAACTGAGCGAGTTAACATAGTCACCCCATAATATTTAGATTGACAAATATAGTTTTCGATTGACAAATACATATTATGATTGACAAATACAATTTTTGATTGACAAATATAGTTTCAATTGACAAATACAACTTTCTATTGACAAATACATATTTCAATTGACAAATAAAAATTTCGATTGACAAAAATAATTTCGATTGATAAATACATATTTCGATTGACAAATATAATTTTTGATTAACAAATACACTTTTCGATTGACAAAGATCAATCAAAAATTGTATTTGTCAATTGAAATCTATATTTGTGAATCAAAAACTACATTTGCTAATTGAAAATCGTATTTGTCAATCGAAAATTGTATTTGTCAATCATATATCTCTGTCAATCGAAAACGGTATTTGTCAATCTAAATATTATAACGGTGATCATGTCAGCTCGCCCAGTTGGTTAAGTTGACTACGTGGTCCAACCGCAAAAAATTATGAAGTTGTTTATTATATGTCATAAATATATAAAAATATCAGTATTTGCAACATGGCTCTCGCTTCAAATTGTTAAAATCTGTCCAATCGGATCTTGGCACCTCCAACAATGACCTACTTACTTTTCTGAACAACTATTTATGTAGACATATTTTTTTCTTAAATTTATAATTAAAAAAAAAATCCTCTTTCGAGAAAACTCCAACAAAAACCCCGAGCGTTTCATTTTTACAGAAAGACATTTCCACCCACTTACTCACCAGAAACAAACAAAACCGGAGTAACCCCATTACCCTCCCTTAACTAAGGGATGCAAACGGTAACTAGTACAATATCAACTAATATATATATATATATATAAACTCGAAAGGTCTATTTATTCTTTATTAAGATGTGGATATAAAAAGCATTTATATATATATATATATAAACTCGAAAGGTCTATTTATCCTTTATTAAGATGTGGATATAAAAAGCATTTACATACACAAGAACAACATGAATTTGGAAGGGCTCTAAATCTGAAGAACGGTTAGTTCTCAAGTCTCAACTATCATACCACTCACTTAGGCTAGATGTTGGTCTTATAATTCTTCTTCAGTCGTAGAAACACACGAACAGGGACACCAGTTCTTAGGCTAATGTTGGTCTTACATTATTTTATATTATATTTATAATTTTAAATAATTAAAATGATTAAGTGAGCTCATTTATAAATCTAAACAAGTCGAGCACATTGGTGCTCAAATTAGACTGTTTTATGAAATGAGCTCAACTCAAAATATGTTATGTTTACATTTCTAAATGTAAGATAATAGAGGATTAGAAAAAAACTTCCCTCAAAGGAAGACTATTTTGTATTCAGATTTTTTTTTTGAGAAAAATCTATGTGAAAGTTCTAAAAGAACACAAAAAGTGAATCATCACCTTTACTTTAGATGTATCATAATGATATTTGGCATGTATGAAAAGACAGTTTTTTATTTGGTAAAGATTTAATGTTGTTCGGATTTCTTAAAAATTTATCCTACATTTTATGCTAGAATTCAACTTCAAAACATTTCCCAAATATGGCCTTACCAGCATCTAGGCACTGTGTTCCTTCAGTCAATCCACCTTCTTGTATTTCTTTCCCATGGGGCCACTGCCTAGAACACCAATATTAGTGTTAATTCAAACACTTAAGGGTATTGAAAGTAGACTTCATAAAGAGACCTCAAAGCAAATTTGCTTCAGTTAAACAGTAACAGCTTTGTCTATTAATTAATGGGTTTTCTATATATACTTCTAAAAAATCTTGTATTGGTATATATATTTTCAACTCTCATGTATTGTCATCAATATTCAGAAAGACTGTCCTTATATCCTTCTATCTAAAGATTTTGCATAGATATTCTTAAATTCACTAATATTTTGCATATATATCTCTCAATTCACTAAAATTTTACACATGTATCTCCAACACCTTCAATGTTATCATGATTCATGAAATTGTTTTGACATATTTCGTTGAAATTCACGTTAGTTTGACAGAGAGATATAAATACAATATTTTAAAGATTTTAGGAGTATTAATGTCAACATGTGAAAATTGGGAGCATGGATACAAATATAATATTTTTCAGAAGTATACATATAAAAAAACTCTTAATTACTTGTATTTTTCTTTCAATTTCCTTTAGTTTCAAATTTTATGCCTGGATACAAATATAATATTTTTCAGAAGTATACATGTAAAAACTCTTCATTGCTTGTATTTTCTTTCAATTTCCTTTAGTTTCAAATTTTTGTCTGGAAAAGAGAGATAAGAATATTGGATGCCCTTTCGTTTTTCCTCTAGACTGACTCGCACTGGTCGGTCGGATCAACTATACTTGCTGCAGTGTCTTTGGGTACTGCAACATAGGGATGCAAATGGTAACTAATAGTCCGATGCAAATGGTAACTAATAGTCCGATTATTCGATGGATCGTTAATTTATAGGTAAATTAACAGATAGTTCTGTGAACCGGTAAGCATAAGAGATAAGATGACATATATAAATTCTTTCTAATCAAATATATATGGTACTCTAAGATCCCTACCGATTATTAGTTACAAGTCAATTAACAAATAACATTTCTACATCAATAATTCAATGGATACAGTCATAACTCTACTTTAAATTCACACCTAGCCCATTTGTAATCTTACTGCAGCTACGTACGTACGTCTTATGATTACATAATTAAATGATGAGGCTGTGCTATCTCGGTAAGAAATAAAGCGAGCTTAAATGGCGTGCGTCGTCGAACGGCAATGGCATCCGTGGCTAACATTTCTCATAGGAAAATAAATAGGTCCATTAATCGTGTAGCTGTACACGTATAAGTTATAGAGTTTTACTCACATGCAGGTTGAGGTGCCGCACTTTTTTTTTTTTTAATTCTTTTGGTGGCTCTTATCATATTCTACATGTTTATGTAGTTTGATCTTCGACTGGATGATTTAAAAAAATTTAAAACATTAAAAATTGAGTAGTTCATTGGACTTAATTTTTTATTTTCAGAGTTTTTTAGATCGTCCGATCAGAGATCAATCTTTACAAGATGTGTCAAACTTGGTGAGACTGATTTAAAAAAAATAAAAAAATAAAAATTATTATTGTTGCAACCGTCCAATCTATTGAATCAGACGACTAGTCACCCGCGCTACGCAGCAAGCGATTCTCTAAGTTATAGTCAGGTTGTGAAAAGAGAGAGAATACCTCACTTACCGTAACATAATAAATGGAAGAACTTAATTTTTTAGGTCGCCCCATCATAACTGACCCGTTTGTAAAGTCCAATCTCCGATCGGACTACCAAAAAAGAACCCAATTGTTTATTGGCTCGATTTTTTATTTTTTGAATTTTTTAGGTCGTTCGATCGAGGTTCGGCCTATACAAAAAGTGTCGGGTATGATGGGGCTAGCTGACCCAAAAAAATTCAAAAAAAAAAAATTTGTCATTGCGGCCGTCCGATCCAAGCAGGTTGGACAATATTTATTACCTCATTTCATCATTAGAATGCAAATGGGTCAAATTCGGTATGGATCTAAAGTAGATCCATGGCCACATCCATTAAACTATCGATTTGGAAATGCAATATAATTGTCCTATAAACTAATGATTAGTCAGATATTCGGATCTTAATGTATCATATGTATTTGATTAAAAAATAATTATATCTCTTACCTTATCCGCTATTTTTATAGGTTCAAAAAGACTATTCATTAACCGACTTATCAACTTGCAATGAATTGAATACTTTGACTTGTACACAATAGCCTAGTGGGGACACCTCCCCCTCGGAGGGGCACGCTCACAGATATGTGTCCCACGGAAACTTTTGCACACAACACAATTTTCTCATCTATTTGAGCGGCTTCGAATGCAAAAAATTTATCTCGTGTGGAGGCCTACGCTTTAAGGAGAACTTGATCTGTGGTCCTTCAAACGAAGGCCCTAGGCTCCAATCACTAGGCCATCTGATTAACAAAAAAAAAAAAAAAAAACTTGAGCCATGGTTTACCTACCGTTTGAGTCCCTATTCATCAACACCAGTCACTCTGACGCGGGAATTTGGTGTGGTTGTACAACCTCAGGGAGAACGCGTCCAGCTCTCTCCTGGAAACCTCGGCGCTTTGCCGGCCATCAGTTGGGGGAACTCCCCAGAATCTTCCTCCACGACCAGTTGGCCACGGCCGGAATAGCGTCTGGTTTGCTCTGCACTCCTACCTCCCGGAGGCTTTGGTGTGCCTGGAGTCAGTGTGATAGCTCCCCGCATAAACGCGGCATAACCAGGTCGGTCTCCCCTTCCGCTCTTTACTGTTCCAATTACTGTTCACTACTGTTGCTTCCCTCCTTTTCCCCTTTTTCAAATTCCCGTTACCCCCTAACCACTCCTTGGACAACCCACCTCTTTCACTACGCTTGTGTACCCCTGCCCAACCCACTTTAGCCTTCCCCTCGCCTTTACTATTGAACCTGAACTTCCAAACCGGGAACTCATGGATGGAGGAGAAGAGGACATCCTCAATAAATTCCAACACCTCATGGCAAGGCAAGATCCTGTTGAAATTAATCTGGAGCTGGACATAGAGGGAACGAAAAGGTGGAGACACACCCTCATTCTTAAAGTTGTCTCCCACCAAACAATCCGCCCGACTGGGATTAAGGAATGGATAGGAAGGTTATGGAAACCCAAAGGAGCCTGGCAATTCCTGGATTACCCAGACAACATATTCCTACTACGTCTCTTAAACCTGGAAGATGTAGACACCATCTGCAACCGCACCCTGTGGTTCTATGAAGGGGAAATGATTCTGGTTGAAAAAGACAAGCCTCTCACTGCACCTTCAGAATACAACCCATGTAAAGGAGACTTGTGGGTTAGGATTTTCAATCTTCCGGAAGAGCACCTCACCTCCAAGATAGTTAAGAGATTAGCTGAGCAGATTGGTGAACCGTATCCCTTGATACGCAGAGAAGTAGAAAAGTGGAGCAACTATGTTAGAATCAAGATACGTTTGCATATCAATAAGCCCCTAAAATATGTGATTGTTGCAAAACTCCCGAATAACAAAACCAGACAGTTCCAAGTCAGGTATGAGAGACTTCCTAAATTCTGTTATTTATGTGGAGTTCTTGCACATTCGTTCACTGCTTGCCCCAGCTGGCGAGAAGGTAAATCCCAAATTAAGGACCACTACTCCCCCTAGCTCAAGAAGAAAATGGAAGAAGCCATGGATTTCAAATATGGAGATTGGCTTAAAGCAACGCTATCTTCCTCTGCCAGAACTGTACCCCAAGCAACTGTAGACACGCTAACTTTGACGTCATTTCGAGTAAATTTCATATCATATAATAATGCCTCATAATGGTTTAATATTAATCATTGATGAATTTTTATTGATCTTTTTTGAGTGTCGGGTCAAACAGACATGTTTAAGTTAATCAATTGAATTGATTTTAACTCAAAATTTCAGTTAAAATATGAAGAAGTCTAAAAGACGTCTATCTGTATGGACGCCATTTAGAGTTTATTCTTATTTTAACGTTTAAATTTGAATTTTAATCAGCTGATTAATTAGCTAAAAGGCGTCTGTAAGACACGACGCGTTTTAGGTTTCCTAAGCTTTTTCTACTTCTCTTCCGGATGTTTATCCTTATCTTAATTAGTGTAAAAGACGTCTATGCATGTAGACGTGTTTTAGCTAATGCAGATAAAGATAAGTTTTCTCAGAGGTTTATCTTTATCTTAATCAATCTGAAAGACGTCATCAATGGTAGACGCGTTTTAGATAATTACAGATAAAGATAAATTAATTTATATTTATCTGTTGGTTAAGATGGATAAATCCCAAATTTTTCCATGTAAATCCGCGGACGCAGAAAAAGTCTATAAATACCTTACATCTTGAATGGGTGAAAAAAAAAAAAGAAAAAAAAAAAGAAGAGAGAAGTTAGAATCAAAGTTAGTGATTGAAGATCGAAGCAACGACGTCCAAACGCCGAAGTGCTGCTGTTTCCAGAAGTCGGCGTCCGTTCTTCGTCCATTCTTCATCCAATTCAAGGCTTCATTCAATCGGCATAAGTTTTTTCAATTCATTTCTGCACTTTTTCATATTTACATCTTCATTAATTCTACATTCTCCATCATATCACTCCATGCAACACGCACAACACAGCATCATTTTCAAAACCAATTTAAAGGGGTTTCAAAGACCATCCCAACAAGTGAGTTCTATGTTTAGTTGTATGTTTAAAACTTTGTTTAGAATGGATACTACTTTTGCTTAAGTTCTCATCGTTTCTTCATTTCTTTCTATTTCTTGCAAGCTGCAAAGAAGAATCAAAAGGGGAGGGAATCAAGCAAATCACAAGAACTCTGGACGATCCTCAACTTCAAAACTCAACAGCAAGAACAAAGAAAAGGAAGGGCTCTCTTTCTTCAGTCGGCTGAAGGAAGGGAACCAAGAGCTCAACATCTCCCACGTTTAAACAGGTAGGCGATCAGATTCTTTCTTTTGGAACTTTTAAGTCAAAAGTTTCTGGCGATCACTTCACTTAATTTTTTTTAATAGGTTTTATTTTACACCTAAACAACATAGATTTTTCATGATAATCACGCATTCATTTTAAACACTCACAGCAACAATTAAGGAGTACGAAATCCAACAAATCAGACCTCAGAGTGAAAGGATAGAATCAGAAGCTGAGGGGAGAAATCAAGAATGCAGTGGAAAAAAAAATGATTTTTGAATATGAAAGTAAAAATCCAACCAGTGAGCTGGATGGAAGAGATAGGACAGCTCCTAAAGGTAGTCTTACTAAAGCAAAATCTACACATACATATCCTAGCACTACTGCAGGTTCAGAGTATCCTATTCACATCGAAGGCCTGGAAAAAGCTGTTGAAAGTACTGATCACATACCATCCTTACCAGTGCCGCCGCTGTCAGGGTCTGCCTATTCCCATTCTTACAAGCATAAAATCCCCATCCCATCTAAAACTCAGACAGTTTTTACCAAACCTCAAACCAACTTTCAAAAAAAAACAACCACTTACTCCCTGACACAAAATACCCAACAGACAAACCACCCCCCTATTGAAAGCTACACCTCATCTAGTGGCCAAAAAAGGCGTGCCATACAGGAAGAATCCCTGCCTAATCCCACCAGAGCAAAAAAGTTGAAAGTTGTAGCTGCTACAGATACTCCTCACATATACCACCCCCCTTTTGAGGAACTATTAGCCCTCAACATACCACTCCTCCCCTATACCTCTGCTATCAATCAAAAGCCAAAGAAACTGAACCTTGGCAATACTTCATGGCAACATTGTGTGGAAGATGAGCAGAAAGGAAATATGGAATCTACTTCTGATATTGTGGTCTTCGCGGCTGACCCAAAAGAGCCGCGGGGGTCCAAATGAGACTTATCTCATGGAACTGTCGAGGCATTGATGGATCAGCGACAGTTTCATACCTTATCCAACTAATCCACTCCATTAGGCCAGACATCATTTTTCTATCAGAGACAAAGGCTTCCCAGCAAACCTCTCAGGCTTTCTTTAACAACAGGAGTATAAATTCCTTCCACTGTGTAAATCCAGTTGGTAGGGCAGGGAGTATGTGGCTTTGGTGGAATCCAGATATCCAACTCACTGTTATTGACTCTTACCAGAACTGGCTTGCAGCTACCATAAATGACACTAGTACCATCTGGCTCCTTATTTGTGTTTATGCCCCAACAAATACTAAGAACTGAAAATAGATGTGGAGTGACATTGGCCAAACAATCAGTAATCACACTGGCCCTATGCTCTTGATGGGTGACATGAATGTTATCCTAAATAAGCATGACAAACAAGGTGGGGATCCTTTCAGTAAGGCCAGGAATTGTGATTTTAGAAATTTCATCTATAATGCTGCCCTACTAGACTTGGGTTTCCATGGGCCCACGTTCACTTGGTCAAACAAAAGAAGTGTGAGATTCCATATCAGAGAAAGACTTGATTATGCTCTCTGCAATACCACCTGGAACATCACATTCCCCCATACCTCCGTCTACCACCTGCCCAGGGTGGCCAGTGACCACAATCCTATTTATATTACCTTGCAAGGCACCAAGAAGAAGAGGAGATCTAATTTCAAATTCGAATCTATGTGGATCCCTTGCAAGGACCTCCAGGAAGTGATCTATAAGAGCTGGGTTTCTGGTCCTAGTATGGCCCAGCATTACATAAATAAAATTCGAAATTTGCAGAAAGATATCAAGAACTGGAGGAATCTCTCCTTCCCAAATGTGAGAAAACAACTTGAAGTGATTGGAAAACAGCTTGAGAATTTGAGTCACACCACCCCAAATGCCAATTTGATCAAATTGGAGACTGAGCTCACTTGCCAATATGAGGAACTGCTTAAGAAAGAGGAGGAATATTGGAGACAGCGGGCAAAAAAAAATTGGCTTACTGAAGGTGATAGAAACACTGGCTTCTTCCATATCAGTGTCCTAAATAGGAGAAGGTTCAACAACATTGACTGGATCAAGCTTCCTGATGGTAGTTGGACAGGGGAGGTTCAGCATATCAAGCAGACCTTCATAAATCATTTCTCTAGGCTATACACCTACACACATACTGACCATCTTCTAATTGATATTCTCCAGCATGTTAATCCTATTGACACTGAGCTAAATGACAATATCTCTGCTGTTCCCACCATCCTGGAGACTGAGGTAGCCCTAAAATCAATGCATCCCAAGAAAGCCCCTGGTCCTGATGGCCTCCCACCTATTTTCCTCCAACACTACTGGCCAATTCTCAAAGATCAAGTCTCTGATCTTATCCAAAGCTTCTTCAGGACCGCTTCCATGCCACCCCACCTAAACCATACAGCCCTGGCTCTTATTCCTAAGAAGAATAACCCAGCCACCCCCAACGACTTCAGACCAATTAGCCTGGCTAATACCACCTACCGGATTATTGCTAAAATCCTTGCCTCCCGGCTCAAGACTATTTTGTCCTCCACTATCTCCTAGTACCAAACAACTTTTGTCCCCAAGCGACATATTGTGAATGCTATTGTGACAGTTAAAGAGCTCATGCACTCCCTTAAACAGAAAAAAGGAAAATCTGCTTTTTTTGGCCTAAAAGTGGATATCAGCAAAGCATACGACAGCCTTGAATGGTCCTTTATTGAAGATGTGCTGACTAGGTTTAGTTTCTCTACAAAAGTCATCAGGTTACTCATGCAATGTGTCTCCATGGCTACTTATACTGTCTCCATAAATGGGGAGCACTCTGGTTTTATCACTCCTACGAGAGGTCTCAGGCAAGGCTGCCCACTGTCCCCATACCTATATATTCTGGCAGCAGAAGCTTTCTCGGATCTTCTGAGTTCCAAGACTCAGAATGGGAGCATCCGTGGTATGAAAATCAATTCTGTTGCCCCCACCATTACCCACATTATGTTTGCTGATGATATCTTTATGTTTGGGCGTGCGGAGGACAAGGAACTCCTAGAGTTTACAAACTGCCTTAATGACTATGCAGCATGGTCGGATCAGAGAATCAACAGAGGAAAATCTGGTCTGGTTTTCAGCACTAATATCTGCAGGAACACCCAGCTTCACTTTAGCCACCTTATTGGCATTCCTCTTCTTAATAAAGAGGAGTTGTACTTGGGAGTTCCTATTTGGCCAGGCCGTGGGAGAATTGCTCAGTTCCAGTTTCTTGAAGAGAAGGTCAAGACTAAGTTGAATTCATGGAAGTCTAATACTCTCTCCACTACTGGGAGGACCACCCTCATCAACTCCACCCTCTCAACTCTCCCTGCTCATGTCATGGCCACCACTATGCTGCCCAAGTCCACCCTCCATAAACTAACCCAATTCCATAATGCTTTTGGGTGGAAAGCTACCCAGCACAAGAACAAAATCCGTTTCTGTAATTGGGATCTCATCACTAGGCACAAGAAGGTAGGAGGTCTTGGCATTAAAAATTTGACTGATGCTAACAGGGCGGCTGTTCTGAAACTTGCCTGGACTTTCATTCAGGATCAATCCTCCCTCTGGACAATTATCTTGAAGTCAAAATACTTGGGCACAGACTCCTTCTGGGATTGTCATATTCCGAAGTCAGGCTCTGATACGTGGACTGCTATTTTATTTGTTAGAGATATTCTCCGAGAGAACTCCATTGTTATGATTCAAGATGGGATGGGCACTAATATCTGGCAGGATCCTTGGATCCCTGGCATCAAAACCATTCCCCCTCAGAGTATTGTCCATAATGCCCATTTACCTACTCGAGTCTTTGGCTCATTACCAACAGGGGTTGGAATCAAGAGGCCTTAAAGAAGGTCTTCTTTGATCAACTTGTCAACATTATCACCTCTATTCACCTACCTGCTTGCCCTGTACCGAATGGTGATTGTTTGATCTGGAAGGCTTCTGAAAATGAGATTCTTACCTCAAAATCTGCCTTCCGCGCACTTCATGATGGCAACCTCCCACCGTCATCATCGGGTACTTCATCAACTTGGAATGGACTCTGGGATCCCACATTGGGTAAGATTGTCCCCCCTAAGGTAATTCAATTCATTTGGAAAGCCATCAACCATGCCCTCCCTGTTCAGGAGCTGATCTCTAAAAGGATTCCTCGTGTGGTTGCTGATTGCATGATTTGTGGATGCTTGCCTGAATTGATTGATCATATCCTTTTTGAATGTAAATTTGCTAAACTGGTCTGGATGAGCTCTCCCCTGGGCTATATGCCATCTCGCAACAGGAAATCACTTCAGGAAAAAATTACTCAATGGAGTTCCCCGCCTTTCTCCCGCCATAAACGCGACAGAGCTCACATCACATTCTATTTGGCAATTATGTGGAATATATGGAAGGCTAGAAATCGGGCTATCTTTGACAACCTCAAGCCGGATCCTATCCCTATTTTGCACCAGGCTTCGAAGGACTTTAGGGACTGGCACCAGCCCAATCCTTACATTATGCAGGCTCCCCAAAAAACTTCAAAATCTTGGTAGTGCCCACCCCGGGACACCATCAAATTCAATGTGGATGCGGCTACTGCTAATGCTTACGGAGCCATTGGGGTGGTTGTCAGGAATGATCAAGGGAGTATCATCAAATGTGTATCAAGTACTGTCTCTCAAAATGACCCCCTGGTCACTGAAGCCTTAGCTATCAAACTTGGTCTTGAAATGGTTGCCGCCTCTCAAGCCCCAGCCATTTTTGAAGGCGATGCCCAGAAGGTGATCCTTGCTATTCTATCAAAGACCCACGCTCCTTGGAAAATCGCTACTTTGGTCCAGGACTGCAAGCCCCTATTGAAGTCTCCAAACATCTTCCTCATCTTCAGCTCGAGGGAAGCAAATGGCGCGGCGCATGCAATGGCCAGATTTTCTTTGCTTAGTAAAAAGGAAGGGATTTTTTACCCTCCTGATATTCCTACTGCCGTAACAGACTCTGTTCTGTATGAACATTTCAAACCTCCGTAATATGATGGAGTGTCCACCCCAACTTTTATCAAAAAAAAAAAGGGAAACGGATTTGGTCACGGATCCACCCTAGTATCGAATCCGGCCCGTCTGTGTCCTACCGTAAATACACACCTGTTCGAGGGCATTACCGTCCGATAAAATTTCGCCAACCTATATATGCCCTTTACTCCTGCGGAAGGCGGCGCTGGCTCTTCCCGGCGTTGTGTACGTCGGCCTGGCCTCCTCGCCGAGCGCAAACCTCCCTGTACCCGTTCGCGTGCGACTAGGCGCGACCAAACGGCGACTACCGGAGGCCGCGGGGAAGCGGCGGAGTAGGGTGGCTCCATCGGCGGCGGGGGTGATATCCCCTTCCTGTGTTAGGGCCTCCGCGAGCATCAAAACTAGGGTTTTCTGCACGCGGCGGGCGTTGGTGGAGGAATAAGCGGCTTCGGGGAAGCGAGGGGTTTCTGGTTCGTGCGGCCTCGACTCTGATGCGTCAGATATGGAGGATGGCGATCCGGAGGGAGATTACAGGACGTTTAGGGCTAACTTCACCGGGGAGGGGGTGGCGAAGCTCCGGGAGAGGGTGAAGGAGAAGCTGAAGGAGTTCCTCGGGGATTACACCGACGACACCCTTGCGGTACGATCTCGTCGATGTGTGCTTGTTCATGTCCTCGAAAAGATTGTATTTTTTGGGCATCTGGGTCGCCTTTTGATGTTTTTCCATGGCTTGATGTGAAGATTATGCTGTTCCTTTTTTCTTTTGCTGTAGTGCTTTCAGTTAAAAGTTGTGATAGTGAGTTGGAGTATTGAATGTTTGGGGGCTTCCAGTGATTGGAGTTGGTTTGTGATTTTTCTGGTGGGTGATGACTTTGTTAAAGTTGAACTAAACTTAAAAGTGGAATTTTTCCCCCTTGCAGTAGCATGTGGCATTGTGTATGGGATGTTTTTGGGTCTCTTAGTGGTATCAGGCCACTGGTCATTACATTTCCCCATTCTGTGTGGTTCACTGGTATGAACTGAACATGACAGTTTTGCAGGCCTGGCACAATGTTGTAAAAGTATCACATATTGTGGTCTTTGTGTCTTTGGTCCTCTGATTCAATTGTAATGTGCTCGATGCCTCTATCTAAGGTCTATCCTGATTCAATTGTAATGTGCTCGATGCCTCTATCTAAGGTCTATCCACTGTTCAGTTTAATTGAACTAGTCAACTTACGGGCATGTGTCTATCTCAGAAGAGAAGCATCATTTTTTAGATTGAGTTCAACAGAGGAGAAAATTCAAAACCTTTTAGGTTTTTGTTCCACTCTAAGGCAATTTGCAAGACTGACATACTCGGTGAGCACAGATGTGCTTGAGTATTTTGTTCTTTCTTAAATTTGCAAAGCCCCGCTTATGGTATCCATGTCTTGAATGAAGATCTGGTGAAACAGATTCATGCATAGTGTCTACGGACTACGGAGTGCTTGATGCTATGGACAAACATTTTTTTTTGCCTTCACCCTTTTTGTTTGTATTCGTATACCTTCTTGGGAAAAGGCATGAAATGCAACATAATCAATGTATCCTTATCATGCTTTAGGTATTTTAATATGGCTTAAACATTTATGTTATGTTCTCACTTGAAATTGGGAGTATAATTTAGATAATGTGAGAGAGTCATGTTCCTGTTGTCTTTCAAGGAGACTTTGGCTGCATTGTGTTGATGCTTTTTCCTAACTTTGGTTGTAATCACTAGGGTTGTTTGATTTAACTGCATTGATAATATTGAAGTCTTAAGTCTAAAATCTGAGATTGACATCTTAAATTTAGGCAATATAAGTCCTGAATATTGAATGAAACAAATTGTTTGGCAATTACAAAGATGATATCATAAGAAGATAACCGTCAACTTAACTGCAGTTAAGAGTTAAAATTTAATAATTGTAATTAAGAGCATTGTTTTCAAGGCGTCACATAGGTGACAAGGCGCTCTCTTGTGCCCAAGATGACCTGACACCTAGGCGAGCAGCCCATTAAGGCACTCATCTAGGATGCCTTAGGGTGCCCAGCCCCCCAGCCCATGTAATGCCCGCCAGCCTGCCTTGCCATAGAAACAGCCTACCTTGTTTTCGATCTATTTTAATCATTAGACAAAATTGAAGGACATTTTGTATAATTGTCCATATTTACATCAAAAAAGGGATTAGATGATCAAACTTCCTGCTCGGTGTGTGATTCTTCTGCTAGGGTTTTTTTTCCTTTGTTTTCCTACTCTCAAATTTAGAAGTCACTATGTTTAGTATGCTGGTTTGCTTATTATTTATTTAAATATATCTTATTTGTCTTTCTTTCTTTACACATCATGATTACTTAACTAGTGAAATTTAGGTTAGGTTGATTTTTTAATCTTGATTGACATAGTACTCCAAGTTCTCATTGGTTTTTCCTCATTCATTTGTTGATATTTGTCATTTATTCAATTTTTTTTTCTTTTAACACCATTAATATATGTTGAATATTGTGAATGACACCATTGTATAGAAATAAAAATAGATTTTATATGGTGGAAATGTAGATAGTAATTCTCTTGAAACATATTAGATTCTATAAACTAGGCTCCACCAAAATTCCTCGCCTTGGCGCCTAAGTAGTGAGGCAGTAGGCCACCGCCTCGATCGCCTTGGACATCTTGACAACCATGATTAAGAGTTAAAATTCAGTAATTTATCAAATACTCTTAATCAAGTTAGCTTTTACTGCTTCAATCTAATACCCCAATTAAGAGATATCAAAATATGACAAATGCTTGTTGGCACCAAGGGATTTTTTCCCCCACATTCTTTATATCGACTGTCACTAATCTTTCATTTTCCTTTCCTGAGCAAGTGTCGAAGTGTTGCCTTACTGTTATAAAGAGGCATTAATGACATCAAGGTAATGCTTGTCATCCTTTTCCAGCTATTCTTTTTGTGCCTGAGAACTAGGCAAAGTGGTGTGTCATGGACCTCATGTGGGAGATGTGATAATGGAGGATGGGGAATGGAGCTGATGGAAGAAGCAACATTAGTTTGGTGAAAAAACTGGGTCTTTTGTCTTATGCCAGCTAGGACACTGAAGTTAGGAGGATGAGCCCCTAGGATCTTAATGACTTATATTTTCGGTTGAATGGCCTGTCCTAGAAGGGAAGGACAAATTTCTGTTGAGATTGTTATGACTCAGCATATCATTCCATTAATTGTCATAATGATTGTTCCCAAAGAAGGTCAAATCAGAAACTTGCATGGATTTGAAGAATCTTAGTTAGGGAATGATACAGGAAGACAAACTTGGGGGTGGGGGGAATGTGAATAAAGGCTGGAGACAAAGACGATCTGTACGAATGTACTAGATCCTAACAATTGAGAACCCTATTTAAGTGCTTCACTGGTTAACAAATGGAAAGACTAGATGACCCAGGACGACAATCGAAATGGATCCGACAATTTTACCACAATTGAGATCAACAATTCACACGATGCGAATACTAAAATGAGCTCAACGACCACAATATTCCAAGAAAGATAAAACGAGATGATAATAAGAAATACAAGCTAAACAAGCCGTCCCTTGTAGCGAACAACGAGTGGATCGACGATAGTGAGGACTACCGATAGTCTAGGGCATCATCGCACATGCAACAATCTCAAATTGAGCCGCGGAATAGGTCGTCCACAATCACACACATCTGACAATGATAAATTTTAAATGAGCTAGGCAGTCCTAAAATAAATCCTCAAGCACGGGAGCATGATCGTTGCCATATAATAAACGAACAAGTTAGGGAGGGTACTATCCAACACTAACTTGCCCACTGAATAGTGGGGCACGAAAATTGAAGATGTGGGTGGCTCACATTGTAGTTGGTAGTCACTGTGCTTCAGCACTATCGGATCTTGCTAGGTTCATAGAGTCCCGTAGACCAGTTGGGCACGACAAAAGCTAACATGACTCAGCATTGGACTTGTCGGCCATACGTTGATGGAAACAGGGGCATTTAAGGGGCAATGATGGGCGGCTGGCTGGACGGGCGGGAACGCCTTGTACAAGGCTCGATCGACGATGGAGGTTGGGTGAGCAGTCGGGGGTCTGCCACGTGGCGCGGCTGGGGAGGATGGCAGCGGATGGGGTGCCTGGGGACTCCGCGTGGTGCAATTGTCAGAGCCTTGCCGGCGTGGGAACGAGCCAAATGGCTCGATCGACGAGGGCCGACCAGGCGGCTTTCGCAGCCTTGACGCGTGCGGGGGTGATGGAGGCAGGAGGATGGCGGGGGATCGTGGTGCTGTTGGGCACTTCACGTTGGCGTTGGTGACGATGAAGGCGTGGTTGGGGAGGATGGCGGTGATGGGGTGGTTGGGGAGGATGGCGGCAGATGGGGTGCCTGGGGACTCCGCGTTGCGGAGTTGTCGGAGCCCTGCCGGCGTGGGAACGAGCCGAATGGCTCGATTGATGAGGGCCGACCAGGCGGCTTTCGCAGCCTTGACGCGTGGTGGGGGTGATGGAGGCGGGGGAGGATGGCGGGGGATCGTGGTGCTGTTGGGCACTTCACGCTGGCGCTGGTGATGATGAAGGGAAGGTGGGCGAGCTTGAATGACAAGGTGGCTTCTTGTGAACCGGGACGGGGCTTTGCGTGGAGGCGGCGGGGCGGGAAGGAGTCGACGGCTGGTTCGAGGCTCAAAGGGTGATGATGACGAGCGGCTAGCCTACTTCATCACAACGTTGAAACGAGAGAGAAAGAGGGGAAGGGAAACTGGACAGAGCGGTGCGGAGACTGAGAGGGTGAGAGGGAAGAGAGCAGAGGAATTAAGGCAAGGGAGGAGGCAGACGAGGTGGGGAAGAAGAAGGGGAGGAAGAAGACGAGTACAGGGGCCCTCTTTTACTGCTCATGCAGACCCTTCATGGGTCCTAAAACACAGAGTGCGATGGCTGCCAGGAAACTTTTCTTCTTCTCATTAATTGCTTTCCCCTTGGGGCAGGCTAGACATATATAGATAGGGTCCCAAATAGGCAACCCTAGGTACAATAAAGTCCAAAAGTATCCCTAGGCTAATCAACTGAAGAGTCGTAGAAGGAGGTGTAGCAAGGATGGAAGGGGCACGAGCCAAAGCACTGTTCGAAAGGGTCGAGCGGGAAATGGGAGGAGTACTCAATAGTGGCGTGCTACGAGAAGTTGGGGTGCTAGTATATGTAACACTAGAGGAAGCAACGACACCGGTGGTAGAGGGAGTAGAAGAAGAAGTAGGAGCACTAGGTTGGGGTCCTGTTGGGGTGCGGACTTCGGCCGGGAGGCTGCAAGGTAATGCGCCGATCGCCAAATGGAAATACACACGTGTTGGACCGGCCGTAAAGGATCGCGTCCACATCATAAATCCATGGCCGGCCAAGAATGAGGCTCCCGACCTCCATCGGTAAGACATCGCACCATATCTGATCCTTGTGCTGGGAGAAAGTAATCGAAACGAGGCATCTCGTCCGAATGGGAATAGATGTATAGTCTACCCACGATACGTGGAAGGGGCGAGGATGGTCGACCGCAATCAACCCCAGGCGCTCGACAACTTTAGTAGAAATTGCATTGATACAACTTCCATTGTTGATGATCACTTTGCACACCTTATCGCCCACTCGATAATAGGTGTGAAAGATCGCAGTCTTGCGCCAATCATCATTCTCCTTCGGATGAGTCAAAATGCAGCATATGACTCCTAGCCTGCCCCCATCTGGTAAATCTTCGGTATTCTCCACCCTATAATGCTCATGTCGAATACAACCGACCATCTACTCTTCATCAGATTGAAACTCAACGGTCATATCGGCTCCAGCCTCATAGGTCACATCCTGCACAGCGGGTGGAGGCTCCTCAGGATCAATACTCTCGATGGCCAAAGATCTAGTGGGACAATGGGAAGCATATTGGCCAAGCCCTTGACACCTGAAGCAACGGTCGCAGGGCCCACTCTCTTGGGAAGACTCCCCTACAGCCAGGGCCTTCCCCTTATCCTCTCGCCTAAATGGTGGAGTGCCAACTGGAGGGCGGGTAGGTGGGATAGGCTGAGTCGGAACGGGGTCTCTCTGAGGAGGGAAGCGGAGCCTAGGAAAGGGCTCCTGTCGAGTAAAGGGCTCTTGATAAACAGGCTCGACATGTCTGAATGGGGGACCCCGAGGTTGAGCTCTCGGTACAACATGTTGATCTATGGTCGCTGATAAGATGGCCTAGCGCGCGGGGGTGAAGATGAATCCAACTCGAACTGCTCCATCTCACGGACAACCTGATAGGCATGCTCAATGGTCGTCACGTGTTGATTGAACAACTCATGTTGATAAATATGGCGTGGACCCCTCTGAAAGCGGGATAGAGTCAATGCACTCTTCTCTCTCGTTCCACATCTCATCAGGTACTCGTCAAACTCAGAAATATACTTAGATATCGAATGAGCCCCTGTGTGAGGTTCTGCCACCGATCGATGAGACGATGGCGGTAAGTCGGAGGAAGGTACTTCTCGCGAAGTGACACCTTTATATCCTCCCAAGAATCAATAGGCTCCTAATGCCTCTGTGCCCGAAGCGCCTTAACATTAGACCAGTAAGTCTGAGCTTGGCCTATCAGCTTCATCAGAGCGAAGCATGCTCAGCGAGCATCGATCATGCCCATCCAATCAAAGAATCGGTTCATGCTAGCCTCTCAATCAATATAAATCTTCGGGTCCAGTGACCAGTCAAACGTAGGAACCTCAGCACCAACGGCCCGTCGATCATCCTGATCACCGTAATCACGGTAGGGCCTCTGCTCCTGCCCAAGTCCACTCCGGTCGTCCCGATCTCTCGGGTACTGGGGGTACCTCTGATCGGGACTAAAATCCGCTCGATAAAATCGACCAAACCGATCATTACGACCAAACCGATCACTTCGATCATATCAATCAAAGCGGTCACATCGGTCATGTCTATCGAATCGATCGTCTCTATCATGCCGATCATAGCGGTCAAATCGATCCAATCGCCCACTGCGATCAGGAGGATCACCTTGGAACCAAGGACGCCTTCTATCTAAACCCCACTCTAAATCATGCGGCCTATCCTGCCTCTTGAATCTACGTGCATCAAATCGATCGGCGTATCCCATCTCATCCATTGGATCATAATCAACCCTATCCTCCTCGACTCGCCAGTCAATGGCTCTATCAGCTTGAGGTGGAGGGTGCACAAGTAGAGGTGGGTTCGTCGGAGGTGACGGGTAAGCCAACGGCTGCGCGGGGTGGGGAGTGGGGGTTAGGACCTCATCCGAGTGGTCAGCCGCCCGAACAGGACCCTGGTCCGGAGGGTGTCCCGTGGGAGCGGGAACGGGAGCAAGACCCGCAATCCCCTGGACTGTGTGCTCAGAAACGGACAGTCTGTTATGCACGGTTCGAAGCGACTCTCCAAAGTGATTAATGCGCTCATCAATGCGGTGATCCAACTGATTCATCCGGCGCATAAGCTGGCCGAATAAGTCCGTCATCTCGAGGACCGCAGGCGTGCCAGTGTGTGATCCAGCCATATGAGTAGAACTATGAAAATCACAAACACTACGTGTGGGCATAAGCTGTGAAGTGACTAAAAGTGCACACTATAGTGACACAAGTGTGAAACAATCTCTAAAATGATATAACATGATGAAATGGTGTCTAGGGGATGATGAAAATGAGGCTACCAAAATAAAAATGCAGCAATGTAAATATGAGAGAAATGGTAAGCCCTAGACACTCAACCTAATGCTTTGATACCAAAGATGATGCGGGACGACAACCGAAATGGATCCGACAATTTTACCACAATCGAGATCAACGATTCACACCACGCGAATAGTAAAATGAGCTCAACGACTACAGTATTACAAGAAAGATAAAATGAGATGATAATAAGAAAGACAAGCTAAACAAGCCGTCCCTCGCAACGAACAACGAGTGGATCGACGATAGTGAGGACTATCGATAATCTAGGGCATCATCATACATGCAACAATCTTAAATTGAGCCACGGAATAGGTCGTCCACAATCACACACATCCGGCGATGATAAATTTTAAACGAGCTCGGCAGTCCTAAAAATAAATCCTCAAGCACGGGAGCATGATCGTTGCCATATAATAAACAAACAAGTTCGGGAGGGTACTATCCAACGCTAACTTGCCCACTGAATCGTGGGGCACGAAAATCGAAGACGGGGTGGCTTACACTGTAGGTGGCGGTCATTGTGCCAGCACTATCGGATCTTGCCAGGTTTACAGAGTCCCGTGGACGGGTTGGGCACGCCAAAAAGCTAACAAGACTCAGCATTGGACCTGTTGGCCGTACGTTGATGGAAACAAGGGCACTTAAGGCGGCGGGACGGCCGGGAACGCCCTGTACAAGGCTCGATCAACAATGGAGGTTGGGCGAGTAGTTGGGGGTCTGCCGTGTGGCACGGCTGGGGTGGCTGAGGATTCCTAGTTGTCAGAGCCCTGCTGGCGTGGGAAGGAGCCGAATGGCTCGATCGACGAGGGCCAACCAGGCGGCTTTCGCAGCCTTGACGTGTGGCGGGGGTGATGGAGGCGGGAGGACGGCGGGGGATCGTGGCGTTGCTGGGTACTTCGTGCTAGCGCTGGCGACGATGAAGTGAAGGCGGGTGAGCTTGAACAACGAGGTGGCTTCCCGCGAATCGGGACAGGGGTCCACGTGGAGGCCGCGGGGCGGGAAGGAGCCGGCGGCTGGTTCCAGGCTCAAGGGGGTGATGACGACGAGCGGCTAGCCTACTTCATCACAGCGTTGAAACGAGAGAGAAAGAGGGGAAGGGAAACTAGACAAAGTTGTGCGGACTGCGGAGACCGAGAGGGTGAGAGGGAAGAGAGCAGAGGAATTAAGGCAAGGGAGGAGGCAGACGAGGTGGGGAAGAAGAAGGGGAGGAAGAAGACGAGTACATGGGGTCCTCCCCCTACTGCTCACACAGACCCCTCATGGGTCCCCAAACACAAAGTGCGGCGGCGGCCAGGAAACTTTTCTTCTTCTCATTAATTGCTTTTCCCTTTAGGGCAGGCTACACATATATAGGGTCCCAAATAGGCAAACCCTAGGTACAATAAAGTCCAAAAGTAATCCTAGGCCCTAAAAGAGGAAATATGCTGCCAGAAATTACAGAAAATTAGAAAAATTATCATGGGCCCACTAATGGGCCGAGAAGCCTAAAATAAAGAGGAAAATACATCATTGGGGCATGACAAAGCCCAACATCACAAAGAACGTAAAAAATGTGCCACGAGGCATCTCCTAGCCATAACGCTGCTCGATCTACTGCGGACGTCCTATGGCGACGGTAAACATGGGCCGGTTCGAAGCATGAACGCGCACGGGTGTCCTCACCACTAGATGCACAGTTTTTTTTATTCAAAAGACAAATTTGGAGGCTATGTAGACATACATGTAGTGAAATGCTAATGTACGTGCTGGGCACTAGAAATGCTCAGACTGTAAGTCAGCTTGACCATCCCGCCACAATCGGACAGCTCATTGTTTGGAGTGGAAGCCAGGAGCCAATCACGGCTCATACACCCATATGCATATTACCGTTAGCTGGCAGAACCTGCAGCAGGCATATTCATGTCCTAGATGTTGTAGAATCTGCATCGCGTGGAACTTGGCTATCGGCTAGGTAAACTTTGGAAGAAAGTGAATTAATCAGCAATTTGTGGAGGTGAAAGAAACAGAATATGACTATTTGGGTGTTAAGATTTATATCTAGGGTCTTAAGGTCTTAAGGATAGTGAGATTTAGTAGGCTTTGTAGCCAGAGTAGAAAGATTAAAGGTGCTAGTGTACACCCACAATAGGGTGTTGGAGTCAACATCATTCTGGGGGCAGTGGAGAGCTCCATAGTTTATGTTGGAGTGTGAGCTTAATGTTGACCTCTGAAGATTTGTAAAGGATTCCATTGAACATGGATTTGTGTGAATCATAAGTGGAAACAAGAGGCAAAGGAAGCAACAATCTTGAGAGATGTGAACCAAAAGGAGATTCAAATAGAATAATGTCTTGACAGATCGAAGGTGCCATAGTAAGAAAATATTTTAACGGGAATGATGACTTGGCAGATGCTTCTATTTTCATAAGAAAGACATGTAGAAATTTTATCACAACGCAAAGATGTGTATTAGCTCTCCATTTTAGGATTTCAAAATGAGCACTTAAAATATTCTTCAATTTACTTGTTTGCATGTTAAGGATCGATAAGTGGCTTTAGTTTGTTTTGTTAAGGTGGAAGAGCGACCTCTCCACTTCACCTTCAATTGTGCTACCTTTTTTGTTTGCAATAGAATTGCTGGTGCAATCTTCAATCCTTTCTTAAAAACATTAAGGTTCAATAAGTTGATAAATGCTTTGTTTACTTTTTTCATGTTTTAATCAAGCTTCAATGGAATTTTTTACATGGGTGCGACTTCAACTGTTCTTCAAGTTACTTTACAATGTATCAAAGACCAACTGTGTTCAGGTCCCAAGACCAACTTTGGTTGGTTTCAGATGGTTCTGACCCGGTTTGGCCAATTTTTAGTATCAGCATGTACACATCTATGTACTTCAATATAAAGTAAAAGAATCTGTTCATATGCTTTTGTTTGCACACCATGTTGGAGACTTGGTCACAACACCACCAAGACGTGTGTTGATGCTCAATTTTACAATTTCAAATGGAGCATTTAAACCATTCTTTAATTGTTTGAATGTTTAGGTTCAATGAGTTGATTAATGTTTTGGCCATCTTTTTCATATTTTAGACAAACTTCAGTGGAATTTGCTGTATGTGTGTATATGTCTATAACTATTCTTAAAATTACTGGACAGCTTTTAAAAATTGGATAATGGGCCGCTTTTAGTTCCAAGGCCAATCGTGGTCGGTTCTTGGCCATTTAGTTTGCGTAGGAAACTAAATTGGTTCTGTCCACTTCCGATTTAGTTTGTTCAGTTCCAATCTGGTTTGGCTATTTTTAGTACCATGCTATGTACATGTATATGTACTTCACAGAAAAGGAACATGTCCACACGGCTTTGCTATATAAGATGTGTGCTCATCTCGACACTTGACATATGTGTATATGTTTCACAAATCATAGATGAAGAAGAGAAGCAAATATTAAGAGGATTGCTGATGCAGGTGCGGACTCACGGACAGTGCAGCGTAGGCCGCACTGTGGCTTGGAGATATTATTGTTACCTTTTGATGCATTTTGTATTTTATTTGAGCCTATTGGGACATGAATACGGTCCACTGATGGCCCATTTAGGACCTTTTCCTATTTTCCTGGATTACTTTTCTTGATTTTTAGAGGACCTAGGGGGTAACATGGTAGTTTTAGCTATTAGGGCTTCCTTTTGGGACTTGTATATATCCTATGTAGTCCCATTTTTGGGAGATGATGACTAGAATGGAAAATATTTCAGTGCAGCCGCTGTGCGTTTTGGGGATGGACCCATGAAGGGTCTGGTGTGAAGGTGTAAGGCCCTAGTTTTCTTCTTCCCCAATCCCCTTCTTCCCACTTCATCATCGTCTTCTACCCCTTTCTTCTTTTTCTTCTTGGGCCTCCGAGCCATTCCTCCAGTTTGGTGGGGGAGGAGAGCGAGCCGAAGAAGTAGGAGGGAACCTGATCCCTTTAAAGTCCGGTCCGGTCAAACTCGATTTGACCGAGCCCAAGCCAAACTGGCCCGAACCCATTGGTGGCCTTGGTTCGAGCCATCTTCAATCTAGGTCCTAACATGGTTCAAACCAGCTGGTCTGAGCCCTATTGTAGCACCAAGGTTCGAGCTGGGTTCGAACCATCTCCATTTGGTCCGAGATAGTTTGGTCCGAGCCATCTTTTGTCCGGTTCGAGCCATTTGCAGCCATGGTCCGGGCCAACCGCAACAATCAAGCGAGCCAGCAAACTGGGGTCTAACTAGAGGTCTACTACAGTGCAATAGGAGGTGCACTAAGCCATCCTATCTAGGGCTGGCAATGAGCCGAGCCGCTCGCGAGCCGCTCGAGCTCGGCTCGAGTTGAGCTCAACTTGGCTCGACTCTTTTGTCTAAACGAGCCGAGCTCGAGTTTAGGTCATGACTCGTTTTAGTAAACGAGCCGAGCCTGAGCTCAGCCCAGCTCAGCTCGATTTGCTCGAGGGCCGATTATAAAATATAATTATTATTTATAAATAACGTTCCAACTCCCAACATCCACTACGTCAACCCAACACACCCAATCACAACACTGCCAGAACGTTGTTGGAGGTTTAGCGGATTCCAAGGCTATAAAGTGGCAGCAGGTGATGTGGGACTAAAGTCCCTGGAACCCAGCGTGCCTAGCACACAACTGGTGGACGATTCAGCGCTCAGGGACTTTAGTCCCACATCGGAAACCCGTTCTTTTTGCCCACCAAATTTCTCTATAAAATGAAGCTGCTATGCTCCATCTGCGGTGCACTTTTGGGCTAACCAAATTCAAAAAAGTTGGGCCAGTTAAATCTAATGGGCTATTCCATGTGGGCCATTAAATATAATGGGTCCTTCAATGATTGGGCCGATTAAATAAGATTTTACGATTGAAATTAAATCTTTTGGGCCAAATATGAGTTTGGCTCGAGCTCGGCTCGAGCTTGACTTATTTGACTCGAGCTCGAGCTCGAGTTGGATTTTAGGCTTGAATTGAGGCTCGGCTCGGGCTCGTTTTTTCTTCTTTTTTTTTGTCGAGCCGAGCTCGAGCTGTGCCAAGCTCGGGCTCGGCTCGGCTCGGCTTGTTGCCACCCCACCGCCAGCGCTATGATCTCGTCTGTACTCTGATTTGCGAGCAGTTTGTGCCGTTGGGATCGTATCGACGAGGTCGATCTCGTTGTACGTTCCATCCGACAACAATGCCTCATTTTGTGTCATTGTCCCAGGTCGGCCTGAACTTTAATTTGAGCGTCGTCGGCATCGTTGGTCTCGTCTCAGCGAGGTCTATCCAATTTCAGCATACTTTGCCCCGACTTGCATCGTTTTATGTGTCACTTCTATACGCATACCGCGTTTTGGACTCCATTTCTTACACCGATCGCACTATTGGCTTTGTCTCAACAAGGCGGACTTAACTCTAGAGTGTGCTGCCCCTACAACACCTCGTTTTGTGTGCCACATTGATCCTATCCGAATTGGAGTCTCGGGGTAATTTCTTACAACATGTCTTCCATCTATTTCTGTTTTGATGTGTTCTTGTCGAATTGAGAATGGACGACATTGATTTTAGGTGAGCAGGCAAATGATAATGTGATTTCTTAGTCTATTGTTGATTCAATATTGAGGACGGGCGAGATTTTTGTAGAGGGTGATAGAGTTTTTGTAGAGTTCTATCGGCGGGTCAAGGGTGTCACCACAAGACACTCCACTACTTATGTGGATGGAGCATGGTGTACTATAGATCCATGTAGTTCTTGTATTTGCTTGGATCGAGACTGGCTATCAGAGCGCCATGCTATAATGGATTGTGATAGATGTCGATGCTCTCTCGTACACCCTCATTTTGATGGACGTGAGTTCACGTTTCCTGATTCTTCACTTTATTATCCCAAGGCAATGGAAACACCATCAAAGTTGCTTGATACAATCTCGCCAGCCATAGATGATGATCAATCAGATATGTCAGTTCGTACTCAGGGTGCTAGTGTTGATCCTACGACTTACAATGTTCGAGATGCCACTCTATTTACTAAGTCTGTATTTTGTTTGATATCAGATGATGTATTTGAGGACAGCCCATTGTTGACAGCTGCTAGTGAGCTATTCGTTGTGGATTCATGGGATCATAGTTTATTTGTGGATTCTGGGTTGCACATGTTCGATGATGTTGTTTTCGAAGCTGAATTATTATGCATTGGTGATCACGACCTCATTTCTCCAGACAGTTCAGATCCTCTGTTAGTTGTGGAGTCAGGATTGGATCTTATCGATCTGATATGGTAGACTTTTTGTGATTCACATGCAGTGGACCAATTTGTGAGTCTTGATATGATCATCTGCTTGAAGACTCCCACAGATGATTCAATCATCCGCATATTTATATTGGTGCATTTTAAAATTCGAGGACAATTTTTTTGGAATTGGAGGAGATTGATGCAAGAGCGGACTCACGGACAGTGCAACGTTGGCCGCACTGTGGCTTGAAGATATTATTGTTACCTTCTGATGCATTTTGTATTTCATTTGAGCATGTTGGGACATGAATAAGGCCCACTTATGGCCCATTTAGGATCTTTTCCTATTTTCTTGTATTTTTTGCAATTTTTCTATTTTTAGAGGACCTAGGGTCATCTCATTTTATCTCGTATCTGGTTTTTAGTTGTCTTTGATTATAGTGTATCATTCATAACCATCTGTTAGCTGTCATATCTTCAGATCATATCTATTCATATCCAGCTCTCTGCTGTCAGAAGTCATATGCTCAGTTAACCAATAACCTGATTCTCCAACTGTTCATTAGTTCAACGGACGGTTTTAGGATATTATTTTTGCTACAGTTAGATCAGCGGATGCAGATACCGAGAAATCATGTTTCTTAATGAATGCAGAAGCAGACGGTCCCTTTTTTGAACCCGCTATCTGGTAGTACCCATTAAGAATAATTGTATATTAATAGTATCAGTCTTAAAATTTGAGGGCTGACCTAGTGACACTTGGATAACATAATCTCGACTTGGGTTGCATTGCACTATAGAATTCATCTTAGTGTGATTTAGGTAGAATGTTATTCTTGTTCTATATTTTTACATGATGAGACAAGTTTAAGTTTAAGTGTGATATTGTCTCTCTCAAAGAACAATCTAAACTTGACTGCAAGCAGAATTTGTAGGTTAATTTGTACTTCAAACTTTCAAAGTTAATGGTATTTCCATTTTAAAAATCTACCTTTGGATCAGTCATAAAGAACTAACATCTGAGAGCTATTTTCCAGAACAGTTCGCAACCTATTTTCACTCTTCAAATGAAGTATAAACAATATAAGATACTGCAAAATTGCACACAAGTAGGATTGTATGACAGTCAGGGGAACTGGTGGACAGGTGAATACATTTGGCTAGTTGAAATGGAGTAGAGAATCCAGTCAGTGAAAATGGTGAAAACAGGTTTTGCAAATCATTGGATAAATGAGGATATCTTAGAGAAAGGAGAATAATTTACTCTGAATCCACATGACAAATTGAGCTGGTTCTGTAGTCTATATGTTGAGCTTTCTGTTGGAGAAGCAACATGCACAATGACCAGCTGTAGAATAAAGAAAATCCAAGAACATTGAACTCCAATTTTATCTGGAGGTATTAAGTTTTGACTGGATTGGGTGTTGGGTGTCATATAGGGGCATTAATGCTGAAAATCATTATCCTATAGCAAATTCAGGGGCTGGAATGAAGAAAGAATCAGGAGGCAGAAAATGTTTTTCCTTTTTTTTTTGTGTGGGTATGGGGCTGTTTGGAACGGGACCTGACCTAGCATGTCTCTCCTATCGGATTATTAAAAAAAAAAAAAGATCCTAGTCGTTTTGGGTCTTTTTGTTTTTATCTGGAGAAATATAGGTCGGTTTTATTTATTGGACTATGAGAGCTTAGGATTAGTCCTCAGGGAGTCCGGAACTTCGGATCAGGCGAAGATCCGAGTATATGACCTCTCTCCACTGACCTCAGTCAGTGTTAATTACGTCAAGCAACTGCTCGACAACCCTTGATTAACCGTCCGTTGATGCCCTTATAACATGCAACACTACTACTACAGGCAACACATGCATATGAGGATATGTTTTAAGTTAAGCTCTTGACCTCACCCAAGTTTAGGATAGGTTTATATGATTTTGGATTAACTCCAAGTTATCTGGATTAGTTCCAAGTATATTGGATTGACTCCAAGTATTCTGGATTGATTCCAAGTATTTTAGACCCATAAGGGTATTTTTGTAATTATGCCAAGTTGGAGGGTATAGGGGCATTATTGTCACTTTAGGTTTTTTAACATTTTAGGGAGACTTGAAAACCCTTAGAATGTATTTTAGGATCATTTTAAACATATTTGAGTTATAGGGGTATTTTAGTAATTTTACCTTAAATCGGGCTTATTAGACTTAGAGTTTATTTTTATATTTTTTTCTGAGATTTTTCATTTATTTTATCATATTGAAGGTATTTTGGTAATTTTATCCATCTTATTAAGGTTTGGAGGGTATTTTGGACATTTCGGAAATTTTATATGTTTTCAGATTTGGTTCTCTGTTTTTTACTGGTTTTTACCGAATTTTACTGATTTTTTTACTAATTTTACTGATTTTCATTATGTAATTTCCAGATTTTGTTTTCTGATTTTTACTGAGTATTACTGATTTTTACAGAATTTTTATGATTTTTATATTCATTTTACTGATTTTTAATAATTTTTGCATATTTTATTAATTAATTAAGTATGGGGGGTATTTAAGTTATTTTTTTTAACTTAAGTATATCATTTTATGAGTCCATGTTTCGTTATTGGGTTTTAATTAAGATTAGTTATGTATGGGATGAGGTCAATGATATTTTAGAATATTTAATTATATATATATATATTAATTAGTTATTAAACTAATTAATTATGCATGTGAAAATATAATAACATAGTGTTACTTAAGTAGTAGATTTATGAACACACATGTACACACATATGCTCAAAGAACAAATAGTGGCCTTCATTCATTATTTCGGCATAATCCCGTCTTATAGAACGGTGATTTTACAATATAAATTTGGCAGAGCTTCCCCTTAGGAATAAACCTTAAGAAGAGAGCCCTCCAAGAAAATATCTCCTCCAAATCGCAGTAAACCCGGACAAGAAAACCGGATTTGGTCTTCAAATTGGCAGAGTTTCCCCTAGGGAATTTTGGGCCAAATGGGCATGCCTTCTTCTTACCCCTTGGGGGGTATTTATAGGTTTGAAAGCCTTAACCGGTGGGGGGTACCCACCAGAATTCTTGAGGTGGGGGGGTATCCACCGGATACCAAGTGAGAGAGAGAGAGAGATTAGAGAGAATAGAGAGGGGGAGGGGGCCCGGTTGGCACCCCCACTGGTTTGGGCAACTGGTGGGGGGGGGGGGGGCTCCCCCCTTTCCCCTTTTTCTTTAAAAAGGGTTCCAACAGGGGCGCATAACTGCATATTCCGAGTCATCTGGTATGGGGTGCATAACTGCATATTCTGAGTCATCTGGTATCCGATAAGTAATTATAGGAGAGTAGCGGGCACATTCTCTAAGGGTAGGGATAAAGGATTTCTACTCTTATCTGTGCCAACATTTCTTTTTCTCTTTGACAGTTGCACGACGTGCCCCATGTTCCCTCATTGTAGTAATTGATATTAAAGCATAATCCCATGGTAGGTGTCTCAATTTTAAGAATGCTTTCTTAGTAAGTAAGGGAGGCGCTGTTCCTTGTTCACTAAGTTTTCATGCTAGTCATAAATCTCTCGCTTGTTCCTGGAATGTCCAAGTGGCGCTGGTCCCAAATGAGATGCAACATCATGATCTATTCACCCGTTCCAGCCTGTCCTGATCAGGATGTCCCATTCCAGTGAGAAAATGGGATAGGTCAGTTTCTTGTTTGTCCCAGTCGTTGTCCCAGTCTGTCCGCCTGTCCCGGCCCATTCCGGACTGTCCTGGCGTAGCCCAGCTAGGATTTATATTTTAGCATGAGATTTTCCTATCCACCTAAACTACTTGTAAACTTAGTTTAGGAGCTTCATTTGATGAATATGCTCCCTTATAAAACCATAAATCCATCCTAAATGCTTTATCGCATTTTGGTGTTGTTTCCATGTTTATATATTTATTTTTCATATTATTTATTGTATAGATATGTTTTATATTTATTGGAATATGTACGAAAAAAATCCGGGACGGGACACCGGAATTGTCCGGGACATCCCATCCCGGTAGAAAATCGGGTCAGGGACTAGGATGGGATTGACAACTATGCTATTCATCAAGTTGGTATTTGCTTACTACACATGTTCAGGGTCTCCAAGTCAGACGTTACCTATTAACCTAGATCTGACTGTGCCTGCAACTATCAGTGAAAGGCTGTCAGAGATGCTTCTTAGATCATCACCATAAACTTCAAGTGGTTTTCTTATATTGGGTGCAATATCGTCATTTGCTTCCTTATGTTACTGTTTGGTGATATGTTGTGCATATCAAACAGTAGGCCTGCATGTAATTTCCGTCAAAACAGCATTAGTGGTAAAAGAGCAACTTTTATTTGCATGTTTATTTTTAATTTGTCACAAGATATCAAATATGCTGTTGGCTCATATATGGTTTTTTTATTTGCTCACTCATTATTTGGTGAAGATCGGGTACTTCTACAATGTTAAGCTTATGCCAGGTTTTTGCCTTGCTTATGCAGGAATATGTTATTGTCTTACTCAGAAATGGTAGGCAAAAGGAGGAGGCAAGAAAGGAACTAAATGTGTTTCTGGAAGATGATAGTGTTGCATTTGTGTCATGGTTAGTTTCATTACTTTAGTTTGTGTTGTTTCTGGGTTTTAGAAAACCATGAGATATTTTAATTATGGCATTCTTCTCCCTATATATTATCTGATCGTGTGCTTGTATTGTAGGCTTTGGGATCATCTTTCCTCAAATTTGCACCTCTATGTGCATCCTAAGGAATCTTTGACAGATGGAGGGGCTAACATGAAGTCCAACTTGGAGGAGGAATCAGGAAGATCCAATGAAAAGTTGGAGCATGAAAGTGGTAACCTTAACTCAGATTCTGAAAATGGGAGAAAGAGAATGGCAAAGATCTCTAGCAGTCGGCGCAATAGGGAATGGAGAGGATTGACACAAAATGAGATGGTGACTCCTCTTCTTCGAAGTACTACAGTTGAGAAATTTCCTTCAGAGGATAGAATACTTCGCAGACATAGTCCCATCAAGAGATCTCCTTCCCCTAGGCCTCAGATTCATGAAAAGCGAAGGAGACAAGATGAGCGACAGGTGACAAAGGTATGTTGTGTTAGACATTTTCCTTGTTGGGAGCTTTTGTCATTATTCTCCTTGGTTAGAATTTTTTCACTTGAAGACCACCGCAGGAAGCATAAACATGTTATACTTATATGAATGTTAGTGAAACATTGTAAATTTATTGTATTTTTTCTTATCTGAAAAAAAAGATAAGATATGAAATTTAAAGAATCAACCTACTTCCAAGTTTATGCATTTTCTTTTAGTTACCATCATTTCTTTGGAACATTGTTAACATTAGCTATTTCTTTCATCAAATTATTGTTGGACAATATTTCCTTTATTTTGAAGATCAGAGAATCAGTATCCATGTTATCAAATTTCAGTTTGTTTAATGAGGCAACTTAGAAAGGTGGACCGTGGATTTTCTCAGCAACTGATGATCTATGTTTCACGGGAGTATTTTTAATAGATGTTTCTTGCTCAAACAATGGCCATCGTTTAAATTGCAAATGCCAGTGGCAGAGGTCAGTTTGCCTTCTTAAATCAATGGGACATTGTCAGGTCATTTTGCCCTCTTAAAATCAGCTAGACATTGCCCTATCGGCCAGGATAATCACATGAATCCTTTGTCGCTGATATTTCTAAAATGTGTGATAGAATTGATCCAAGCTGACCTGGTACTAGCAGAAAATTGGTCTTATTAGACTATTCTAAATCTGATGAACTGGTCATCTCTATCGATTCTAAATCTGATGGCTCTTGTGGATCATTGTTTTTGTCAATATAATAATGCAAGTAAATGTGATAAGTTTGCTGGATGAAGCAAAGTTATTTTGTAGAAAACTGGTCTGGCTAATTAATAACCCCATGATGTAGCAGAGTATTTTGTAGAACTGACTAATTAATAACACCACCATGTTATGTATATGTGCATTGGCAAAAAGGTTGGCAGTGGAAACCCTTGCGGGTGCTAATTATTAGGTTCTGTGGTAATGAAGGAGATTTGCTGCAAGGTACAAAGTTATCTATGCTGCTACCTCCCGTAAGTGACCGAAAGTGATTCAGAATGTTTTATATCCCTGTTTTCAGTAGCATTTATTGTTAGAATTTTCTAGAGTTAAGTTTTCACATGTTCAAGATCAGCAAATGTCATGGTGTACATACGAAGTTTTGGAAAGTATGTTGTTTTGTCATCTTTATCCATCTATTTTTGTATCTTCTTACATATCCCTTTTTGTTCACTTCTTGATTCATTTCTTCTTTTCTTATTAGAAAGACACCAATTCCAAGCCAGTGCTTGGTGGTGCTAGCCGTCTTCTTCAGTTTGCTGTACGGGATGCTGTGAGGACTGTACAGCAAGCAGCTACAAGATCTGAGCCAGCATTGAAACGTCTTCGGTCTGTGGTTGCCACTTCTAGTATAGATCAAGCACCAGATGAGACACGTCAGAGAACAAGATCAGTTGCACGAGTTCCCAGTGGTATTGCAACTGCAATAAAAGCTGCAGCAGAAGCTGCAAATGATGCAACTAGGGTTAGATCATCAAGAAATGTATTTAGCAGATTAGGACATGGTACAGAAGAAGTGCATGTTAGTAAAGAATCACCCGATTTTCGAGCACCCATGGCAGAAGATGAAAATTATGAAGGCTTTGAACATAATCGTAGGTCAAAAGATTGTAATTATCTTGAGAGAAATGAATTTGATCGGGATTCTGTGGTTGATACGATGATGATGAATGAAGAAACTGGGATTGCCTCTGATTCTGGTTCAGATGATGATGGATACAATGACATTGGAATTTCAAGGCACAGAGATATTGATGCTTCTCAGACTCAAAGCGCCTCCTCTGCACTTCAGGACAAAGATACAGTGATGGTTCAGTCTAGTGTTGCTCAGAACACTGAAGAGGTTGCAAGGAAAACACGCTCTAAAGATCAAGATTCACCCGTAGGTGCAGCCTCAAATGCGTCTCATAAGATTGTAAATATATCTGTGAATGTGAATACATGGAAACCTCCACATTACCAAGCCCAAGGGGAAATTATGGAGGTTAAGAACCAGATGGCTGTGGAGAAAACGGAAACAGGTGAACGGAATCTGGCTGTTAATCTTCCTGCAGGAAATAATACTACTACCTTGTTCAAGAATGCGGATGTAAGTTGGTTGACATTACCTTCCTCATTTTGCTACATTCATTCGATGGCAACCTATGCCTTTTATGATGTTGAACACTTGTAATTCTTTCCATACAATCTGTTGATCATCTGAAAACGGCTCTCTTCCTTTCTTTTGCTAGCTTGCGAAGTTTGTTACCTTTGTTTGAGAGAATTGAAATGGCCACTTTCCTCTTCCTGACCTGCTTATTAGGGGTGTTCACTATTTGGTTCAACCCGAAAAACCAAACCGAATCAGACTAAATTTTCGGTTTGGTTCGGTTTGAAAACTAGTTCGGTTCGGTTTCCAAGTCCCTTCAACCCGTAGAAACCGAACCAAACCGAAAATAAAGAATAATGTTGTACTTAAATTTCTCCAACACTTCGTAACACACGACGCTCACCAACCTCTACAAATGGGCATGATAAAGGTTCTCTGACACTTCTCCAGCACTCACGTAATGGGTCACGTTGAAGGGTCTACCTTAACTATTATAAGGAAACAAGACTCTTTAGGTTGGCTGATGTCGGACTAAAGCTGGCTTTGCAGTGCAGCGCCATTCATCTAGGATTTTAGTCCTATACCGGACGTCTTCTTTTATCACTTCTGCACAGGGTCTATAAAGGGAACTGGGCCGGTGGCCCAATAAGAACTTTAATGCCAAACAAGTAGGTAAATGGGCTCAATAAATCTAAAGAAAAATTTTCTACAGTTAAGTCGGTTCAAACCGATCCAAACCGAAGTAAACCGAACGTTTTCGGTTTGATTCGGTTTGGTTTCAAGAGTGAGTCGGTTTGGTTTGGTTTGAAAATTTTTCCTCTAAACCAAACCAAACCGAACCGTGAACACCCCTACTGCTTATATTTTGACAGCCGCAATGCCACCTGGTTTGAGGCATCAAAAGACCACACCTTATTATCTTAGCTTCCAGGGTTTTAAGGCAATACTTTAAACTAGATTTATGTCTAATATAAGGTCATGTGGTGACTTTTTCATCCAGTTTGGGGTCACTTATCAGTTATTAGCGTTTGTGCTGTTGCACTATTTCATTGGAAGCTTCTACCAGGTTTTTTTTGTTCTTTTTTGTCTATTCAGTTTCGTAACACCCATTCTGATTTTTGGGACATCAGTCAGAATCTGGAGAATTCCATTTAAATAGCCTCTTTCCTTGATTGTGGTCCTTAACAATCCTGGGTTATCATTTCACTGTTTCTGAGAAAGCCTCATTGAAGAGGGAGGAGTTTCTGTTTTGCCTCTTTCTTTCTTTCTTTCTCTCTCTTTATTCGTATTCTAATGGCACAATGTACACTGCTGCACATTATACAGGAGGCGACATGCTCTGGTGCTCAAAAGGATGTTCAGAAATCTATGTCATCCACCATCACCACTGGTATCATACTTCATTCTTGGTTAATTAAGTTTTTTTCTTTTTTTATGTGGTTCATAAGGTCTAGTTAAACCACTTTATTACATGTATATGCTGACCAATGCTGCATATTCTCCTTCTTGATAGACCAATTATTTTTTGAGATGGAACACCCCTGAAACCTTGAATATAGGATGATAAGGTGAATGCCATGTTTTAGTTGAAAGGACCAACTTATTCTGATAAGCTTTAATTTTCATTTACAGCAGTGTTTGTGTAGAATGTGGTCAGATCATTTGTATCTGCAAATATAATTCCCCTACATTATCTCCTGTGTGATGACCACAATTAGATTTCGTTTGAAATTAAACCATTTTCCTGTGTTCGCTAACCTGAGGGTATCTGGCTGATGGTTCACTGGATCCGGCTGATTCAGATCGGAATCGAGCCTTGCCAATCCGATTTCATGGGAGGAATCCAATCCTTTCCTGAGAATGAGAAGAAAAAGGAAAACTTAGGCCAAAATAATCTAAAATGAGGCTGAAACATCTATGATTGGTCAATCCCAGGCTGATCCTGCCTTGGATCGCGACCTCAATCCATGAACTCTCTGATTTCTTTTCCTTTGTTTTTTAAGCTTAAAAATCAGGCCGATCCAATGATCGACGTTCTTCCTTTACATTGGCTGATTTGGCCAATCCGATCCTGATCTGGATCAGATTGGGACCTTGCAATCCAACATATCGGTCCACTCCTCCATTGATCTGGCTGTATAGTGTACGCATGGTGCTATACACATTTCAGGGTGCTGTTTCATTTCCTTTCTTGTCTCTCTGTTTCATGTTTGCATGTACATCTCAGCTTCCCTTTCGTTAATATATCCACAATTTCGAAATTGATTTGTTGTTAAATTGCAGGTTCCTATTCTACAGCTCGTCCTTCTGAGGATGCTCATTCCAGAACTATCCTTGTTAGCAATGTATGTATGATCTTATTCTCTGGGTTTTGCTGAAGTCATAGACAGGTTGAATTATCAGGAACCATGAGGAGCCAGGACGAAAGGCTTTGACTTTTTTGTTTTGAGCAATTTCTGTTAATCTTATATTCATTACTTTGTTATGCTTCACAGGTTCATTTTGCTGCCACGAAGGATACACTTTCTCGACATTTCAATAAATTTGGGGAAGTGCTGAAAGTGATCATTGTGACTGATGCTGCGACTGGGCAACCAAAAGGGCAAGTGTCACAGAAATTTAGTTTGATATGCTTGCCATTTTTTTTTCCCTTAACTTCTTTCCTTTTTCCTTGGGCACAAGATTTAAATCTTATTTTACTAGCTCGTGAACAGGTCTGCTTATGTAGAGTTTTTGCGGAAAGAATCTGCAGAGCTCGCATTATCACTGAATGGGACTTCATTCATGTCACGTATTCTTAAGGTATTGTGGACGGCTCGTTTGCAATATTTTATTACATGTTTTTCATGTCATATGGTTTTTTGGGGGGATCTGGTAACCAATGGTTCTTCCTACTTTACAATTTATTAGACAGGTTACTGTTTTGTTTGTTGGTCAGAGAGTGTGCACATGCCTCTTGAACAGAGTTGCATGTCTTGACATTATACAATACTCATTTACCATAAGCTTCTTAGTCTTAAACATATTGCATCTTTATCATGTTTGACTTGCTCGTGCCGCTTTCCACCAACTTTCTGCACTCTGTGTGTGTGTGTGTGTGTGTGTGTTTGGTGGGTGGGGGGGGGAGTGCAGACTTGGTTCATACCTTGCAAGTTTTGTATGAGGAAGAATAGTAAAGGTGCAGCTAAAAGAATACAAAGGCAACGAGTAGTGAAGTGCAATATTGAATTTGTTATTTGGTACAAATTAGTGTTATGTTTGTTCATATTGTTTTTGGTGATGCAGCCTTCTTCAGCTTTCCTGTAGACAACTAGTTTTCTTGACTTTCTGTTTTCAAATAATCAACAATGAATACTCTTCATTCTCCCTTTATTCCTCCCATTTCACATAGGTTATTGACATGGTTGGTACAACAGCCTAACGTCTCTGTCATCTACAAATAGTTTGGCAGCCGCTAACATAGTTGATCAGCTTGTATTGGGTTTTCACGTTGTCCATCTTTGGCATGTTGATCGCATGCCCAGAGATCCAACCTTTTTCATGCTTCAGGTCAGAAGGAAGCCTAATCAGCATGGTTGGTTTTGGTTTTCTTTTGTCTGCACTTGTCTAAGAAAAATATTTAAGTGATTTTACTTTGTTTGCTTGGTTATCATTTTACTTTTATCTATGGTGCAGGTTTTGTTCCCTCATTTTTTAAATAATTACAAATGTGTATTCCTTTCGAGTGGAAAAGTGTTTTTCTACACTAATGCAGCATCTTATCGATTGAAATGACTGCTTTCACGGCATCTTTAGGAATGTTGATCTGTAGAAGTTGTGACCTACGATCTGTTCAGTTGCCCTGAGTTCTGTTATTATTTTGTTTATTGTCAAGCAGGTGGTGCATGTGTTCTATGCCTGTTATGTGTAATTATTCTAGGAGGGAAGAACACTCATTTGTGTGTTTTACATGCACATTTGTGCAGGTGGTCAGAAGTTCTGCTCATGAAGCTGCTGCTATGATGGCTTGGCCCCGGAGTGCCTGGGCCTCATCATATCCATCTAGGCTCGCCAGGATGCCATTTCCTAGAGGCATCATGGGAGGTGCTTTCCGAGCTCGCCCTCCAATTAAACTGGGAGCCCGGAGCTTGCAATGGAAGCGTGAGGCTCCCACCACTCAAACCGCTGATGCCAGTAAGAATCTTCAGCACACTCAATTGTCTGGAAACAGCCTCCCATCTCCTACTGCCAGGAGTCTTACATATGTGCGAAATGAATCCAAGTCAGATGCGAATTCAGCTCCTGTGTAAGTTGTAAGCAAAATCAAGGCCATACAGAAGCATGGTAGATGAGTGCAGGTCGAGTGTAATTTAGCAGGTTATTTTGGTTACTTAAAAACAAATGGCAGGGAGCATATTACTGAAAAATTAAGTTGAGTTGTCAGAAAGGTAGAAAGAAGGGGGAGGGTTGAGAAATGGAATAAGGTTGGTCAGATATTAAAAGACTACCAAGTTTCTGCTTGCTTTTGTCTGACTGATTGCGGCTGTAGCCATGCTGTTGATTTATTATGGCAGTTAACAATGTGAGTCCAGAACTTGGTTGGAGAATAGGGCAAGTACCTCAGCAGGATCTTTTGTTCTGCGGTCATAAGCAACTTAGTGGGCCTCTTTTTCCTTTTTCCTCCTTTCCCTTTGCCCCCCTATTTTGCAGAATCATCCGGTTAATGTAATTACTTTTCATGTGGTTGAGAGGTTATTCTTTGGACCTACAAAGGAGATCTGTGTGTTCCTCTTGGACTCTGCATTGGGCTTGGAAATCTTTTCTTTGTTCTGTGTATTCTGTCATAACCATCTAATTACAGAAATCTATGACTACTGGATCCAGAGTCCTTTCACAGTTGTTACTGCACTCCAGACCTTACAGGTTCTTGACATTTTCTTGCGTTTATGATTAGCATGTATCTTTCATTCTCTGTCACAACTGAATTCCTTCATGAAGGAAAATTGTGATTCAATGGGAGCATATACCCACGTCATTGCTCCGAGAGTCGTAAGACTCATGTTATTTCCAGGTGCAATCCTATGTGTTCATCATTATGAAGGTTAATTTATTGAGAATTTTTCATTTTCACGCCTTAGCAACTTGAGCAATCTACTTTATGATTTTTCAATCGGAAAAGATGTTAGAGGTTTTTTTTTTCCTGTTATTTGCTGTCAGGGGGTTGTGGAATCATTCTCAAGTGGAGAGGCTCTTTTATACGATTGCATCTAGAAAGCAAGCAAGCCTTATTAGGGGTGTCCTTCAGTAGAGATGGAAACGCCACGCATCACCTTCTTTATTATTTGGTGCGTGAAGGAGAAATTTCATGAGTTCCTACAGTCTGTTAGCCTTTTGCATTTAGAAAGGAATGAAACGCATAATCAGGGATGTCAAAGAACAACTGTCGTATCAGATGGATGCCCTATCTTTTTGTTTGAAAAAAGAGTCCGGATCCTCTCGGTGCAATGGCGGACTGGATTCCAGCAGTAACTAATCTTTGGGATGACACATAAAGTAAATTCACCAATAGAGACAGTACCCTTTGCAGCCCATTACTTTTTCTTTGTTCCTAGTTTTTCCAGTCTCGGCTACAATGTGGAGCACTTAAATATAACTGTAGTATTACAATTATAATTTAAAATACGCTCGAATAAGCATTTAAATATAACTGTGTATCTATGTGATGTGGGTTGTATTTACATGTATTGGGATGTATATTTGTGTAGTAGTTTTGCTTGTATGTAAGTGTATTAAGGTGTATTTTAAGTCATGGTTGTGGTATTATGTTCTCGGTTGTATTTAAATGTTTTGTGTTGTATTTGAAAATTAAGAAAATAAAAAATAAAGAAAAAACTGCAGGTTGCGATGTGGCACATCTCAATAGACAAATCTACTTTCCATGTGTCATCCTTGTATTGGTTATTGGTAGAGTTCAGTCTAATTTTGCACTGAGAAGAATCAAACTCTTAAAAAAAGGCTATCTTTGTTCTTGTCCTTATAATTATATATTCTTCTAAATTTTTATAAATAAAATAATTAAATGTTAAGTTATCATATAACATTATGACCTTACTAGTTATACTTCTTTGACAAAATAAAATTGCTTCTATAATCCAAAAGGATATGTAGATACTGCAACAACTTTCTATTTTTCCAAACTAGTACTTGTAAGATGTTTAAGTATCTAATATTTAAGATGTACAAAAGTGAACCTTATATCATTTTAATAAAATTTATGAAGTTCTACTACTACAAGTCTGGGGACAGTTTAAGTGTTAGGCAAATCTTTCACTTGAAAGTTAATTTAAGCTTCTACTTTTCACATGAAAGAAGTTGAGGGAGACAACTAATTTTAATTTGTTACAACAGTTAACTCTTTCTTAACAATTGTATTCTTTTTTTTCCAATCTTGAGAACTTTATTTTATTATAAACTTTTGATTAAAAGTCAAAACACAACCAAAATATTCTCCAACTCCAATTTGATTGCATAATAAGTTATCCATAATTACTTATTTGAAATAGCGTATACTAGAATAAGGAGTGCTTAGTTTTGATAATTCTGTGTGACCCATTGACAGAATAAGAAGGATAAGCAATTCTTGAGTCTAGGATCGAATTGCTTATTCTCCTTATTCTCCGAATAGGCTATTCTAGCCCCACTTTGATTGCAGAATAAGTTATTCGGAATTACTTATCCGAAATAGCGTATACTAAAATAAGGAGTGTTTCGGTTTGATAATTTTGTGGGGCCCACTGATGAAATAAGAAGAATAAGCAATTCTTGGGTCTAAGGTGGAATGACTTATTCTCCTTATTCTGGTATAAGTAATTCCGATGCGATATAAGTCATTCTGTTTGTCAAACTAGAATTAGTCTTATTCTAAGAATAAGAGGTCTTATTCTTCTCCTATTCTTCAATCAAAATGGCATGATCCGGTATAAGTCATTCCGCTTGTCAAAGCTAAAGTAAACTTATTCTTCCTTTATTCTTCTCCTATTCTCCATTCAAAGTGACGCCAAAATAATTAATTATTAGTACAAAAGTGTTTCTAACCGGACGATTGTGCCAAACGCTGACCTATTGCAAGGACAAAGATAACCAATCTCCGTCACATACTCAACAAAGGGCCTAAATATGAGTATTCATTCTCCACCTAGTCCTTGTGAATGACATGGTTTTTTTTTTTTCTCTTTTGGGACGTTCAATTATGGTACTCGAGGATTAACGACAACCAAAAAATGTAACAAAATATATTGAGAGCATGAGATGAGTAAGATATATAAAGAAAATAAATGGATGGTTCAATGAATAAAAAGTTATTAAAGTGGTTGTACCTCTTATGCTTTGAGATTCAAATATTATCACGTTCTTATGATCCTAAATACATGAAAGTGTATGCTTATCCTTCCCAAAGCTTCGGATAAAAGATAGATAGATGGACAATCGTATATCTTTGACCAAGTCATAAAAAATCACTGAATAATATTTTTAATAACTTATAATATATGAATAATATCTTAATGTTTTATGATAAACAAATATTATAATGGGAAAACTAATTAGATCTCCTTGTAATAGTATGACATTATTTTCTACGCCTATCAACTTTTTGTTGACTGTCTAACTCCCACTTTTTATCTAGCACTATTTTCCGTCCTGTGGCCATTTCTTTTTGCATAATTTCCAAATTTATCCTACATATTTTACTTGTCCTACATCTGTATTAAGCTATTATAATACCTTACTAAGTAACAATTGTAATAGTAATGTAGTAGAGTATTAACCAATAAATAGTAACATTAATATCTTAACTTATTAAGACTTTAATATGTTAATATTATATTACACGTTTTATTTCGTTACCATGATATTGCTACTATGTTACTACATTTTTTGGTTACTAAGTTCCTCCTATATATTACTATATTATTTTGTTATTATGTTACTCCCGTGAATACTGTGATGGTCTATTACAAATAGCCAACAAGAGAGGGTGGAAAATAATGTCAGAGGAAAAATGGGGGCCATATAATCAGTAAAAAGTTGACAGGAGACGAAAAATAATTTCAAAGTTGGTCTAATTAATTTTCCATGTTATTATATGACATTAATTAATTTTCCATGTTATTATATGACATTCTTTGTCATTTACTGAGAACTGTCTCTATTCAATTTAATTACACCATTTGTAAAAAGAAAAGTATGCAAAAAATAACCTTAAAATTGTATGTCCGATTTAGTAATACTAGAGATGTAGTGAAATATATGCTAAAAAGTGTAGAATAATACTATTCCTCTTTAAAGCACCTTATTACATTATAACAACCTCTAAGGAGAAGTGCATCAATCACGAAATCCATAAGGTCCAAGGATTTTTACTTTTTAATTCTTATAATCTTTCAATAATCTTTATAAGTCCCTACAATCTTCATATTACTTATTAGTCCTTACAATTATTTAAAATATTCCTAAAAGGCCCTTAACCCTCCTTAAAAGGTCCATCTAGAGTGGCCTTTTAAATTACATGGACTTATAAAGAATATTAGAAGATTATAAATATGGATGTAAATGGTACCCGCAAATCTATTTATCCGACCATTTTTTAAGCTTAAATGTCATAAAAAGATATAACTTAAAGGATAAGGATACAAAAAGATATAACTTAAAGGATAAGGATACTATATGTGTCCAAATGGTTTAAGATGAGGATTAGGATACACCTTTTCCAGAATTTGATTGTCCGGCTATCCATCCGTTTTCTTTCACTCATCTTAACTATAGATCATATCTTATTTAAAATTTTCATTTCTAAATAAAATCTCCAATCATGTACTGATATAGTTACATATCTTATTGTTCACACCATTCTTTTAACCCCTTCTCTCCCTCATTCACTAGTATGTAAAGTTCATTTTCATATATTTTACATGATTTATAAATAAGTTTATAAGAATTACTTAGAAAGAATTTATATATGTATATTTTGAAAGTAAGATTCCCTTACTTGCTCTAGAAGGGACATACGATTAACTTTAAATTTACACATAGCATTGTTTGATAATTTAATCTTTATGTATCCATTTTTGACAATTTTAAAAGATAAAAAAATAAGAGGATAACAATAAGAATATACATGATGTTTAAAGGATAAGAATAAGGGTAGATTCAGTATTTGACGTAATATGTATCCTTTTACATCTCTAATTATAAAGATTAAAAAGGAAAAATCCCTAAGCAAAATCACCAGAACAGTGGTACTCTCGTTAACTCAAGGCACACTAGGGCCTCCTTTTAATAACACTAGGAATGTAAATGGTATTTAAGAATCCATTTCTCTGTCTCCCAAACTTAAAGGTGATAAAAGGATACAATTTAAAAGATAAATATAAAAAGATTATATGCATCTAGATAACTCTAAATTAGGATAAGGGTACACTTATTTTTGAGTTCCATTATGTCATTATTTTTCTTTTACTCATCTTAACTATTTATCATGTCTTGTTTACAATTCTAATTTCTCACTCACTTATGAATAGGATCTCAATACATACCTACATTCTCATTATTTACTGCAATATTTTAACTGTGCATTATTCACTAAATTGCTAAGTTCACTTCTACATAGATGTCACATATTTCCTAAGTAAAAATTATACGGATTACATGATAGGAAGGATTTACCGTTATAGGTGCTTAAATTGTGTGAGTAGGATTTCTTTGTTGACTCTAAAAGCAACATAAGAACTTTATAATCACGATTTGACCTTTATACATTCATTTTTGATGTTTTTAAAGAATAAAAGATACAAAAAGATAAGAAACATGCACATATTATTAAGAAATAAAAAAAGGATAATCTACCATTATTCGCCCGATAAGTTTCCTTTTACAAACATACCAGCACAAGATATATGTATATATATATATATTCTCTTCTTGCCACCTCGCCCGGCAGCCGACCCGCCGCTAGAAATTAGGGTTTTCTACAGCGATGGCGGAGAAGGGGGGAAGAGGGAGGAAGGAGGAGGTGGTCACCAGGGAGTACACCATCAACCTCCACAAGCGCCTCCATGGCTGGTAACGTCCGATACTCTCTTCCGTTTGGGGGCTTTTCCTTTGCTCTTCTAGGGATTCTTTGATCCGCAGATCTCGTTGGGTTTTCTTGCGTGGAGATCGGAATCCGTCGCGTTTCTCGATCGTTTTGATGTTGTGTAGAATCATGTGAGTGGAGATCTTGACTGTGACGGCCAAGAAATCAGCGCTGATGGTTTTGATCTGTGGATTGCTGATAGCTTAGTGCTGGATTAGTAGTGAGATTAGCGCCGTTGTTGTAGCTTAGTTGGTGGGTGGCATGCCTGGATCTGTTTGATTTGCTGGTGCTTGGTTGGAGGGGTTTGGTGATGACAAGCTTGGGGGTTTTGGAAAAGGCTGGTTACTTGAATGGGGGCAGTGCGTGTTTATCCATGTGACGATAGGTTTCACGCTTTTGTGTTCATGGTTAGGTTATCTTTATGAAACTGAATATTGAGTGGATTCTATTGTCCATTTGCGGGAGAATGGTGATCCCGTAGGCCAGCGGATACTGTTTTGTGTTCGTTTTGTCGTTATGATTATCGTATCAGTCGCATTGTTTGTACTAAAAATGTTCGGTTTGTAAATGTCGGGTACCAGATTCAGAAACATGATTCGAGTCCTTTATTCGCTTTAAGATGTTGCATGGTTATTTTTGTTCCAGTTGCTAATTGCCACATTCCTGTGATTACTTGAAATCTCCATTTGAAATGGAATGAATTTCGAAAGCATTATATATATATATATATATATATATATATAGAGAGAGAGAGAGAGAGAGAGTGGAGATCCGCTGCCACCGGTGGCATGGCCTTATTCTGCCACCAAACAAGAGACCTTGGATTTCTCAGATCTAACGGCCAAGGTTATTTGAACTAGCAACTGGATTTCTCGTTTGGTGGCAGAATAAAGTCGTGCCACCGGTGGCAGCTGATCCCCACTCATATATATATATATATATATATATATTGTTCTTGATAGCCGATAATCAAGGTGTCTATGAAGTATTGTAGAGCTTGGGATTGTGACACTGCATGTACTTCATGGAAGCTAGACATTTTTACCGATGTTTCTGAATTATCATGTTTGTAAATGTCTTTACCGATGTTACATTTTTTTAATTGAGAAAAGGAGTCATGGAGGTGTCTTGACCCAGAAACCGCTTTCTTCTTTTCACTAGGGCAGAGTCTTGTTTATCGATTATGTGTGAACTTCCTTCCAAGGTTCCATGGCACAGGATTGTGCTGTGCATTGGTCAGCCATAGAATGATACAGAGCAGCTTGTCACAGGCTCCCAGCTAGGAACTCGTTAGAAACATTCGGGAGAGCTGGATCCGTGATGATTGCCCAACTTAAAATATTTGTTGATACTGCATAGCATTTTTTGTTGCTCATTTTTTTATTGCATGTCACATTAGGTACTTATCGTTTATCTTTTTTGTTCCAATGGTTTCCTTCGAAGGTCATTTGGACCCATGTGATTCACAAGAACTTAGTTTGAGGATATAGGATGAAGGCCTATTAGGTTTGATTTTAAACTCGCATTCACAGGAATGGGTTCTCCCCCCGAATGGTGTATCTCGCCATTCTCTCTCCCTGTGCATTCAGTGTTCCCCAAATCCTTAATATTTGGTGCTATCACATCCTCGCTGCACTTCACTACCCACTGTTTCTGCTGGTGAACAAAACAGGAAGATACAAGCATACTGTGTTTCTCCTGGATGAGTTCCCAAGTGATCCTGGTTCTACAGTGCCTCATCACACAGCCAGACAAGAAGTTTGGTACCAGCTTGATTGGAACAGATCTGGATCAGCCCTATTATGCTAATTGAACCTGGATGTGTCTAGGAAGAACTGTCCATTTCCACACTTCCATTTATATCCTTTTTTTGTTTATCTGTATTTTTCATTTTCAAATGCAGCTGTCTAAAAGCATGCTAACTGGGAATTGGCCAAGTCCCAGCCAGATTCAGAACCAGTCAGGTCCAGCTTCAGAATTATCCCTAGTTCTTTGATTGTTGAATTTGCGGCCTGCAGGAGAATGCAATGTGCTTTTGTCAAGTTGGATGAGATTTTGATGATGCATGCATCATATAATCTGTGTGAAGAACTGTCCGAAGTTGTTCGTGTTGGTCTGCATGTGCTATCTTTTATGTTCTCCGAGTAGAATTACAGTACATCCAAGCCTCTTCTTAGGTTGGGAAAAAAACTGTCCAAAGAACTCTATTAATTTTGTCCTACAGGCTCTTCCGCCCATGGATCACCCCACTAAAAAACCAAAAACCTGATCCTGGGGTTTATTAGACATAACATGACAGAAAAAACTTAATGAAGCTTTCAGGCAATGCCATAGTGTCCCCCCAAAGTTGGTAACTGCACATGAATCTTGCTTGCTTGAGTGTTTTCCCTGATACAACTGTTAATATGTCCTTTTGAATCCACCTTTTTATTGTAAACAATTCTACAGAATACTGTTGGTCTCATTGGAATCTTTTGAGAATTTTCTTTTCACTTATTAAAAGGCCTTGGAATTCAGAGGAACATGAATACTTCAGTCAGGATCCCTGGGAACATGATTGTGGACTTCTCATCTTGTTAACAGTGTGCACTGCACTGCCTCCCGCTCTCTGTGTTCTTTTTCATTGCAATGTTCCACAAGTATGTGTTTGGATGTATGTTGTGTCAGGAATAGCCCAGCTGTATGAACTTCTCATCTTGTTAACAGTGTGCACTGCACTGCCGCCCGCTCTGTGTTCTCTTTCATTGCAATGTTCCACAAGTATGTGTTTGGATGTATGTTGTGTCAGGAATAGCCCAGCTGTATGAACGTAATTTGTTTGTACACTCAATGAATGAAAATCATCTTTTGCTTCGAGTATAGGTTCTTATCATTCAGCTGTTTCACTGTAAGTATAAGGGAGTTAATTTGGCTGTGAATGTTGCATGAATTTAAACTTTGGTTTCTGCTGAGATTTTTGACATTTTTTTTTTGTTTTGCGTTGGCTATCAAAGTTTTAGTCAACTCCAACCAACTTCTAATGAAATTCAAACCATCAAGATCTTTGTTTCATGAATGTGTGCACCCTGGAGTTTCGATATTTATTCTTCACTGAGATGATGCATTGCTTTGTAAAAGTTTCATTTATTTGTTGCTAGTTTCAACGTTCAGTTATGCCATGTTATTTTCCAGCACTTTCAAGAAGAAGGCCCCGAAAGCCATCAAGGAAATCAGGAAGTTTGCCCAGAAGGCAATGGGAACGACAGATGTGAGGGTGGACGTTAAGCTGAATAAGCACATCTGGAGTAGGGGGATCCGCAGTGTCCCACGGCGAATTCGTGTGCGCATTTCTCGCAAGAGGAATGACGACGAAGATGCCAAAGAGGAGCTCTATTCACTTGTCACCGTTGCAGAGATCCCCGCTGAGGGGCTCAAAGGATTGGGCACGAAGGTCATCGAGGAAGAAGATTAGTGAAAAAGAAAATTGCTAGATTTTGCAGACAAGAAGGGCATTTTTAGGAATTTTGGTTATATATTATGCATGTACTTCGGATAATCTGTCTCTGGACTATTTTATGCGTGGGAGTTGTTTGGAGAGAGAAAAGCTGCTGCGCCTATGAATCCCTTTTCCCTTCTGACGTTATTAATGTTCGTTTATCTTTGGAGTAGATTGCAGTATTATTACAGCTGCTTTCTTGTTTACTAGCTCTAGCTAAATGCTGGTTTCAGAAATGCAATTTTACGGTTTCTTTTGTCAAACCAAATAATCTTTGACTAAGTGGGCTGTGACGCCTCCTTGTTCAGATATAATTTATATCCGTTCAAGAGATTTTTCCGTAAAGGTTGGGTTGGTAATTGGTATCATCTCCCAACTCCGTAGTACGGGATTCTTTAGATCGGCATGTATTGCGCCCAATCAATCAACAGAGGTCACGCTGTTGAGGACCAAAACACCTCAGTAGTTGGACAGAATATCGATGGATTCCAAAAATGTTCTTCAACTGTCATTCAGATGTGGGACAAGGTGATGATTAGGATCAGCCGCCTTTGATGATAGAAAAAAATACAAGACGCGGATCTCACTTTTATTTCCGCGTTCCAGTAGGCTACCACTCTAAGGTGAGAGGTAAATTTGGTACCATCGCTTACTTTTTTGTTCAAATAATTGACTCATCTCCTGTTCTTGCGAGTGAGGAAGACGCGATCCTAAAAAATCCCGTTTTGAAAAACGCAAGGTATATGCGTCACTTGATCATGAGTCTGCATGAAAGAGAAAAATCTCCAATCTCCAACTCTCAGAATGTGATTCTCTCGTTCATACTGCACTGAATCTGATCAATAAAGAGAAAGCCATGACCCTTATGCTGGCAACACACAGGGATGTCGTGGTTCAATCCAACTCAGTTCATATTATAATATATTAGGTTGACCTAAATTATATAAACTGGGTTGGGTTAAATTTGTGTTGATATTAGTTAAATCTGGATTAAGTTGGAAAGAAAACAGACTGACCCAGTTTGATCTATTGGCTTTTACATTAATTCATACAAAAAGTAAAACACTTCTAACAAACTATCAATCAATAAGGCCAACCCAACCCATTCCTGAATTATTTTGAATTTGGGTTAGACCCAAATTATCACATAATCTACTCCAACCCACCCAAATTACATCCCTATACACACAGATAGCCTGTTAATTACCATTAACATCTCTTTATTGGACGGATTCGGTGTATGCCAACCTAGAAATACCGAGATGATAATGTTAGGGTGTAAACTTTATTGGGCTTTTGTCTTCTGCCTTCACATGGCACTGATCCAAAGCACCTGGATGTTTAAAGACAGACACCTGCATTTACATGGCACTGATGCCCGATGGAGAGCTATAATCCCACATTATTCTCTAATTTTTTTGGTTCAACAGCTTTTCTAACAGAAGCTTGCTCTGTAGTGATCATTTTGAATCTTTAAAACTTGCTTATTGTTTTCTATAATAGTCTCTACCAGTCAAATCTTACTTAACCCAGACAAATTATCCTGATAAGGATCCATCTGATACACCAGAAGGGTTGCAACCATAATTTCTAATTCATTCAGCCTTCATTTCTGTGGATGATTTGACACCTTACGGTGTTGTTGTAACTGAAAACAATCCAAGTTCAAACATTTGTTATTCACTTCATAATAATTCAAAGCTCACCACAAGCTTCAGGACTGAAATCATAGTATTCTCCTTTTCAGCCAAGGCGGCTGTCGCAAATCATACTCTCTCTTTAACAAGATTGAAAAAGGCCATTGCCATTTAAAACTTCAAGAAATATAATGGCAAATGACTGTCCCAGTGTCACACCATTTTACTACAATCTTTACCACGCTTATCTCTATTAACACACATTGGAGGAAGGTAAAAAGTTGATGCGATAACATTATAGTATAACTAATATTGAAAGAATATAACTAGTTTTGACATTATATAGAGCTATAGTTTTCCAGAAGATGTCCAATTCATGCACTGTATCAATATTTGCTGCCGTTTGATGTTGCCACAACGCCAAAGTCTGTATCACCCTTTCTCACTCTTGTTGACAATTTACAAAAGCAATGGAGAAGCTACAAAACTTTTGACTACAATCATACAGACCAGACCTCTCGGAGGAGTTCATACCTCGAATTTGTTTTGGTGCTTTCTTTCCGTACGCCATTTCCTACATGAGGCACCGTATTTTTGTCAATGATGGATGTCAGAGGAGAATCCAGATCATCCAGATCCTCGTCGCTCGTATATCCCTTCCTTTGGATGATCGATGCGTTTCTCACCAGGTCAGGTCTCCCTCCAGCATTTGCTACCTTCTCTGCTACATCATCTGGTGAAGGCGGGTAGTACACAACAGCCGCTGCAGCACATGGAATGCTGCAGACCAAGTCCCTCTCCGACGATCGGCGTTCCAGCAAACTCTGCAGAAAACATTTTTACAGTTATCAAAACTTCACTTTTGTAAACTCATTTACCATAAGTGTATCTGCCACAAACTCTAGTTTGGAAATTCTGCATAAACACGGTTTGGTTTATGGTAAATGTTGTTGGGTTGAAAGATGATGAGCATAGACAAGTTATAGTGGACAGAGTAAACTCGAGTAAGTTAATGGAAAACTCCTCCAGATTTACAACAGGGGCCAATCTAAGTGGATTTATGAACATGCATCTTACAGGGAGGTTTTGGGTTTATGATAAATCTCTTACCAACCATCCAAACTAATGCATTGTAGAAAAACAGGCTTACAGTAAAACCTAAAAGCTTGCCTAGCATCCCGACAGCCCAGACAAGTGAAAATTTGACATGCACATTTTACATGACATTTTTGATAATGCAACTTCCAAAGACCACTAGCATGGTTGAAAGCGATATTGAAAGAATAAAGGAGACACGTACCTCAGAATACAGTTCTTCCAAGATGATGCCCGGCACGGGGTCAGGGCAGAACTCGTCAGGAGTAAAGTTACAAAGAATCCGAGTTATTAGTGGGAGACCAATCAATGGGCAGACCTTGAAATTCCAACACAAAAGAACATCAAGTGAACCGTACTAAAGGATGTTATTTGAATTTTGGAAGTTATTAAGCAAAACCGTTACCTCTTTTCTTATGGATTTGTTAAGAAGCATGTCCTTTGGAAGCATCAGAAGATCACTCAAGGAATTAAGAAGACAAAAGGTTTTGGACACAGCAATGTCTCCCCGTCTGTCATCATCATCCTCACCAATCGGATTCTGACCATCTTGATGAGAGTCATCAGCATCCATACCAAACTTGTCTGTAAGCCATCTGGACCAGTTCCCGATCTGCAAGTGACGATTGCAACCATGGGTGCAAAAATTTATTGCTCAGTTTGCAATAATAATATGTTTCAGTAAAGTCCAAAGTAAATCAGGGAAAATTTTGACAGGAATATCCTAGGCTGATTCGAGAAGTAAGTCCTCAAGTTACGGAGAAAGGATATTAGCCAGAAATTTGAAGGAGTGAACAGTGATATCTGGGTATAATCAAAGTAACTGTCTCTAGCACTTCGTAGCACCATAGCCAGTTTACTGTGATCCCACCTTGACAGGAAAAGGCTGACAATTTATTCGCTAACTGATAATAAGAAAACTCAAGGACTGCAGAGCTAAATCAATGACAAAATGATGATATTGTCCCTTCTCACATTTGAAGTTCCCTTCAGGGACTTAAGTGAAGCACATGTAATAAAGTTATATTTGCCAATGTCCCTTGTCAAAAACAGATTGTAGATATGCAAACAAGTGTTTGCCATAAGCATTTTGCTCACACTACCATGGAATTCCGGCACAGATCGGGAGGCCGGATCGGGATCGGATCGGCTGGAATTGGCTGAAATCAGCCGGGATCGGCTGATTCCGGCTGGATTGGAACCCTCCGATCCAGATCAGAATCGGCCGTTCCGATCCAGATTGGCCGATTCTGCATTCCATGCACACTACAGCCAGTTCCAAACTGATGTCAGCATAACAGACAATATGGATGATTCATCCAGCAATTAACTGTAGATTATTCAAGGAATGTGGAGTTAAATTAAATAATGAAGCAATGAGGTCTATGAAAAAGATGTGAACAGAGGTATGCAAGAAGTGTTCAAAGTGATCATAATAAGAAAAGTGCATTTCACAATAGAAAATCTTAATCTTCCTTTTTTGAGTACCAATATCAGCCAAGTAAGTTTAAAATTGGATTGGATGGCTGAATCAGCTATTGCTGATTCTGTTCCCACTTCCCAAGATTGGCCAAGCTAGGAGAGAAGCTTTTTGAGAAAATGATTAGACTACAATCAGCCCAGTTCCTATCAATTCTGGCTGATCCTGGCCAATTCCAGTCCTTCCCCCTCAAAAAAACAGATAACTTGCTGCTGATTCTGAATAAAGTTGCCATTCCAGATTCTGCAAATTGTGACACCAGCTAAATAAAGTCTCGAGTTAGCATTTTGCTAAGTGGCATGTCATCCCTTACTTGCAAGGAAAAGGTGAGTTAAAGTATCGTGGTTTATGAATCAGCTAGAAACTGTGCCCTGCACCTAGATGATTCCCTCAAGCACTTTTCTGAACCCAGGTTGATGGGAAAAGGCGGCGACATCAAGTATTTGACTGAACCCACGTTGATGAGCAGAAATCTGAACCACTTCAGTATCTTTTCATGGATAAACAATTCAAAATTTCAAATGTGAACAAGAGATCCATTGGATCATTCAGATCTGAACAAAAGTTTTGAAACCATCTGAAAGAGGCAAACCTGATATCAAGTAACCAGAGGTCATTGCGTATCAAACAAACGAACTAGTAAATTGGCCTCGTGCCTACAAACAAATATTTGCATACTGACCAAACATTTCAAAAGCAAAAAGATAATTCCACTTAAAATATTTTGAGCTATCATATATAGTAAGTTCTTAGATACCATACAAAGGACAAGCCATTTGTAGAACGGGAAACAAAGAATCATCATCTTCCCCCCTAAAATTCTGTCGAACATGATCTACTTAATGATAATTCTATACATGAGAGTGAATATACAAAATTAATTTAACAGAGTAAACAATATGCACACAATCCAAATTAGAAAAAGGAAACATTGATGAAGGTTAAATGTGTTCACTTAAATGTGATACATACAGAATTTTTGAGTTGGGCCCCTGATCCAAAGCTCAAGTCACCTGCTGGGATAGGAAGCACTCTATGATCAACAATTGGATCGGATACAGGATCAGTTGGAATCTCATTGGCTGATTCACGTAGGATGGCATTGAACATGGCAACATCTAGTCTAGAAACACACTGCTCCATTACCTGACATAAAAGGGGGAAAAAAGAATTTAAGGTCATACACTGGGATTAGGATCTTTCAAAACAAATGACATATTAGCATATTCAATGGTGGAAAATACACAGAGATAGCCAGATCACTTCATACCATTCTTGCTAACACAGGCAAGCAACCACATTCATGCCCACCTGCCCTCACTGGACAAAGCCTTGTAAAGGCATCTTGGAATGCATTTTTCCAGAGATTGATTGAAAAGCTGCCTTGGTCCTGATCACCCAAAGCTGGTCCCAATAGTCGCCCAATTGTTTTTGTTGTGTACAAATCATCAACTGGAGATTGCATATGTGGAGTCAAGGTCTGAAAGGAAGAGACGTATATGTGAGAAATAATGTATGTTGTGGGAACCATGAATATATTGAAAATTTAGTCAGTGTAAAAAGGGCATGATATAATTTTTTCTTATGACAGAAAACAGAGCCTCCAAAAATCTAAATAACCACCAGCTGCTTCTTGGTGTGTACAAGACTTATCTTAAGGATCAAACTACAACAGCTTGTCACCATTAGATGCAGTGCATCAAAACCTGCTTCATTCAGTTACTTATAAATGCTCTCTGGTAGCAATTGTTCCTACAATAAGTGAGAACTTTAAAAAGAATATTTTTATGCCTTTTTGTGCTTATCAGTTTCCGCCTTCAAGCTTACAAATGACTGGACTCACGTATCCTAATCTATCCTGTCATTCCACTCTATCATACATCAGATTTATATTCAACATGCATAATTTCAAATCTCTTTTCACTGTCTCGAACTCTCAATCCAAGCACTTTCAATCATAAAGGCTAAACAGAAGAAAAACGAAAAGAATGCAAATCAAATTTTTGCAGTTATATCCAATACCAATATGCATCGTCATTCCGTAAGTATAATACAGATAAAATAGTTTGTAAAAGAAAAGTGTTCAAAATTTGAGGCGTCAAAAATCAAATAGATCTGTCAATTGATGGTTTAATTCAGACTAGGTGAGTATACTTGGATTATTACTGTAAAAATAAGGAAACATTTGAGCTGCACACCAACTTCAAGATATTATGTGACACTCTTACCTGCCACCATACTGACTCAACAATTCGAGAGAAGATCCAAGACTCAATCTTCTCTAGAGCAGCTGTGAATGTGCTGGTCTCTTGCCAATCATCTAGAAATTGCATAAGACAAAGCTTTCTAGCTTGTTTGCTGACGGGGCTGAAACTCCATTTTAGTGAAGGGGATTTATTCTCAGTTTTCTTTGCAAAACCATTTGACTCAGCAACCCTCGTAGCAAGACTAGAGTGAGAAGAGGCACCAAAAGCTTGAGAAATTATTTCCCTAAGAACAACCGTGTTTGACAACCAGAAAGTTAGCCTGAAATGAGAGAAAAGAAATCAGTTAGCCTATTAGAGAGGAAATAAAAGCCCCATGCAGAATGTGGTTTGTGTCCGAAAATACCTTGCGACATCATTACCACAAGACTTGGCAATCAGTACAAGACCTGATACTGTGTTTCTAGCAACTGTTGCCCTTTTATCTTGGGTCCAGTGTTTGCAAGCATGGATGTATAGCCTGGAAAGACGGCGAGCAGGTGTATGAACTTTATGTGCAGAACTTCCATGTTCAGGTACCACAGAATAAAGAGAAATCTCCAAAGCAGCAACTTCTCTAAGCTCCTCTTCAAGCTTTTCAATTCTCAGCTCCATTTCCTCAATCCTTTGATAAGGATTTACTTTGTCTCCATCCAGACTATTTTCTTCTGTATCAACAGTGTCATCATCTGTTGCAATGCTCTGATCACCACTGCGAGCTTCATCCAATACATCCATCTCCTTAACCTCCTCAACGGTCTTTTCTTCTATAGCCTTTTCCTCCGAACCTTCAGAAGATTCAGATGGTGCCCTGTCGGGAAACTTTGTCACCTCTGCTTTCTTTTCAGGCATGTTTTTAGTCACTGAAGTACCTTTATTAGGCCTTTGAGATTTCTTTTGTCCATTATTTGCCATTTTGAATTGCAGTCTATTTGAATCTTGTCGATCACTGGAGGTACTTTTTGATGTCCGAGGGGTGCTCTCTGCATTATGTTTTTTTGCCAGTTTTTGAGGAACCCTTGAAGCTCGCTTTACCTTGCTGTCCTCGTTAGTCTGCACTTCTCCTTGAGATGACACAGAATCTCTTGCTGGTTCATAGTCAGATTCTGCATCTTTACGCTGCTTGTTTTCCTTCTCTATATCACCAGATCGTTCTTCTCTTTCCTCCCCATTCTCCTTGGGAACCATCTCAGCTGCTTTTGCTTCTGCTGGAATGCCGTTGGTCCTTTCAATGCCACCCATATGATCTATAATCTTATCTTCATTAAGTTCAGAGGCATATCTGCCTATTTTCCCTCAATGTAGTGCAAATGAATTTTAACCTGCAACGGATGATCTAAAGTTAGGACTCTATCACCAAGTTATTTGCTTCTTCTTAGGTAATGACATGGTCTTCAAATTTTTTTGGAAAGTTAAAAAAAAAATTGAAAGTGAACATGGACTTCTAAATTACCCACCTTCAAACAGTAGGTTCCTCTAGAATGGATGCCAGGCACCAGTGTTCACAAGAATGAATGATAAATAGTACCTGATCACCAAATGTATCACAGTTAGACAGCTGTTCCTAAGAACCTCAACATATAAGAATGTTTTACATGAACAGGCTGAAATCAAATAACTTATCAACCAAAAGGGAACATCTTTGACAACAGTGTTCAACATACAAAGGCCTGTGCATTTGTTTACTTCACTATGCATTCCAATACACACCCTACTAATCTTTAAAGGCTATTATTATGTGTCAATAGTGCTTCTACTTAAAAGTGCAGCGACCGACCATCCCAAATGAAGTGGGGAATGCCGGAATGGGAACACAATCACGTCATCCAACATGATGAACACGACAGACAAGTGATAAGACTTCACGAACGCACTTAAAAGAGATTAAAATAAAAATCTAGAATACGGTAGCAAAGAGAAAGAAGAAAAAGAGACTACACAAACGCACTTAAAAGAAATTAAAATAAAAACGCACTAAAAGAATTTAAAATAAAAATCCAGAACATGGTTATAACGAGAAAGAAGAATCTTTAGGTGCAAAAAAGTTAGGATAAATATTAAACTTTCTAAATATGGCAAATGGGATAATGATCTCTCATCGGATCAACTGGTAACTAATAAGAGGAGCCAGAATTTGCTACGAAACTTATCAGGTTACCGAAATGTTGATTCGTGGTATCAGAACAGCTATCGAATCACTCGAAATTTTTTCAAACAAGAGGAGAAACTTCCAGGAGGAAGAATAGCAACCGACAGCTTCATCTCTGCTATAATCCGCACACTACCACCACTACGAGACCGCAATGCGAACTGGATCCACTCCACATTCCCCAGGATCCTCAATACCCGCACACTCATCACAGCTCCAACTCCCCCAAAAGTAGCAAATCCGCGCCTCATAAACCAAGAAGACCCCCTCCAGAATTTCTCAAACGAGTGTGAAAACAGAGGTCACATCCTTGATCCAATGCGGATCCGAAGCGCCATTATTCCTCAAAAAGAGGAACAACCTCAAAGATTGCACTAGAAAACCCCAAAACCAGTGCCAACAAAAGGGAAGGATCAACATCCACACGACCTCCACGGCTAACACCATCCTATACAGTCTTCAACTGCAAAATTATCTCCCTAACAAAAAAAAATTTTAAAAAGAAACCAGATAAAAACCGCGGCAGAGCTCGCCAGATTCCCTGCCGAATCTCTCAGAAAAAGGCACCAACACTCAAAATCAAAAAGAAAAGAAAAAAAAAAGATCGTCCCCCACAGAAAAGCTGAAAAGAGGAGCATCGCCGAGAGATACTCACACCGGAGCCGTCCTTTTCCACCTCCTCCTCTTCTTCTTCTCCTCCTCCTTTCTAGTAATATCTCCGCTCACTCTGCATCTGGTCCCCGATCTCTCAGCTCTCGGAGCTCCCGAGACGGCCACACCTCGCCACCGGCTTCACCATTGCCCGCTCAGAGCTGACAACGGAGTGGCGGCGCCGCCGGGGGCTTCCCGTGGACCTGATCCGCCCCGCCGCCGGAAGGCGCCGGTGCCTCTGGTGCTGCTGCTGTGGGCAGGAGTGGCCTGTGCGTGTGCCTGTGGAGATGATCGCTCACAGGAAGGCGGTACCACGGCTTCCAGCGGGGAGGGAGTGCCGGGAGTGGTGGTTTTAAAAGAGGGGAGCGTTGTTGGCGTCTTCCCCCAGTCAGGTTACCTCCTCCTCAGTTTTAGACGCGAGTTACACACAGATATGTATATTTATATCGCCTTCCCTCAAATCTCTTTATATTCTGATATAGACCATATAGTTCTTATATTTTGTGTATACTCTCATGATAAATAAATATTCTTGGGGATTTCTGCGTATATTACCTTCAAAAATTAATGTATGATTATATTCCTCCGTCAAAATGTCACGAACTTCAACCCAATATAATTAAAAGATTCAAAATATTTTTACATATATACCCCTAAATGCACTAGAATTTTGCATTTATTCCTCTAAGTTTATCAAATTTTTCAAAATCTTGCTGACATATTTGGTTGGAGTTCACCGCAATTTTTTTGAGATTTTTGAAAGTATTTATACAATATATTATATATGGGAATTGGAAGTATAGATACAAATATATTAATTTTTATAAATATATATAAACATATTTTTTTTGTTACATCTCTGACCATAAGAATGATGAAAATGATTCTAAGATGACCATAAGATCTGATGTTCTCTTGTTCTAAGGTCGAGGGAGGTTGAGTCGTTTTGAGTATGTGGAGGAGGTTAATTAAGATCGGATTAGCGTTTCTCCTTTCTTAATGACTTCAAGATTAAGACAAACAAGCAACAAATGATGATAAAATACAAATGATGGAACATGTTGTGTCATGGGAGTATACATGACGATTTAAGGAATATAAAGAAATTATAATAAAATATAACAGATTGAGAGGGTATACGTATAATTTTCCCTTTCAAATTTGTCTTTTTTTAACCTTGTATATTTAGTATTGTACGGGAATTGAACTTTCTATGCGCGCATCAATATTAACTAGAGTTTATTTTTGTGCGTGCTGCATGTCTGAAGAGTAAAAAAAAAAATTACCCATTACTTTCATAAAAGGCTCATCCATGTTATATCTATACATGTTGCCTGCTAAGCATGTAGAGGAGTACGCTTCACTTATATCATATTAAGAAAAACATAAAAGGTCGTTTTTATCCGATAGTCTAATGTTTTAAATCGCAGAATATTAGTATATCATGCTCCTAAGCAGCCTCATATTACATACTATGCTCGAGTTATTTGATCTACCAAAAAGGTATTTTTAATTATTTGATCTATCAAAAATATTTCTTAAAAATTATCGGGTAAAAAGATCAAACAATTCGCAAAGAGCATGAAATATGTCATGTACAAAACTGTTTTAAAATACGACAACATTTCCATTTTTTATATTTTAAATCTTTAACATGTTATTGTATTAAAAGAAGGCGTTATGTATATATCTTCTGTAAATTATCTGGAAGGCACTTTCATCTCATCCAGCCACATGTAGGGACCAGGAGAAGATACAAAAAGAGTAGCGAAAAAGTGTACCCCTCAGTCTCCGGAGAGTCCCCCCCCCCCAAAAAACAAAAATGTCATATTTCGCGTGGTAAAACCACCTGCCGCGCGGGCGCGTTTTGCGTGAGCCCGGCCGAAGGCGGTGACCATATCGCGGGCCTTCACGGGAGCCAGCTGGACGTCCCGCTGCCCCCGCGGCTACGGTGAGAAAGCTGTCGGCGCTGCAGAGAGTGACCGCGGTGGGCCCCAGTTTCCGGTCACCTTTCTCTCACCCCCGGTCCTCGAGTCACAGAACTGCCCCCCGCCTTGGTCCGAAATGACGAAAACAGCCACCGCTTCCGCCGCTTGGTCGTTTTCGCTTTCTTTTTTTTTCTTAATCCGCTCCCGCTCCCGCTGGGCCCGGGGACACGACGGTCGTGGGCCGCGCGGTTGCTAAACGTGGGGCCCGCGACACGTCGGTGCCGCCACTTCGACTGGCAAAGGCCCAGGCATCGTGGCCCACGTTCCCGCGTTGGGTTTCGATGGTCCCCGTGAAAGGGTCCACTAGAGGACGTGCCAATTGGCAAATAACGTTCTAGGGTATGATTGAAGTTGGATGGTGATGAAGACGTTAGAGCTTGCTGCCCCAGTTGGGTCCCCTTCGAAGCGATGCCACCTGGATGGGCACCTCTGGTGTAGAGAGAGGAACACATGGAGTGGGCCATTGTTTAGTGCTTGTGTCCAGATTGGCTAGAGTGGGTAGGTGATCGAACGATCCATAGCTGAAGGGCATTAGAGGAAAACGACTTGTGGGCAGACGCAGAGCCCTCTCTAGTCTCTATGTTTAGGGTTGGAGAGGTAGATAGAGAGATAACTACACTTGTAAGTGATGCAACATATGAATACGTTGATGTGGCTTCTTCTCCTTCCGGTAGGTGGCATGGCAATTCTATGTGGAACTCGGAGAAGAAGAAGAATAAGAAGAAGATGTTAAAGATTGAGATGCCCTTTGTTTAAGTTGGACATAATGCTGCATTGACGTAAAAGATCTCGTCTTTTGTGAGGCGTCCACATTTGAAAAATAAAAAATATTTGTGGTTGGTCAGGAGGGAATGGATCCCCCTTTTTGGAAAGAGCTTAATTAACTTGTACAAGTTAATTTTTGATATAGAGAAGCTAAGTTTGAAACTAATTAGAAATCTTATTAAGAGGAGAACTTTCATAATATTCATTCATCTCAAGGTGGAATTCTACTCAAGGTGGAAAATTTAACAATCCAAAACTTTTACACGGAGAGTTGAAGAAAAATGCACCTCTTGTAATGATAAATTGGAATTTGAAGGTTAGAATTGGGGGGGAAATTGGATTTCATTTGTGGAAATCATGCTCGTTGGAAAATATTCTCGCGTGGGGTTAAGTACATAAAAATTGGCATATAGAGGTGATAGTAGATAGGAAATTATTTAAATACTTTATATATATATATATATATATATATATATATATATATATATATACCTGATGTTTTTCAGGCATATTGACTTTCTAGGTGATTAGTGCAACCTTTTATTTGGAGTATTTCATATAGGATTGGTCTCTCTCTCTCTCTCTCTCTCGTATGAGAAAAAAGGAGAACAAGACATAGGGTGCAAGTGACAGCACACAAATATATTGATGAGGATTATTCTGGTACATAGCATAGCAACATAAGCTCTACGAAGAAGAAGAAGAATATAAAGATTGTGACATCTTTTTATAAAGTCAAAAAGTAATGTTTTACTGATGTGGAGGATATCCTTCTCTACAAATTAAGGAATATTGTTTATGACCAATTTGTAGGAGAGCAAATAGACTTTGTTTTTTTCTGGAAGGAGCTTAGCTTTTATGAGTTCGACATAAAAGAGTCAAGTTTAGAGCTGACAGAAAACCGTAAATTCATCATAAATACGTATTGATCCATGTTAAGTTTCTGAGGTCACTTGTTCAATGGCAGGGCACTGTTCATAGTTCAAGGCCTGGACTTCCCACCCCCCTCCAAACCCTCCCAAAAGCTACACTCAGCCAGGAAAATGGTATAAATTAGTGCAAACTACCTTTCCACCGAATGTCAAGATACTAGTGAACTGCCTGCCTTCCATGTGAAGGGTGAGAACAGATGCATATCTTAAGACAATAAAGGGTGAAACTTTCCTTCCACTCACACCAGAAGAGGAGATTTGAACTACCATTCTCTTCGTTGGTGGAGGATACAATGGACCTGCATTGAATAATTTCTCACATTTGGATTTAAAAGTTACACATAGGGATGTAAATTAGGCTGGTTGATCTGGGTTATATGATAATTTGGGTCTAACTCAAAATTTTGAAATAATCCAACCCAATTTTAGACCAACTCAAATTTCGTCCAAATTTAACCCAAATTCAGCCCCAATCTAATAGTGAGTGGGTTAGGTTAGACTGACTCTGTTTATAAATAATTTATTAAAAATGTTTTACTTTTTATATGAATTATTGTAAAAGCTAATAGATTAAATTGGGTCAGCCTGTTTTTAGCTCAATCCAACTTAGATTTAACTGATGTCAACTCAAATTTAGTTCAACCTAATTTATATAACTTGGGCTAACCTAATTTTCTTTAATATAGGCCGGATTAGGCTGGGCCACGGACTGGCCCGCCAAATTGACACCCCTAGTTATAGAATTCAGAGAAAAACTATCTTAAACTTTCGCATAAAACTTCCTTACGAATCAAACTCGTTCAGAAATACTTTGTGACGTGGGTTAACTACATAAACATTGGCATCATAATAGTAAAGAGGTGATGGTAAATACATGGTTCCCTTAAATATGTATATGAATTTTATGGGATGTTTTTAACATATGTTATCTTTATTTCAGGGGTTAGTTGCAATTTGCAACCCTTTCTTTCCACCAAAGTGACCTTTACAAGATTGGGCTCCAATGCTGCGTGATGGTGTAGGACCATCACATGGGCATGGACGGAACACACTCCACCCATGCTAAATATGAAAAAGTCTTCACAGTGGAAGCACTTGCATTTTAACATGATAGTTGATACAGATGCAGAGACAGGGGAGCTTATTCCACACTGCAAATATGAAGAAGTCTTCGCATTGGAAGCAGTGGCGGATCCAACGTTCATCTAGTGGAGTCTCAGGATTTCATTGGATTTTGTCAAATTCATTGGCCTAATTAAAAACAGTCTAATATGTGACTCCACTAATTTAGTCCAAAATTTCACTGGTTTAACTCAGGACTTTATATGACCTAGTTCAAAATCACACTGACGCAGTCATACTTATGACTTAATGTCCAAGTGACTTCAATGGACAAAATTTCTGTATCCGCTAAGGACTTTCATTTTAATAGAATGGTTGATCACAGACGCACATTGCAGAGAATAGCATTTTAACGATCTAAATCGTCCACTTAAAAGGGATTAAACAGTGTTTTTTTATATATATTTAAAGTTAAGAGGTTCGCAAATAATCTCTTAAAAAATATTTCATATTTGCTCACAAAACTCCTAAAAATTAATATTATAATTTATGATGTGACTCCCAAAATTTCCTCTGGTCTCTCTCTCTCCCACTCCCAATTCTCCTCTATTCATCTGGAAGAAGCCACCAACACATGGGCATGCAGGTGGGACTAGTTTAAGAATGATTAGAATGGTCATTCCCAAAATATATATGCACAAGATGTCCAGTGCAAAGCCAAGGATGACCTTCTTGTTGAACTGGTATGCAAGGACGGCAGTGTAGTAATTGTTACAATCTCTGAACTCCGACGACCCCTCGATCGCGCTGCCGGATCGCTTTTGTTTCGGGTCACGGAATGTAGTAGAGAAACCAGCTTCTTGCTCGGACGTCAGCCTTGGAAACGCCAGCCAGGACCACCAAACTAAAACTCGCTGTGGAGAAGATATTGTCGCGCTCTCACCGTAAAATAATTCTTTTTCTTACAAAGGGAAGGTTTCGAATTCAAATCCTACCTCCAACGATTATGCAGAAGAGGAAGGGATTTGTCTTTTGAGACGGTGAGGACCTATGATTCTTATAGGTGGCGAGACTTGTTCAGAAAAATATTATTTCTTGCAGTGAGATCTTTGAATTCAAAATGATCATCCGAGGATGGAATTATCGCGACTGTGCAAAAAAATATCACGTTAAAGAGGACATTTAAGTGTTAAATTATGTGCTCTCTCCACTAAAGAGGCTTTGCAAATATTTATGTCCAAAGAAAGGAGAGGAAAATTTTATTTCATTTTATGACTGGTGAAGTAAGAATTATGAAAAGAATATTAATTACTCCTATGGCAAGTGTTTTGAGAAGAGATTCTCTTGATCTCATTCTTTGGATCTTAATGTATGTTCACCCATAGAGATCAGGGGTGACCGAATGAAGGTACGATGAAGTCTAAAAGATTTCATATGAGGATTGTTAAACTTGAAATAAGCTGCATTCTATGCGAAGAAACTTCATACAATAAGGGATTCGTTCGGAAACTTCAATAGAAAAGAGATTTCATGCATTCACTTAGTTCTAGGAGGAAACATGGGCAAATAAGAGGAAGACAATGCATTACATACATTAAAAAAACATAATTTTTTTCAAAGTCTAATTTTAAATGTTGAGAGAGAAAAGAAGTGAAAGCCTTTATTATTTTATCTCTATGATTCTTTAAAAGAGGAATGTTAGCCTTACTTAGAAATCTTCCATTTCTTTTTTTACTTTTCTCAAGAGGGAAACATGACAAAAGAGTCTTTTACAAATTCGTGGTGGATAGATGTTGTAAAGCTGAAAAAGTATACTGATTAAATGCAGCCACCTAATGGGTTAAAAAAAAGTGGAGAAAGTTCTTATGTTGGCGGTCTCTTTCATTTTTGTTTTTTTCTTCTTCTTAACAAGAAGTGGCCATCATTCATTCAAAGAAAAGAGAGGGTAAAATAGAAAAAAGGTTTTTATGTTGGCAGTCTCTTTCATTTTTTTTCCCTTAACAGGAAGCGGACATCATTCATTCAAAGAAAAGAGTGTAAAACAAAGAAAAGCAAACACAACAGAGACGATGGATACACACCACGAAGAGAAGGGCGAAAGAGTACAGAACACGTCATGCAAGTAAAGCCTTACGAGGACCGAGGGAAATAAATACGATACATAGCGGGAAAGGACCTTATTGAAGAAGCCAATGATCCACCGGACGAAGTGACATCGGACCACCAGCAATTGGAGGAGTGGAGAGGCGAGGCTCCAACAGGAAGGAGGAGAGACCTCCTTAGAAGCACTGGCATGGTTGTTGGAAGCTCAACTACTAGACAACAGACATAGGTAGCACTCTGATACATGTGCCGACGAGGGGCATAGGGATGACGTCTGATACTCGAACACCTCCATAGATAAGAAGATCCCTAAATGGAACCCATAGAGTCGAAGAAATCACCAAACCTCCGAAGATGTTGCCGAGAGCCAATGCATAGAGCATCTGAGCAAAAGGCAAATAAAAGGCAAAAGATGGGAGAAGATGAGGAAGATGGAGTGACAAGGTAGGGCAAAAGGATGGAAACCATACCCGAGATCCTCCAAGACTAGCTAGAGAAGAGACCTCCAAGCAAGTTGGAGACTAAAGCCTCTCTACAAAGAGGAAGAGGGACTAGGAGACAAACCTCTTGAACAAAACCACCTCAAGAGGAGGAACCTTTCCTCCCGCAGAGGGAGGAGAGGGGGCTTACTACGAGGTAACCCCTTCTGTCCCGAAGGGTCGACAGTAGAGAGAAGTACTAGGGTGGAGAGGCAAAAACATGGTAGGGAGCGTCTCTTTGCTAAGGAAGAATTCCATATCCTTCAACTCCTTGTTCTCATTCTTAAAAGCTAATTCCATTCCACTTTTGATAGTTTATAATGGTTATCTTAGTTGGTGAGATAAATATCTTCACTAAAATCTTTTTTTTATTAATCTTGCTCCAAAGAAAATTAGAGAGTTTGTAAAAATTTGAACTTTTTCCACTAGGAAGAACATGTAAACACTCATTAAGCTAGTTGAGCAAAAATAGCTTGACGTTAATGCATTATATGGACAATGCTATGACGTCACGATTTGTATCACTTTAGTGGATTTTGAGACTAGACAACAGTGTTTAAACTATAAGGAAAAAAAAAAAAAAAACAAGCCCAGACATGATTCCGCCCAAGCAAAATAGTTTCACCTTGAGCGGAACTAACCTAAAGGGGGCACCCATTTAGTTCTGCCTAGGGCGGAATGCATGTGGGCCATTGGCTCTAGCAGCCCCCTTTACTCAAATCTCCCTCCCCCCTCTAAAAAAAAAAAAAAAAAAAACCTATCCATGACTTTAAGTGTCAAAGACACCGTAATTTTTTTTTTTTTTGTGAACAATCATCAAATTTGATCCAACGCTCTAAAAATAAGATTAGGTTTGGATTGTACCAAGAGTCTAGATTGTATCTCAGTAGTCTACGTACATACAATTGAATGTTTTACGTTCGGACCACAACAACTATCAATAATTTTTAAATATTCAAATAGGCCTATTAGAATTATTCCTATCCCCATAATTATAATTTTCACCATCCGATCCTGAAAGCTTCTGATCGGATACATATAAAAAAAATAAGGTATACAAATATTAGAAAATAGTAATAAAAAATTCGTCAAATTGACCCTTTAGGGTTGAACCTATCTCCTAAAGTTTTAATTTTGATCCAGAAAAATGACGCACTTGATTAGACCTAGGGGGTATTTGAATATTTTTAATTTTTTTTATGATTTTTATTATTTTTTGAACATCAAGATATAGAGATATGAGGAAGGGTGCATCTAAGTTCAATGCACAACAGGGGTGCGCATCTAAGTTAGATGCACCTCAGGGTTCATTATAATCGACTATGTCTGTATGCGAGAGAGGGTGGGGGGGATGGATCAAATGAGCCCCGATGCTCATCTAACTAAGATGAGTCCCCACTCGAAATCCTCTTCTCCTCATGTTTAAAAATAATAATAAAATTTATAAATAATTTTAAATATTCAAATAGGAACCCCTTAAAATTATTTTCATCTCCATAACTTTAACTTTTATTATCTGATCTTGAAAATCAATATGAGTCATCCGATCCGGTACATATCAAAAAATAATGTCTAAAAATGTTGAAAAATAGTCAATAAATAGAAAATTCGTCAGATTAACCTTTAGGGTTAATTCCATTTAGGGATGGCAATGAGCCGAACCGCTCGTGAGCTGCTCGAGCTCGACTTGGTTTCGGCTCGGTTTGGTTCGACTCGAAACCTCAAATGAGCTAAGTTCAAGCTTAGGTTAAAGCTTGAATGGCTTAATTGTTGGGATCCAGGCGGGACGCGAAGAACGCAGCAGAAACGATGAACAAAATATTCCGCCCGATGCCTGCTGATCCGATTCGGAACGAAAACTAAAACCGAAAAATCGGGTTGTATTCTGATTACCGTGCGCAGATTCGAATCCGCTTCCGTCTCGGTTCCGTCGAGGCGATGCCGCGAGCCGCACAAACGTTCAACCTCCAGCGGTATCCACACAATCCTCCACGGTGGTTCGTCCTCGCTCCCTCTTCCGTATCAGCTCGCTCGCTGAAGATCCGTTGCCGCAACGATTGCCGAAAACTCGTTGACGGGAATTCCCGACTTTCGGGAATCACGCGCAGCGGAGACATAGACAGTCCCGACGCCTCGAACGGGGCGCCCAGAGGAGGAAAGAGAAAAGGGGGGTGACGGCCAGTATGGGGAAATCCTGGAGCTTGGCTCAAGATTTCTCAACAGCACGTATATATATTAAGTCGGCGCGACTTTTTACAAAAGTCACCAAGTTAATATAAATTCCACTTATGTACCACCGACTGAGAATCTTATTGTGTGTGACCCTCTAGGCCCATTTACCAGTCCGATTTTCAGCATGTTAAGTCTAATAACAAGTTATTGACTTATTATAATTAATTAATATCTAGATATTAACTAATTACTTAGCCGAATTAACATCGCATGTAAATTCGATCAGACTTCCGATCAAGTTGGGTGTCAAGTAACACCGCATGATCTCGGAAGGTAATGGGGTTTAGCAACCCACTCATGGAACCTGTCCGTCCACAGTTACCGCGTGGCTATAATCCTTCGTTCGCACAATTCTCTCGAGTTAACCTAGTGTATGGTCAACTGTCAAACCATAGATGGTCAACTCACTTGAATCAGACTCCACTGTATAATATCCGAAAATATCTTTTCTGATATTATTTCTATTCTGGCCAGAGATTCCTGCGGATCTATTCTAGAGCATTCTCTCTCGAATTACCTGAGAGTGAACGATCTTTTATTGAACACACAATCACCTTCGAAGGTCATCCGCTGGACCCGATCCTTGACTATTAGACATCCCGTGGATAGGGATTCGTAGGTCAATGTCAAAGTACAGAAATCCACCGACAAGGTGTATTTGGTGTCTCAAGTCCAATGATCAACCACGCCACTATGACGATGAATCAAGCCGATTGACAGTCAGGTAAATTACCATTCGGCGATTCATGTCAGATCAGTTCAGTGAACTTATTCCCCAACGAGCACCTACAGGTTCACCATTGTGTCTCCACACAAGTAACTAACGAGATCAGTCACCTTCATCATATAAGCTGGAATAACATGTACTAGTCTTACCGGATGTTTGATGTCCTTCTCAAATATCCTACGACTAAGAACAATTAAGAATATGTGTTTATAAGTTATCAGTCTCATTATTATGATCTTATCATAATCTAATGACTATTGCACATATTCATGGACTTCATTATGCGCAATTACAAATATGCCAATTTACATAATGAATTTAATGTCATTTATTAGTGAACCAAATTAAAATAGGTGCCTTATGATTGGCTTAGAGGACACCTATATCCATCATTAATGAGCCAAGCTCAAGCTTACTGTCGCTCAGCTCATATCGTGAGCCGGCTCGATTTAGTTCCCCAAATTAGGTCAAGTAGAAGTGGGTATCCTATCTTATGTGGGTGTGATTGTGTGACTATTTAGATTTCAATAGTTCGAGGTCGAGCAAAGCCAAGCTCGAGCCTGGCAAAAATGAGGCGAGCCGAGCTCGAGCCCAGATTTGGAGCTTGAACTGAATTCGAGCTCAAGCTAACCTTCTTTAACCCGAGTTGAGTCAGAGCTTGGCTCATTGCCAGTCCTAATTCCATTCCTTAAGATTTTAGCTTTGATTCCCAACGAAGGACACACTTGATTGGAAGGCTATGATTGAGTTTTTCGATCCAACGGTGAAAATTAAAAGAGATAGAAACTAAACTAGATAGGGGAATTTGAATATTTTAAATTTTTTGATAATTTTTATTTATTTATTTATTTTAAAAAAAAAGTAAAAATTTTGAGGTGAGGCTCATCTAAGTTAGATGAAACCCCAGGGCTCATTACAGCTAACCCCTATATATATATATATATATATATATATATATATATGGAGAGAGAGAGAGAGGTGGATCAAATGAGTCTTAGAGGACTCATCTAACTTACATGAGCTCCCCCTCGAAATTCTCTTCTCCCAATATTCTAAAAAAGATAAATTATTAATAATTTTTAAATATTCAAATAGGTCCCTTAGGGTTATTCTTATATCTAGGGTTTTAATTTTCATGATCCGATCTTGAAAACCAATTGAAGCCATTCGATCAGATATGTATAAAAAACTAATGGCTAAAAATATTTAAAAATAGTCAGAAAATAAGAAATTCGTGGGATTAACCTTTAAGGTTGATCCTATCTCTTAAGTTTTAGTTTTGATCCACAACAAAAGATGCACTTTATTAAGTTAAATCCCAGGGGATGGAAAACCAACATAGAGGAGGGTATTTAAATATTTTAAATTTTCGATAATTTTTTATTTTTCTAAGATAAAGAAGTGGGAATTTTAAGAGAAGTCACATCTAAGTTAGATGAGCATCGGGACTCATTATTGCCGGTCCCATATATATACGCATGGACAATGAATCCTAAAATTTAGAGATATTGTTGCATTTTCGGCACTTAAAATTCATTGCAAGATAAGGATTGTCGAATGAGAAGGCGCTTAAAAAAAAAAAAAAAATTGTATCATCCAATCAAAAGATCAGATGGTGGGCAAGGCCGGGCACCTACATGCCCATGTAGGATGTGCGGGGCCCGTGTGAGGAGTTTCTCTCTCCCTTTTCTTTTATTTTTTTAAAGTGGCAGTTACCAAGTGTTGATCCACTAGTTTTTGATACAATTCACTGCCAGCAAATGAAAACCAAGATTATATCATTTTACTATATATATCATTATATTCAAAGATCTCTCCTATAAATTTATATGCCCGAAAAAAATGAAACACATAATGCTTTTTTAAAAACTCCTTGCATTAACAAACAGCATAGTGTATTCTTCACACATCCATGTACTTTAGGAGATATTTACAAAATTCTAATAATTATGCCAGCTAGAATGGATTGTCCCCAACCAGGACAACCACAAAGAAGCCAGAACGCTACCCTTCACAGTCAAAATCTTTGAAAGGAAGAGGGCCCCAACAACAGGGAATGTGAATTTGTTCACTTGTTTGCATGTGGACCTCCCTGCTAAGCAGAATTATTTATTTCTGAGTCTGTCTTATGGGCCCCCATTGGGCCACACTATTATAATGGCAATTGGATCCGCACACGCCAGCTAATGGCCACTTGTGGATGCTTCCTTTCCTGCTAACAGCTTTGCCGACAGAGTTCGGCTTCCTTTTGTTGAGTTTTTGATATTTCAACCCCTAAAGATGTCTTATTCCAGAACAAAACTCTCCTGATCTAACTATTAATTTATTACTTCTCAGAAACTCGAGTTACTTGAGAGAAATGTAAAAAGAAATAAAAATATTTTGAACAAAAGTTCTCCAAAAAGATCTTTTCACGTACAAATGGGGTTATGGGGAATGTTTACTAAATAGATGGATTACAGGGAGTTTTCTTAAAATTAGCGGATTGAGGTACTAGGATCTAGGGAACCTTTTCCCTTTTGTTACAATTTTATAAACCGTCCTTTCTTCGGATCTCTAAAATGCATTTTAAAAGGATATTTGTGTGTAGGCCATGAGGAGGAAGGGGATCCACCACATCTTCTTGGGGATCACGGCCCCACTCTGCAAATCTGTTTGGTGAGAAAGAAATAGGGAGGAATATTGTTGGAAGGACTAAAGTAGTGGTCCTTCCTTGTATAAAGGAGATAATAGAGTTAAATTCCATCTTTAGCGGTTATGTAAGAGGAGGTATTTGTCCTACGAATTTGTGGAGGCCTGTGCGCAAATGGTCTCCGCAGTAAATTTCTGTCCATTTATCAGCATCACCAAGATCAAGTGGCATGCTATGTGTAATGCCTTTAAAGACCGAATTGGAAGTTCATTTTTCATCGGGTATGGACTTAGATAGAACATGAAAAAAAACGAGAAATCAAACTAAAAAACTCACTAATTTTTTGTCTTTTTTTACATTTACCTCTGCAAACTAGTGCATTTGTATATATACCATTGACTTTCACCTCTTATTACAAATATCTTGTTACAGTTATAGTCTTCGGTTGAAATGTTGTGAATTTCAGATGAATATGTTAGAAAATTTCTGTAAATTTATAGTGAATTTAGGGATATATATATATATATATATGCAAAATTATGATGAATTTAAGAGTATGTATGTAAAATATCTGATTCTTTTTGCCATATTTGGTTGGCATTCACGATAATTTGATGAAAAAAGAAATCTTTCTAAGGATGTCAACGATACTTGTAACAATATGTGAGAGTTAAAGATGTACATACAAATATAGTAATTTACAGAGAGATATACATAAAAATTCTTTTTTTAAATTATTCTTTTTATAAGTTCTTAAAAGAATACTAACATATCACGTCCAACAGAGTACAGTATCCGCTTTTAGGCTTGACGATGGGGAGTATCGAACTTAAGTTTAGCATGCTCAAAAGATGGGCTTAACCTGTACTGTCCGATATGAAAGGTTAATGCCAGAGACTAAAGTGATCTACCTCCTGAATTCTTCAATTAGGTGAGAACTTTTGATCCCCACGGTCATGGCATTTCTTTTAATTTAAAAATGTATAAAATTTTCAATTTTTGAATTGGAAGGGAGGGCCACAGAATAGTTGGATAGAATAATTGGCAGTCTAGGAATCCAATGCCATATCTTTTTAATGATTGGAGGAGGAAGCAGATCTTCCTTAGGCTGATAGCAAGGGCCTTTAATTTAAAGGTTCCCCTGGTCTGCCTTAAAAGATCTTGATTGGCAGGATTATGGCAACTAATAGATGATGCGCCTCAAAGAAAAAAAGAAAAAAAAAGAGAGAAAATTTTTGTGTTATTGTGAAATGATGGAGCACAAATAATTAGGCAGGAAAAGAAAGGAAGAAGGGAAGTTTCTCATTGGATAATCAATTGTGCCAGAAATAAAAATAATAAGGTGGCGTTTGGGATGAGGGATGGAAAAAGTAAAAAATTTAAATGTTGATTCTTGAGAGGTTTGCGGAGACCACGTATTTTTCAAAAGCTTCAAAAGTTCTTCCTCTTCAGCTTTTTCTCTTTCTATGTTCTCTCCCTCTTTCTTCTTCTCTCTCTTTATCTTGAAAGTTGGAAAAACTCACCTAGGATCTGAAAAAAGTATGCATCAATGCACTGTTTTTTTCTTGTCCCCCATTTATCATTAGAATCCAACTTCAAATGTTGTTGCCAAATGAAGCCTAAGTCTAGGACATAATCATAGAGATGACAATCTTTGGATCTCATTCTTTGTATTCTACTCTCACTCACATAAGTTAGAGGTGAATTTGATATTTCACTTTCTTTATACAAATGATTAATTCACTTCTGACTTTTCTGAATAGGAGCATATCCAGATATAGAGGATGATGTCTATAAGATCTCGCCTGTAATCATACTAGTATCTTAAGATTTAATGGCATCACATTATTTAGTTGTAAATTTTTCATGCATATTGGAGGAAGTTATTGCACATTATGAGTGACAAGTTATCACGTCAATCTCAACACCCACATTCTTGTCACATAGTGTTGCTCCCAGGAAAAGGATATATGTGAAGTCTGAGGCTCCGAGCACTGCACCAAATGCTACCAAACCTTTTCTTGCTATTACTAAAACAGAGCCAAGATGGAACATTGCCTTCCATTCAAAAGCTTAGGTTTAAAACTCCAATTTTGGTCATTTGAAATTTGAAATTTCAAGAGATGACGCGTGAAAAGGCAAGCAATTGAAGCTGAAATATAAGGACTTGAGGGTGATCTTTTCAAATCAGAAGATCCATTCTCACCCCTATTCCTGGCCATGGCAATGGATCAGAGAGAAAGGTGCCATGCCCGTTGGAGCATGATATGTCATGCTCCCACTTTATTATCTGTACGAATATCATACAGTAAGGAGCACCAAACTTTAGTACCCTACTTTTTAAGATTGGAAGAACTGAACTTAAGTTTGAAGTTATTTGAAAACAGAATCAAGTCCTATTAGCTAGCCGATCTCAAAATCAGATGGTTAAGGTTGAATGTAACATGTCATTCCCACATAGTCTTGGTACCACAGCATTTCCGGCATAGAGATGCAAACGGGTCAAATTCAATGCGAGTTTAAGGTAGATCCATAACCCTATCTACTAAATTATCGATTTAGAAAGACTCCCTATTAAGTATCATGTAAGGTAATAATCAGATCCTAGTATGCATTCGGCCAGAACAATTGAAAAAAACTATCTATTAACTGACCTATAAACTAATAATCAATCGAGTAATTAGGTGATCGATTACCATTTGCATCCCTATTCCCATGGATTAGTTTCGCTCCAATACTGTTGGTTTCAAACGTAGGAGACATTGCGCCCTTGTCCTCTTAACAGGAAATGAACAAGAAATTAACCAACATACATCCCTGTCATCCCATATTCATATAGGACGGATAGAAGATTGTGAGGTACCATTGACACTCTTATTCATGCTCCATCAAATTGCAAACATGGATATCGATCAAAAGGAGGACAAAAATGGGGAAGTTTCCTCTTGTTGCAGAGAGATTTCCAAAACAAATGTTGTAAATCCATGTGGAAATTGGTGATCATACCTTAAACTTTCCTAATGAGTATAGAACCTAGACGGCCAAATAGGTCTAATTCTCCATGACCTACACGCCCTTTGGATACAATTCTGAAAAACTTTAAAAAAAAAAATTCCCCGAAAACCAGCTTTTCAGATAACAAGCTCACCTTTGAGCTTTTTCAAGAACTTCCATCCATCCTATCACACAACTAAAATCTGAAATTCATCATTTAAGAAATAATCATAGGAATCAAGGATATACTAATAGTTTTGGCAACAATGTTTTTGGAAGCATCTCAGTAAGAATCAATTCCAGTCTGCAGAGGAATCTGATCAATTCCCAGCAACCAGTTTGCAGAGTGAGTAGAAGGATTCAGATTTTACAGTAACCAGTCTGTAGAAATAATAGCAGAAAGGCATCTGACAGGTTGCTGTAGTTGCTGCAACATTAAATAAGAAGTCTTTTATTGCAGGCAGTGGAACAGATCTCAACACAGCAGCAGCCAATCCCTTCAACAGCTCAACCCATTAATTCTGGTGAGTGGTTGCTGATAATTAAGGCCACAGAACAAATGTTGTTGGGGAAAGATTTCACCCCTTCAATCATTTTGTGGAAGAAGATGTAAAATATGTACAAGAAGTGATTTTTCATATAGGGCTTTTTAGTTTTTGGCCCCTCTAATGTGGTTAATTTAGAAAAAAGACTCCCTATGAACTATTTATTTAGTAAAAACTCCCTGTAATCTCATTTTTATTTGGAAAAGACCCTTTATAGAGAAGTTCTCCAAAATAGTCAGCGATTTGTTTGGAATTTTCTGGACTACGTTCTAAATAAAGTGAAGTTATAGAGATTCTTTTACTAGATTAGATATTATAGGGAGTTTTCCTAATTTCAATAGATTAGAGAGACCAAAAAGTAAGAAAACCCTTTTAGATATTGACCCCTAGCTTACTTGCAGGTAGTGTTATTTTGGGAAACAGACCCATGCAAAGTAACTATTGATTTGTAAACCCCAGCCAAAATCTTAGATTATTTGTTAAACACCTCAGATAATTCATGTGAAATTCGTAAATATTTAGGAAAAATCCCTAATTTTTTTCCCATTTCCTAGTTAAAGACAGATTATAGGGATTTTTTTACCTAGCTTGACTAGTTTATAGGGTCATTACTAAAAACCAAAAGGGCAAAAAAAAATCATGGTTTTCTGTGTCGTACATACAGCCGGTTATCCTACGATTTTACACACTACAATCCAAGAAGTGCTAGACGCTGCGAGCCATAAGAGAGAGGTGGAACCCATGGCCATGCCCATAGGTTTAACCATAGGCCGGTGGTGGCTCAAGTAGAAAATGTTTACTGAGTAGGCTAGGGTGAAAGGTGTTCCAAATACATCTTACCAGACATGTATGTATAATTTTTTTCTTCTAATTGATGAAATGATTAATAGAATCTGTATAAGTAAGTCAGAGTATAAAGAAATACTGTATTGGGAAAGTATTTTATACAGTATATATGAATAATGTCTTAGACATTTTTTGAGGGGTCATGAAGAAAGTTGGTAAAGGATGTTAAAATGTTTGGAGCCCATGGACCTACTTGTACCCCTCGTCCATTGTCAGCCAGCTTAGGGGTGCAAATGAACCGATGCTCTCGACAAGTAGCTCGAACTTGGTTCATCCAATATTTGAATTTAACTCCTTTCATAGCCAAATTAGTTGAATCGAAGCAAGTTAAACTCAATTAATATTTGAGCATGGGTATACTTGAGCCAAGCTCAAATGGCTACTTAGATACTTGGACGAGTTCAAGCCAAACTCGAACTCGATTGTAATTGGTCGAGCGAGTCCAAGCAAGGTTATACTCAGCAAAGTGCAGCTTATCTGTACCCCTATGCGAGGCTAGTGCATGTTGGAGGATTCTTAGATATTATCTCCTGTAATTGTTTTATTTCTAACATGAATCCCCAAATCTCAATATTCATCTTTAGGATCTTGTGATAGCGTGTTTATTCATTAAAACTTTTTAAGAGGTTTTTCTTTCCAAAATCTTGAAGAGTTATTCCTAACCCTTTACAAAGCCAAACAACCTGAGATGGGAGAGATAGATATTAGGATAAGAAGAATTAATTACTAAATGATTGTAGAGAATAATATCCCAATTTTCAGTTTTGGATCAGTTACAGTTGCTATCTCAATGACAACAACTTTAAACATTACCATTACCATCCGGGTTAAGCCCAGATGGCTTTAACATTTTGCTTCTACTATTTTCCTTATATTTTAACAAATATTAAAATTTTGGGGTTCTCTTATCATGTTTTATTTTCTAATTATCTCAATGTGTAAAACTTTTGAACCATACAGTTAGAACTTTTGCACATTTTCGTTAAATTGAATGGATCAAATCACTTATAAAGCGTGGCAAAAGGTCCTATGCATGTTTTGGACCGCCATCCCGATCAAATGTCTCTTTTAAAAGAGGAATTTTAGTATTCACTTTTTATCACACTTATTGGAGGTAGCTTGATCATTAAATTAAAAAACTTATGTTAAAGTACATTTGACAGAACACTTTTTAGGAGGGAGGTCTGAAAGAGTGAGGTATATAAACACTGCCAGTTTTAGAACACACCTTAGTAATGATATTTAGTTAATAAGAGAAATATTTTTTCAACAAGTCTTTCAAAAGATAACCATCCGATCTTAATCAAACGACTGCCCACGTGACAAAAGACTAGTACCAAATGCTTGGCACCATAGCTTTCCTTTATCTTTTAGGGGAAAAAATCTATATTGAGTTTCTAATGAATTCTGTAAATTTTAGTTGATGATATTGTTAACCTTTTCTCATTTCAAAGCTCATCTAAACAATTGCAGCTGCTACTTCCAGTTCAAGCATTATTCATATTAGTCTATCTAGGACATGATTCTACACTGTTTTATCAAATGGGCCCAAAAAAATGAAGCCCGCATGTTTATCTTATCTTGCCTCTAAGTTGCACCTAATGCTCTGTTTTCTTCTTCTTCTTCTTCTTTTTTGTGGGAAATTTTATATTATTGAACTAAAAAGAATGAGTTTTAATAGAGTTCTTTACAGCTAACGTGATATTAGTTTCAAGTATCTCTCACGTCAGCTGAGAAGGTGGTGATCTTTTGGGCAGAGACACCACTGTATATATCTTGTTTTAAAGTTCTAAATATAGGTTGCCTACGAATTCCTCCATTAAACTTGCATTATTTGATTAAGAGCTCTACAGTATTTCTCAACTATGGTATCCATTCGTAAAATATAACTCTAGTAGGGATTGCGAAATCTTTTTTCCTCATACTTCTGTGGACCTAGATCAGGGGTATCTGCACAAGCTTACAGGGTGACTTGCATGCACCCTGATCATTGGTAGACTGGAATTGACGTAACAAGGCTATTAGTATATCATACCAGCTATGGTTTGGCCGGTAACAAGCCAGTCTTGCCCATTAGCATGCAGACTCATGTTACATATGTAAGTATACATTCACGGAGGTAACATTATGGCACTATCATGTACTTGGTTTTAGGTCAAAGGATTCATTAAGGCTTGGTGCAGAACGCAAAATTAAAAAAGTTATATATTTTTCCTTAATAGGCCGACCATGAGCCGAGCCCAATAAAATGAGACTCAGTTTTTTATTCTTTAAATTTTTTGAGTCATATCATCGGAGACTGGGTTATACAGACATGTGGAGCTAGCATTATGAGACCCACCTTGAAAATTTTTCAATTTTCTCTTTGTTTTGCGTGCTGCAACACATGGTGGTGCAGCATGTATTACCCTTAGTCTATTAATTATTAACCCATGGATTTGAAGTACAATCTAGGGTTTTAGGTCATTTTGAAGTACTATTTTATTCAAGCAGGACGGCTAAGGATATCTGTGTTGGATACAGAATGCTAGAGCACTAAAAAAAGGTTGCTATCGGGAAGAATTTCTTCCAACGCACACATTCTTCTACTTCGTTCATCAATTATAGACCATTCAAAGTGAATACCTTCGTGCCCAGATGGTCAAAAGTTGTCTAACATAGAGCCCTGGTTTGGACTTGGACGATCCCAAGCTAAGGTAAAGAACCACAGCTTTGAGCTCTTGACCAAATGATCCGAGACCATGCAGAATCTGAATAGCTTTTGGCTGTAGGCAGTACAAATCACCCCTGCCTAGTGCCTACTTCACTTCTTTCACCCAACATTCTATTCCTAGCATCCCTGCCGACTGCCATCTTTCTACCCAGAACTTCATTCCTAACCAGTCATCTTAGAACTGTACACAAGATGAACAGCTAACAAACAGGGCTGTCCTCAATCTCATTCATCATCAGACCGGTATATCTAATCAGAAATAGTGGTCAATTTTGCTTTCCAAAAGAAAAAGAAGGAATAGTGGTCAATTGCATACTGCTTTGATTGAAATAGCATTTAAGGACTCACTCCAGTGACTCCACAGTGAAGGAGGACATTCTCCACCATGAAAGAAGGTATTTGAATGGCTGACCAATCCTGTCCGCTCAAAATGAATGGCTGACCAATCCTGTCCGCACAAAAAGTCTAAGTTCCACTGTCAAGTCTAAAGAACAAACGGCACACACAATGTGCCGCACTTGGAATGTCTGGGTGGCTTTCTGGTATACCTAGAAGATATCAAATGAGAATGTTTTTGAAAGTGGGGAGAACATAAAGCAGTTTAGACATGAAAATTTGCATAGAACTGGGGGTTGTATGTTCCTTCTTTTCTCTCTTCTTCTTTTTTTTTTTTTTGTGTGTGCGTGTGTGTGCAGGAAGTAGCTGTATTCGTGCAGATGTGTTCACAACTGATCAGCTATTTTTGAAGGTTGACTGTCTCCAAGAGATGGTCTTCCATTACTTTGGGGATGTAATCCCTTTCTGGTCAAACCAAAAAGAAAAAGGGACTTTATAGTATACTAATTTATGACCTCCCTAGATGATCCTTGTAGAGGCATAAAAATGGAGACTAAATAATCTCGTATCGGTTGTTGAGACGGAAATCATGTACTTATAAAGAAGGCCTCCCACCTTCTTCCCAACTAGGTCCCTTTTTACGAAGGACAAAACAGTTGAGGCCCATGGGCCAAAGCGGACAGTACCTTGTTGGCGAGAGCCTAGACTCCTTCCCGCAACATTACAAAACCACCTAACAGCAGAATGTCATGATTGTATACAACATCATCATTACAAAGACATTCTTAAGTAGGGAGGAATACTAGTTCCACATGAAAGTTCAAACCTTCATTTCTTTGCCAGGATCTCATTTTCGCAAGATGTAGACCTCATGTAGTAGATTCACGTGAGTTGTTAATGACTAGTCAAGAAGCTGTATACCAGGATATATGTGACCTCATCAAATTTACGTCTATCTACATTCAAGATCTTGCAGATAAACCCCACACCTACCCAGCAATTGCTAAAAGTAAGGTCCCCACAAATCTGATCCATTGAACCATTCATCTTGCAACACGGCAGTTCACCATGGGCAGATCTTATTTTGTAGGAAATAAATGCATGAGATGGAAACAAGTTTGAGGGGGTATTTGCATCCGCTAAAATTTCCCCAGAAAATATTTTCCCAACTAACTTTCACAAGCTTTGCAAACATGAGTAAAAGTTAATTGGAGAAATAATCCCCATATTACCAGAATATCCCCTTTTCCCACGGGGTTTACTTCCCCATCCATCATCCTGGGGAAATGTAAGAGGCCCACCACCACATGACAAAAAACAGATGAACAAAAGCCTCTTAGAGTGAGCACTCTGTAACAAAGTAGACCTGCCCCAGAACCATACCACAACCAAGGGTGGACAAAAGGCAACACCTACAACATATTGCTTACATTTTTTTGGAGTGGATAGCACCACCAGTTCATTAACTAAAAAGAATATGTACAAGTGTGAAAAGAGATATACACCCCAAAAGATAAACCGCCTTCTGCATAAGATTTCCACAAGAAATCACCCACCATCTACAAAGCTTCCTCCAAAAAGCATCCATCATTTACAAAAGAAACTCACCAAGAAACAGAAACCAGTCACACATAGGAACTGTGACTTTGTTATGTATGAAGAAGGCCCAAGGGAAGACAATTAGAACTTACTCCTCCCACTATCACTGCCCAATGCCTAACCCACTGTTGAACCCAGGGCATCATTCTCGAACGAAAACAAAACGATGAAGGGGAAAATGCCAAGAGAAAGGGATGACAGTAGCAGAAAATGGAGGAAAAGGAGAAAAATAAAATATGTAAACTTGTGTATACATGGAACAGAGAGGAGGAACACAGGATGGCTTCCTCAACCCCCTAGCAGGTGGAATTCTCCACCCAGTGGCAGTGAGGGAGGCCTCACAGGGCCCACAAGACTGTAGAGCTATGGGATGCCTGCAGGGTTGTCTTGATCCCACCAGATGAGTTGCTCCATGCAGTGGAGGTGAAGGATGTTCCCCACAGGCCCCAGTCTGCATCCCCACTGAGTGAATTTCAAACTTAACCCCATCAGGGTTCCTTTCCCCACTCTCACTCACCCCTGTGGCCTACACATATCCTCTGAAGGCTCGCTTGCAGATGGACAATACATGAAAACTGCTATGAAAGGAGGGGCCCGATGGGCTTTCTCCTTGAACACTTGGAGTGCTTCTTTAGGTTATTTTGTAATTGTAGACTCTTGATTAATGCATGTGTCGTAGTGAGGTGTGATGCTTTTAATCCTCCTGTAAATCCATGATAGTGTTCACCATGTTCATTTGTATGGGTTATCAGATCCTCTTCGGGCCTTTTCCGATTACTTCAATAGATCTAATGTGAACCTGGGTTAAGCCCATTAAAGACTGGCACCTTAACAGGTCACTGTTGGATCCATGTTGGGCTCATTTCATTATCGGGTGTCCATTGTATTCTCTATTTACTCTATCGACCCTTGCTGAAGGCCCATATGCCCAATTAGAGCCCATTAAGATTACGTTTACTAATGGACTTAACCATATTGGGTCTCCTTGGAGGTCATGGTCTATTTAATCCCAACCTCATAACTGGATCTACGCAAATCTGCTAAAAACCATAAAAAAAGAAGTGTCACTAAATTCTTAGAACTTGCAATGTAAGCCTAGGTTCCCTAAGAATTGCAATTCAAACCCTACGACACACTTGCAAATCTTGCAACTTATAAGATGTTTGGTTGTGTTTTTTAAGATGTTTTTCTCTTTTAAAACAAAAAGTAGAAATAAAATGAGACTTTGCACATGTTTGGTTGGACTTCTCCTAATGCTTAGGAAGGAGTCCCAACATCTGTGAAAACACATGTAGACCTTTTTTTTCAAAAGAAGTTATCGCCATGGGTTTCATGTAAGTCTTTTTCTACACAACATCTATCCCCTCATGCGTCTTCCCAATCTTCTCATCTACATCCACCGTTCATCTACACAAGAGGAATCCACACAACACTTGCATCTTCTTCCTCCCAACAACACCCCCCCCCCCAAAAAAAAAACCCACATCATGGCATCTTTCTCCCTGCACAACGTGGTCTTTCTCTCCAATAGTTGGAGGGACCTCCAGCAATGCTCCCTTTGATCCCCCCCACTGCCATGTC